>JAPWDM010000003.1:68854983-69564972 GCA_035578155.1 Brachynemurus nebulosus
GCCAGTATGTGTACGCATATGACTAGCTAATTTCGATTTGATTGCAAACCGTTGCGTACACAGCGTACACGCGTGTGGTTTTATATTTAGATGAGCCGTCTTAATGTGATGCGTAAGACCGGATCGTGATTTATACTTCATACCACACTTATCGCACTCTAAATTTTTTTCGTCACTGTGCGAACGCATATGTTCTTGAAGCTCTGCGCGACAGACCGCCCCTTTGCCACATATGTTACACAAATGTTTTAAATCGCGTGCGATATTTTCGTGTTCGCGACGAATATGTTGCTTCAGTGATAACTGATGTAGAAATTGTTTCGAACATTTGTCGCATTTGATGAGAGCGCGATCGTTACGATGTATTTTTAAATGTTGTTTCATATTTATGTTTGATATTTGTTTGCCGCATACGTTACACGGAACACGTACGTACCACGTATAAATGTCAGATGTCACTGTGGCGTGCACTATAGTGTGTTGCTTTAGTGCAAATCGTGATGCGTACTTTTTACCGCACGTGTTACATAAATGATTCAATTCGCGAGCGATTTTTTCGTGGTCGCGTTTAATGTGCAATTTTAATGAACTCGCATGCAAGAATTTCTTTTCACATTTGTCACACTGTAAGAGGTCTCGATCATTTTTATGTACATTTAAATGTCGTTTGATGTTTCGCTTGAGCACATGTTTACCACACACGTCGCACGGTACCCGATTGTCTTTCCCTGTGAACTCGCCTTTAGATTTATGTTGTCTTTTCATATGTAATCCTAGATGGCGTAAATGAGAGAATTTTAAATGGCATTTTTCACATGCGTACTGTTTTTTTGCGTATATATTTTTTGTTTTTGTATCGTCTATAATTATATTTTTAGTGTTCTCGTAATCATCTTTAATTTTTGTTTCGCAATCTGACTCGAATTCACATTTGACTGAATCAATGAAATTATCATCAAAATTTTCCTCGTCTTTAATAATATGTTTATCTGACCAATCTGTATCCGATTTTGCAACCAATTTATTGCCTAAATTGTGTTCAGAAACAATATGTCGCAAACTATTATCAGAATTTTCTGAAAGTTGTTTAAAGTTGAACGCATTTTTGAGATCAATAAAACACGTATTACATAAATGATTTGGCAAATCATCGTTTAACCAGATCTAGAGAATTTAAATATGAGTTTAAATAAGATTGAAACTTTGAAACATTAAAAAATTTGACTTACTTGTACGGATGTACACGAGGACATCATTGTAATAATTTCGTTTTCAGATATTAATACAAGATCATCGGAAAATTTTAAACAAACTCGACAAATAAATTCAAAATCTTCAATTGTAATAGTCTTAGCCATAACACAAAATTATTTAACACTATTTATGAGCTCTTTAGTTATTACATACTGTTTTTTTTACATTAAAAAATAAATAGATTAAACTGTTTTACTACAGGTTCATAATCAGCTCGAAAAAAAGCTTCAGTAGCGAACAAACGGAAACTTATATTATGGCTAATACGACTAAAAATATTACAATTGAAGACTTTGAATCAATTTGTCGAGTTTGTTTAAAATCTTCTGATAATTTTGTGTTAATATCTGAATTTGAAATTATTAGTATGATGTCGGTATGTACATCTGTACAAGTAAGTCAACTTTTTTCAATGCTTCAAAGTACTGCCATATAGTTGGCAGTCGAAAAATTTTTTTTAAATTGAAAATACTTTTATTCGATTGGGAATCATTTGGGAAAGTTTAGGAATATAATTTTTTTATTTAGGACATTATAATTAGTGAGTAATTAATTAGTCTTTTTTTAGCGTATAGTTAGCAGACATGAAAATAAAAAATATTTAATTTTACGTTATTTGATAGTAAATAGTTTGGGAAGAACATTAAAATTAATCACACCATTTGGGAATTCATAATTAATTAATTATGCCGATTTTTCTGTTTACGATTTTACTTGTACAATATATTTAATGACTGACGCCACTGACTAATATGGCGGCAAAATTCAAACACTTTTGTATGTTAAAATTATGAATTATTTTTCGAACTGTACTTCATTAGTATGTTGTATATTATAACATAACTTTTCAATTCATACTTTCCGTCAATAAAATTATGTAAAATGTAAATATACAACATACTAATGAAGTACAGTTCGAAAAATAATTCATAATTTTAACATACAAAAGTGTTTGAATTTTGCCGCCATATTAGTCAGTGGCGTCAGTCATTAAATATATTGTGCATGTAAAATCGTAAACAGAAAAATCGGCATAATTAATTAATTATGAATTCCCAAATGGTGTGATTAATTTTAATGTTCTTCCCAAACTATTTACTATCAAATAACGTAAAATTAAATATTTTTTATTTTCATGTCTGCTAACTATACGCTAAAAAAAGACTAATTAATTACTCACTAATTATAATGTCCTAAATAAAAAAATTATATTCCTAAATTTTCCCAAATGATTCCCAATCGAATAAAAGTATTTTCAATTTAAAAGAAATTTTTCGACTGCTAACTATATAGCAGTCTTCAAAGTAGAGATGTCGATTTTAAACCGATTTTCGATTAATCGAAGCTTAAAAAATCGATTTTTTTTTATTTTTTTCATTGAATCGATTCATGAATCAGTTATTAAAAGTTAGAAATCGATAACCGACTTTTTCCAAAAAGAATTTTATTTTAATTGTAATTATTAGGTATCGGACGTTTTTCGGATCAAACAACATTGTGTTTTGTATATGCAGGTAGATAGACAGATAATAAAAATATTATAAAAATATGTGTGAGTTGTATATATGTATACGCCTGTTTTATCAAAATATCTGTTCATTTTTATTCACATTAATCACCTCAAGTGCGATATACCTGTATACACAAAACACGAATGCTGATTGATCCGAAAAATGTCCGATACCTAGTAATTATACAAAGAAACGTGTTAAAATGAAACACCAAAAACGTTATTGTTAATTGTCACTTTTTACTCGTTGTTATCAACGAATCTCGCGTAAGGCCCTATATAACTACATATATATACGCACTGTATCTTGTTCAGTAGAAGACTATTAAAACAAAATACAAAAATACAAATGGAAGGAAGGACTAATACAAAAGGAAGGAAGACCACCTATCTGGCAAACGATCCCTTTTCCACAAGCGATCCCCAAAGACTTATTTAGAAAACATGTTTTTGTTAGTTTGTTTGAAATTTTTGAATAAACTTGGTTTATTCCGTGGTATTCGTCCTACATATTCAATTGCGTTATTTGCTATAATTATAATTGAAAAGTTAACTTATCGTTTTTACAAATATAATGTGAGGCGCTTTTACACGATATTACTCATGTACTATCAATTAATTAATAAAAATTATCAGCTAATTTTATTAAACTTTTCAAAATTTCGATTTTTTAGATCGATCTCACAGAATCAATTTTTTTTAGCCGATTTTTTTTTCAATCGATTTTTTTAATTTCGATTTAAATCGATATTTGTTTTTGGAGAACCGACATCTCTACTTCAAAGTTTCAATCTCGTTTAAATTCATATTTAAATTTTCCAGATCTGGTTAAATGACGATTTACCAAATCATTTATGTAATACATGTTTTATTGACCTCAAAAATGCGTTCAATTTTAAAAAACTTTCGGAAAATTCCGATCGAATTTTACGACAAATTGTCCATAAGCATAATTTAAGCGATAAATTGGTTGATAAAACCGATACGGATAGCCTAAACAAGACAAATTTTAATGATTCAGTCAAATGTGAATTTGAACCGGATTGTAAAACAAAAATTAAAGACGAGTTTGAGGATACCAAAATCATTAAAGATGATACAAATAAAAAGAAAATATACCGAAAACAGTACACATGCGAAAAATGCAATCTGAAATTCCCATATTTACGCCGTTTACGATTACATATAAAAAGAAAACACAATCCGAAAAAGTGTAATATTTGCAAGAAAACATTCAAAACTCCTAGCAAACTCAGGTGTCACAGTGTAGTTCATCGAAACGAGCGTCCGTATCAGTGTCCGCAATGTGGTAAAACGTTTAAATTAGACGCGGCGTTAAAAGCGCACATAAATCTAATACATTTGGCGAAAGACGATCGAGCGCCATGTGATATATGCGGTAAACATATCCTCAAACGTTACATTCAACGCCATCTAATCACCCATAACGTTCGAGATCCAATCCAGTGTGATAAATGTGAAAAAACATTCTTATATCAGAATTCGTTGAAAATGCACATTAAACGCGATCACGAAAAAATCGAAAATATATTGAAATGCGATAAATGTGATATGAAATATAAATCTCGATCCGGATTTACGCATCACATTCAAACGGCCCACCTGAACATAAAACCGCACGCTTGTACCGTTTGTGGTCAACATTTTGCATTGAAATCCACGCTGGCCAGTCATATGCACACACATACTGGCGAACGTCCATTTCAGTGTATATTTTGCGAGAAGTCGTACAGTCAAAAATCATCGCTACGAACGCACGTAAAACATATTCATGCTAATCGAATGTACGTAAATAACTATAATGCCGAATTGGTGTAGTAGTTAGCAACGCTACTGAGAGGTGCTAACCGACCAGAGACACAACAAACTCAATAGTACTTTGTCAAAGGATCCATATGATCTTAACTATTAAGGATGTGTACCCAAAAAGAAAATTCCAACTTTTTCCATTGAGTTTGAAAAATGTTAAACAATAGACGATTCCGCATCGGTTAGCAAAAAGAAAATTGTATGTCACGGACAAATTAAACGAAATAATTAATGTTAATGTTCTCATGTATCGTGTGTTATTTGAACCGGAAGTAGCTTAGCTACGAATAAATTTGTAAAATTGATCATATTTTATCCAACTTTCGTGAGAAAAAAATAGTTTTATGAACTTTATACTTTGTATTATTTTTTAATAAAAAAAAAACGATCCCACCGGCTTATCGTTTTCGTAAAAATTAGAAGCCAGAACCACGCGGTTTTGACACTATTTTAAAAAACTGTGCACGCCATTTTCGGCGAGAAAGGTGGTACAACATATAATGAATGTTTTCAATTTAGGAAACACAGACGACACAGTGCATTTTTTTTTTGCACAAAAAACTAATTTTTTTAATTTTAACCTTTTAATTGCTTTTAGATGCAATAAAAAGATTAGTTTTGCAATAAAATTAAAAACAAAAAGATTAGTTTTTTTGTAAAAAAAAAAGAGAATGTATTGTGCCACACAGTGTTTTCTAAATGGAACATACTCTATACGCCAACTGTCAGGATAATAATTCTGATAGGTGCTAAATCCAACGTCAACCATAGTCAAATTAAATCTTTGTTTTATAGAAAAAATTTGTTAATTGATATAATTTCTTATACAGTACACATTTTAATTCATAAAATAAGTGTTTCTAGTAATAATTTAACATTATGATTAATTTTCAAAAAATTTTAGATGTAGTACTCGATTTGACTGGGTACACATCCTTAAATGTTACGAAGTGGTTATGGCCTTACATGTATCACGGGACAAGACTTGAGATTCTTGATTTATTAAAATTTTGCGTTAATATTGTATGTAAATAATTAAAATTTGTTAAATCCAATTAAACTGATTAATAATAATAATAACAAAAAAAAAATAGTTTGAATTTTGATGTATGCTAAAACTTTAAGGACAATTAAAATTTTCCAATCCTTATACTTACCTTTCTTACACTAATCAAAAAACATTTTTAGGTGTTAAATAAAAAAAAATGTGAACCTGCGTATTGAAAATCGTAAAACTTAGATACACGAACTAGTGGTAAAAAAATTAACGAGTTACTGCCAATAGACAAAGTTTGTTTATTAGCGACGCAAAGATTATGCGAGCGTTCCTGATTTTTTAAAATAGAAACTGTATCAAGTATCATAAAAATTTTTGTATTGGTTTAATTGTTGACAATCTTTGCATTGCCCATTAGATTTTTACAATTCATAAAATTTCTGCTGTTTAATCTGCAGAGTACAAACTGGCATATTTTTTTAATACTATAATCCTTATTTTTTCACAATAATTTACTGTTTTTAAATAAAAACGGTCAGTTTAAAATTGCTACCATTTTTTTAGGTCCCAATTTTTGCCATCTGGTGATGAATGAAAAAACTATTGTCAGTAGGCTAAATATTAAACCACGCCTCTATTTCATTTTCCAATAGTCGCACTAAACGTATTAAAACTAACGTAAAATTTAATTCAACCTTGACACTTCAAACGCTTCAAACCTTGACTACGCTACAACTTCGGAATTATGAAAATCATATACTTTCAATAAAAAACATATGTTACTGATAAACGAAATTTTACTAATTTCAGCGAAAATGGTTTGACTGAATTATTTAAAATACGAAATGCAAAGTGATACCTTGCATTTTAAATACATTTTTATCTGTCGTTGTACAAGGGATGCGCTACCCCTTAAGCCCCTTCATTAAGCTTTTAAAAATATAAAAAATAGTATGATACTTACCATACTTACAATAATACGAGTAATATTCAAAATTTCCCATAATATAAATATTTTGTACTATGGCAAATGGGGAAAACAGTATTACAATAGAAGATTTTGAACTAATATGTCGAGTTTGTTTAAAATTTTCCGATAATCTTGTGTTAATATCCGAATTTAAAATTATTAGTATGATGTCTGCGTGTACGTCAGTACAAGTAAGTCAAATGTTTTTTTTGTTTCAAAGTTTCAATTTTTTTTTCCAACTCTTATTTAAATCCTCCAGATCTGGTTAAACGATGACTTACCAAATCACATATGTAATACGTGTTTCATTGATCTCAAAAATTCATTCAACTTTAAACAACTTTCGGAAAACTCGGATAGTATTTTACGAAATATTGTCCATAAGCACAATTTAGGCAATAAATTGGTTGATAAAACCGAGACACTAGACGAGAAAGATTTTGATGATAATTTCATCGATTCAGTCAAATATGAATTCGAATCTGATTGCGAAACAAAAATTAAAGACGAATATGAGGATACCAAAATTCTTATTACAGATGACACAAAAAATATATGTGAAAAACAGTACAAGTGCGAGCAGTGCCATCTGAAATTCTCTCATTTACGCCATCAAGAATTACATATGAATAGGCAACACAAATTGAAGAAATGTAATATTTGCAATAAAACATTCAAAACCGACGCATTACGAATTCATAAAAATCTAACACATTCCACGAAAGATAATCGGGTCCCGTGCAACGTGTGCGGTAAACCTATCCTCAAGGGACAGATTCAACGCCATCTAACAATTCACAAAAACAATCGGGACCCGGTACAGTGCGATAAATGTGAAAAGAAATTTTTATATGCGAGTTCACTGAAGCTGCACATTAAACGCGATCACGAAAAAATCGCACGCGAATTGAAACATTTGTGCGACACGTGCGGTAAAAAGTACTCATCACGAATTGCTCTAGAGCGACACAGTGTCGCACATAAACCCGATCGTCCGTATCAGTGTACGCAGTGCGATAAAAGTTTTAAACTTGATTGTATTCTAAAAAAACACAGTGTCGTACATAAATCCGACCGTCCGTATCAGTGTACACAGTGCGATAAAAGTTTTAAACTTGATTTTATTCTCACAAAACACGTACGAAACATGCACGCATCCACCGCTAACACGCATATACGGGTCCCGTGTAACGTATGCGGCAAACAAATATCAAAAATAAATATGCAAACACATTTAAAAATACATCAGGACGTTCGAGATCCGATCCAGTGTGATATGTGTGAAAAAAAATTCCTAAGCAAGAATTCGTTGAAAAGGCACATTAAACGCGATCACGAAAAAATCGGAAACATCTTGAAATGCGATAAATGTGATATGAAATATAAATCTCCATCCGGATTGACACAGCACATTCAAACGGTCCACCTAAACATAAAACCGCACGCTTGTACCGTTTGTGGCCAACATTTTGCAATGAAATCCACGCTGGCCAGTCACATGCATACACACACTGGCGAACGTCCGTTTCAGTGTATATTTTGCGAGAAGTCGTACAGTCAGCAATCATCGCTACGGACGCACATAAAACATATTCATGCTGATCGTGTACGTAAATAACTATAATGCCGAATTAATATAGTGGTTAGCAACACTACTGAGAGGTCCTAACCAATCACAATAAATACTTCAATTATGATTATGGCTTCACACGTATCACGTAACAAGACATGAGATTTTTTATTTCTCAAAATTTTACGTTAATATTGAATAAAATAATTTAAATTTGTTATACCCAATTAAATTGATTAATAAAAAAAATAAAAATAAAGTAAAAAAATGTTTTTTAAGAAAAACTTTTATTTAAAAATTGGCTAAAAAAAAAAATAAAATAACTTTTGAGTGAAGTTTGAAGCAATATGCAACAAAATTTATAAAAGCTTGAGGCGTTATCATTAATTATTTCTGTTTTGGATATAAGTGTAGCTATTTTAATTTTCAGTAGTTACCAAATTTAAATGTTGCATATTACTTCAAACTTCACTCAAAAGTTATTTTAATTTTCTTGGCCCATTTTTAAATAAAAGCTTTTTCTTAAAAAAACATATTTTTACTTTATTTTATTTTCTATTTTTTAGTGTGATTACAATTAATTTAAAAAAAAAATTAAAGAATAATTTTTTTACCTATATTTTAATCGGTTAATTTACCCTAATCAGACATAACTATGGAAACAAAAAATTGCAATGTAAAATCAATGGACAATATTTGACAATTCGAAATGTCAAAAAGTTGCATAGGACTAAAAATCAACATTTTGGTTTGGGGCGAATTAGGGAAAAACTAATTATACAATATTGCATTGTCATCAAGTTTAGACACGTATGCAAAATTTGAAACCTCTAGCTCAATTAGAACCTGCCTAAATTTTGATTCCAAGATTTGATCTAAACCAACATACTAACATAGCAAGTTAAATAAAAGCTTTTAAAAAATAGTTTGAATTTTGATATATGCTAAAACTTTGAGGACAATTAAAATTTTCCAATTCTTGTACTTACTTTTCTTACACCAATCAAAGAAAATTTGTAGGTGTTAAATAAAAAAAATGTGAACCCATGTATAGTCGCACTAAACGTGTTAAGTTAAAACTAACGTAAAATTTGATTCAACCTTGACTGCGCTACGTCTTCTGAATTATGAAAATCGTATTGGGAAATCAAATGGAGGCGTGGTTTGATATTTAGCCTACCGGCAATAGTTTTTTCCTTCGTCACCAGATGGCAAAAATTTACACTTAAAAAATGGTAGCAATTTTGAATTATCCGTTTTTATTATTTTGAAAACAGTAAATTATAATGAAAAAATAAGAATGGCATTTTAAAAAATATGCCAGTTCACATTTTGTAAACTAAATACTATAAATTTTGTGAATTGTCAAAACCTGATAAACAAACCTTGCCTACTGGCAGTAAATTACTTTTTTGATCACTAGTTTGCGTATCTGTGTTTTACGATTCCCAATACTTCCAATAAAAAACGTATTTTACTGATGAGCGAAATTTTACTAATTACAGCGAAAATAGTTTGACTGAATTATTTAAAATACGAAATGCAAAATACCATTTTGCATTTTAAATATATTTTGAAAAATTTGCACAAAGTGTGCGTACATCTCTATTGGTGTGCGCTATCCCTTAAACGTATTCAAAATTTCCCATAATAAAAATATTTATACTATGGCAAATGAGGAAAATAGTATTACAGTAAAAGATTTTGAATTAATTTGTAGAGTTTGTTTAAAATTTTCCGATAATCTTGTGTTAATATCTGAATTTAAAATTATTAGTATGATGTCTGCGTGTACGTCTGTACAAGTAAGTCAAACGTTTTTTTGTTTCCAAGTTTCAATTTTTTCCAACTCTTATTTAATCCTTTAGATCTGGTTAAACGATGACTTACCAAATCACATATGTAATACGTGTTTTATTGATCTCAAAAATTCTTTCAACTTTAAACAACTTTCGGAAAACTCGGATAGTATTTTACGAAATATTGTCCACAAGCACAATTTAGGCAATAAATTGGTTGATAAAACCGATACACGAGACGAGAAAGATTTTGATGATAATTTCATCGATTCAGTCAAATATGAATTTGAGTCCGATTGCGAAACAAAAATTAAAGACGAATATGAGGAAACTAAAATTCTTATTACAGATGATACAAAAAATATATGCGAAAAACAGTACAAATGCGAGCAGTGCCATCTGAAATTCTCTCATTTGCGCCATCTAGGATTACATATGAAAAGGCAACACAAATTGAAGAAATGTAATATTTGCCATAAAACATTCAAAACTCCTAGCAAATTGATGCGTCACAGTGTAATTCATGGGCACGAACGACCGTATCAGTGTCCGCAATGCGGTAAAACGTTTAAATTAGACGCCGCATTACGAGTTCATCGAAATCTAGCACATTCCACAAAAGACGATCGGGTACCTTGTGACGTGTGCGGTAAACATGTCCTCAAACGACACATTCAACGCCATCTAACAATTCACAAAAATGATCGAGACCCGATACAGTGTGACAAGTGTGAAAAGAAATTCTTACATGCGAGTTCACTGAAGCTGCACATTAAACGCGATCACGAAAAAATCGCACGCGAATTAAATCATCTGTGTAACACGTGCGGTAAAAAGTACGCATCACGAATTTCTCTGGAGCGACACAGTGTCGTACATAAACCCGACCGTCCGTATCAGTGTACGCAGTGCGATAAAAGTTTTAAACTTGATTTTATCCTCACAAAACATGTACGAACCATGCACGCATCCACCGCTAACACGCATATACGGGCCCCGTGTAACGTATGCGGTAAACTAATATCAAAAACAAATATGCAAACACATTTAAAAATACATCGGGACGATCGTGCCCTCATCAAATGCGACAAATGTTCGAAACAATTTCTACATCAGTTATCACTCAAGCAACATATTCGTCGCGAACACGAAAATGTCGCGCGCGATTTAAAACACTTGTGTAGCGTATGTGGTAAGGGGGCTGGTTGTCGCGCGGAACTTCAGGAACACATGCATTCGCACAGTGACGAGAAAAATTTCAAATGCGATAAGTGTGGTATGAAATATAAATCGCGAGCCGGACTTACGCATCACATTAAAACGGCTCATTTAAATATAAAACCGCATGCTTGTACGATGTGTGCGCAACGTTTTGCATTGAAATCTACGCTGGCGAGTCATATGCGTACGCATACTGGCGAACGTCCGTTTCAGTGTATAGTTTGCGAAAAGTCATTCAGTCAAAAGTCATCTCTTCGCACCCATATAAAACTTGTTCATTCGGATTGAAATTGTTCATTTTGGTTAGCAGCTTTGCTGTTATCTAGTAAACCGACTAGAGGAACAGTAAACTCAATAGTACTTTACCAAACGATGCGAACACTTTACCGCCCACGTTTTCGGCATGCGAAAATAATTACAACAACCGCAGAGGCCGATTGCAGTCAGTTTTTATTAGGATAAACAAAACATTCGAAAATATTTTATTACTGTTTGTTTGTTTTTTTATATGTATTTTTACTAGTTTATTATCTTACTTCCTGCTATTGATTAAAATATCAATGTATATGTACGTATGTTTACACATACATGTTGAATCATTTTATGTATTTGTTTATATAAAGTTTCTTTAAAAAGATTGCCGGCTCCTGGGGAAGTTTACTGTGAAAGTGTTCGGGCCGTAAAGTGTTAATTGTTTAAGACTGAAAATCGAATTTAAATGTCACTTTAATGTTTATTTATATATAACAATTTTAGATTCATATTGAATGAAATAATTAAAATTGGTTGAATCCAATCAAGTAGTTAAAAAATTTTTATTATTAAATAGTTTAAACTTTGATGTATGTTGAAATTTTGAGGATAATACAAATTTCTTGATCATTTTACTTAGCTTTCTTAAGGTAGTTGGTCGATAAAACGATTTTTTGAAAGGATTTCAACGAAACTTCTCTAGATATTTATTTAATTCAATACCAGTAATATGAGCTTATTCCAATTAAAATTGAGTATTCCAATTTTGAGAAAAACGATTTCAAAGTTTTGTAATTTTAACGCGGGCTCTTATGGGAAAACTCTATTATTTTTTTTTTTTTTGAATAAAATGAAAACGTGTTAAAGGAATTTGATAAAAATTTAACATGTTATACCTAAAATATAAAGTTACAAACCATATTTAATAAGAAATAAAAATTATTCACTACGTCGTTTTGAAATATAATTTATAAACATCATTTTACAACGTTTTCACAATGCTTTTGTATTGCTAAAACATAAGCGCGTGGAAATTAAAAACAAAAAGTGGTATACAAATATAATAACTGAAGAATATTAGTACATGGACCTGCCCATCTCAGAGCAACACATTAAATCAATAAAAGTAAATTTTTGTGCGTTAAATAAAAAAATGTGAACTTTATTACCAGATCTATCGATACTAAATAATTGATCATTGCCCGTAAAAATAGACACTTAAAAACACAGGTACGAGACGTAAAAAGAGTCGTTGTAAAGGTGTGCAGCTAGGCGACGTTGGCGCCGCGACAATTTTTTTTCTTTTTTAAATCAACTTCTAAATTAACTTGTGATAGCTTAAAAAATTTCCCTTTAAATGCCCTTTCCGAATATAAAATTGCCCTAGCTGTATCTTTTAGCAATAATAAGTTATCATTATATATATTATTTAAACATTTTGACATATAAATTAGCATTAAAACAATAAAAAAATTTTTTTTTCATTAAAATATTTTTTCCTAATACTTTTAAATTTGCCCCATCGAAGCGCCAAATTCTTTTTTGATTTAATTATATAATTAAAGAAAAAAAAATTAAAAACATCAAAAAAGAAAAAAAATTTCGAGGCGCTAGCTTCACTCAGCTTCACTTAGCTAAAGCGGGTTCTACACGATGCTACGAACGTTCCTTCCAACGTTCGATCGAACGTTTGAGGCAATTAAGTTCGATAGTTGATGCGACGAATGTATCTGCTACACGGTGAATCGAATGTTTGATCCAATACGAATGATGATGTGTTGGTACTCAGTGGACGACGGTGTTATCTGTCTGATGTTATCTCTAATGTTATACACTGATGTTGTCTCTCTTCACATGAACGAGTCGTGCAGCTGCTGAGTCGAACCAACCAACGCAACCAACATTGACCTTCAAACGTTCGAAGCATCCCTTTGACTCAATGCAAGAATACCGACATCGAATGGGACACGACCAAATGCGAACGTTTGACGCTCGACATTGGACACTCGTAGGTTCGAACAACGGCTACACGATGCTATGAACCATCCAACGTCGAATGTTGGAAGGTGTTCGTAGCATCGTGTAGCAGCGGCTTAAGGTGTGCACCGTGTACACGGTGTGCATTACACCTTAACGCCTTAACTACCGAATGTATTTTGTCGGTTAACTACTAGTGGTACTTACAAGTACCAGTAACTTTACTAACACATTTTTTTTTGTTAAATAAAATTTTATTATCTAGTTCAACAAAATGTATGTTATATCATAGATCTGATAATAAGGATACATAACGATTAAACGGGATTAATGGCTTAACATATTTAAAATGTATCTAGTAGATTTTATAGAAAAAACTTTTAGATACTTAAAAGTAGAGTAATTATTACTGGTATTTTCAATGCAGAAAAAAACTGGACTTCTAAGTACCACTAGTAGCGAAAGGGTTAAACTTTAAAAAGATATGTTCATCAAAAAAATGGACAGTAAATTTTTTATAATAGAAAGAAATATTTGTACTATGACAAATAGGAAAATTAGTATTACAGTTAAAGATTTTGAATTGATTTATCGAGTTTGTTTAAAATTTTCCGATAATCTTGTATTAATATCTCAATACGAAATAATTAACATGCTGTCATCTTGTACTTCTGTACAAGTAAGTCAATCATTTTATATCTTCTTATTGTTTTTTTTTTCTAAACTCATATTTCATTGTTTTAGATTTCCCCAAACGATAATTTACCAAATCACTTATGTCGTAGCTGTTTAACTGATCTCCGAAACGCTTTCAAGTTTAAACAACTTTCAGAAAATTCGGATAGTAGTTTAAGAAAGATAATTTATGAACATAATTTAGGTAACAAATTGAATGAAAAAACGGACACGGCAAAGAATTTCGACGAGAACAATCTTAGTAATGATTTTATTGACTTAATCAATAGTGATTCAAAATCAGATTCTGAAACAGGCCTCAAAATTCAAAAAGATTTATTCATAAAAACAGACAGGGAAGATTCATTGTTAGCTCATATTTGCACGATATGTGATATCGGTTTTTCTAATTTAGATGATTTAGAATTACATATTACGGAATATCATCAGTTTGAAATTCAAACAAATTCTCATTTAGATGATTTAGAATTACATATTAAGGACCACCATCAGTTTGAAATTAAGGCTGATTCTCACTTAGATGATTTAGAATTACATATGAAGGACCATAATCAATTTGAAACTAAGACAAATTCTCATTTAGATGATTTAGAATGTCATAGATATGAAATTACGCCACATTTCGAAAATATTAAACGTTTCCGATGCCCGGAATGTAATTCGGTATTTGTTGGCCAAATACATTTTGAACGACATTTTAAATCTCATGAAAAAACTTGTCCCATTTGTAATGAGACATTTACACGCCATGTTAGATTAGTGGAGCACCTCGCAAGTCATACGGACGAGAGACCATACAAGTGTACACAGTGCAGCAAAGCCTTTAAAACACTCAGTTATTTAAAAAATCACCAGCGTAATGTACACCAAGAGCCAGTCCGGTGCGAAAGGTGCGGAAAGATATTCTTAAATCAGAATTCACTCAAATTTCATATTAAACATCAACATGAGAATCGTGGAGTCCGGAAAAAGATTCCTCAAACATTTAATTACGTGTGCGACACTTGCGGGAAAAAATTCAGTAACAAACATGCGCTAAGAATTCATGATACAATACACAAACCCGATCGACCATACAAATGCACCCAGTGCACCAAAAGTTTCAAACTTCCCTCGATTCTTAAAAAACATATTGAATTGTTACACACTCCGAATAAACCTCCTCCAGAACTAGCCTCGTGCAAGGAATGCGGAAAGCGTGTAATAAAAAAAAATATGGGAATCCACATGAGAGTCCATCGTAACGATCGAACTCTCATCAAATGCGATCTCTGCTCAAAACAGTTCCTTCATAAATTATCACTCAGGAAACATGTTCGTCGCGAACATGAAAACGCACCCAGGGAGCTAAAACTGCTGTGTAACATATGTGGTAAAGGAGCTGAGTCTCCAGCGATACTCGAACGACATATGCTTTCACACAGTGACAAAAAGAATTTTGAATGTGATCAGTGTGATATGAAATACAAAACGCCATGCGAAGTTAGACGGCACATTTGAATGTAAGGGAACACGCGTGCACGATATGTTCTCAACGATTCTTCTCAAAGGCCATTTTAGATAATCACATACGTACACATACTGGTGAACGTCCGTTCCAGTGTGTGATCTGTGAACGATCATTTACGCAGAAAGTAGCCCTTCGAACTCATATGAAACTTGTTCATTCTAGTAAAAGATAATGATATAGGCCTACTCAAATGTAACCTGGCCGGTGAAAATGGTAAAACAAATTGTTACATGGTCCTTCGAGTCGGATTCTACACTTAATTTTTCTAAATGGTCCTTCGAGCCAGATATCAAGATTGGTTAATTACAGTTACTGTTCACGCACGTCACCGGTCGGGTTAGTTTTGGTGAGCTATATAAGAAACTGTAAGATAAAGTGGAAGTGAGAGACAATTGAATAAATAATTAATAAAGGAAAAAGCTTTTATTTTTTTATATTTATACAACTTTTGTCATAATTGGGTATAATAATAAAAACAACATCTAGTGACTTTTGTTTGTAACGTATAACAATTAAACAGATGCATTGTTTTGTATAAAAATTGATTTAAAAATACAGAGGTGAATAATCTGAGAATTGATATTTGTTTTATTCTAAAATATTTATTAAAGGTGGGACGCCTATTAAAAATATTACCAAGCTTCTAGGCCCTGTACTTTTTTTTACAAATTGGAAACATGTTTTAAGTTTTTTCTAAAAAAAATTATGATTTAAAACTATCAGTAATGTTGAAATTCCCATTATTTTATTTCAAGTTTTTGAGTACCTACTTAATTACGCTTTAAATAATATACGTCTAAATAATATATCAAATTAGCGACATCTAATATATTGAATTAATTTTAAGGCAATGTAAATAATGCAAATGATTTTCAGTGAGTTAATGATGCGTCAGATTAATTTATTAAAAAGTTAGACGCGACATTTATTTTAAAATATAAAGTATTAAATAATATAAAACTTCTAAACAGTGTTCGTTTCTTGAATAAAATCATTAAAAACGTTTCTTGTTGAACCTAGTCCCTAGGAAGACCTGTTTTTGCCCCGATTTTATGTTGCGCAGTTATTAATAATACAAATTTTAAGTTTACACTAAAAACATCGATTGCGTCCATCGGAAGCTACAGCTCTTGTCTGAATAAACTGATTATTAATAAGTCAATTATTTGCCCGAAATAAAAATGGCAACTCTCAAATTAATCACGGTGTATTATTTAACTTTCAACAATTCAATTTAAATTTTGTTTTTAAATAAAACGAAAAATAACTGTTACTTTAAACTTAACATATTCGTTACAATTTTGCAATTAATCACATTTGCTTTTTATTATGTATTTATATTGTCTTTTTGCTAGTGTTTACAAGAAATTAGCAAAGTACAGATTATTAGTCATATTTTAACGATAGCAAAGAGACCGAAAAGTATTTTATCAAAACATTTTTAAAGTATTCGTAGCATAATTTCACGCCAAATATAATACTTTTTATTACATAATTGATGCGTTATTTATTCTCAAGACGAATTATTTTTAGTTGTAAATTAAAAACGTTAGTTTCCCGTATGGAAATAATTCTCTGACATAACCCTGAAAAAAGTCTGACAATTGGATCCAGATTTTTGAGGTACTTAAGTGTACTTAAGTACTTCAATTTTACGACAATTTGAACAATGTTATTTAACGTTTGGTCCAATAAATGAGTTGACAAAAGTATCCTTATCTTGTTTTATTTATAATAAACCTATACTCAGTAATATGGGACTCAGTAATAAAAAAAATCTGGGAATGTTCCAATTGTCAGACTTTTTTCAGAGTTTTTCCAGAGCTTCGCCAGAGATTATTTCCATACGGGTTTCGGGGAAGTTCTATCATGTTCTTATTTTTGTTTATAAAAAGCGATACACACATATTATTGAAATACATCAATTAATAACTGTTTGATTGGTGAATTGATAGTTCTAGAAGATTAATTCAGTGTACAGGAAACAGGAAAAAATATTCTACTCTCCATTTACATATGATCTACAAATTTGACAGGCGTACAAAAATTAAGAAAAAAAAGTATAATATTTATAGATCTGAGCGTTACTTTATGGTATTCCATATTTGTAAATAATAAACAAATATTTCGCAAAATACCTACTGTGACAATTGTTTCGAACCGTCAATTCATTTTCAAACAGAATTCCGTTTGAAAATGAAAGCGAGAACAAAGTATTTTTGGTCCCTTGAAAATAAAAGTGACACTTTACTCCTTATTATGAGGGACTAAAGTATGTATTTTAGTCCCGGAATTACAAAAGACATAATTGACATTTCAAAAAATTAAAAAATTCATTCCATACACTCAGCGTTAAACATATTTTACGTTTACGCATGCACAGTAATTACCATTATTCGAATTGTACTGAAATTTATACAGGATCATATATAACCCCCCCCCCCCCCAAATATTGGTGACAATTACCGAACTAAACTGCACAATTTCTAAAAATTTCATCAATAACGATCGAAACGAGTTTTCGGACCGACAGACACGAAACCAAATTTGTTCAGGAAACTCTAAAACGTAAAATGTGCATAAAATTTTCATATCTCAAAAGTGATTACAATGCTTTTGCTACTTTAGTAGTTTCGGAAGTAATAAGTAGGTAAGCGTTTATCAATTATAAAAAAAAAAGATGGGTAGAATTTATTCTTTAATGATTTTAATTTTATTACTCTTATCAAATTTGCAAATTGTATTTGAACGGAATGTAGATAATATGTAATGAAGAAAATATATATGTTTTATTGTATGATAAAGATGGACGATTATGAATAATTTACATAATCGAATGATTAGTAATATTAATTATAATTACTAATCACTTGTTTACGATTTATTATAAATTCAAGTTGGATGCATTGTATACAATAGTTAATGCAGTTATTAATATATACATTTTAATATTATTAGTTTTTTTTTTTTTTTTTTACAAAAACAACCTTACAAGGGGAGTATCAAACATGGGAATCACGAATTTGGGAGAAATTAATATATGTTGTGGAATATATTTCTCTGAATATTGTAGTGATAATAATTTAGGCCAATGCGACTTTATTCAAAAATTAAACGCATGAAAAATTTCGAATAACATATCGTGTTTGATATGTATCAGTTAGTTAGTACTGTCTGCAACAAGGGCCGCTCGCTGGTGGTGTGGATAGTGTCTGCTGTCATATATGTAATTTTTTTTAATATGCAGACGGAAAGGTTCTGTGTTCGAATTTATGCCTTTACAGCATAAATAATTCTCTTTTCAATTTTTTTTTAACTTTTTCAGTATTGTACAATGGGTCGATTAATTACATTGAGGATGCTATAATTCTTTTTAAAAGGAGATATGGTATTCTTTTTTATGTCATTATTATATAAAAAAATTTAAAATTGCCATTACTTTAAATAAGGATAAAATGATGAATGTCTAAAAATAGTATAAATAATTTATAATAAAAATCGCTTTAATTTTATATAAAAAAAAAAAATTCAGTAATTTAAAATTTACCTTAAAATTACTGTTACATATAGTGACAACATGTACAAAAAATATTATATCTCCTTTTTCAGAAAATAATTATAGCATAATAATGACATAAAAAAGAATACCATATTTCCATTTAAAAAAAAAATTATAGCATCGTCAATGTAATTGACCATTGTACAATATTGAAAAAATTTAAAAAAAAAAAATTGAAAAGATAATTATTTATGTTGCAAAGGCATAGATCCGAACATAGAACTTTTCCGTCTGTATATTAAAAAAAGTTACATACATGACAGCAGACACTAACCACACCACCAGCGGCCCTTGTTGCAGACAATACCAACTAACTGATACATATCAAACACGATATGTTATTCGAAATTTTTCGTGCGTTTAATTTCTAAATAAAGTCGCATTGGCCTAAATTATTATCAATACAATACTCAGAGAAATATATTCCACAATATATATTTTCTCCCAAACCCGTGATTCCCATGTTTGATACTCCCCTTGTTAGTCAAATTACTTTTGAAAGAGAAAATTACAGAAAAGAGAAAAGGGATAATATATTGTGCTTATACTTAACTACATGTAGATTGCTGTTTTTCCTGTTTGTCCTTTCATATACATACTTACAATTTTGGACTGCTGTCGTTCATTCATATTCGTTTGATTGATTAATGATTTAATTGGTATCATTCATAATCCCCCATCAATTAAGACGTTAACGGTCATGACGGATTATGACGATTATGTCAATACGCTTTTCATTTGGTGCTGTAACATACGGCTTTCATGACCGCCGTCAACGTGTTAATAACCAAACCTTATATAATTTCTTCATTTTTTTCTAAATACAGCACAACTATTTTCAGCTAATAATCTTTTTTTTTTGAGGAGTTTACGAAAGAGTCATAAAGTCATAATTGTATTCTTATTTAACAATATTATATTAAAATTAATATAATAATTATTTAATTAATAATCAACAAGTGTTACATTATAAATTAACAATTGTATTATTTTAATATATTTAACGATACTTTATGAAGTACATTTATGTATAATATATTTTGCAGGCCTTTTTTCAAATATTCAGTTGAATATTTTTTTTTTTTAATATTATTAAATTAGACTAACAAACTAGCAGTGTTCGTTTTTCACTTATATATATTTTCGATCACTTTTTAAGTATTTATTTATATATATAGCAAATTATCGCATATTTTAAGAAGGGTAATCATCTTTCTTTAAATAATGTAATGGTCTTTTTTTACTATAATGCCTTTTTTCTAAATTTCCTACAAAAATGGAATGTTTGTTTTAATAGAGAATATGCCTGTAATTAAAATAATTTTAAATATTTTTTTCTAAGTATTCAATTTACAATTTTTTATAATATTTTCAATATTTGAATTTTTTATGAAATTTTAAACGCGGGCAATCACTGAACGTTATGTTGACGTTTTCTACTGACAGACACTTGTGCATATTGGGAATCGTAAAACTCAGATACGCGAACTAGTGATCAAAAAAATAACTACTGCCAGTAGGCAAGGTTTGTTTATTAGGTTTTGACAATTCACAAAATTTGTAGTATTTAGTTTACAAAATGTAAACTGGCATAATTTTTTAAATGTCATTCTTATTTTTCCCTTATAATTTATTGCTTTCAAATAAAAACGAATAATTCAAAATTGTTACCATTTTTTTAAGTGTCAATTTTTGCCATCTGGTGACAAGTGAAAAAACTACTCCTACTAATAAAATATTAAACCACGCCTCCATTTGATTTCCTAATAGCTATTGGGATTATTGTGATTCAATTTTAGTTTTAGTGGTTTTAACATTTATTAACCCAAATGTGTGAAACTGCCAGCTCTAGTGTCAAGCATCAAAGTGTGCCTTGTTACGTCACACAACGCGCGAAATGGCAGATGTTTAAACTGTAGTTTTTCTTTTGTGATTTAATATTGTGCATATTCCCTATTATTTAAATACCCTTCTGACATTATTCCTAATTAATATATTTTAGTTATTATTTACAAATATTTTAAAAACACATGAATAACTGCATATCGATTAAAATAAGTAAATATTTTAGTCAATAATCTAATATTCTATTGCAACATCAAAGATATTATATCATTTCAAAATGGGAACCATATTGTTTTTTTTTTTTTTTTAAATTTCTATATTTGACTAATTTAAGCAGTTAGGTGTCATTTTGCACACTGATGCATGTAAATATGTATTTTTATTTGAATCAAAAAAAACAAAGTGAAGTTGAAACAATTCATTCCAATTCCGTTTTGTTTAGAAACAGACGATTTTCTCGATTTTTCCAGTAACCTGTTCTTACAATTATATTAAAATTTCGTTAATTAGATATTCGTTGTGATTGTATTTATTGCAAACTGCATTTATTATTATTTTCAAATACATAATGTTTTGTTGGTGGGTTGAAAATATTTAATAATCCTTAAACAACTATGAATTTTTTTGCCACAATGTTGCATCTATTTTGAATATTTTTGAAATCAACTTTACAATCCAGTTTCCAATATTGTACATTCACAACATTTATAATAATTTAGCTATACATTTTCGTTGAACTTTTGTATTTATGTAAATTAATATTGGTAAAAAATTAGAATAAATAAACCTTTTTTTCCAAAACGATGTCATGAAACTGAGCATAATTATTAAAAATAAAAGCAGATATAAATTTAATGAGCCTTGACGTAAATAGAGAATATGCTTATAAAATGCGCGCCAACATTACCCGACGTAACGTGAGACGTGTCGCTATTGAGGTTTTCAGTTTTCTTTTTCTTTTCTTTTTTTGAAATATTTGTCGAGAATTACAATCACGAACACCAAATTTTTGAAAGCATATTCGAATTATTTTTATGGTGACCGATTTTTGTTTACTTCGTTGACAAAATATTCAAAAATTTCATAAATAATTATAAAAAAAAACGCTTTTTATGCGATGAATCGGGACGATCGGGACCACTTTAAAAAATTTTATAGAAAATATATAACTCCGAAGTTAGAACCTCACAATTTCCTAAAAAAATTGCTTTATTTTTTTTATTTTTATAATACTGCAAAAATTGCAGTACATATATATGTAAAGACACTGAATGATGCAATTATATATGTATTTATTTAACGTAGTGTGACAAAATGCGTTAAAAACAGTCAGCAGCTAACCATACCGCAAATTAATGTGCAAAGTTCTTTCTTTTTATTCGCACTATTTTTTTTAGAAATCGCAAATAAATAGGTTTCTCTGTATATGCATATTCCCTATTGTTAGAAGTAATTTTTTTAGAATTTGTTCGTAAATTATATTACTTATGGAGAGATTAATTTTTATAAAAAATCTAAAGTTATATTTCGGGGCAAATTTATATAAAAAAAAATTAAACTAAAAAAATTTTTCATTATTTAAATACACATTAAATAAATGATTAAAAAAATTATTTTGTATGAATTTTTTTGGCAGTCAGTAAGATATGCATGTTTCTTAAAACAATTAAAAATGGTAGAAAGAGAAAATTTGTAATATAGATAACATATATGAATAATTATGAAAACATAATTATTCAAAAGTTTGTGATTCTTGTTGCACAAGCTTAAACCTTCGAGGACTTTTTACACATATTGATCCATGATTGTACGGTGTTGTGTCTGTGATTTGTAAATGTTTTTTAATAAATCTTCCAACCAAAGTGAATGGTCTTTCTTGCCAGTGTAATAAAACTTCTTTTGGAGCGCACACCTAGAATTATTTAATTGATATTGAGTGCATTCGTTGATCTCATCATTTTCTTCTAAATGATGTAAGCTCATGCGCACACTAATTAAAAACTGCACGAGAATTGGCGGGAATTAGTAATGTCAATTGTATCAAGTACAGCTATCATTTTGTAACCTGACCGGTTATGTTTGTTTTTATATCTTTTTAAAACAATAACAATCTCTCAATTCACACACGTCATCAGCCAAGTTAATTTTGGTGAGCTATACTGATAATAATTATATTTACCTGATCTCCTTTGAGACGATCTAAAAGTGTTACACAGATAATTGCTGATTTAATTCCAGCATGGTGTGTTAAAGCTGCAAAAGCTGTGGCCTCCATTTCAATATTTACGACACCAGCGTCATGTAATTTATTAAGGTACTGCATTTTATCTTCTTCAGTATAATTACAAAATGCTCCATCTAGACGTCCTTGTGCTACAAAGAAATTAAATTATTTAATAAAAGGAAAAATTGTTAAATTATATTTTTATTATTTGCCTTCATAAAAATCATCTGCACACATTGTTTTTCCTATTATAGTTGGATATGGATCCTCTGGATCCGCCAAACTTTTTAATTCTTTTGACAACTTTTTGTCTAATTTTGTCGGACGATGAGTAACTTCTCCTAAAATAATCTGAATAAAAAATAATTTAGACTTGCATGTGTCAACTTTAAAGATAGTTTTGGAAGGTTGATCGTTCTACTGAAACATATTATACATATAATAAGAACACGAGCCGACTTTCGGTTTTTACACTATCTGCACAAACCAAAAAAACAGCAAACAAAAAGATAAAATATTAGGGGAAACCCAGGTTAATAAAATTACAGTCAGTATTGTTTGTATATGGGGAATACCATCAGAAGTGCGCCTGTTTGTTAAATTGAGTAAATGGTCATTTAAAAATAAATGTATTCGTTGCCCTCATCACTTACTTCTAAATAATTCTTTTCCCGCGCAGTTTTTAATTATATAGTGTGCGCATGTGCCTACATCATTTAGAAGTAAGTGATGAGAGCAACGAACACACTCAATGGTTGTTATATAAAGTAGTTGTTACCACAGATCAGTGAACATATTATATAGACTAATTATAAAAATATGTAATTGAGGCAACCAGTTACGACCAAGTTCCGACCTTAATAGTATTCTGTAATATAGTAATTGATTGTATCCATAGCAACGTTTTCAAATAATTATTGTCAAAATATAATATTGATAATAAAAGTTTACTTTTTTGAAAAGAAACCGCAAAATTTTGAAAGAAAGAATGTGGTATTCGCTTTATTTTCAAAATACGTATGTATACAAATTACATATGTTCTGCAATAATTATAGTCGCATTTGCTCAAAAATTGACATTATATATATTATTATTTCATTAAATTTCACCCGTCTCGCCCTGTTACCTGCTTCAAGAAAAATGCCTAGAAACTAGCCTTACGCTTTGTCTAGTAGTATAATATAATAGTGTTCATTGGTCTGTGGTTGTTACCCAAATGAATGACTTTTAATTGTATTTCGCCTGAAGATAGTGTAAATATCGAAACCGGTTCGTGTTCATATTATTATGTTTCATGGCGAAAATTGACGATGCAAACGATCTAAAATAGTTTTTTATTTTACCTGTTGGTATACATTTCGTAATAACGGATCAACCGCCTCTTCGGTTATGACAACCGTTCCTGGTTCAACTCCAATACCACCACTTGTTCCCATTCGGATAAAAATTGGTTCTATACACTTAGCATGATACATTAATTTTATCACTTCGTGTAATAATATTCCTAAAGAAGGAATACCCATTCCATGCTATAGTAAAAAACCATAATTACCGAAATTATTTGCAATAATTATTTTTGGAGCGTAAATATGTTTTCACTTACACTTATTGCTAGAATTGGACCAACTTTGTACATCGAATATCTGTATGAGAATTCAGTAATATCCATTAATTGAGTGCCAGTTGGTAGTTTGTAGCCAATTTCTTTCATTATGTATTTAGCAAATTGTTCCATTCGCTTGGGCGTTCCACCCATACAAACAAACTGTCGAATAATTTAATTAAATTCATAATCTTACATGTATTCCAGGGGGTAAACCACAGAGTACCAGACACAACATATCTATCTCTATACTACTGAAACCAGTGTAACCAGTAAAGGATAGAAAATATGTTATATACGTGCACTAGGTTTACTTTGTATTTGTGCGGTGATCTGTCTTTGTGTGAGTGATCGGAGGTGTGTTGGCCGTGGTGTCGTATACATATGTATGATACTACAACGCGTGTGTATGGCTCCGTGTAGAGGTTCTAACAATGCCTGTGATTGACCTACACTCATCCAGTGCTACGGAGAGAGTGACTACTAAGTAGCGTAACTTGCACAGAATTGCACACTGCAGATTTCATGATAGAGATAGTTGCGTTACCTCTGTACTCTGGGGGGTAAACTATTTAAGGCGAACCCCACGACAATAGTTGGTAAAGTTGTAGCAACGTTGGAGTTAATTTAAAACTTTAATTTTTTCGATGCCCACAAGGGTCGCTCGACAACCCTGAGCTCCAAGCTAAGGGGGGAGGAGTTATATTATCAATATACAATTAAATATTTATCCGCGACCTCGCGCATATTGTATTTGAAATTATGACATTACGTCAAATTTTAAATATATTTTCCCAGGGGAATAAAACTTTTTCCCTAGATTAAAAGCAGCCTATGTCCTTTTCTCTGTTAACAGTATGCAAAATTTGAAGTCAGTGTAAAAAACAACTGTAGTAATTTGATTGTTTCATTTTAAATACATTTTTCCTTAAGACTGACATGTTTTCCATGGTAACAATGTAGCCTGTGTCCTTCTACGTCTTGTCGATGACTATCACTATGCAATGTTTCAAGTCGATTGGTTAAGCTGTTGAGACCTGAAGGCCAGATAAGCAATGTTTTAAATTCATTTCATACATTCACAGTCGATTCGTGAGAATCGATTGTATCCCCGAGGTTAAAAGTAGCCTATGCCCTTCTTCCCCCCCCCCCCAAACTATCACTATGCAAAGTTTTAAGTCAGTTGATTAAGGACTAAAGGCATAAGACAAATAAACTAACTAATTTTCGTACTTATAATATCAGTATGTTTTACAGTTTACAAACCTTTACGTCACCAAACATTTCAACAAGGTCATGTGACTCACTTCCAAGAGCTAGATGGTACAGTATGTCCTGATCCATAAGTTCAATGTGTGGATTACGGAGCTTAATGGTTCCATCTGGATATCTGATATAAACAGAACACTTTTTCAACTACAAAATTTTCTTTCCGATTATGAAACTCTTATAAGTGCTATTCGAAAATATTTTAATATGGTGTAAACGCTGGGAAGAGTAATTTATTTCTCAATAAAAAGATTAGAAAATTAACAATAAAATTACTGAATGTTAAAAAGGAGGGAAGAAAGAAAAAATAATAAATAATTGATAAGTACGCAACATTTAAATAATAAATATGAGTATAAGGTACTGATCGATTTTTCCCAGGTTCATTGTTAAAATCAAAACAATTCAGTCGTTGGGTACAGTAGACCCTCGTTTTACTCTGGTTTACTTCATATGGTTTTCATTATGCCCGGTTAATTTTTGACATACTACGTTAATTTTTATTTTTTGTACGTAAGCTTTGATTTTACGCGGTTTTTTCTTTACCAGGTTCCTTTTCCTTATCGAATTATGATATCAGATTTAATATGGCTAGACTTTTATTCACTTTTTAAATTAAATGAGAAGGTTGCTTCAAAAGAACGTGAATTTATTTTAAGAATTTTGAAAATTTATAATTAGGTTTTTGAAGAAAATTTTTTTTTGTTATAATGAAATATAAATGGAAAGATCATATATAAGTTTTATAAGAAAACTCTTTTTACTTTTTTTTAAACGTAATATTTAAAAAGTTATACCAAATTAAAAATAAATTTTTAAACTTAAAACTGATAACGGGCCGACAATTTTCGAGTGCATATATGACGTCATAATGGTAACTTATCTAAAAACACAATGTATTTTTACTTTAAATTATTGTTGCTATGCAATTTTTGCTTTTTCAATTAATTTCTTATTTAATATATATTACTTTTAAAATTTTTTTCGCATCAATTATCAATATTATTAAATTTATGACATAGTACTGAAATAAAACAAAAAATTGATAAATATTTTTTATCCTGAAAGTGAAAGGTGAAATTATGCATACATATTAATGCTTTGCAACGAACATGTAACGAACTATTTTTTCAAAGAATGATTTTGGTATATCACTTTTTATTTTTAGTTTACAATTAATGAAAAATTTACAAAAATGTACAAATTTGTTTCATAATTTTAAAATTTTATTTTCCTTAAAGGAAAGTTCTTTCTTATGCATAATATGACGACTAACCCCTAAATTCGTGTGATAGTAAAGTCTTAAACACAGATTCGATTTACGCGGCATTTTCATAGAATGTAAAACTTCCATGTAAAACAACGGTCTACTGTATTTTTATACTTGTTAATTTAATAATACACAAATTGGATTTTAATATTATATCAAAATAGCAACTGGTGGCTAATAAGAACGTAGTTTCCTAAATTTGTAATATCCATAATAAAATTTTAAATTTTATTAATTAGAATTATTTTTGCTAATGTAACTGGTGGGTTTGCTAATGTAATTTTTACGTTTTTAATATAATATACATAAGTGAATCTTGAAGTAAAAAAATATTTTTCAATTTTAAAAATATTTAATCGTAATATTCTAAAAATAAAAATCATAAAATACTACAATAAAGAATAGTTAGATATTTATTTAAATTATAATTATTGGATGAAATAACACATTTTAAAAAATTAAAAACAATTATATAAATTAACAATATTATTAATCAATAACTAAAACTAGCCATTTCGAAAACTCCGATTTATTAAAATTACAAATTCCCATTTTTGCAATGCATGTTTACTTACTCGTCAGTTTCTTCGTCTGAGAGCGAACCCATTTCTATTCAACAATTAAAACACCAACAAGTTTTATTTAAATAACAATTTTATATCACTTCTCAACACTATTTTTTGTAAGGTGGTGGTATGTCTTTGTTATTTTGATTGGTGGTAGTTTTACAATGATAGATCGAATAATAAGGGGTTGTGTCTCGCCCTCTAAATTCGTTATTGTGCGCATGTTCAATTCAATACAATGTGCTACGAAACAAATAATAATAAACTAGTTTCAGTTGAAAAAAAAAAACCCATGACGTGAGAACCATTTCAAAGCTATCAATCTTAAAATATAAAGAATTTACATAACAATATCATTTTATTATTTTTTATTCTTACATACAAGGGGGGAATAATATTGTATATGAATTGCTAACTGCAGACTAAAGGAGACAAGTCACTATTTTCTAATTTTACAGCAATCGAAAAAAATGTATAAATACTATATTTTATGTTTCTCTTTATGTTTATTTTTTTTTTTTAACAAAAGTCGAAATATATAAATTTTTATTCACTATTTACTACAGATCAAATATATTACCATTTGACTGTCTTTTAAAGCGAATTTTATTTTTGAAGATATCTCCTTTCTGCGATTACATAAAAGGCGATATGTCCCTTTTCTGAGGTAAAGTAAAAAATTATGCAAACATTTTTCAGGTTTCTTTTTCTATTATTTTAAAACAATACATTCTTTTTTTAATTAATAAACAATAGGACTTCATTCTAAATTATTTGCTTTATTTATAGTATAAGCCATTTTAGGATTTTTTTCAAAATTCGATTTGGAAACATGGAATGAATTTTATGGTTTATATTTTTTTGTATTTATCTTCATTTAGAAAGCCCTTTTCCTTTTTTTTCTTAGAGACGTCAACTTCCGGTGAGCTCATATTATAAAAATTTAAAAAGTAATTCACTTATTTTTATAAAAATTTAAGAAAAAACTGAGTATGACCGTTACTTTTCTGTAGAAAGGTGACGTCTATGACCGTTTGTCTTGTCTCCTTTCTGAAGAAACCGAAAATTTTATACACGCAATTATATACTGTAAAATTGGATATTTTATTTTCTTTCTGTAGTAAATCGTGCTCTATATTCATAAGAATTTAAAAATTATAATAAATCAATTTCGAAAATAATTGAAGATGTCCCCTTGCTGCAGTTAGCTATTCATATATACATTTATTAAAGATTGATTTTTTTTATTACCTACTTAGAAAAATGGGATTGCTTTAATGAAATTCATATGAAATCCGTTATTTTGAGCTAAACCCTTGGCGGCATTCATACCGAGACCAGCATTGGTTCCGTACACTTGATTGTGGCCGTTAAAACCTTGTTGCTCGAACTTTCCTTGTTCCCCTTTATTATTATCCTTGATGGACACCTTTTCGAAAGCGCCTTGCTGACCGGCATTCTGTTTATTCAGATGATCATTTTGGAAACCACCGTGATATGAAGCGCCTTCTTTATTTGCGTAGGTGCCGTAATTATTATTGTTATTAATATTGCCAAACTCGTCATGTTTTTCGTCATAAAATGTTTCAACTTTTTCCGCGGCGTCTTTACTGTGAGACGATTTTGAGCCCTTTTTATTGTGACCTTTTCGATAGTGTTTTCGCGATTTTGTGAAATCTTCAGATTTTCCTTCCTTGTTGTACTTTTTTTGGCCATCATATGCATTTTCATCGGCACTTTTTTGGTGGGCACTGTCTATCGCATTATGGAAACCAACGTTACTGCTTTTGTCTTTTTTGCCGATTTGTTCCGCTTGAAATTCTTGCACAGCTTTCCCACCGGCCTGTCCCTGGCTTCCAATAGCGTTTTCATATTTGTTAATTTTTTCTTTCTGATTTTTATTGTCATACTTGTGGTTATTTTCGGATTTCTGTTCTTCCCCGTATACAATTCCTTTTTCGATCACTGGTTTAATCAGATTCGTTTGTGGCATCAAAGGTCGTCCAATTAAATTTCCCGCCGGTAACATAGGTACAAAATTAAAACCGTCACCCATCATTCCTGCCATTCCTGGCATAATTAAATTTGGATTTGCCACAGGAGCCATTCCAGGCATTAAATATCCATTTGAATTTTGTATGATTCCTGGCGATATAGGTGGCACTGGTGGCATCATAAGTCCTGCCATGTTACCACTTGAAATCGCAGGACTGGGTAACACTGGAACATTTGAACTAAAGCACTTATTGATACTTGTCAAAACAATCGTATAAAAAATAAACACTATGTTATGAACAGAGCTATCCATTGTTGTAGTTACAACGAGATTAAAAGTTAATACAACTGTTGGTTTATTTAAACGGAGATTTGATATTTATTGGGTTATTATCACACCATCGGCCACGATGGTCACGATAGCCACTCTTCATTATGACCGGATTTAGTATAAAAAAAATTCAATTGTTTTTAAATAATGTAAATTTACGGTCCATTATAATAGTTTTAAAATTTAAAGAAAAAATCTTTCGTCGGAAATAAATTAGCATATCTAATTAAACATCCTGTTAATGACAAATTTAGGTAAAATTTTTGAAGAAAATGTTATACAAAAAAAATTAAGTATGTAAATATAATAATTTAAAAAAAAAATACTTACCATAAAGTAAGAAATATTTTTTTCCTTGTATGGGATTACATAGATCAGTCATCAATTTCTCAAATCGCTAGAATATAATATATACTTAAAAAATTTTTCGTTAATTTAATTAAGGGGTTATATTATTATACTTTATAAGTCATGAAATAATGTATGGATTAAAATTGTCTCGCAGGGCCCTTGGACTCCAAAATAAGAAAAAAATAACCGTTTAGATTAAAATTGTCCCCCATGGTTTCAGAAAGAATCCAAAATAAATGCTGAATTGATAAAATTTTGGCTTAAATACTACTAAAATCCAGGTAAGTATCCAGGAGTATCCAGAAAGCCCCCAAAATAAACGGTTGGACGGATCTTAACCAAATTTTATTCAAATACTATTGAGATTTGGAAAAATGAACGTAAGGTTAAAATTGTCTACCGTAGTCTTGGAGACCTAAAAAGGAAACTCAAATATTAGTTAAATCCCGTAAACAATAAACGTGAGTTTAAAATTGTGCTTCAGAATTCTGGAGCCCCAAAAAAGGCGCAAAACTAAAATGCTCCTAAAACTACTATTGTAGGTATTTACGGAAAGGTCTCCAAGTATGGAAATTAGATATGCTTTGGTTACTTTAGAGTCATTTGGCAAGCGGACCGAAACGTTTTAAGAAACTGATTTTATACAGAATTTGAGGATATCTGATTTAAAAGTAATCTCACTCCTTAAGTCAGATAATTCTACGTTAGTGAAATAACAGGACACAGCGAGTATGGTCTACTTATATATGAACACATCCTGCTTATCTTTCTTGCCTAAACTTACCTATTTCTCAGTATTTTAACCTAAAATATTGACAGGATATTCTCCAATGAAACAGTACTATTGGAAAGACATTAAACTGAAAAATCGATTTATGAAGGTAGGTTACCTATTAAAGGATTAGTTGTTGAATAATTTTTTGGGGTATATATCAAACTGTTTGTTAATTAAATATTGTTAACCACCATAAATAATAAAATTACTTATGTTTATCAAATTAGCAATTGTTTAATTAGCTACAGGTTTAGTTACAGGTCATTAGAATAGTTTAAAATTACATTCATAAAGATTTATATAAAAAGGTGTTGAAAAGAAAATTTGTTATCAGTCGGTCGGTCAATCACAAACAATGTTTACTTACTTTGTAATAACATTATTTATTACACAAACATTTTCCAAGGAATTCGCCTATTCCTTAGGAAAGAAATTATCGCAAGATTCCTATAAGAAAGACAAAATTGAATCTGCCGCTACAATGATGTTCCCACATATGACAAACTTCGGAGGATCAGGAGTCGCATTTGGTTCTGGAATGGGCTTTTCCAGCGGTTACTTGAATAACGGATTTGGTGGATTGGGCTTCGGAGGAATGATAGGAGGCGGTAAAAAAGGCGAATATGCCGATAAGAAAGAATACGATGTCGAAAATAAAAATGTGAACGAACACGACTACCAAAAAGCGTTCGGTGCTAAAGGAGAAAATGGAGGATTCGCATCGCAAGGTTACAACGCAGACGCCGTAGGAGTGAAAGACAAAGTATCCGAACACGGTTTCCACAACGACGAATTTGGAAGTGGCAAACAATCGGGAGACAACGAAGAATACTTCGGCGTCAAACACAAAGACGAAGGTGCCAAAAAAGAGGAAGAAAATAACGCAAAATCAGGATTCAAAAAAGGTTACACAACCAAAGGTTTCAAAACGTCTTCACGCAAAGACGAAGAAGAGAAATCCGAAACATTCTACGATGAAGCTCATGATGAAGCGGAAGACGCTCGGTACAAAGGAAATGCTGCATCCTACGGTGAGAAAGAAAATTCGAATGTCAAAGGCGGCCACGAACACAAAACTTTCAACAAAGCCGAAAAAGGTCAAAATGGTGAATTTGTTAAAGCAAATATTTTGGACGTTAATAAAGAAGGAAAAGGACACTTCCAACAACAATCACATCTGAATAATGGACAGGAGTACAAAGTAGACAATGGAGTTGGCGCCCAATCCGTGCTAGGACATCAAGAAGCATCAGGCATTGCAAAACACTACGGACAAAAGATTATTCCCATATACGGAGCAATTTAAAGCCACAAAAAAAAAAAACTAAATTTAATTTCGTAAGATAACATTTTATTAACTTTTCATGTCCACATTTAATATTTTTATAACTAACAACTAAGCCTATATAAAATATTTCTGCTATTCAACTGTAACATACACAAATAAAAAAATCATATTTGTCAGCTAAAGCCTACGTTTTTAATAACGCCCGCGTTCGACGCCACGGTACGTCAAGCACTGTTATTTTCTGCGCAAGTCCAGCGCAGACGCAGAAAGTAACAGGGCGTGGCACAACGTGTCGTCGAACACGACCAATGTGTAATATTACAAAGTTTTTACTAAGCTCGGCAATTTTTTTGTTCATTAAATATATTCATGTATATAGAAAGAATGTATATAGGAATTAACAATCAAATTAAAGGTAATTTTTGTTTCTTATGAATAATAATTATATGTACAACAATATTCATTTTTTTTTTACTAATTTCTACTGTTTCAGACTTTGAATAAAAATAAATAAAAAATGTTACATCAATTTTTTTTTTTATTTTTATAGTAAACAACATTAGATGAAACTGTTAGGTTGATATGTATTAAGAGAAAGTTCATGCCGTTCAAAACTAAATTTTTAACCCTTTCCAGACCAAATTATTTGTGTTTTATAGAGAAAGTAAAACAAAAAACTATCAGTTGAGTGCATATTAGGCCGGCCATCTATGTCTTGGGCAATAATACTGGATTGGAAAGGTTTAAATAAACTACTGAAAATTGTTTGATAACGTTCATATTGATCGAAACGTGTTACAAAATCTATAAAATAAAAGTTGTCTTTTTTTGTAAAGTGTATCATTTATTAATAGCACATGGAATACCATAAAGTAACGTTCAAACCTGTTAAAACTACTAGGAAATTTGTATTTGGTTGTAATTTTTAGTGATCTTTGGTTTTAATTGTCTAATTAAATGAAAATTACTGTACTATATAATGTAAAAGGATTAACAGAGAATATGAATGTAATACAATAAATAAAATAAAAAAAACTTTTTCTAAACCTATGCCAATATAAAAATTTAATTTGTAATTTTTTTGTAAAAAAGAAGTATTTGAAGTAGAGATTTTCAAAAATCAGTTTTTATTCAATTTTTTTGTGTGAATCAATTCAATAACGAAAGATATTTCATTTTAATTTTATTATAATTACCGAATAATTCAGATAATTTACCGAAAATTGACGTATATTTACGATAACAAATTTTTCTCGATTGTTTAACTTACGGTTAAAAACACTAGTGTCTCTAGTGTCATTACCAAGAATCGAATACGTCTACGTCACGTAACGCGCGAAAATGGAAGACATTTAAATTGTAGTGGATTCCAATAACATAATTTAAATTAAAAAAAATACATGCATACCCTCTTTTGTTACTGACGTTGTTTATAATAACACAGCCCAATCAGTAGGAAAGAAGTCTTGTGGGAAGAAATACCTTTAGAACGAAAAAAATTCGATTTGTTTTTTCAAATAAAATATTAGTAAAACATCTCAAAAATATACTCTCAAATTTTCAAAACGATATTCAAAATCATTCGTATGTTTTAGTCTCTAAACCTAAAACGCACTTGAAAACAAAATAGCATCTGTGACTTATTCATATGTCTACCTCCCGTTGTGTACCAAAGTAGTTTCGTTTTATTATTTCATACCAAAATTTTAAACACGTTTTTCTCGAAATAACATTTTTACAATTGATTGGCGTTCTCACTCAAAAACTACTCGATCGATTTTTTTTTTTTAAAAACAAATTCCTCAATTTTTTTTTACTTTTTTATGTTTTTTTGGTTCACCGACATTTTAGATAATATATTAATCTATAGAAATTTTTTTTAAAAATCTTTTAGATGATAATTACAACCAGGGCTGGGAACTATTTAAAATGATTTGATTTTAAATATGTATTTAAAATACAAAATGCCATTTTATATTTTCTATTTTAAATAAGTTCGGTCAAACCATTTTCCATTTTGTATTTAAAATGGAAATTTGAATCCATTTTGCATTTAAAATGAAAATTCATTTTATATGTATGGAACTTATGACTCATATTAATGATAGAACTCGAATTAAACGCAGTCTAACAAATTGTGTTAAATGTAGGTCGATTCAATTGACTTAATTTTTTTATAATTCGAGTTTCAATGTCACTTGAGTAAAATTTGTCACTAGAGCTGCTGGTTCTCTCACGTCAAATTTTTCTGACTCAAGTTGTATGCTATTATCTTTAAGACACGTCGATAAGAAATGTTTAGGTATTTCGAGTAGATGATTTTCATAATATAGATGTCGCAGTTGTAGCGTAGTCAAGGTTTGATTATGAGAGCTGAATTAAATTTTACAATATTTTTGAGTAACAATATTTCAAGAGTTAAATTTTGTTTTCATATCATGCAAACTTTTTAAAATTTTCTTAACTTTTTTTTTTTTAAATAAAAGATTGCCCTTATATAATTTCAATACGTTTGACATTTTCTAAACTTTTTTTTATTAATATAAAAAACGATAAAAGATTTATACTATAGAAAAGTAAAAAAAAAGCATTTTGTATTTTATAATCCATTTTAAATAGCTATTTTCTATTTTCTATATTAAATATGCTCAGCAAAACCGTTTTATATTTTAAATGCATTTTTGGAAACCATTTTCCATTTTGTATTTTAAATGATTTCTATGAACCATTTTTCCCAGCCCTGATTACAACAGCTAGAGCGCCAGCCAATTGGGAATTTGTAGAGTGACAGACACACTCCAATGAAAAGTAAATAAAATACCAAACCTCAAAAATATAGATCAATTTTTCCCAAGTTAAAAATATTCTTAGTGTTCAATTTCGTTTGTCTAAAGATATTTCTCCCCTTAATAAATACTATGAACTTTCTTTTAATGCGTTTTTATTTAAATAAATGTTAATTTACTCAATATTATACACGATACATATGAAAGACTGTTTTAAAGCATTTAGTATGACTAACTAGTACACATTATGTGTTCCTATAATTTCACAATTTTGTTATTTAATAGTTTGCGCTTGCATATGAATAACTTTTTTTTTTTAAATTTGCCGCTACAAAATGACGTGACGTGTTACTTGCTATAGCAACTTTAGGTGCAACTATGGCAGATTTGACGAAACTATAAGGATTCCGTGGTGTTAATTACGGAACTCAAATAACAAAATTTGAAATTATGGATATAATTATGCGTATTAACACGATATAAGGAAGAAAGAGATCACATATTATAAAAAATTTTAAAAATAATATTAAAAAGGTGATTTTACATGGTCCATTTCATTCAATATACATTATTAGGGATTTACTAATATAAATAAATTAATATATAAATTATTTCGAGCATACGGTTTAGTTAGGGGTAGACAAAAATTTATAAAGAAAATTTTATACACCCAGAAAATATAGAAAGAAAATAAGAAAATAAAACAAAAATTGACAAACTTAAGTAGTTGAAAATTAAGTTACGACAATACGATTATTTGTATAGGTAAAATTAACTAAATTTGCAACAATTGAAGCAAAATTTGACGTACCAAATTTTCTATCTCGCTTCTTTTTTGTATTTTTATATTAAAATAACTATAGTAACTTAAAAATGACTCTGTATAGCTCTACTGAGCACCTTTGTATTTAAAAAAAAAAAAAATAAATACCTATCTAGTAACTTAAAAATGTTCGTCTAATTTTGTTTCATTTGTTAACGATGTCAGACCAAAATTTAATTAATTTGATCTATAAATACTTTTATAATAGTGAATATGCATATCAAATAAATATTTTTTTTTTAAATGAAAACTTAATAGTGGTAATAAAAAACCTTCCAATTTTTAATTTTTAAAAAAAAAATAAATAAATTGAATTTGTGATGTAACGTGGTTGGAGACAAATTTATGAAAGTACAATTGGATAATTTGCCAAAAATTAATATATAAGTATATTTATGATGGTTGGGAACATTAGCGTCTCTAATGTCAATATTAAGAATTCAATATACTAAGTGACGTCACGTAACCCGTGAAAGTGGGGGGTTACAGGAAACAAAAAATCATGCATATTCCCTATTATCATACTTGCCCAGTTTTGATCTTTTTGTAATAAATTTAGTTGAAATTATATTTTTTTAAATTTCTAACTAAAAATTAAAAATATATATTTTTTTAATAAAAAGGCAGCCACTCGTAGAATATTTTAAATAACTAAAATTTATTTAACTACTACAATGATGGTGGGAAAAGGGGAAAAATCAGTCATTATTAAAACATTTAAGAGACACTATAAACAAAAAATAAAAAAGCGGATATGTAATTAAATTTTGAAAATTATATTAAATTTTTATTAAAAATAGTGCCCTTAAAGTTTTAATGGGTTCATAAATATAATGTATTTAAATTAAACTATGTAGATGACTAGTATCAGTATATAAAGTTGTCTTGACGAGGGAAAATGGCTGTGGGCTTTTTTTCATCTGGATCAGATTGATTACGGTAACGTTTAGTTAAAAGTACACCAATAATCTGTATCAAATAAAAAGAATACACACATATTATAGGTTATGTTAGGTTAAATGTCAAAGTGATTTTGTTAAGTTGTCAAAAATTAAATAAATAGACGATGGCACTGAATTTGAGAAAAAACCCAAGTTATCTGTTTGTTTATTGTGTTAACGCTTTTATTTTAACCATAGAGAGAATTTTTTTGTCTCAAAATGCCGGATCTTTTACTGTCAGTGACAAGTACACCACCATTCCGTTAACCGTACATTCATTAAACGTACGGTTTTTGTGTGTTTGTATATACACACACAGTCTTCGTGAGAAAATTTTTAATGTTAACAAAGATTTTTATGTAAACAAACCTTCAATTTTTAACATATACTGGCGATTATTTTGATATATATGATAATAATAATAATAAAAATTATATACATATTATATACTATAAAAAATAATACACATATTATATACTATAATTTCCAAGCTTACAATTAGAAATAAATATTATGTAACTGAAAGAAATTACTTAAAAAATTATTTTTTCAAAAAATAAAAAAAAAATTGTGTAGAGAAACATCCCTGTATATGATTTCTCTAAGCGTACGACATTTGTGTATTGTCGTACGCTTAACGGTATATCGGTGTAATCAGAGATGCCAATATCAAAAAATGCCAACCGTAGGAATTTGCAAAACAGAAATTATACTAAACCATGTTGGTAAAATTGAACATTACTTATAATATTACTGTATTTCGAAAAATCTGCCACAGATGGCGGCACTTGTACCAGTGAATATATACATATCAAAGCATTTTGAGTCGCCACATTGTATGACGAGTTAACTCACCTTAATCATTTAAAAGCGTTAATCATTTCAAGAAGTGATCGATTTTGTAACACTACTAAAATTACATCAGTGGCGACACTTTTGAAAAAAAATTAAACTAAATATTTTTATTGAATTGTTGAATTAATTTTGAACAACTTAACAAAGTCACGCTAGATATGTAGTAGAGCGAAAATCAATTTATTAAACAGACTACACCCACCAAGAAAATTAGAGAAAAGCGCTAGGATTAGCACGTGGATCTTTCTGATTACGATATCGTACTGTAAGCCAAACACCCAGAAACTGTAAATGTGTTAAAATATTAGTAAAACATGCGTATTAATAAAATATGGTTAAATAGTTTAAGGGGTAACATCTTGGAGAAATTTCAGCCATTTTTTATTTTACACTCAATACACTTTAACGAGTTAGAAATGGCGTATAGTTCTCAAATTCAGAGGTTACTTTCGATCAGTTACATAGATGTTGCCCCTTAAAAAATGGGTATGCTTCATGACTATACACTTTCAATGTTTTTCCCTTTTTTTTTTTTTTTAAAGTGAAGTATATTTTTTAAGTTTAAGAAACAATTTAGTATATTTTCAGCATATTATATATACAGCTTTAATAGGCCAGTTGACAAACTTTTTAAAAATGATTAAAAATCTAAAAAAAAATGATTTATTTTTAAAAATGGCGGTAAAATTATTTGTTATCTGTCTCTCTCACACACACATGAGATCACACTATTCGCACCTATTAATTAATTTACACCTCTTATCCAATAAATCTATCGATTTAACTACTTCGGCTGTTTTTTAAATATTGTCAACTCGCCTGTCATAAAATATTTCTGTTTTCTTTTTGACTCATGCATTCTGATTTGTATATTTTACAGAATTTAGTTTTTATATGATTTGCCATTAGCAACACAGATTCACATTCCCGCCTCTCTGGTGGTGAAATTAGAAGTTATATCAAGTCAAACATTTACGTATACGTTTGACAGATAAAAATCTCCTGGCGCATAGAAACATATTTTTATCACCAATTAAATGTATACACATATGTTCAACTTGATGCAGTTTTTGATTTAACCACTAGAGGCGCACGTAATCTTTTCATCGTCAATTGACTAGTTATGTCGTAAAAATTTAAACACCCACTAGCCAGTGGATTCAAAAATCCAGTATATTTATTTTTTTTTTTAAGTTAAAATACAAGAATCAAAATTTTTAATTACCTCTGTAAAACTGAAAAACAAACCAATCCCTCCACACAGTTTGAAAGCATAATTAATTGTACTCTGCAATTTAGGCATACACGGATCACATTTACAATTTGGTTCCGAACCAATTGGGCAACATTTCTCCTGTAACGGGCAAAAATATTAAACATTGTTCAAATTTATTGCAAAACTACGATTCGTACGCCGCGGCGCCAAGATTTGATGACAGTTCCTTGTAAAACTCGACCAAATAAAACGAAAAACAAGAATAACATTTTTCGATATCTCGCTTCGTTTTCGAGATATTGAACGTAAAACTTGTCTTTAAATTCGGATACAATGAGCGTGTTCCATTTAGAAAACACAAACAACACTATGTGACTTAGTTTTTTAATATCAAAATCGAAGCATATTGCCAAAAGTAACTATACTAACCTAACCTTAACTAACCTCACCACCTAGTTTTTATATCAAAGTCGATGTATATTGTCAAAACTAACCTAACCTTAACTAACCTCACCACCTAGTTTTTATATCAAAGTTGAAGTAACTTACTAATATTGTCGAGTGTCTGGTAAAAATTTCAAGTGATTCGGAGCATTCTTGTTTTTGGAATTCCAGCCAAAAAAAATTAGGTAGTTTTTTGTGAAAAAAGAAAATACAAAGATCACTGAAATTTGGTTTGCATTACTTTTTCCCTATGCACTGTGTCACACAATGTTATTTGTGTTTTCTAAATGGAACACGCTCATTGTCAAAATATTACACATACTATACAGTTGAACCTTTTTTTATACGGTGGATAGGGACCGCATAAAAAAAATCGCACGAAAATACATAACTCAAAACGCTCAAAACCTCACAATTTCAATTTTATTTCATTTTTATAATATTGTGAAAATTTTGAAAAATACATCTGTAAAAAAAATTAAATGATGCAATAACTTATGTACTTATGCAATGTATTGACTAAATGCTTAAAAGCCGTTAAAAAATATTTTTATCCAAAAAAGTTATTATAGTAAATGTTTAAGTTTCTTACTGTCTCTTGATTTTGATTCATATTATGCATTTTAATGGCCATTTTTTTTTAAAACCGCACAAAAAAAGACGCATAAAAAAAGGTTTAGCTATGGGTACAATATAATATTCGAATTTAAAGACAAGTTTTACGTTCAATATTTCGAAAACGAAGCGAGATATCGAAAAATTTTATTCTTGTTTTTCGTTTTATTTTACCGAATTCTACAAGGAACTGTCCGCCAAATCTTAGCCCCGTACGAATCGTAGTCTTGCCAATAAATTTACTAACCTGAATCGAGGTGCACGGTGGATGAGCCATAGCATTATCAATAGCACCCGAAATAGTATCATTTTTATTGAAACCACAACAGGTAAACACTTCCTGAACCTCGGCCTTAACACTCATCGGTACACGACTCCATCCCTCCTGTGCCAACTCCTCCTGTTGTCCCATATTTACCGATAAACATGCACAGGCAATTGAAAATTGAATTAAGAACAACAAAAACAGAATAACCATGTACTGAAGAAATGTTAAAGAATTATTTCACACAATTTCAGTGGTCACAATTAACGAAAACGTATGAAAAGGATACGAAAAACAGCATAACTTGATGATGTTTAACAGCCCCAATTAAACCTAATATAGCAATCAAAATAAGAAGTATTCCACATGCCAGAATTCCACCAATAATTGGCAGATTCGTTACGTACGAAGCGGCTCTGCCATAAACTGCAACTCCAATTAAAATAAATGCTACCAGCTACAAAAAAAATTACAATGAACAAATTAATTAAATAATTACTACTCGAATTCCAAGTGATTCACTCACTATATATAATATATTAAGCGCTGTAAGAGCATTTTTTGAACAAGTGAAGCCCCCGCACATATTTGGAGCTGTAAGAAATTTATACGAATCAAATATATTTCAATATTATCGGTAATAAAAAATCTATGCCAAATGTAAATGTCAAAAAAACTTGGATTGACAGCAAGGACAACGATATTGAATAATATAAACTATAGAGTTGTATCAAAAAAAATGAATATTTCCTAAAAGTAATAAAACCTACTAGAATACGTTAGCATATTTTCTCTATGGGACTTGGCGGGAACAAACGGTTAATGTAAACAAGTGACACGCAACAATCAATTTCTGGCCTTCAAAACGCTACAGTTTTGCAAACTATTTTTGGTTGATTAACGTCCAGCAAAAAAAAATTGATCAAAATAAGATCCAAGAAGTAAGACTGAACTTTGATCTTTCAAAAATAGCTTGTACTACTGTATGAATTTTTGCTGTTAATTTTTATTTTCTAAAGCTTATTTAATCGAAAATTAAACTCCAGACAAAAGTAAGTAATTTATTCTAAATAAATATACTATAACTATTGAGAAGTCATCAAGTCAGGATCATATTTATTGATTATTTTATTAAAAAAATTAAAATTTTTAAATAGCATTAACTCTGTAAGTACATCATTGTACGCAGTATACGCCGTATACGCAATATACGTTATAATACATACTTTAGGTCTAGAGTCTAGAACAGTGTTTCTCAATTTTTTATCAGTCATGGCCCAATAAAATCTTGGAATTCTTGAAATGTCGTTTTCCGACCACTTGGTCCATCACATACTTTAGATAGATATCGACACCTTTTTAAACATTAGATAATCTTTTAAAAGCAATTCTTTAATTTTAAATAGAATTATTGTAGCCTGGAACAATTCTCGCCATTAATTGTAACAACATTAGGTTCGTGTAAAAGGAAATATCGTTTTGGTCTACCATTTAATTCAGAAAAATGTCAATACTTCTTTAAGCATTAGAAAAATGTTTAAAAGCAATTCTGTAATTTTAAATATAATTCTGGTATCCTGGAATAATTCCCGCCTTTAATTATAACAACATTAAGTCGTGTAATATGAAATGTCGTTTTCCGACCACTTGGTCTACCATGTAATTCAGAAAAATATCAATACTTTTTTAAGCATAAGAGAAATGTTTAAAAGCAATTATTTAATTTTAAATAGAGTTCTTGTAGCCTGGAATAATTCCCGCCTTTAATTGTAACAACATTGAAATATGAAATGTCATTTTCCGACCATTTGATCTACTATGTACATAATTTAGAAAATATCGATACTTTATTGTCGACAAAAATTATAAAATTTAATATTTTTGTAATCCACACATATTTGTGGGGTCTGGTACCAGTTCGCGAACCGGCGGTTGAGTAACACTATTCAATAAGTTTAGACTAAAACCTTTACTAAATCCTTTTTGTAAATAAAGCAGATGTTTATTATATAAGGGCTATTTTTTGCTCTCCGGTAAGTTGATGCGCTCATATTTTTTTTTTTTTTTTGCATTTTACTGACCATAATGTATAATAAAATAACAAAAAGTCGTATATTTTCATTTTTATATATTTTTTTAAAAAAAATATAGAAATGCAAGTGTCTACATAAGGAAAACTTCTTATAAGTTACTAAGGTTTTCATAAGGTTTTTTTTTTCATTTACCTGTATTTAATAAAAAATACGCATATAAAGTACTCGTACTATCTTCAGTAATGTAAAAGGCAGTTTAAGAGTTTTGAAATTGAAATTTTATTTTTTGCGATTATGAAAAGCAAAAAATGGCTCTTATATGGACATCTCCTTATAATTTCTAATTATTTACCACTCCTAGTGCCAATGTTTTTTTAATTTACTACTAAATACATAGTTACTTAGAATTGTTTATGATTCAAATGTAAACATTTACATATAATTTACTGGAAATCAATTGCAGCAATTAAGCCCACAATGTATAATAAATTATTATTTTTGACTTATACATTTGAAAAGTATGTTTTGGCTATATCAGTCGTATAATTTCGAAAGTAGCCTAAATATAAAATATTTTTCAAAATATTAACCGGGACCAGGAATGGTCTGGAATGATAAAAATGATTAGAAAATAAAAGAAAATTATTGCAAAGTGCAAATAGCTTCTTAAAATAAATTTTTATATTGTAGGGTAAAAGCCCCGATTGTGGAACACTATTTTTAGGTATTTCATCAAACTTGCTTACAAAAATTAATAAATGAATTAAACACCCATTTTTTTTTCTTAATAAGCATGAAACCAAGTTTTTTTAATCCAATGAATATGTTTTTAAGAAAATATAACCCAAAAATTTTGATTTATTAATGTTTTGTTTTATAATTTGTTGACATCTATAAAAAAACGGACAGAATATATTAACACCCTTCAAAAAATCAGCACATTGACACCTAAAAAAGAACACGTATGTACGAACATGAGATACATCAGATACATCTTTTGCCATCTTTTCACTCTATGACATAGAGTGACATCTAGTAGTAAATAGAATGTCAAATTAAAAAATATAGAATGGTTTAAATATTCGATAAAATAAACGACCAAAATCACAGAATATACCAAAATACCACAGAAAAATACTATATTTTGTTTCGCCATCTATGTATTTTGGTAAAGTTCTAATCAATTCTAAACCTTCTAAACTAACTTATCAAAATGGCGACAATTTTTCATTATTAATAAAATTTTGCAACTTTAAATCAATATTTTTTTATTTATCAATTGACGATACGCTCCGAAATAAAAAAAAATATTAAAAATTTTACGATTTTAAAGCAGTAAGTAAATATTTTAGACTCAAAAAGAAATTAAAACTATTTATAATATAAATTTTTAGTTATTTTACGTACATGATTTTAGTTAAATACACAGGTTATATGTGTACTCAAAGAAATACACATATATATAAATTACATTTAAACCGAATAAAAAGATGATTTAGCTCTTATAATCTCTTAACTGGACTAATAAAAATTATTTGTATAGTTTTATTGCGCTAACTTCGAAAATTAACTGGAAAATGTTGAAATTTATAAGGCATGTGTTTCTATAAATAAGCATTGATCAAACGCAAAAGAGACACATTTAGCAAAAACTGTTTAATATATATATGTATTTCTTTAATTAAGTAAAGAAACATTAAATGTGAGATGAATTTAAATTGAAAAACAATCATTCTATTAATAATAATTTTTGTTATCAGACGTTTCTTTCAGAAATAACTTCATTAAGATATAAATGTCAAAACTGTTTTTCTATTGGATCGCGTTCCACAAACGGGGCTTTTACCCTACATGATAAAAATATTAAGAAAGTAACATTTTCTAGTACGTAAAACTCACCTTTCACTAATTTTTTTCTTACAGAATTTGTCTTACTTCGATTCGTATTTGCTTCAAAAAAAATCAATATTACAAGCTGTACAAATAAGTAACTTTATCCACCTATTTAACTTAATTGAATAAACCTTTTACGAAAAAATTCCATGAAAGAAATCAGATACAAATATTTGATTATTCTACTTACCCCTTTACTATCCTTCAGATATAAATTATTACATTTTAATATGATATTAAAATTTAATTTTAATATTCCGTATCTATAGAGCTTTTTGTAATTTTTTGGGAAAATTTAACAAATGACAGTCTTGGAGTCTGTGATTTGGTTTTGATGATATATAGAGATCAAAGTTACCCCAAATACTTATTTTAAAGTTCTGATTATTAATAAAATTTTTTGATAAGGCTTTTTTTATATCAACGGTTAATAAGTTAAAGGGGGCAGACTATAAGTCTTCCTGAAACTCAATATTTCATAAACTAAGCTTAAAAATGGATAGTGGTAAATTTAAATTTCATTTTGAGAGACCTTTCTAACGATACCTCACATGATAGTGAGATATGTGGAAAAAAAATTTCATCACCCCTTTTCAGTATGGAAAAGTACCTAAAAAAAAAGAGAAAATATTATTTGAGACCTTTTCCTGTACAATACGTGTAAAATTTCTTATTCGTAGTTTCAAAGATGTAGAAACTTATAAAAACCATGAAAGGGTGATAGATGAATATGACGAAATTATAAAGGTTCTGAATTTTTTTCTACGAAACCCTAATAAAGTGACCCAGCCTAGATTTTTTAAATTTATGTATAATAATAACAAATAAAATTTTGGCTATAGTTGTAAGTAAGTCAAAAAAATTTGCAAGTATTGCATAATTTTAATATTTAATAGTAACTTTTTAGCGAATTTCCAAATGGAAAATTCAGCCATTACAGCGACTGTTATAGTGAGACTTGAAACCGGGAATATGAAATTTTTACGAAAATTTGTGAGAACATTGTAAATCTCAAACTCTTGAATGAGTTCTTCAGCCAGACACGCCCAGTGCTCGAATCCCCCTCCCCCTCCCCAAAAAATAAGTTATTTGCAAAAATTTTCCAAAATTCAAAAATTTTTTGAATTTTTTTTACACCATAACAAAAAACCAAAAAAATTATCTTATGTAAACGGGTCTTCAACAAAAAGTAATTTTTGTAACCGGAATGATCACTATGTTGTGCAGAGTGCTGAGGCAGGGCTATTTTAATATTATTATGGAAATAATGATGCAAATTTTTATTTGAGTAATAAAAAAAAGTTTTCTTAGAATCATTAAAATCTTGAAAATGCATTGTTTAATTAAATGATTAAATTATAGTTATAGCTCAATGTAAATTTTAGTAAATACTCGCAAAAACTCACTGTAACTCATTATCAACTAAACTAATTAGTTTTCCAACACACCTTAGCTCGACACTATTCGTACAACCGTACCCAAAGTGTTTATGTACAAGTCGTTATACAAACCTATTATATTATTACTTGAGTAAAATTTTCAACGTTTAATTCAGCAGATGCACAAGCATGAATTCGCTACTGTGAAATATTCAATAATCGCGATCATTTTGTTTATTACTCGCGTCTATTTGCACGATTTAAGTGAAACGTTATTAAATTTTAGTAATTTATTTTATACCTAATTATTTATTATATCAATAATTTAACCAGTGTTTTTAAATATTTTTTTTAAAAAGTGTGTTTTTATTTTTAAACTTTTTAAAATATAAAAATGAATAATAACGATTTTGATAGATGCACGATAAAAGGTAACGCTTTTTTTGACTATTTTTCTATTTATTTTTTTGATTTTGGTTTTATTAACGGGACAAATATGAAATTTTGAAAATTTTAAATAGTTCAGATACCTATTTAAAAAAAAAAATATTATTTTTAGTATTTTTACTTTATTTTAATATATTATACATATTTGTCAAAAGTTAAATTACTAATTTATTTTTTGTGAATTATACAATAATTTTTAAAAATGTTTTCAATTTAAAAGTTTACGTTCAGTAAACGTCAAAAATATTCGCTCAAATTCATAAATTTACGATTAAAAAAAAATTACTCATCGTTTTATAAAGTCTATTTGATCAAAGCAAACGCTTTAATGAGCATTTTTTACTTATTGTTAAGATACTAACTAGAATCACAATATTCTTGAAGTGAAGCTTCTACATAGCTATCTAAAATTGTAACGGAACTCAAAATGAAATGCTTAGAAATAGTTGACCAGGTTAACATTCGATTTAATCGTACTAATATAATGAAAAAGTAAAGTTTGCGAGTTTGTTACTTTGAGCCAATCTCGAGAACTACTGACCAATTTCAAAAATTTTTTCGCTATGGATAGGTGATATTTAAATTTGAGTTCTGGGGCTCAAAAAGAATCTTGACTAAATTTTGCTTAATTACTATTGAGATCTCCCAAAAAATGAATGTGAGCTTAAAATTGTCCTTCAGGGCCCTGGGGCTGCAAGAAGGGTCCAAAACTGAAATGCACCTAAAACTATCAATATAGGTATTCGCGGAAAGGTTTCAGGGTGTGGAAATTTTTGATATGGCATTATATCAGATAAGTCAGATAATTTCCACGTAAGTAAAATCGCGAGGCACAGCTAATATTTTATATTGTTCAACTTATTTAAATTGTCCACAGTTTTCTTGATGTTATATTATTCCAAACCATTTAAAATGTTGTTTAGAAACAAAATTTAAAAAAAAATAGTATACGCCTACTTCATAAACGGCTTATCCTCTGAGATAATACAGATTATATGCCACTTCATACTTCAATATTTTTCAAACGAGGCCTAGAAATAGAAAGTAGTAAAAGGAGTCTTAATTTCATTTTAAGTGAAAATGGCGTAGGCTTATATGAGTGAAACACACATCACATTTTGATCGTTTCTTTTCTTATAGAAAATCTTAAATATTTCGCATAATATTAATTTACAATTTATGATTATTTTTGATGTTTACTGTAAATAAATTTGCTTACAGTGATTTATTTATATAATTAATAATAATTTGAAAAATATGCAATTAATTAATTAATTGTAAATAACAAATAAAAGTTGTGAGTACTAAACAGAAAAACAAATTTAAAAACAATAAAAATATTATTGTCATTTTGAAAAACCGTTTACTCTATTTTTACACTACACTACAATAAGATTTATTGAACTAACTGATAGGTGAAAATTGTAAAAAATAATCGATAAACTGAAATTAATGCCTTTCTTGTTACAAAATTCGTATTGTTTTATCGAATATTATAATTTTATTATCAGTAAATTACACACATAATTATTATAAAGCTATTGTTGATGAAAACAATAGAAAAATATCGATGCAATAATTTTAAAAGTATTTTTACTCTTATTCAAGTAACTCTATAAATATACCCTTTAGATTTTAGAATGAGTCTATTAAAATATTACGCAACTTTAAGGTATTGATAAGGAAGGAAAAAGAAATATGTATCAAAATTAAATTAAATAACTTTTATCAGTAACTTTTTAAGTTAGAAAGGGAAAACTAAGGCTACAAGAGTTTGCGGAATTAATCTACACCGTATTGTGTATATTATCTATATACCGATTGTGCATGTGGTATTGTATATATACGCTCCTTATATTCCATCCACTCAAAAAAGTAAATTTATTCATTTCTACAGAAATGAATGAACAATTTTACTTTATGTTTAATTTATCTAGAAATATTTTAAATTTTGAGGACCCATAACTCAGAAAAAGAACCGAATTTGAAAATTCGGGATCCGTTAGGCTACTCGTGGAATCATCCTCACTTGTAGAAATTCATTGAGCTGTACGCTTTTCACAAAATTTTTCCTTATTCTATTGTATATTTATGATGTGAATGGAGGACAAGGGACGTGATGGGGATTAAGAATTGAAAAATCAAAAAAACTACATGGATATTCATCTGAAATTTATGAAACTGCAGAAAAATTTCATACACATAGTCGGCCGTGGGACTCAAATCCTCGACCTACCACCATACCAGTCCAAAGTATTTATACTAGTGTCGTGATTAGGGTTGCCAACTTTTTTTGACAAAAATAAAGTATCTAATCTTTTGAATAATAAAAATAAAGTATTTGTCAGAAAAAAAGTATTTTCCAAATTTAAATTTTTATTGCCTTAAGAGGAGATTCGCCAAAAAAACATCAAAAACCGACCTTTCTTATTATTTTTTTTATACAAATATTAAATACTTTTTTTTAAAACTAAATATACAACATTGTTTCTACATGTCTTGAGATTACAAAAAAAAAATTAAATAATTCAAAAATAATCATAGTATAAATGGCTTTGAAATTGACATTTCGAGATTTTTCCACCTTGATGGTTCCTCGCGTTCTGAAATCCCCAGTGAACTAAAATAAAAAAATCAAGAATTTTCTGAAAATATACAGATACAGTTATGGCACTAACTAGGATCTAAGAAAAAAAATCTATGGAGGATCTATTTCTCTCTGCTTGCCACTTCACATTTATCTCCAAAAAAACTCATTCAGTGAAAGCTAGGGTTGCGAAAATAGAGAGCAAAAAAGAAATAATTTTTTTTTTACACATTATATTTGGTAAGTTATCACACGCATTTTTAAGTGTATATTGCGGTTTTTCAACAGTATTTTTCTTTGCAAATTCTTTGTTATTATTAGTAGATTTTTTCTGGATTTCTTTAAATATTATTGATTCAGAATATAGGTAAATCATTCATCTTAATATTTAATAAATCGTTTGGGAATTACGTATCGGAAAGTTTTGTTTAGTGTAATCACAGTCAAGATTCAAAATAAAGTATTTTAGCATACTTTATTTATATTCAAAATTATAAAGTATGTTTACAAAAAATAAAGTAAGGCCGGATTTACACGAGTTTAGTAACTAAAGCAGGTTACTAAAGCAAGAAGCTAAATTGAATAATTTTTTTGTTTAGTGGCTGTCTACACACAATTTAGTAAATTGATTTAGTATTAGTTGAAGTAGTAATACATAACCTAGTAAAACTAAATTAAAAATGGTACATAGTCATCAATAAATTCGTTGTGCACTATAAAAATGTATCAGATATGTTTGAACTGACTTGTTGGTTCGACCTTTTAATGTATTTATATATGATTTGTCCCAAATATATTCCAAAAAATGAAAAAAATATATATTATATATATTTTTTTTATTATTATTAGATGAAAAGTAGTTGTCACACGAATTTCAGTTTTTTATCGAGTTGCCTTCAGTGACTTTTTTGATATTTATAATTTATATACTATAATAAGTATAAAAATTCCCAAAAAAATATTTGCAATAAATAAATATTTACGCGCCTATATTTGTATATTTGAATCTACTAAACACTTTACTAAACTAATGTGTTTACACTGGTACAAATAACAGCAAGTTAAAAAAAAAAATAAAGTGGGGGTAAGCTACTTGCACAAGTAAATAGAACAGGCTTCTATTTACTTGACTAAACAGATTACTAAATTTCTTACTTGCACTTGCACTAAATACAACTGTCTACATGACAAAAGTAACTAAATTTAGTAACTTGATTAAGTAACCTGCTTTAGCTACTAAACACGTGTAAATACGGCCTAAGATACTTTATTATAAAGTATGGTTGGCAACCCTAGCCATGAACCACACTAGAACACTTGGCTAGTTCGGTCTCGTAAAGGTATAAACACCCTAGACTTAGCTCAACTGGTACAATTGTGATTTACCCTTTTGCTGATTCAGGGCCCGCTCCAGGGGCGGGTAACCCGGGCATTTGCCCGGGGCGGGAATTTTACAAATTTTTGTAAAAAGAGGATGGGAATTTTACAAGTGGCAAGTAAAAAAAAGATTTGCCCGGGGCGGGAAATTTAGACGGCGGTAATTTTTTGTAAGAAAGGGGCGGCATTTTACAGCCGATAAGGAAAAAAAAGGTCGTCGGTGTAAAAAATAAGAAAAGAGGACGGGATTTTTATAACCAGCGACCAAAAAAAAAAAAAAAGTCACCGATTTTGCACAGGGGCGGAATTATTCTCTTTTGCCCGGGGCGGCGTAAACGCTAGAGCGGGCGCTGGCTGATTTGTCCTTTTGCATCTATGTGATTTGTCCTTTTGCTGATTAATTATGTATTAGCAATCAAAATCATTCGAAAATATGAAAGTTATTGTTTTAAATATACGTGTTCTTTTTCGATCGTTAATTAATTTTTATTTCGTTTTAATCATTAATTACTGATTTTTTTTAAATAATACTACCATAAATAAGTTTACTACCGAATAGTTTCTCATAATATTTACTAATACGCATATCGTATAGGCATGTAATTATAATATGATTGATTCGTGAAAAATTTTTCAAATTATCTCACATATTGTGAAGCACCTTGACTAATTTGACTAATTTTGGGAAACTATTACGCATGTTTATGTATTATGCATGTATATAATTTTAATTGTTAAAAATAATGCCGAAAATCGTTAGAAAAAATTAATTTAATATTTGTTCTCAAAATTTGCGCGAAAACGTTTATTAGCTTCAATTACGTTACATTCCCTAGATAGCAACAGGTGTCACGTAACTAAGAAAAAAATCTATTTATTTTTCTTATAACTAGGAAAAAAATTGCTGATTTTTAAAAAAATTAATTAAATTCAAATTAATTTCGATAGTTATGTTTGCTAACCGGAATTTACATAGCGACCCTAGTGGCGACAGTGTTGAAATATAAGAGAAAGTAACGTCACAGCCCATTTCTGCTGACGTAATTTATACCTGAAAATATTAATTTTTTTTTTTTTAAATTAAATAATGATAGGATGAATTAACATAATAAATTGCTGTCTTTTATTATCAGTTTTCATTAAAATTTGTTTTTATTGTTTTTCTTTGATACTGTCAAATACCCCATTAAAATGATACGATACAGGCCCTGATCTCATTAAATTGAGATTACCGACATTCTTCGAATTTTCTCACAAATACTTGACAAATATACAGGTTTTTGTCAAAGCGAAATTTCGAATTTACGCATTGATAATTTCTTCATAATTCTGTAATTTAACGGCCTTAAGTCACTAGAAAAAATATAAGGAAAACCATTTGAAACCAACACAATTCGATAGATTTTAGGATAAAAAAAAAAACCATAGGAATTTCGTTGTTGTCAAAACTATGAAATTCTAAAAAATTCCCTTGAAAAATGCTTTATGTACCCTTATGGGTAATAGAGAACTTATGTTATTTTCTATGGAAAATGTTACTAAAAATCTAAAATTATTATTAACCTAAAATTTAACAGTCATAATAATATAACTTACAAAATTACTGTTTAATACAAAAAACGCACATTTTTTTTTAATTGCACACAAAAATCAACTTATAAAAATTCAACGTTTTTGAGCGTATGAAAATATTGCATCAAAATTCAGGATAAACACAGTGTATTCATTCATAAAAGGGGGTGATCAAATATTTGGGTACATTACATACGGCACATACGGTATATGTATGGTATAATTTGCTGGACTCTTGTAAACAGAGGCGGCACAAGACTAAAATTGAAGGTGGGCAAGATGATTTTTACAAGGCCTCCTATTTTGATTTTTCAAAAAATTTGTCCTTCAAAATTAAGCTACGAGTGAAAAAAACGCTTTAATCACTTTTGGGAGGTCCCTTTTCTTTCAAAAAATTAAAAATGTCTCTCTAAAACATAAGTGGCAAACAAAAAAAAAAAAAATATTTTCAAACCAAGTTTTTTTTTACACATACCAGACCCCGCCGCGAGGCTATAGGTGGTCGCCCACTTCGCCTACCCTTTGCGCCGCCTCTGCTTGTAAATATATAGAAAAATATATAGAAGGCGACATTTTTTTTCTTTTCATAATAAAATCAATTAATTAATTGTAATTTAAGTGATATTAAATAATGAATTGATCGCCATTAACACGTGTAATTTGCACGTTCACAAGAAATGCGAGAAAATTAGTTAAATCTATTCGTAATTTTCTGTCACGTAAGTAAATATTAAGAAAATAAGGTGATCTAAAATAATTTCACCAATTGCTACAGTAAAAGAAGTGAAATAAAGATTCTCATTTGCTGAATAGAGTACTTGACTAAAATTTAAAAAAAGAATTCAATAGTTTTGTTTTTGTATATCAGCCCAGTAATTTTTTTTTTACTTTTGATAAATTCTGAATACCTAACTCATAAAAAATATTTGTTAAAATTTAAATTAAAAAATTGCCGCCAAAAACAGTTCACTGTAATGGCGTCATAATTTAAAGACAAGCAAACGTCAATGTCAATCTTTATAATCTTAAAATTTTAATTATTTTCATAAATTGTCAAAGTAAGTATTTATTTGAATTCTGGTCGTTCTGGTCGATTAATGTTACTGTATATTCAAGTTAATAATAGTATATTAAAAATCAAACATAATTTCACTTCGTCAATGAAAATTGTCAAAACCGACATATTTGCTTACAAATTGTAACGTCATTTTCAAGTAATGGCGCGTTTTCAGTTATTTGAATTGTTGAAAATTAACGATTTTCAAAATAAAATTTTTAAATAATTATCAAAAATTTTTGCTCATGAACTTGACTTTTCGTTATTTTTCAAGTTACTACTGCAAAATTGACACAGAATATGTCCTTATTTAAGCTATTTTGAGATGCAGATACAAGGTGGTAATGTTTATCTTTCAAATCTTAAAATAATTTTGCGTGGGAATGAAAAACAGAATGGATACAAGTCGACAAATTTCGATAATCTTTGAAATTATTCACAAATCTGAAACCCACGTGTTTTTTCTGTAAAGTTTCATAATAAAGCTAACGCATGGTCAATGCCCTCAACTAAATATGATAAAGAAAGTTTGTAGCTATTGTTAATTTTTAGTTAAAAATAACAATGCGAATGGTCTTTGATACAAGCTAAAATCGTGGCAATAACCGCCATATGTAATTTTCGTTAAATACATATACACATATGATTATCAGTTAATTTTAGTGCGAATATTAAAAACATGTATTTTTTCTAATCTTGTGATTTTTTTAAGGCCACACACGTTGTAATAAATGAAAACGACAATTTTTAATAATTGTTAAATTAAATAAAAACAATAATTCTAAATTGTTTTTGTCAACTCATCAAATACCAAGTACTAACAATTTTTATTTAATATTTACAAATAAAATTATAAATATTGACATTTGGAAAAATACAAAATAATTAATCATCGCCTTGGTCGTTTTGTCTTCATTTTACCAATTTATTATGAAAATTTGTACTTTTTTACGTATTTAAAAATTTTTGTTGACAATATATTAATCCCTCTTCATTAAGAAAATAATACGTTTAGGTACTTACAATGGAGCTTCACTAAAGTTACACTCGCTTTGTATATATCTGAAAAAATTTTTAAAAATTCTAGAATTCAACATTCTAGAATTCTTTTTGCATAGAGAAATATTTTTATTAAAAAACACCACTGATTTGTTTACGTTTTTATGTTTTCAGGCTTTATAATTTATGACTTTATAGTTCAGCTCATAACCAATCTTAGTTATGTCATTAATAGTATATAACTAATATTATTTCCCTTTGTTTTTCTAATATTGTTCGATTTTTCACTTTCAATAAACATAATTAGTAACATTCATGAACTTTAAGTTACAAACGAAGTTCCAAAATTTAACAGAGAAAAGTTTAAATGTAAATACTCATATGACATCCAAACCAATTTCTTTAAATCATACTATATGTACTTGTTTTTCTTAATACGCAGATACCTTTTATGGAATTTACAATATCTTTGTCTTAAAAATGTATAATGTAATAATATTGTTTCTTTCTATTTCTATAAAATCCTCGTAACTTTTGTGAGAAGAAAGTGACGTCACTTAACAAAACTGATGTCAACTTTACTGAAGCTCTACTGTATTAATACAATGACGGTAATGAAAAATTATGACAAAATAATTAACTGATACGGAATTGTTGAGGTAGTACAGCGTGATGTCGCAGTTAATCAGATTTCACTTGACGTCTTACAGCGTCAATGACCGTCAACCGATTAATTATAAATTATGTATTTTTATACTGAACTTCCTAATGAAAGGGTAGCAGCTTTGGTAGCCTTAACCGCCTCAATTACACTCGGAATGTTCAAATTAAATTCTACTCGGAATATTTAATTCTACTCTTCAGTTACTTTTATAAATTACACTGCACTTCCACAAATACAGTAGAAGCCTCATAAACTTGCGCTCCATAAAGTTGCTGTCTCTCTAATCTTGACTGGATAATTTCTCTACTCTTGACAATATTTTCTCCCACCATGATTCTTCCGTAACCAATTAAATTCGTAATTAATGACACGTATAGCGTATATTTGGTATCCTTCTCTACCTATCTCTTTTTTTAGATTTAAATTGCGTATGTTGCGCATTCAGTGCGCATAGGGGTAGTAAATAGTGGAAATGTCAAGACTAGAGAATGGTCCTGGACATGCTTGTCAAGATTAGGGAGCTTTTACTGTAAGCCTCTTGTAGGACACTAGGGGAAAAGTATGCATTTTCTCGCTACTAACTGTGGATAAAAATAAAAATAAAAATAAGAGTATTCTATTTAGAATGGGGTAATTTAATTTATAAATCTATATTCCACTTATCCTCCTGAAGCTCCCAACTCCCCTGTTATTAAAACTGACCTGTACTAAAATAAAATTGTTTACGTACTCTGTGTGGCCATGAGATTTTAAACCAACTATAATTCAACAATTTGTCCTTTAAGATTAAGGAAAAAAGGAAAATTCCTTAACCGTAGTCCGTATGTTTATGTCCAATATTAATAGAATAAGTACACAAAACAAAGTGCATACCTAAGTGCATACTATTATATTATAAATTATGTAATAAGAAACTATTATTGTGTTTGTGTAGTAATGAAATAATGCACTATAGACATTTTCACTATAATTTCAATGCCGTTAACTTATCTAAATCCCAGGAATTAGATTCTAATCCACTGAAAGAGAAATTAACATATTATAAACAAACCATTCATGTCCTAACTTCGTCATAAGTTTCTAAAATAAATTGAAAAACAAAAACTGAATCAGACTTAAAACGTTTTGACATACCATAATCAGTCGCGTGATATAAGAAGTTATTAGGAAAAACCAATAACTTCTTGTGATTATTGTAGTTAACAAGTTATGGTTTGAAGGTGGTTGAATTTGAGTTTAGTATAAGTTACTATTAAAAAATACTGAGAAATTAATTTACAAACTGGTGAGATTATTAGAAACATTAAAAATATGAAAGTTAGTCATATTCGATATATTTATAGTCAATTTCAGTTACATTTAACCATGCTTCATCACTTATGAATTTAAATAATTTCCCTTTTCTTGGCTTTATCTCTTTCATTATTGCACTTACGTAAATTTACGTAATTTTGCCAGTGTTGACTAAAGTTTTAAAAATAAGTCATAATTTACAATGAACAGATTTTCTTTTTAAATTTATGATCCTTTTTTTCTTTTTTGGTGTTGATTTCATTTCTGTTTCAAAAATAATAATTTGTCAACTAATAATACTTTTTTTTTTTATAAGGTTTTTGGCCTTTACCTTTCGACTTTTGACTATTTAAGGAATAAATCCATTTAGTAACCCTTAATTCATACCTATTTACCACAAGAACAGGATGAATAGGAAACTTACCATATTTTTGGATTTTCCGGCTAAATGAAAAAAAGAAAAAGGACTTTTAAAACCAGGACCAAAATTAGTATGTTATACAGGGTGTAAAACAAATAACTCTCGTTCTTTTGTGGGGTGACTCATAGCACCCTGTAGACACTAAAACCGCAGGAATTTTTTCGGAATTAACAGTCGCGTCACCTCTCAAAAGGATAAGAGGATAAGAGTTATTTGCCTTACACCCTGCATATATATATATATATATATATATATATATATATATATATATATATATATATATATATGCAAGGTGTAGGGGAAATAACTCTTATCCTTTTGAGGGGTGACGCCCCACAAAAGGACGAGAGTTATTTGTTTTACACCCTGTATATCATTTAGTATATTGTAAGAGAATGTATAAAAATCGAATGTAAAGTTCAAAATGTATACTATTCGTTCCGTTTTACAGCACGCCACAATTCTAATGCTTAAATTAAAATTATTCAAATATATTTCATTTACTTGCAGATATTAACAAAAATTTTAAAAATGAAGGATCCTCAACGTATGAATACGACAAAGCATTATCCTTAACAGGTTCGTATTAAGATTTATTAATTTTCATCAACAGTTAAAAATAAAATTCAGTTTTTTTTTTTTTTTTAATAATTAGGTTACGGAAGATTTCATTATAATTTATTAGCAGCATGTGCACTATGCTTATTGTCAGCGGGTATTCAAAATGGTTTGGCTGCTTACGTGCTTCCATCTGCACAATGCGAATTAAAATTAACATCTGCACAAATTGGTATGGTTAACGTCTCGTTTCTAATTGGTGGCTGTTTAAGTTCATTTCTGTGGGGCATACTGGCCGACACAAGCCTCGGACGTCGTAACATATTAATTGCAACGTTATTCAGTGATTCGTTATTAACCGTTACGGCAAGCGTTACAGTACGATCATTTGAAACGTTATTAATTTTTCGCTTATTAAATGGTTTTGTAATTGGCGCACCCGGTACATTGGTATTTTCGTATATTGGGGAATTTCATACCGAAAAATCACGAGCCAAATGTATATGCTATGTTGGATTTTTCTATACATTATCTTGGATGCTCTTACCCGGTAACTGAAGTGACATATTTATATATACAACAGTTCTCCGTTATATAAAATGTGTATACATTGGCGTTTTTACAGGGGAGCTAAGTGGGCAATAGCTCAAATAGCTCAAGGCGAAGCATTCTAGAGGCAGAAAATATTTTTAAAAGACATTTCGTTATATTAACAGTAAAAATTAAAAGTTTATACCCAAATTAATTGATTCAAAGCATTTTCAAAGGCAGGATTTGCAAAAAAGAATTTTTTTTTAATTTGATGACGTCATCAAGTTTATTAAAATTTTTCAGTGCCCTAAAAACCCGTAAATAAAATGATAGAATGATGAAATTGGAAGCGAATTATAGGTTTTCAAAGCCGTTCTTTTCATTTTTACCAAAATTGAGCATGTAGGACCACTTTAACAAAATCTTTTGTTAAGTCAGTCACGTTTCGAAAAGGAATTTCGTTATTTTGATAGGAAAAATGAAAAGTTCATACCCAAATTACCCTAATTCAATCAATCACCCTGATTCAAAGCATTTTCAAAGGCAGTATTTGCAAAAAAAAAATTAATTTGATGACGTCATCAAGTTTATTAAAATTTTTTATTGCCCTAAAAACCGTAAATAAAATGATAGAATGATGAAATTGGAAGCGAATTATAAGTTTTCAAAGCCGTTCTTTTCATTTTCACCAAAGTTAAGCATGTAGGACCACTTGAACAAAATCTTTTGTCAAGTCAGTCACGTTTCGAAAAGGAATTTCGTTATTTTGAAAGGAAAAATGAAAAGTTCATACCCAAATTACCCTAATTCAATCAATCAGCCTGATTCAAAGCATTTTCATAAGGTGGGACCTGAAAAAAAGAAAATTTTTATTTTGGTGACGTCATGAAGTTTATCAAAATTTTTCAGTGCTTTAAAAACCGTAAATAAAATGATAGAAAGATGAAATTGGAAGCGAATTATAGGTTTTCAAAGCCGTTCTTTTCATTTTTACCTTCTTTCGAAGTTAAGCATGTAGGACCACTTTAACAAAATCTTTTGTCAAGTCAGTCACGTTTCGAAAAGGAATTTCGTTATTTTGATAGGAAAAATGAAAAGTTCATACCCAAATTACCCTAATTCAATCAATCACCCTGATTCAAAGCATTTTCATAAGGTGGGACTTGAAAAAAAGAAAATTTTTATTTTGGTGACGTCATGAAGTTTATCAAAATTTTTTAGTGCTTTAAAAACCCTAAATAAAATGATAGAGTGATGAAATTGGAAGTGAATTATAGGTTTTCGAAGTCGTTCTTTTCATTTTTACTAAAATTAAACCCGTGGGACCACTTGAAACAAATCTTCTAACAAGTCAGTCGCGTTTCTAAAAGGAATTTCGTTATTTTGATAGGAAAAATGGAAAGATCACATCCAAATTACCCTAAATAAACCAATCTCCCGCATTCAAATTTTCTTCATAAGGCGGGATTTGAGAGAAAAAATTTTTTTATTCTGATGACGTCATCAAGTTTATTAAAATTTTTCAGTGCCTTAAAAACCGTAAATAAAATGATACAGTGATGAAATTGGAGGCGAATTTTAGGTTTTCGAACCCGTTCTTTTCATTTTTACTAAAATTAAACCCGTGGGACCACTTGAAAAAAATTTTCTGTCGAGTCAATCACATTTCGGAAAGAAATTCCGTTATTTTGATAGCAAAAATGAAAAGTTCATACCCAAATTACCCCAAATGAACCAATCACCCGGATTCAAGTCATTTTCGTAAGGCGGAACTTGCGAAAAAAAAAATTTTTTACTTTTGATAACGTCATCAAGTTTATTAAAATTTTTCAATGTCTTTCTTTCTCTCTCTCACACCAGGTCGTTGGTGTATATTATAACGGAGAACTGCTGTACATCTCACTATTATTAATAAATGAAATTCGAACAATATTTACTCTTTTTTTCAGCTATTGCATGGGCTATCATTCCCTTACCAATCGAATGGAACATAGGCAACTTTACATACACTTCTTGGCGTCTATACATGACAGTTATCGGACTATTTGCCCTAACAGCATCAATATGGCTATGTTTTCTGCCACCCAGCCCTAAACTCTTACTGGTTAAAGGCCATACCGACAACGCTATAAAAATTCTACGAAATATGTATAAAATTAACACGGGAAAACCGAAGCACACATTTCCCGTGAAAATGTTGATTGCCGAAAATTTAATTGAAAAGAGAAAATCGTTCGAATGTGAACAATTTAGCATATCAAATTCCGTGGAAGTTGGCGGGAAAACGGCAAGAATACTGAAAGATATTGTCATTCAAATTCGTACATTACTAAAACCGCCATTATTAACTTACACCAGTCTAACAATGTTTATGATGTTTGCAAATATGTTTGGATATTACGGAATGGGTTTATGGCTGCCAGAGTTTATTAAACGATTTGATATCCATTATAAACAGTTCCCAAACGTTTCTGTGACTGTCTGTGATCTATTTGCGCCAGAACTATTAAAAAGTGTAAATGTAACAACATTTTTAAAAGTGAATACGACAAATATGATAAATAAAACTTTCGAAAATAATACGTCTTTTGAGTCTGTCGCGTTAGTAAACAATGAAGCAGTGTAAGTTTTTTTTTAATTCCAGGACGGACACTTAGAAAAAATAACATAATTTACCGACGAAGGACACTTTAGGCCCGAATTTATCAAGAAATTGTACTTTTTACGACAATTGAACACGTTGATGGTCATCCTTACTAGTCCTTACTAATATTATAAATGCGAAAGTGAGTTTGTTTGTTTGTTTGTTTGACTGACTTTCACGCCTCAATAGCTTAACCAATCAACTTGAAACTTTGCACAGACGTTGCTTGCGGTTATAGGCTACTTTTTATTTCGGGAAAATATTTCATTCCCGAGGGAAAATGCATTAAATTACAACAGCTGACTATTAAAAAACGGATAAGTGATTTCAAACTTTGTATATTGCTAACAGAAGGGATGAGAAAGGACACAAACTACTTTATACCCCGGAAAACTTCCCGTGGAAAATTTCATTCGTGTGGAAAAATATATTTTAAATGAAACAAAAAATGATGATAGACAAATATGACGATATACAGCGATAAACATAGGTTATTTTTTATCCCGATAAAATATCTCATTCCCGAGGGAAAGTGTATTTAAAACGAAACAATGAAATAACAACTGACTATTAAAAAAAAGCATAATTGATTTCAAACTTTGCATATTGTTTACAGAGACGATGAGAAAGGACACAGACTACTTTCTATCCCGGGAAAATATCTAACTCCCGTGGAAAGTCTTATTCCAGTGAGAAAATATATATTTAAAACAGTATAAAAAAGAATCATTGATTTCATTTGAACTTGGCATGTTGTTAAAGGAATGTTATAGTCTATTTTTTGCCCAGGGAAAATATTGTATTTCTGTGGGAAAATTCTAAAGAAAAAAGTAATAATACCTACTCGACGCGTAATAGCGACGTGATGAAAGTACACTTTATATGTTTTAACTAGATGCCATAATTTTAAATTCCACGCGGGCGAAGCCACGGGTAAATGCTAGTAACCTATAATGACAAAATGTCAAACTAGTACACTATTTTCTCAACTAATACACTTTATATGGAATTTTTGACGTGATACAACGTTGTGTCACAATTAGTCGGGCTTCGCTTGACCATCTACGTATTAAAAATAACATTACTTTGTGATTAGCAAACAGGCCTCTGACCAAATTTGTCTTGAGTTCGAATCTAGGCTAAGGGAAGACTTTTAGAGCAGATATTCTCAACCCTTGAATGTTTATGATATCCTAAATTTTTTTCCAGAACGGATAATCAGGCCCGTCGAGAGGGTGGAGTACCCGGGATTGCAGCCCCAAGACCTGGGCTTCAGGAAGGAGCCCGTAGCTGTCAGTAAGGGACCGAAGAAAAAAGTTAAGATTTTTTTTTGGCTCACCATTTCTTTTTTGGGAGGAAATTTTTAAAAAATACGGTTTATTCCTGGAGCCCGCCATTTCTCTTCACAGCTCTGCGGATAATTGCCGAGGGAGAAGACGGGGAGAGACAGGGGAGGGGGCAATACCTCTGCAGTAGATTATATACCTAATCTGAATTTATTGATTATTGAGAAATGAGAGACAGTTCTAGGGACCTGCAGACACTACCCTATTTCTTTGTTCGATATTGAATCACTGTTGTAAATAAAAGTGTAAGATTTCTCTCGGTTGGTTTCGAACTCACGACCTATCAGACAAAAATCGGGGTTCCTAAGTATTTGATACTCACTCACGATCGTGCAACATAAACAAACAACAAACATTACCAAACTGTCAAATTCAAATTAAATGACCTGTCAGGGCTTTAGGTGTCCTTTATGGGGGTTTACAAACATTTATAACACTTAAATTAACTGTTACCCGTTATAATTTTCTAGATGTAATGACAAAATTGAAACTGTGACATTTATTAACACTTTAATAATGGGAGCGGTGTGTTTATTCGGGAATATCCTATCAGGAATGGTGGCCGGATGTTTCAAAAGTCGCCGAATATTACCAATTACAACTGCAATTATCGGTGGCGTCACAACAGCCATCATTTATTGGATTAAAACTGTCGAACAAAATGTTGTTGTTGCAAGCATCTGTCTGACGTCATTTGCAACAGGAAATATGGTGCTGAATAGTGTCATTGTTGATATATTTCCAACAGCAGTAAGGTATAAAAAGTCACAAAAAAGAGTGACAGGGTTTTTTTTAGCCCGTTTGAGGGCCCGCAAATTTTTGATTGGCTTATTGTCCAAGTGATACCTGACGACGAATCATCATTCACAAAAAAATTTGAAGTTTGGAGTTTGAAAATCGATAAATAAATTAACTCTAATTTGTTTATAAAAAAAATTATTTTTTAACCAATTTCAAAAATCCTGTGTCCCGTCTTAAATAATCTATTTAAAAAGCTACAGATAAAATTTCAAGTCATTTTGCCCATTATTTTGGAAAACGTAGTTTCGAGTTTCAGTTTCAAAACGGTGTTAATCTTTTTGTGTGTTTATACTAGAGTCCCTATAATAAATAGAGTCGTGAGTCGTGACATGTCATCCATTTCTATCCAAAACAGAGCGGGAAGCTTCAAAATTAATTATCACATGTTTGAGTAAATATTTTTGAGTACATAATTATTGTTAATAAGTTATGAATTAATGAACAATCAAAAATTTTTAATTTAATTATTCTTTCTAGGTTAATCTAAATGATTTTTGTTAATATTTAATTTATTTCCAATGTATTTTACACAAACTTTGGACAGAAAATGCCGGAACCAATCAGCGTTCAGCACACATATCATGACTCTATTTATTATAGGGACTCTAGTTTTTACCTATCATTAAGGCCATCTGTAAGTTATTTATGGAAACATAACTGATCTGTAATGAAAAAAAGTTATCGACCAAGCTGAGAGACTTTAAAATGCTACGCGCAGCGCAGCGGCGTTTTTGAACGTTTTCAAGCGCTGGAAATGGGTTTTGTGGCCCGTCATCATTATTATTATTATTTTTTTTTTTTTTTTGACTAATGTCTCATTATAATCACATAACAATCGAAAATTTACGGACCCTGGGCTATTTTTAAGGTCAATCTTTTTCGATCGGTAATAAAAATAATCTTAAAATTTTTTGCAGTGCATTAGCAGTATGTACGGCAACATTCGCTGGTCGTTTTGGAGCCATTATCTGCAATCTTGTTTTTGGTTTACTGCTTGAAATTTCCTGTAAAATTCCAATTTTTTTGGTTTCTGCCGTTATTTTAGGTATACATATCTATGATATATCACACGTTACGATATCAAATAGACTTATTTATTGGTATAATTTCATTTTCAGTGAGTGCAATAATGGGTGTATTAATACCGGAGGGCACGATAGACCACACGACACTTAATAAACAAAATGAAAATAAAATGGCGCATATAAAAAATAAACAAGTGTATGATACGCATGATACGCATAATACACATGATACACATCAAGCATCACAACATATTTAACAATATGTATCGATAATATACGTACGAATCATACAAGTATATGTGTAATACGTATCTATAATCTATATTTCAATTGAAATTTTTAATAAAAGTTTTTAAATTATTAATTTTATGATACTGTTTGTGTTATAAATTACATTTCAATTTTTAAATGTTCTATTTATGTTTTAAATAAATAAATTTATATTTATATAACTATATAATTTAATAAAATTTATTATCCATTATCATCCGCCAATTTCCTAATTAACACTTTAAATGATTAAGACGAGTTAACTCGTCCTGCAATATGGCGGCTCAGAATGCTGTGGTATCTATATATTCACTGTAGAGTGCATATAATAAATAGAATGGTGACATGTGTGCTGAACGCTGATTGGTTCCGGCATTTTTTATCCAAAGTTTGCGTAAAATACATTAGAAATAAATTAAATGTTAATAAAAACCATTTAGTTTAACTTAGAAAGAATAATTAAATTACAAATTTTTAATTGTTCATTAATTCATAACTTATTAACAATAATTATGTACTCAAAAATATTTAGTCAAACATGCGATAATTAATTTTGAAACTTCCCACTCTGTTTTGGATAGAAGATGGGTGACATGTCAGGAGCACGACTCTATTTATTACAGGGACTCTAATTCACTGGTACAAGCGCCGCCATCTGTGACAGACTTTTCGAAATATCGTATACATAATTGTAAGTAATGTCCAATTTTACCAACATGGTTTAGTGTAAAGCGGGTTCTACACGATGCTACGAACGTTCCTTCCAACATTCGATCGAACGTTTGAGGCAATTAAGTTCGATAGTTGGTGCGACGAAAGTATCTGCTACACGGTGAGTCGAATGTTTGATCCAATACGAATGACGATGTGTTGGTACTCAATGGACAACGCTGTTATCTGTCTGATGTTATCTCTAATGTTATACACTGATGTTGTCTCTCTTCACATGAACGAGTCGTGCGCAACCAACGAACGCAACCAACACTGACCTTCAAACGTTCGAAGCATCCCTTTGACTCGGTGCAAGAATACCGACATCGAACGGGACACGACCAAATGCGAATGTTTGACGCTCGACATTGGACACTCGTAGGTTCGAACAACGGCTACACGATGCTATGAACCATCCAACGTCGAATGTTGGAGGGTGTTCGTAGCATCGTGTAGCAGCGGCATAATTATTAATAATTTCTATTTTGCAAATTCCTAGAGTTAGTATTTTTTTATGTTGGCATCTCTGGTTTTCTTTCCGTTTTTGTAACCTTATCTATTGTATAGTGTGATTAGCGATAGTTTGCGCCTCCGGTATACTCGGATTTTTGGCCCTTTCCCTTAAAATTTATTCATGCACATGTGCAGTTAACTTTCAGCCGGCGCACACGCTATAAACATGATAATACGCCAAAATATATAAGGAAGGGGTCAAAAACCGAATATACTCGAGGCGCAAACTTTCGCTAATCCTACTATACTTATGATACTTATCACTGGCAATCACGATCGTGTCTGCATAAAAGGTCCGGCATTTAGAGACAAAAAAAAATTTCTCTATGGTTAAAATAAAAAGTTAATTGTTGCTCAAGTTGTCGTAGTTGGTGATAACTGAATTCACTAAATTGTTATTTAGCTATATATAATTATACCAAATACAATAATGTACAGAACTTTATCGAATGAGTTATTTACTGACGCTTTAATATTTTTTTAAATTATTGTCACAATGTCACATTCTTTTAATGTCACATTTATTATATTTTATTACTGTAATTATGTAAATTATTTTGTAATAATAATATTTTCAATTAAGAGTCTATTGTTAATTTTAAAATAAAATAACAATTATATTCGCAACAATTGAAAACACTATAAACACGATAAACACCATAGATTCCTTATTTAGGTGTTTAGTATCCTTGATATCCCTAGTACCCCTAGTACCTTTTGCTATACCTAATATTTTAAATTTAAGCGCGAAAGGGTTTGACTTGTATATTTAGTAAATAATTAAAATACAATAGGAAAAGATAAATGTTAAAAAATATAATTATTTTAATAAATATCATAACTGATAAAAATAATACATATTATGTACAACATCCGCTGATAATTTAAAAAAAAAAAGAAAGAAATGGACACAATTCAATTAAAAATATAAATAGTACCCTAAAAACTTTTATCCTCTTTCATGTATCATAAATATTGTGGTTTTGTTTTATAAAATGGCGTCTTGTTTTCTTTTTTCTTCTACTAATAAAATAAGATTTATATGCATACTGTCAATACTGTACATACTTAATTAAAACAAAGAGAGCTAATATTTATGCTAATCGAGAGATAACATCTTGAGTCATAATTTTCGTTTTTTTATTTTCATGAGTAATTTTAACGTCCAAACTTTTTTACTGTAGTGATACATTTATGTGGTATTTATAATATTAATTACTTCGTAAACATTCCCAAATTTAAAAAAAAAATGGCAAATGAAAGTAATAATTTAAAAGCACGTGTATTAATTTTAGGTGGTAAGTAAATTTTTAAAATACATATTTATATATTTATGTTTGAGGTTATGTTTCAATTAACAGGTGTTTAACGTTATATGTAATTACAGTAAAACTTGTTAATTCAATTTAAAATTTTAGGATGTGGATTTATTGGACGTAATTTGGTTGCACATTTAATTTCGAATAATTTAGTGAGTGCCGTACGTGTGGTTGACAAAGTTCCACCGCAAGTGGCTTGGTTAAATTCGGTGCATGAGGAGATATTCGCGAATCCGTTAGTTGAATTTAAGAGTGCAAATTTAATTAATTCACGTAAATAGCATCACGTACAGTTTTAATTGAATTTTATTTTTCGTAGTAAAAAAATTTATTTTTGATTTCAGTATCGTGTGAAAATGCTTTCAGTACTGAAAACGGTGAACATTGGGATTACGTTATAAATTGCGCTGGCGAAACGAAATCAAATCAAACGGATCCCGTGTATCGAGAAGGCATTTTAAAATTAAGTCTAAACGTGGCGACTCAAGCGGCAAATCATAAAGTGAAACATTATGTCGAATTATCCTCCGGGAATATGTACTCATCTGAGACAGTGCCTCATAAAGAGAATGGCCCAATCGAACCGTGGACAATAATTGCCAAGTACAAGAGTCAAGTTGAGTCAGAATTGAAGAATATACCTGGTTTAAATTATACGGTGTTGAGGCCAGCCGTTGTATACGGGATTGGTGATCGATCCGGTTTAACGCCACGTATATTAGTCGGTGCCATCTATAAATATTTAGGTGAAACGATGAAATTATTATGGTCGGCCAATTTAAAATTGAACACGGTACATGTGGAGGATGTGTGTCGTGCCATTTGGCACGTGTGTACACGAGATGACACGATTGGGAAAATTTACAATGTTGTCGACAGTAGTAATAGCACGCAAGGTTCTATTACCGCTATCATTGCCGATATATTCAATATAGAGTACAGTTATTTAGGATCAATAATGTCAACCATTGCTAAAGTAAGTTTATTTAATTAATGTATTGGATTGGCTTCTTTTAAGCCCTCACTATTTAGTTGTGAGCGAAAAGTAATAAAATCTTTTCAGGAATATATTTAAGGTGAATCGATCAGTACTGACAAATTTGTGACAAATGAATTACTATAGTTGAAAAAATATTCCCAGACACTTTTGATAGTTTCTTTGTCGACGTATGATTGTCTTTTTCTAATTCCAGTCAAACAAATAAATAGTGCATAGGGTACTAATTGAACATTAGGTTACGAAATAATAATAAATAATAAGTTAATAACACTATTTTATATTTTTATGTAAATTCTGTTTATTCAATAATAATTTGATTACAGAAGAATATTTCTTAAAGAAACCGAAAACAAATGACATTAATGATATATTATTATAACTTAACTGTAAACAATAACTGAATGACTGGATTCATTGCAAAATATTTAATATTATTAAAAATATAATTTTGAAAAACAAAAATCAGTGGATGTCAATATGTACTGCTTAGAATTTTCAAATCAGTTAAAATCAAACGAAAATAGTTTATTCTAATTGAAAATAACATATTTCACTTTTCTTTACAGTATTGTATCATTTTTTTAATTTTGTGAAGATGAAATATTATTATGTCAAATATTTAAAAAACTAAATAAAAACCACTGATTAAGGACACTGGTGTAGTGTTGAAAAGTGTATGACAAGGACAAAAAAGAAGGAAACCTACAAAAATGTCTGGGAATATTTTTTCAACAGTCTATTTTTTTCTCTATAAATAAATATAATTTATATGTAGAAAAATAAGTTAAATTTTATAATACATGTAACAGTATTAATATTTGATTATTGTTCAATCTTCTAATTTTAACAATTTTAAAAGTAATGAATTTGATTCGGGTAGTGACGTGTACGCACACATAATAACTAACATGTACACAAATATATTATGGGTGTATTAGTATAAAATGACATTTTTATAGTTTTTTTTTCTATTTATTACGATAACTAAACGTGCAATATTAAACAAAATAGTTTTTTTAATGATTCAAAAACAAAAGAAAATAATTTTCAGTTTTTTAAATCTTAAAGTTGGTTTTTAATGACACAACTTACTTAAATACATACCACTGGTTCACCTCTAATTATTCTTTGGCATTTACTCGTACGTTAAAAATTCTAACATTGAAAATTTATTTCTTCTAAACTACACGTCAGAAATTATTCAAAATAGTGTCAATGAATGCATCATATCTTTCTCTATAATATACAAAAATTTCAAATTCTAAACTTGGAAAATTTCAAGTGATCGATTCCCGCATAAAAAAAGTTTATACTGTATATAAAAATAATTTACGTAGGTGGCAGCAGTAACCAGTGTTATCATATTTTTAGGATTTCGTAGCATTTCATGCAACGAAATTCTTGTAGTTTACTGATTTCTGTCTTTCGCAAGCGTGATAAACCCGCACTTCACGAACCTTTGAATTTCACAGTTCCCCAGCATTTTTTTCAACTGAGGAGCCGTTTTTTAAAAACTATCATTGAAATGTTTTAAATTCATATAAAAAGTGAAACGTTCAGATAATTTACAAATTAAAGGCAAATTTTAATATTAAATAAAAGCAAGAAATATTATTATTGATCCGTATTATTCCAAAAACTTATTTTATCCTGGCAGGATCGCCTCGTTATGTTGAGGTTTCGCATATTTCTACTTTAGCTATAGCTATAAGTATACTTATAATTTTTTATTAACAAATATTAAAAACGAAGGTGTTACGAGTTCCCAAAAAATTGTTGTTAAATATTGCTCTAAAAAAATGGCGCTTAATCAAAAAAAAAAATTATTGTCTTTTTTCGATTTTGAATGTAATCCATTTTTTTAGACGGATATGGCGACGGTGGTCGACGAAGTAAACGATAAACATCTCATACCGTGGGCGGAAGCGTGTAAACAAGATGGCGTCGATAACACGCCACTGACACCATATATGAGTGAGGAAGCTCTATACGATAAACACTTGTATCTGGATGGATCCGCTTTGGCTGCAACTGGTTTCAAATTGGCCGTTCCCATGTTACAACGAGAACACGTAGAACAGGTAAGCAACGATTGCTATTTATAAGCTAATAAAGATCTAAGAAAACATAATATTTTTTTTTTTTAGATAATCAATGACTACGTGAAAATGAACGTTTTTCCAAAATCATTAATGATGTGATAATTTCTTAACAATTTTCTTTGTAATGGGCCTTACAAAAATTTAAAATTGGTGCAAATCTATAAAAATATATCGCATTTAGTTTTATAATGCACTCTTATATATCATTACTTAAGTAATATGACGCTTTTTACTTAAACATGAGAGGCACTGAATTTATAAAAAAAAAATAAACCTTTATTAAATTTAAGGTTTATTATTCCGGTACTTATTTTTATGAATTATTTTAAGTATGGTTAGCTTGTTATTTTTTTAACTCCTTTAGTGATTGGCACAAGTTTGTGCTTAAGCAATCTAAATTGCTTGGGGACTATATCTTTGGTCTGTACCATAGAATATTCTTCTATCAATCTTCTTTAATCTACGTAATTTTAGGGAAATTTTAAACACTGCTGTCTTTTTAAAACAATCTGCATTCTCTTTCTAACGATTTTCCTCCCTCTTCAAAAAGTTAACTACATCCATATTTTTTTTTTTTATCTGACGTCTGTATATATCTGTTGATGTCTCTATGGTGTTTTTTACGACTTTACAATGTCTCATCTCTGATATTTTTGAATGAGTTAAGAAAATGTTCATTTCATTTCATTTTCTAACATGAAAAATGTGGCTGTGGCTTTCCAAAAAATTTTATGTGCGTCACTAAAGGCGTTAAAGAACTTTTTCGAAATGTTTAAAATAGAATTCTCGTTACATAGATAGTCTGTATGAATGGATGTACGGTCTGTAGACCTTGTACTGTAGTACTTAATTTAAAATTGCAATATTGCAAATTTCAACGAGAATTAAAACACCTGCAATAGGCGAGTTGACAATATTTTTAAAAAATAGAAGAAATAAATTAATTATCATAAATTTCTAAATTTAATGATAAAAAAATAAATTAATATAAATTTTTATAAAATATATTTAAAAGCGATATGATTTCTTATGCGAGAAAGATAACCTGTGTTTAATGAACGATTACATCACAAATCGTTTTGGCGCTACTTTTGAAATTTATTTTTTAAAAATTAGCAACTGGCCTATTAGAGTTAATTATTTTTTTGTACTGAATATTTATGCTTTTTATAAAAAGAAAAAAAAACATTGCATTGTTTATTGTACTAGTCTCTTTAAAAATATCATTTTTATGGCAAGTTTAGTAACTTAAGTTTCCATTTGGGAATAAAATTTGAAGTGATTACGAAGGAATTGAAAATTTTGTAAAATGCTCACAAATAAAAAAATAAATTCCGAGCTTCCTTGTATAATTGAAATTAATCTATAAGAAACATAAAATTTATGTATTTAATATTTTCTAAAGAAATTATCCACATTTAAAAATACATATTGGTATGTGGCGAAAAAGGCTGCGCCAGTTATCATATAAAGCTTGTACGATTATTATTTGAATAATCTTTTGAATTATTATTCCTCTAAATTTAATAGATTATTATGCAAGAAATTCCTGGAGAATAAAAAAGTAGTTTGATTTTGACAGTTCATAACTAACATAACCTATTTTTAACAGATTCGATTTTTATCACTAGATAGCGTAACGGCAACAGCAACTTACCAATATACAGTTTATTGTTATTATATGTACAGTAAACCCTTGTTTTTACGTGAATACTGTTAAATATAAAAAGAATCCGGTAATTAAATTTTGTTAATTATTTGATCCTAGAAAAATTACCCCGTAAGAAATAAACGCGCGTCATACAAGGATCTACTGTATCATAAATAAAACTTGAAAATTGTGCATTTACCTGAGGAAAATCTGATAAAATTTTTTCCGTTTTTCAAAATGATCAAATAAAAATAATAAAAAAAAGTAAAAAATTTTAGTTTTTTTTTCATTAGTTGTTTTATTTACAATATAATTAAATTTTTATTATAATTAGTGAACAAGTTAATAAAATTGCACTTATTTTTACTGATGGCCAGTATTATAAAAGACAAATATTCATTGTAATCGGTATTATAAAGTTAGAGTAGATTTTTACTACGGAAATAAATCTACCGAATAATTTACTCTCTAGAAAATCTACCAAGTAAATTTTATTTAGTGATTAACTTGTTAATTTTATACATATTTTATTTAGTTATGTATATTAACAGACATGCAAATTAAAATATAAGTAAACAAAAAAATTTCAGGAATTCTGACATAGACTGACATCTAGTGCGTAATAACAAACTAATTCTCGATCGGTAAATCGATCATTTAATAATACTGATTTTACTCGGTAAGTTAATTTATTTATCTTTCATAATACTGGGCATCAATCAATAGCTTACAAGGGGACGGCACAGCCTTGGTGTCGGCGATTTAGCTGAAATATTTTTTGGTGATAGAGTACACTTAATATGTTAATATCCTAAAATAATAGTGCGCACTATCCAGAAAAACTTCTAAAAAATATTTAAAAAATTTAATGCAGCTAATGTACTTAATAAGCTTAAAAAAGATTGTTGTACGTAATATACGAAGTAGGTCGGATAGTAAGGTTGTTGCCTCATAATATAATGGTCTGACGTTCGATACCGACTCTGTTTAACAAAACTTTTTCTGTATTAATTTTTTTTATCAACAAAAATCTTATTTATGTATAAACATTAAAAGTTTTTTCCAATAAAAAATATGATTGTATTATGAAAGATTGTAAAAATATATATCAATAAATTGGATTTTGTAATTAAAGATTTGTTTGTTTATGTTTTATAAATAAATAAATTTTTTACAAATAAAAAGAAAATTAATACAAAAAAAGTTTTATTGAACAGAGCTGGTTTTAAACGTAGGACCATTCTTTTGTGAGGCAAGAACCTTCCGACCACTCTCCGACCTAATTCGTATGTTACGTACAACAATCTTTTTAAGCTTATTAAGTACTACTAATATTTTTTTACAGGTTTTTCTGAATAGTACGCGCTATTATTTTAGGATATTAACATATTAATTAACATATCTATCACCAAAAGAAAATTTTTAGCTAAATCGCCGACCCCAAAGCGGTGCCGTCCCCTTGTTAGATAGAAAAAAAATCAAACCAATAAAAAATATTTAACTGAAAAATGGCTTTTGATGGCTATTTCAGCCATTTACAAAACATAAAAATATGAGATTTTTTACATTTCCTCTGATGTCATTCAATCTTCGTCGAAACGGGATCGAACGGTTCATTCATTGGTTGAATGACAATATGTAGTTTCAATTCGTCCGACTTGGGCCCGACCAAGTACGACTCGTCATTCGTTTTCGGACTACTCGTCGATCCGAACGCAACTGGCGAATTTAAATGATCGAACGGAATTAAATCGTCAATATTCATCACTCGGTCAATCACACTGAAGTGATGGGTTCGCTCTTTCACTGTCACCACATGTTCAATGCCACCCTGAGAGCCGGTTATTAAAATTCCAACTTTCACTCGCATGTCCGGATAGTAACTACCGCGGCCCGGTAAATGTACAGGTGATGGGGGTGTTTTACAAGTGATCGCTAGTCTTACTGTGCGTAAAATACTTTCGGGGACTTCAACTGTACCCTGCCAAACAATTAGTAAACATTTTTTGAACCAAACGCCTTTTGGGAATAGATCGACAACCCATTCACAAACACGATCCGCTGAAAAGAAAGCAATACAATTAATTGGGCTATTTGTATAATAATTTTTAAAAAAAAAGATAGGATTCCGGAAAAGTGTCGATAAATCCAAACGACACAGCTCTTATAATAACTACATTTTTCAGTCTACGAATATGAAATATTTGCATAATTTTTTTCTTAATAGAAAGTTTTTGCAAAATACCGTAAGTATTTTGCAAATTACCGTATTTAAAAAAAAAAAAAAAAACTAAGAATTTTTTATGTAAACAAATCATTATATATGTATACAGGGTGGAATTTTAATAACTCTTATACTTTTTGATGAATTTCGATAAAATTTTATGATAATTCAGAACGGAATTTGTTGGAAACAACGTAGCTTAAAATATAGCTATATTGTTTCTAATAATGATTTGTTTACATAAAAAATTCTTAATGTTTTTTTTTTTTTATATCCGTGTGACCAATATACGCATTTTTCGTTCTCTCAATCGAAGCAATAGTGTACTTAACAGGGTGTCCACAGCATCATAAAAAAAATCCCTGACTTTCCATGACTTTAGGTTCGATTTTCCCTGACCATTACTTTTTTGTTTCCCATTAATGGTTAGAAATATAAATGTCCAAACACACGATTTTTATTTAAATTTTAACACATACTTACATAATTTTTTATTTTATCGAATAGATACGTGTAAGACTGAAATTAAGGGATTGGGTAAAGCTAAATTAACTACATAGAAAACTATTTAAACAAAATTATTATTTACGTATTGGTCCCGAATGCGGTAGTGACTATCAAAAACAAATTGCAAAATTATTTAAGGTACTATTAATTAGCGAGTGAAGTTAAAAAAAAGACTCTTTTTAAATAAGTGAAAAATTTATTTTTAGGGAAATTTTTTTTCATATGGAAACAGGATCCATATTTTATAAAAAAAATTTTTCCTTTTAATTATAATTTTTTTCACTAGTACAGAGGGCGTTGAAGTTAACGTAAAAAAAAAATGACGTCACAAAAATGAAGGCTAGTGTTTGTTTTCACATTCAAATAAACAATTAAAAATTAAAATACAATTTTATGTTACTTATTGAATTAATTCAAAGAAAATCAAAATATCCGTGAGTCTTTATTATAATTTACGTGATATACTTTCGCGAACATAAACATTTTTCTTCATTTACAATCATTGGGAAATATATTATCACCTATTTTCCCTGACTTTCCAGAACATTTTGTGAAATCCCTGATTTTCCCTGACGCCTAAGAGCTTCCCTGACTTTCCAGAATGTGGACACCCTGATTAAATATTTGTGTACTTTATTATTTCTATTTTTTCTTACCTCCATGTTCGGCCAGCGTGGAATGGCTCGAGAAAACAAAAGTGCTAGTGTGATACGACGGTAACGTATGGAAATTTTCAACGGTTAAAAGTGTACTCCAACAATCGCTTGTATACAAACGGGGCTGAAACAACAATTTTCCCTCCTCCAACAACGCAATCGTCTCCTGTATTCGATCCTGTTGATTTGAATGAAAACTCATGCCGATCGCAAAACGGTCAACAAAAAATTCTTTATACTTAGTCGTCAAAGGGTTTAATAACAGATCAGCCAATTGTCGCGGAGACATCATTGGAAATCGTATATATGACATAACACTATACACTAATTTCTGTAGAATTCGTTCAATCTCATCCGTGCTAGAATGTTCCTCGATAATTCGAGCCGTTTGCGCTTGAATCCAACGCGAAACACAATCGTACAGTCTTAACTCGTCGTGCACCACTAAATCACTCTGTTGTAAAATATTAATTAACATATCCGGCTCTAAACTGTCGAAATCACTTGAATTCGCAACCATTTCTAAATTCCAACGGATAAAATTATGGCACAGTGTCGCGACTTCTACGTGACCAGTGGCGGCTGAGTATTGTAACCAGGATACTAATTGATTTTGAGTGGCCGCATGCGCTATATGACTTTTCATATAAGAAATACAAATATCTTCTAAACTCTGAAACAAAACAAAATTTGTAAGGAAGGACGGCAAGAGTACGATTAGTACGGTTGCAAGATTTGATGACAGTTCCTTATAGAATTCGACAAAATAAAACGAAAAACAAGAATAAAATTTTTCGATATCTCGCTTCGTTTTCGAGATATTGAACGTTAAACTTGTCTTTAAATTCGGATACAATGAGCGTGTTCCATTTACAATACACAAACAACACTATGTGACTTAGTTTTTATATCCAAGTCGAAGTATATTGCCCAAACTAACTAAACTAACCTTACCTCAACGCCTAGTTTTCATATTAAAATCGAAGTACACTGCTGATCTGATTAAGAGAAAGAACAATATGCGTATGTATTGGTTACACGGATATATAAAAAAAAAACTTTTTTTAACGTAAACAACTCATAAAATTTTACGATGATTTAGAACGGAATTTGTTGGAAACAAATAGCTTAAAACATAGCTACGTTGTTTCTAACAAATTCCGTTCTAAATCAACGTAAAATTTTATCGAAATTCACCAAAAGGTATAAGAGTTATTAAAATTCCACCCTGTATACATATATAATGATGTGTTTACTTAAAAAATTCCTAATGTTTTTTTTTATATCTGTGTGACCAATACATACGCATTTTTCTTTCTCTCAATCAGAGCACTAGTGTATACTGTCAAAATTAACTAAACTAACCTATCCTTAGCTAACCTCATAACCAGTTTTTATATCAAAGTTGAAGTATATTGCCAAAACTAACTAGTCGTAACTAATATTGTCGAGTGTCTGGTAAAAATTTTAAATGATTCTGAACATTCCTATTTGCGGAACTCCAGCCAAAAAAATTAGTTTTTTTTCTGTGATAAAAGAAAGTACAAAAATCACTGAAATTTGGTTGGCATTACTTTCTCCCTATGCACTGTGTCATAGAGTGCCGTTGTGTTTTCTGAATAGAAATCCCAATTTAAAGACAAGTTTAACGTTCAATATCTCGAAAACGAAACGAGATAACGAAAAATTTTATTCTTGTTTTTCGTTTTATTTTGCCGAGTTCTACAAGAAATGGTCATTAAATCTTCTTAAGGAAGTATTCTAGTTTAGAAATTCGAAAAAATCGATTTTTGTTTTTTGAAGCCTCTAAAAGGATTTACGGTTGACATGATATCTCAAGTTCTAATGCACCGATTTACTTGAAATTTGGTACAGACCTTCTTAATACTATTAAAATTGGTCCAACGTAGGGGTTTTTCGATTTTTTTTTTACTTTTTTTTAAAAAAATTTCTAAAGTTGAAAAACGGAGGCGAAAAAATGTTTTTTTTTTTTTTAAATGGACGCCATTTTGTGAAAAAAATTATTTTTTCAAATTGGCTACGTCCAACTAATTTTACATCCTTGTTTATTAAGAATTAACTAAAATTTTATGTTTCAGATCACCAGGAGGGTTGGAATCACGTCAACCAGGAGACACCTTTTTTTTGAGTCCCCACTTTGCCGGCCTGTACCAATTTCAATTTTGAATTTTTTTTAAATTTTTATATTTTTCAAATATCAATAAAAAAAAAACTGTTTAAAAAATGGATACTAAAAATGTTTTTTTTTTTTATATTACGCCCGTAAAATCACCTCAAAATCGAGCCTCTAGACTAGAGTACCCCCTTAAATCAATAGTTTGGTCGAAATAAAAATGACAACTTCCAGATTATTCAATGTTATTACCTTTACATTATACTTATCAGCAAGTGAAAGCAACGGTATTATTTTTGAATCGGTTATAGCTATTTGTCCAGTATAAAAATATTTTAAAAATGACGCGAAAACGGCAGCACACTCTGGTGTCTCTTGAAGCACAACACGACTTTCTCCACATTCCGACCATTCGGGTTTCATTAACATTACCTATTGAAAATGAAGTGATTTATAACTTAAATAGAAAAAACCTAAAAACACATTTAAAATACCTGAAAAACGTCACTAGTTGCACATAAAATAAGCCTATGCGAAGGATATTCCGTGCCGCCAACAATAAGTGACACATCACTCATTAATTGGTCCGCATACAACCGACTAATCCGTTCTAAAACCGTATTAGAATTGTCTACCTGCATTCAATAATTTTGTTTCAGGAAAAAAGTTCAAAATATAGTTAATAATATCGTAGTAAATGATAGAAATACTTACATTTAACGTTTCAGTTGTATTTCGGATTCCTATGACATTATTTTTTTCGAAATTTTGAAAATCGTTCCTACTACCTGACATTTTTTTGGAAGAATAATTTTAAATTTAAAAAATTAATTTCATTTTCTAATTCACAATAATTATATAGACCACGATGACTACGATCAAAGGCCAGTGAAATAATTAACATAACCTAATATTGTGGTAAGTGACAACTGAATGAAATGTCAAAACAAAAACTAAACGAGTGTCTTCGCCAGAGAAAAATGTTACGTAATGGAGCTATCCACAGAACACGAGCTATCCATGGAGCCCATCAAGGGGCCAAACTACTGTATAAGAGTTAGTATCCCGCTTGTCGCCAAAAATTACGTCACAAAAATGGGAGAAGCTTTTATGGTTATATACATATTTAGAGTTTGTGTCTATACGTGTGGTGTAGTTGATGTTTGTGTGTGTGAGCTCGGTAGCTGGAGGGAGCTGATACATGCTATGTATGTGGTACGTACACATCCATTACACATCGCACATATAATGTTTGGTGTAATATGTATGTACTCTAAGCGCTACGCATTCATGTATTACATTGTTGCAACAATCAATGTCCGAACCGCTACAAGTGCTGTGAACGACTGAATCACCTAAGCTGTGACAGACCTGCAAATGACACCAAGCGAGCTACATTTTTTTGATATTAGTTGGCTTCTAGTGTTCTATGGAATCCATGAAGCTATCATTCAGAAGAATTAACACACGTTAAATACATATGTAAAACTACGGATTCTAACTTAGGGAACACGAGGAACACTTTTAACTTAAAAATGTATACCATGAAAAATTAGAGAAAAACCATGAAAAATGCTTGTGGTCATCAGCATTTCTGTTGCAAAACGTTTTGTAAACAGAGCTTACACCGTTACGAGAATTCTGATCACAGAATACAGCACCTGCACTACTATCTCTAAAGTGTAATCTACAGTGTGCAGTTCTGAGCAAGTTCTAAGCTACTTAATAGTCACTCGTTCGGTGGTAATGAATGAGTGTAGGTCAATTGTTTTGATCACGTTTGGATTGTTATGACCATTGTTGATACCACCGCACAAAGCGACATATATGCGAATGTAGTATGAGAATGTAACACCACGGAACACACCTCCGATTACTCACACACACAAGACGGATCACACAAATATAAACTAATCCCAGTGCACATATATGTATAACATTTTCTATCCTTTTTTGGTGACCTTGTGTCAGTAGTATAGAGATAGCAATTTCGCCTCTGTACTCTGTGGAGCTATCTATATATCTGTGGAGTTATCTATGGAGCTGTCAGGCTGGTCGCCCATTGGTTGCGGACAACTGCGATATTTGATTCAGACGATTACGCATGTTTGTCGTTCGTGCAAAATGATATGTCTGCTGTCCGTCCACTTTTAATTTTTTTTTCTCAAACTATAGATGCTATAAAAAATTAAAAATACGCAAAAAAACAATTTATGGTACATAATATCAATATGTAAAGGTAAACAGTTATAATTGTAATTTGCCTTCAGCTTCATCTGAATAAAAATAAAAATCTCATGAAACGAACTTCTTCGCGCGAAAAAATCCAAACAAACTTGGATTTGTTCGTACGTTGCAATTATACGCACGGAAACGGACGAACGAGTCGCTTTCAATGGACGAGGATGTATAGTTTCTAAACTGTTTGGATCGTTCGTCCGTTTTCATGCGTATTCGTCCGAATTAAATTTCGCACGTTTCCGCATCCAATGGACGACCAGCCTCACTCAGAAAAATTAACACGCAGTAATGACTGATTGTTTCTTATTTCATAATTTTTGAATATGAGTGTACTTCAGAGTTAAGAATGTATAAGATGTATAATTATATACCGTGAAAAATTAGAGAAAATCATGAAAAAAGTGTGATCATAAGAATTTCTGTTGTAAAACGTTTTGTAACGAAGCTTACACCGTTACGAAACAGAGGGTTCTGATTTAAAAAAATTAACGAACTTTTCATGACTTTTCTCTGATTTTTCATAATATAAATTCTTAACTTCTGAAGTACATTCACATTCAAAAATTATGGAATAAAAAAAATAGTCACCAAGTTAGAAACAGAAACCCATAGTTTTAATATCACGGGTATCAATTTTTGTGAGAATCTTCTGATATGCTTCTGGTTCGTAACGATGTAAGCTCCGTTAAAAAAGTTCAAAATTGATAAACGACCCAAATACATACAGTGGTTTAAGTCGTAGATTAGATACTTACTTATCAGATACTAGCTGAGTAGAAAATTTACCTAAAAAAGTGTTTGAAATTTAATTTTACTCCTATACCTATATAAAATTCAATGTAAATATAGGAAACTTTCTATATTTGATAGATTTGAGCGTTACTTTATGGTATTCCATTTTAAAATAAAAAGGTATTTTTTTACTTTACTAATACCACTTTATTTAGAGTTTAAATTGTCTGTGACATGTTTCGGCCCGTATGGCCATTGTTATCGTCAATGGCCGTACGGGCCGAAACATGTCACAGACAATTTAAACTCTATTAAAGTGGTATTAGTAAAGTAAAAAATTGTCTTTTTATTTTAGGAAGCTTTCTATTTGAAATTCATATTCTCTGATATTATTTTAGAACTATTATCACTATTATCATGAATCGTGAATAATTAATTTTTTATACATATCCGTATTAATTGACATGCCAATTTTATACCCAGAACTCAGGGTGACTCAGGCGGGTAATCGGTGAAGGGGAACTATGGAATTGTTTAAATGATGAAGCCGGGTAAGCTAGGGGGTAGAGGGATACCAAGGCTATTAAGGTTATTGACTTCCAGAATCCGGACGAAGCTATTGAGAAGGCAGAGGGGCGGGGAGAGAAGAGAAATTACGAGATCGTTGATCAATGATCACAGGTCAATTGTTGATTGATGAGGGAAGCGGGGAGCAAAGAGGGTGAAGCCATTGGATAGGGGGGAGAGGTAAGAAATTGTTGATCAAAGTAGTAGGGATGACTATGTTAAAAAAGGGTGGGGAGAAGTATATATAAATGTTGACTTGGAAAATTAAAATTATTTGTATCGAGTTTGTCTAACTGATCGAACGTTCAATAAGAAACATGGACTTAACATATAAACAAAATATTTTGAAGAAAATAAAAAAAACGCAAAAAGAGGAAAGTGAAAAAATTATAAAAAATTTATTACAGGAAGCTATTGCAGGTAATCATACAATAATAATACAATTGATTTTAGAACGGTATCCGTTTATACTCAACGACGATGATTTTAATATATTGGCAATTATAATGAACGAATACGCCCATTGTCCTTGGGAATTGTTTAAAAATATTTTTTTCATAAAAAAGCAAATGATGGTTAATTTAAAGGAGAAGATAAATTTATTATCTAAACGTACTGGTTCTAAAAGATTTGAAGCTTTTATGATACAATGGCTAGAGGAAAAAAGTTTGGCGAAATTTGTGAATCGAGCAATTCAAGACGCCATTTTACAACTCAAACCAAATGTATTACAGTTGTTGGTGGATTATGCAAATAGTGAAAAAATTAACGTTTATGAGAATCAAAATGGCGATTTAGAATATAGTGAATTTATTACATTACGTCAATTTGTGAACTCACGTATAGATATATAAATATTAAAATAATTGTATTTTTTTTTTAAATTTATGTTTACTAAAAATGTATTGTTTAAAAATAAATAATATTTTTAATTTAAAATGTTTTATTATTTTTTAACATTTTACAGGAATTATTCTTTTGTTAATATAGCGAGAAAGAAAAAATATATTTCGCACTCTTTTTATGAAAGAATGAAATATATATTTTATTTTTTATTTTTCAAGTAATACTATAAACACATCATTTAAAGGAGGGTAAGGTATTAAAATAATTTTTTTGCTTTTCTTTTTATTTTTATAACTGAATGCATAATATCTCAAGAATATTGTCTCAAAATTTCAAGTTGATTGGAGCAAACTGACGAAGTTATAAGCATTTTTGTTGTTACCTGGCAGATGTTTCGCTCTCTATATATCTTTCTCTCTTAGTTATAGAAATTTCAATGCAAATACAAACGTGTTTATACCTGTACTATATACATATTTTGTCAGTGTAGGGTACAAAATTTAGTTTAGCAGTATCTATATCAGTTTTATACAAGAATTTTTAAGTGTTCAAAACTTTAAAGCGTTTTCCCCACAGCTCACGTTTTCAAAGTCGGTGCCTGTCATAACTTCAAAACTACAACACCGATCCTTTTGAAATTTCTGTACATAATTTACGAGGTAACGCTGGAGAGCTTTTTTCAAATTTGTTAATAATTTTTATTTTACAGTAACAAATTAGCCGATTTTTTCGCAAAAAATCGTGTTTTTTGCGAAAAAAGCACCCTTATGACTGAACGTCTTTTTGCACACAAATTTGAAAATATTTACTTTAAAAGTAATCTGACTCATAATTAAGGTAATACTACGCAGGTGAAACCGTTGGGAACACAGAGGACAGAGGTACAATACGTATCTCTCCACTACTGGAATCAGTGTAACCAGTAAGAGATAGAAAATATGTTATATACGTGCACGGTGTTTACTTTGTATTGGCGCGCTAAACTGTATATGTGTGCGTAATCGAAATAGAGGTGGCAGTCACGTGACCCTGCTTCGCATACATATATGTGTGATACCACAACGCTGCGTGTGGAGGTTCTACAGTGCTAACAACAATCAAATCCATTGTTGTTTGACTGACCTACAGTCGGTGAGTGCCACTGAGGCACTGACTACCTACGAGCCTAAGGTACACAAAAATGCACACTGCAGATTTCGTGATAGAGATAGTTGCTGTGTCTCCATTACTCCAAGGTTGGGAATATCTAATCACTTTTATGTATTAGCGTTTCTAAATATGTATCCACGATTAACGAGGGTTGACTGTACTGAACATTACCATCAGATTTGCAAAATTCTGTCTGGGGTTTAATATTATTTTATGACTAATTACTATTACCATGAATAATGGATAAGAGGGAATAATTTAGTACAAAATACGTCAAATTTATTCTTAAAAAAATAAATACGTTCTTGAAAATATTAACTTACCTGTACTGAAGTGCATTCTCCTAACATATGAACTATTCTTGTATTTGAAATTAAAAGCATATTATCTTTAGACAATAAACAAATACGCAAAATTATTGAAAAGTCATTTATATATTTAGGAGGAGGATTCATTATTTAAATATACATTTACAATAATTATTACAAAATTACTAGTTTATATAATTTGCGCCGAAATCTTTGCACCACATATTTGGCGAAAATTTTTTGACGCACACTGTACATTCAACAACATAATGGGTCTATTGAATAAAAAGAAGTATTCACTTTTACTTTTTTAAGTTTTTACTTAAATAAAAACATAAATGATTACTTAAAAAAAGTTTACTTTCCGGAAATAAGTAAACGCAAATAAATTACAATATTTACTTAGTGTGGAAGTATTTACTGATCTATTCCCAGTTAGAACTTCTTTTTAGTTGAATAAAAACAAGTAATGACCTAAATCAATAAGCAATTTGGCGTTTGTTATAATTCTCCAGAATCAAATGTTTACTTACAAGTAAAAGTTAATACTTATAAGTAAACACTTAAATGTATAAATTTTTTTGTAGTGTTTATTTGTAAGTAAAATGTATCTTTTATTCAAGTAAAATGAATATAATACCTTCTGCTTAAAAATATTCACTTCTCTGCATAAGTAACTACTTAATAAGCTTTTAATTTACGATTTATTATAAAAATACATATTCCACAACGTTACTTGTACAATTTGTTCCGAAACCTACGAAAAACTGAAGACTGAGGAATCCTAACTTAATGCGTGTCAAACACGCGCTTGATGACATTTTTTTTATTCAATAGACCCAATGAAACCGAAAAATTATCCAAATTGAAGAATTGAATCGTTTAATAGTTTATAATGTTTAAAAAATTCGTTTTACATACGTATATGTCAATAATTATACACAATTTTTACGGAATTAGGTGCTTCTACCACTGTGAGATTTCACGGCCTGATAGTATCCCGTATAATATCCACTCAAATACCATGCGTTTATCATCGCGTTTATCGCCGTGAATTCTTCATCGTTGATATTTGCAACGTTTGCAAAATTACAATCAAAGGGGGGCGGTGCCGGTGCTTCATTACACAAGTTATATCGCACCTGTGCATCTTCAATATCGTCATTTTGATCTAACTCGGCTTCACGTATCTGTTTTCGTCGCTCTTGTAATCCATGCGATTTTTTTAGATCACTTTTTAGCACACGTTGTTCATTCTCGTACCCGACAAATTTCACAATCACGTACTGATCATCCTCCTCGATTTCTTGAATTGTGGCTTCGTATTCTAAATTATCTTCATCGTACACGGCCCGACATGGCGTTCCAATGGTGTATACCGTTAACGGTGATTCGTTATTCGATAAACCATTTTGTAATCCCACTCGTTTCGCCACAACTTCTTTTGTACTTCGCATAGATTCTTCGTACATTTCGATCAATTCGGTATCGTCCCAATCACAGTTACATAAATTTTCCATTGTAGTTACTTATTTCAATTCAAAATTTCACATTTTTACATAACCAACTTTTAACTGTTAATTGTCAAATATAATTCTTTTTATCACAGATTTTTTTACCGACTTCATCACACCTATTCACACCATCACGCTGCTATGTTGATAAATTAGATTACATACAATTTTGGCGCTACATATTTTAAAATTACATTTTGAAAATTAACAATTTCAGTCCCACGGTTTCGGCATCCGAAAATAATCAAAACAACCGCAGAGGCCGATCGCGATCATTGATTAATTGATCACACACATACGCATTATGTATGTGTGCGATGTTACCACACGGATGTGTGTATACTCAACTCACACAAACACCAACACACACTACTCTATTGGTTTCTATAAAAATTTTTAAAATAAACAATATAAAAACTAATAAAAATAACTAACTATTTGTTTCTTTTATTTATTTAATTATTTTTACCAGTTTGTTATCTAACCTTTCTGTAATTCTCTAATTGATTTGAATGTGTTTGAATGTCAAATATATGTATGTACGTATCACATATGTGTACATGTTGAATCATTTTATGTACTTGTTTATATAAAGTTTCTTTAAAAATATTGTCGGCTTCCGGGAAAGTGTACTGTGAAAGTGCTCGGGCCTCATAGTGTTAATTATATTATTATAAAATTGTAACGAGGCTATGTCTGTAGCATAAAATTGTTTTAAAAAACCATCCTATTGAGATTGACTTCAGATCTTTAACCCAATTTTTTTTTTTTAGAATTTTTGTTTGTTTGGGCGTTACGCAAAAATAACTGAATCAATGCTGACTTATTATACAATATTCATAGCGGCAAAACTTATACATATAACTCATAGCGAGTCGTTGATTTTAAAAATGAGGAAAATCATTTTTGAAAAAAACTAAAGATAATGCTGGGGTGTCCGTCAGAAAATTTTGTTAGCTTAACGTTATATAATAGTTCTTGCACCGTTGCAAACCAGATTCTTTTATCTATACAGAATTTAGAGTCAAAAATAATTTCAACTTCCAAATGTAATTTGTAATTTTCAACTACAATTACATTTTGTAATCGTAATTTGTTTGTCTTTGAATTACAAAGTAAATTGTATCAGTAATTTAATTAGATGCACAATTACGATTACCTTTGCTTAAGATAAATATAAATTAAAATGCTAAATTAATTTAAAAAGTTTCGACAGTGAAAAAAATAGGTTAAAGAGGAAAGAAAAGAAATCAAAGTTAAGAAAGGAATTAAATAATTTTTTATTTTTCGCATATATAAATTTCCGAAAATAGCTCATCCATAAAGAAAACAGCAATACTTATGCATATTTAATATTAAAAGTAATTTGTAATTATACCTCATTTCAGATACAATTGATCATGAGTTTTCGTTAAAAAATTAAATAATTCTTATATATTCGAAACAAATGAATTTTCTATTCTTTTCTAAAAACAAACTGCAAATTTAAAGTTTGCGTAAATGCAATAATGAAAGAGATAAAGCCAAGAAAACGGAAATTATTTAAATTCAAAATGACGAAGCATGGTTAAATTTAACTGAAGTGGACCATAGATAATAAGTAATCATGATTACATGTATGATTAAATGTAATTAGAATTATATGTAATCCAATTACTTGTAATCGTAATTACATGTAATTTGATTATTATTCAAATTACAAAAGTAATCGATTACGTCCAGGGCCGGATCTGAGGGGCGGTGACCCCTGCAAGGTTTTAGGGGCGCCAAAAACGCAAGTTGAGGGGCGCCAGAACGGTGAAAATGCCAAATTAAAAATTTTAATTTTGGCGCATCAATATTTTTTTAAAGCAAGTAATGAGCAAAAAAAAGGTCAACACTTCCATTCACTTTTTTTTTGCTCATCACTTTCTTTTACATTGGAAAATTTAAAAAATACCGATGCGCCAAAATTTTTAATTTGGCATTTTACCGCGGACGGCGCTAACAGCAAAGTTCCCCCCCCCTGTCGTAATAACTGTCGGTCCGGCAACACTGTAAATATGGATATGGATTTCGTAGCTAACAAGATGGAGACTGCGTATCTGATCCATTTGGCTCGGACTTGTACCGAGGCGGACAACTGCTTTAAAAAACTTTCCCAGACAACGGTTCCGTGTTCTTTAAAACCGTGTTGTTCGAGATCACCAAAGATAGGCATTTTCTATTACAAGTGCGGAAATAAAAAATATAAAATCGTACATTGAGGACCGATGTAACTTTATATCATATATATATATATATATATATATATATATATATATATATATATATATATATATATATATATATATATATATATATATATATATATATATATATATATATGTATTTTATTTTTGTTCAGAAGAATTACTTAAAAATTGTGTTGTTTGAAAGCGTGTAATTCGGGGCAAGAGTATCCGTGTTCTTCGAGACCCGTGTTCTTTGGGGGTTACCTGTATGATCCCATAAATGCGACACTGTTTATGTATCTTTTTTCTTATCCTTTTCGTGTTTTAATTTAATATGCGTCTTTAGGACATTTGAATACCCGAATGCCTGGCCACACACGGTGCATAAATGAGACCGTTCACCGGTGTGCGTAATCATATGATTTTTTAAAACATTTTTCGTATAGAATCCCTCGCCACACAGTTCACATTCGTGCGGTCTAATATTAAAATGCACTCTTTCCATATGTTCTTTAAGCAAGCACGGTTTATGAAACTTGACGTCACAAGTGGTGCACTTGTACTTGCCAATTTGTTTGTGACGCCTGTTTATATGTCCAATCCGGCCCGAGTACGTTCGAAACTCTCGCGGGCAATACGGGCACTTTTTTAATTTTACGCTTCTGTGTATGGTTACCATATGCGAATAATAGGAACCTTTATGTGTGAATTTTTTATCACACTTTTCACATGTTAATGGATTTTTTAGCGGATGTCTATAGCTGATATGTGCTTGAATGTGGTAGATATGTAAAATTTTTCCACATATATGGCACTGAGCTTTTTCCACTTTTTCCGGATCTTCATGCTTTACACTTACATGTATATCTAAACTTCCTTTGGTTTTATAGCGTCGATTACATCGGTTACATTCGTATGGTTTCTCGTTCGTATGTTTGCTTTGATGCGCTTGAAGATGTGATGGATACCTAAATACAGCATTACATTCATTACATTTATGACTTTTTGGGCCGTTATGATGACCGTTAAGTTTTTTCAGTATTTTAGTAGCACGTGATTTAGTACTTTTTTTACTCGCAGTACTCTGAGGCGTATTTTTATCGGATAGAAGTAATTTTTTTAATTCACAATATGCATTTTTATTTTGTACATTGCTTTTATTTTGCTCACTACCCGCATTATTCTCTACCGAATCGTCACTGGTATCATTTCCATTATTATCTATGGTAAATGAATCGGTTTCTGCTTCCGTTTTTTCTTTAATTGATTCAAACTTTACCAAACCATTTGATTCATTTGAAACATTTTCGTTTTCTACTTTAATTACATTTTTATTATTTTGTACACTACACCTATCTATCAGGTTATTACTTGTGTCATTTAAATTATCATTTATGGGGAATGAATCGATTTCCTTTGTTTCCTTTTTGGGTGATTCAAACTTTACAAAATCATTTGATTCATTTGAAACATTTTCTTTTTCTACTTTAATTTTATTAATTTTTAAATGATTTTCATTTTTTGCATTTTTATTATTTTGTACACTACACCCATCTATCGGATTATCACTTGTGTCATTTAAATTGTTATTTATAGGAAATGAATCGATTTCCTTCGTTTCCTCTTTGAATGTTTCAAACTTTTCAAAATCATTTGATTTATTTACAATATTTGATTTTTTTGCTGCAATTTTGCGGAAATTACCATATTTATTGACTTTAAATTGTTCATTTTTATTTTCCAGGATCATATCCGTTAAAATATTTGTTGCTTTACGACACTGTTGCATGAAATTGTGTAAATTCTTTAATTGGCTGTGACAGAATGGACATACTTGTTGTGGCAATTTCTTCTGTATTTCTTCCTTTAAATATAAATAATAATTTACTATTTATGAGCTTATATAAATAAATAAATGTACTTTAGCCATATTTTAGGCTTGTGTAAAGTCCCTCTCAAAATATTTATTTTTTAAAAGTTTCATTTCTGTACGTAAAATAAGGTTGCCAACTTTTTGAAAAAAAATGTTTTATTTAAATTTAAATTATTATTGCTTTAGTATACATTTTTTAGCACAAGCTAATTTTTGATTTTTTTTTTAAAAGTTTGATATTTGGTGTCACAATTAAAATTAAAATTTAAATCAAAGAATAATAATACAATTTTTATGAAATTTTAAAACAATCTATTTGTCTTTTCCCGCCATTTAGCAACCCTAACCTAAACAGTACAGAGTTAATAAGTCACAATTTTACTTTCAGTTTTTATTACTTTTTACTTCTAGAAACAAATATTTATGAATTCATTAAACAGTTAATGCAGTTTTTGATTTAAATTTCTGAAGAAATTAATTTTTTTTAATTTACCTGTACAGGAGCACACTGTTGAATTAGTTCAATTAAGTCAGGCTCAACCAGTGGAATTGTAGCTCCTATAGCGATTAAACAAATTCGACACATTGTTTGAAAATTACCTTTCAATTGAATACTGAAATTTGGGTTATTTAGAATTATTATCGGTGGATTTCCTAAAATAATTTTTTCCATTTTGATAGCTCGATAACAGTCCAGAACGATAACAGTGCTATCTATACACACATGTCTATGTGACAGTTGTTTTGGGTGCCATTATGCTTAGATTGGTGAAATTTTTAAGTGAAATTTTATAGAAACATACAAATTATGGAAGGTAGATATCAGGAGGACTATCTTGGCCGGAAAACAATAGAAAAATAGTTCAAAAAGATGTCAAAAAGTGTCCCGTTTTAGGTACTAAGTAACAGTTCAAAAACTCACCAGAATAGCGCTAGAGTAGCAAAAGGGTATGAAATAAACTTTGTAGTTGTCGACGGAGTGAAGTGTGTTGTTTAATAATCTACAAATAAAATTCGTCAAGTGCGTGTTTTTGACACGCACTAAGTAATGTCACCTCAGTGAAAGTGTTAATTTATGATTTTTTGACTCGTTTTTTAAGTATGTACAGTGAGAATACAGCCCTCTTGCGTTTATTCAATATATGCATGTACAACTCTATAATTATATTACATATATATTATTATTATTATTAATTTTCCCCTCACTATAATCACACAACGAGATTAATATGTCATCCTTCGGTGACATAAAAACAATATGTATATACTTACGTACATAACATCGCGAATGTTTTTCTTTCCTTGTTTACTTCTCTAAATTTACCCTTTTAATACAGAGATGGTGCCCCTGATTGTTCCCTCCATAATACAAATCTTTTTTGCATAAAAGGATATTTTGGTAAAAATGACAAAACAATATTCAAAGTGGAATTGTACTAATTCCTATAAAATAACAACCAAATACGAACAAAAGTTATTAAAGTACCGTAAAATGCCCTAACTACCATAATATCACAGGATATCACAGTACCCATCCTGTACAGCTGAAACTTTTTTTATGCGGTCCTTTTTTGTGCGGTTTTTAAAAAATGGCCATTAAAAGGCATAATGTGAATCAAAATAGAGAAAGTAGAAAACTTAAACATTTACTATAGTAACTTTCTTTGATAAAAATACTTTTTAATGGTTTTTAAGCATAAGAATATAAGTTATTGCATGATTGCATCATTTATTTTTTTTTCAGATGTATTTTTCACAATTTTTGTATCATAAAAATGAAACAAAATGTTCCCACGTGTAAATTTATGCTTTATCTTGTTTAGAAAAACAACTTCTAAGGAAATCGTAAGGTTTTGAACATTTTGAATTATGTATTTTCGATGAAACTTTTTTTATGCGGTCCCGATTCACCGCATCAAAAAAGGTGCAGCTATATTTAAAAAGTTAAAATTTCATGGCTTATAATACTTATAGCCTATCTATGATTTAGTAAGAAAAAGGAAAAACAATTTTTATGGATAAAACGGGATCAAATACAAATATATTATTTTACAAAATAACTCACAGTTTCGCTTTTAATATTATAATAATCATACATTATTTTGAATGTATTTTCATATGTGTATTTAAAACATTTTTAAAACCAAACGCCTTTCCACACACTGAACATGAAAATGGTCGTTCCCCGGTATGCGTGCGCGTATGATTATTCAACAATGTCTTCGTATGAAACGCTTTATTGCACGTAGAACAAATATGTGGTCGAACATCCATATGGGCCGTTTGTATATGGACTTTAACGTGTGACTGTAACTTATAACTTTTGCCGCAAATCGAACACACATGTTTTTTAACATCCGAATGCATTATGGCCATATGATTGGTCAACGAGCCGGTACTGCCCAACGGTTTATTACACACTTTACAATAATATTTTTTAATAACGGCATTTTTCGAATGTCGCTGTTTAATGTGACTGCGTAACGCGTATTTATTCCGGTAAATTTTATCACAAATATGACACTTGTGCGTGACGGTTTGATCGTGCGATTCTATATGTACGGTTAATCGTCCGGGCACGATTAATTTACCGCAAATAAAACACATTTCTCGACGTTCCGGTTCAACATGTTGCAATTTCATGTGTGCCGTTAACGCAAAATTGTGTTTAAATTTTTTATCGCATCGCGAACACGAATACGGTCGCAATTCGGAATGTGCACTCTGATGATCGCGCAATTTATATTTGTGCGTGAAAATTTTACCGCAGGCATCGCACACGAATCGTTTCGGTTGATGGTTTTGTTGATTGTGTTGTTGCAATTGTAGCGAATGATTGAATTCAATGGAGCATTTCGGGCATTTTACCGGGGGCATTTTATGGGTGTTTTTGTAGTGCACGCCCAGCGCACTTAATACGTAAAAACATTTTGTACATTTGTCGCACTTGAAGCGGGCCCCGCCTAGATGTCGGATTTGATGTTTTTTCAAATTTTCAATGGCGTAGAATGCTTTATTGCACGACGTGCATTTATATTTTAACGCGCGATTTTTATTGTGTGTTTCCATGTGTCGTAACAGAGTCGTTCGTGTGCTCAATTCCTTTTTACATATGTTACATGTTAAATCGTAGATTTTGTACTTTTTTATTAGTAATTCAGCTAACGATTTTTGTCTCGCTTTATTTTCCTCATTTTCTGACGATTTTTCTAATTTATCTTCATGCTCAGCCGGTACAGCAGATATGACTTTCGGGTCATCTTCAAAAAATAATTTACTATCTTCATCATCGTCTTTAGTACTTGTGGATTCTAACGATTCTAATTTGGATTCGTTACAATCTCCAGGATCATCAAATGATTCATATTTTACACTTTTATCGTCAGTATTTTCCCGTGCGTCAAATTCAGTTTTTATCAAAATTTTATCGTGATTTTCGGTATATTTGATTTTTTCTTCCTGTTCCAAAATTTTATAGAGAATTTCGGAAGACGTAATACATTGTTTTTTAAAATCGTACGCGATTTTTAAGTTGGAATGGCAAACATTACAAATATTTTGCGGTAATTTTTCATTTTTCATTACCTAGAAAAAAAACCGAGAGTAGAATTGTCTCCCAAAACAAATACCGTTAGTTTTATGACCAAATTATCTTTCGAGAGTGAACCATTCTTAATCGGACAGCATTTTCACGCGAAAATTACCAGTGAAGTATGAAAATGTCTAATTTTGAGTCTAATAACCGAGTTTCAGTAGAATTTCGGAATATTTGATTTAAAGGAAATTTTTGCGTGAAAATACTGTCCGATTAAGAGAGGTTCCACTGTAGTAGGAGGAAAGTCGATGCTAAAATACTCCTATAATTATCTTTTATAATACGTGTAAACGGGAAACAATTCGATCCCGTCCAAAAAATAATATTTTTACAATCAAAACTAATCTGAATTTTGTAATAATATGTTATATTGAAAAAAAATTAAATGAATAAATATAAAAATAATGTACTAACTTGAATGGAAGCGCATTCCTCAATCATACACATTATTTGTGGTGATGAAAATGCGATCATTTCATCTTTATCGAGTAAACAAATTCTACAAATTGTTTTAAAATCTTTAAATTCAATTTGTTTATTCATTTTGTAAAATAGTAAACATTTTGAATTAAAATTATAATATTATCTTATTTGAATATTGAATACTCAACGGTTTTATTAAGTACTCGAACTACTCGAAGTAGGTATGATAGGTATTACAAGCCCAAAAGTATGCTCAACCGGTTAAATTCGGACTATGCTAAGAATTAATTGTATTTGGATATAAAATTAAGTATTTTCATAAATTCTCTGGCGATTTTTAACCAACTGAAATAATTTCTGGCTGTTTGGTAAACTATAGTGTTATATTCCCAAATTCTTGGTATCATATTTGCTTACTTAGGGTCTCAGCTAAGTATCACAACTATAATTTTTGCTAGAATGTAATTAAAGCCAAATTATTTATTTTATCATATACTTTAAACTTCGTTCAAATTTTATAATCAAGTTCACTCTTCAAAATCATAATTAAACACCAAATTGTAAAATTAGTTTCATTTCATTCATCACAGGGAAACGTTGTCGTCCACAAAACAACAGATCAACTGGTAAACATGAAACCAGGTTCAAAATAACTTTATACATAGGACATTAAAAAAAAGCAAATCTTTTTGCCAGTGGTTCATTACAACTTTTTTTTCAAAGGCCTTATGAGTGCTGAAAAATTTTTGAGATTTTGCATCAAAGTAGAGTTCATAGAATACCTTTAATCAACAATCGATTTTTTTCGAGATTTCCGAAATTTCGTCCCCGACAACTTCCCATCTCTAAAAACTTAATAAATTTTGATTTTTTGTAATCTATGAACGGAATAGCCTTTTCGTTGCATTTTTCTTTTTTTTGGCAACAATAGAATGTTATTGTCCCGATTTTCGAAAGTCCCAGTTTTGACATATTTTCACGTTTTGAAGATTCTAATAAAAACGATCATGTGTACTCTATTGTAACTATAATATATATACTGGAAAGTTGGTAGTGTGGACCTCTTAGTTACACCCACCCCATTATGTCACATCATTTTTATTATGTCATCGAAGATGGCATATTAATATGGTTGTGTGACTGAATAATTATTGAGTTGTACAACCATATTGAATAAACGCAAGGGGGCTGTAGAGTTAACAACTATAGAGTTAACAAAAAATCATAAATTAACACTTTCACTGAGATGACATTACTTAGTGCGTGTTAAAAACACGCATTTGACGAATTTTTAATTTTAATTTTTGGGTGATAATTAGGTACCGGGTTTCTTCGGACAGGTCAGGACCGTACTTATTTCAATAAAATTTTCCGTACTTATTTCAACTAAATTACATTAAATTATGCACATTTGAATGAATATAATTGGTCAAAAATTACATTTTTCACCATTTAGAATACTAACAGCATTTTTTATTTGACGAAAGTAAGAAAATTCAAAAAATCGGAAAAATTTTTGTAATATACATTGAAAAGTTGTTGAATATTTAGACGGTCCACTATAATAGCTAAGACGTACGTATTTACTTAGATTTTTTATTATTGAAAAACAAATTTTTAACAAGCAACTATACTTCTATCTCTCAAAATTGAAAACAATAAAAAAAGATGAATTTATTTAATTTAAATGACATGTCACATAAATCACATACATAATATAAACAAAAATACTTTTGATAGTCAATTAAAATTACAGTAGCACTTTTCAATTGTGCAGGTAATAAATAAAATAAAAAAAAGGATGTTTACATAAAATACGTATAAATAATATTTTGATACACATATGTATGTGTGTGTGTGTGTTTAACTTGTGTACGTTGTTTTTATGAAAATATTTTGAATTTTTAGTCACATTGAGTGCAATATGTATACCTGCATATGCTAAAGACGAAACTGTCTGATCCGAAAGAAATCCGATACCTGGTGATAATAAACATAACATACGAGTACATATACTGAGAATATATAAGGTATTTATTATTATTATTATTACCTATTATTTGTACAAACAATACTAGTAAATTAATAATAATTAATTGAACACTGATTTTTTTTCTAGTTAAGAGTTTTATAAAAACATTTATAATAATTATTTATTACAATATAAAATAAATATTGTAGAATTGTAATGATGTATAAAATGAAATTTATGTAAAATAATATGTAAAACTGTACAAAGTACAATGCTGTTGATGCTATTGTACTACTTTCATTTGTCATTCAAAAACAGTACGAAATGAGTGATATGCCAAAGAGAACAGAACTGTTCTTTTGTTCGAACCGTTCCAAGATTTAGCCTGTTCACGTATTCAAATTGACTATTTTTCGGCAGAATCACACTGTGATGGTACCTTAATATACCATGTGAGTTTTTTGAGAGTTGCCATTTCTATTACAACCAAATTTTTATGATAGAAATGGTACTGGAAAAGGTTCTTTTCTTGGATGTAATGCGGATGTGACCAAGAAAAACACTATCGGTTGAAGTAGCCTCAAGTACATATGCATATTTTTACCGCCTAACTGATAAATTAAAGAAAAATTAAAAATTTAAACTTGGGTAAAAAAATTTTTTTGCTCATTTATGTTGTTAATTAATGCATTAGATCAGTTTTATCGAAAAATTAATATATAGTCCCATTTAAAAATCTATAAGTTTGTATCATAGCTCGAAAACCATAAGAGCTATAAAGCTCCTGACTATAACAATTTTTCGATTAAATCAACGGTTTGGCTGTAATAAAAATGGCAACTCTCAAAAAACTCACACAGTATTATAAAACTGCTTTTTGATACGGTTTTTTTTTGGAACTGTTCTTTTTTCAGAACTGTTCTCCACGGGACTGTTACATAAAACGAACAGTGGCACACCACTAGTACGAAAACTAAATACGTAAATAAAATAACGTTGCACACGAAATGTGTTTCACACATTTCTAATACTGAACAACTCGAATACAACGTCATCAATGTCATCAATAAAAAATTATTTATTATGTACTTTCATATGCGTTCGTAACACCTCACGAAACCCGAACGCTTTTCCACATACCGTACACGAGAACGGCCGTTCACCGGTATGCGTTCGTATATGATTTTTCAATTGTGTGCTCGTGTGAAAACCTTTTTTACACGTGTCACAAATGTGCGGTCGATGATCCAAATGTGCGCTCAACACGTGCGCACGCACACCCGCCCGAGTCCGATAGATTTTGCCGCAGATGTGACACGAACATTTACGATCGATGTTCGTGTGCATTATGGTCATGTGTTTTAATAGTGTGCTACGACACCCGAGGCCCTTATTGCAAATGTCACAGTAGTATTTCTTCTTCTCTTTGCCGTGATTATCTTTGATGTGTTGACGTAACACGTACTTGGTGCAATAGTTCTTGTTACATATTTCACATTTGTACGTTTTCGGTTCGTTATGGGACTGTAAGTGCATCGGCAGGCGACCGGGGCGTAGCAGGATGCCGCATATGAAGCACATTTCACGCCGATCCGGGTCGGTGTGTTGCATTTTGATGTGTGTTTGTAGATTATCGTTCTGTTTAAAAGTGCTACTGCAAAACGTACATGCGTACGGTCGTTCGTCCGAGTGCACGCGTTGATGGTCTTTTAGTTTACACCGCAGTGAGAACACCTTACCGCACACGTCGCACACGAATTCCTTTTGCTCATGCGCATTGTGTTCGTGCAGTTCCAACTGAAGTCGGTGATTGAACTGTAAATCGCATTTCTGGCAGGGGACGGGGTCGGTCTTGTGCGCCATACGATAGTGGATGCCAAGCGCGTTTAGTACGTAGAATTTTTTGTCGCATCGGTCGCAATGATACTTTGCGTTACCGGTGTGCCGCATTGCGTGCTTCTTCAAGTTTTCCATTTCGTAGAAACCTTTATTGCACGTGTCGCAGTAGTGTCTGAATTTGCGATTTTTGTCATGCGTTCTCATGTGTCGTAGAAGCGTGGATTTTGAGTATAACGTTTTTTTGCAAATGTTACACGTCAAATCGTATATTTTATATTTTTTTATTAGTATGTCGGCTAACGATTTCCGTCGTAGGACATTTTTATCGTCATCGCTCTCGGCCGGCTCTTTACTTGCTGAGTCCTCGTCATCGTCGCCATTGTCGCCATTGTCAGTATCGTCACTACTATCACTACTGTCGCTTTGACTTTTCGGTGATGGTGCCCCAGGTGATAATGTTTCTCGGTTGTGCGCGTGGTCGTCTTCATCTTCACTTTTAACTTCAGAATTTACATTCGATATTTCATTTTTTGTTTTCAAAATTATTTGTTCTGGTTTTTTGTCGTCTGATGGATCTCCCGATTCCATTTTGAGTGATAAATGATTTTTCGAATCGGATTCATCGCTGACGAGAACACGGCACAATATTTCCACTGACAAGGCACATTGCTGTTTAAAATGGTACGCGATTTTTAACTCCCAGTGACAATTATTGCATATTTGTTGAGGAAATCGTTCATCGAGACTCATCTGAAAATTTAATAGATTTGAGCGTTACTTTATGGTATTCCATATTTGATATCTATACATATAATAAAACTGTAAATCTGTCTCTGTCTGTCTGTCTGTCTGTTCACGCAGCACGTAGAAACTACTGGACAGATTTTAATGAAATTTGGTGTGATGATAACTGATTACCTGGGTCAACATCTAAGATACTTTTTATTCCGGGAAAATGTCTCATTCCCACGGGAAAATGGAAAAACTATTTTGAGCATCTACACACATTACGCCAATTTACATATTTCATAAAAAATTTCATAACTATAGTAACAAAAATTGTAAATAAATTTTGTAGTTTGGAAATTTTTCTGAATTTGAAACCAAAAAAAATGTTGCTAATTGTGTACCGAAATATACAATAAATACAAAATTGTCATTTTGGAGACAATTTAATGCATTTTGTGTTACAAGAAACTACAAATTGGAAAAAGAAACTACTCAACGTTTCGCGTGAACAACGTCACGGGTACGGCTAGTTGGTAAATAAAAACACTTTACAAAATACCACTTTTACTGAATATAAAAACTCTATAACATCTTTCGGTCACGTTTGAGAATGGTCATATTGACCGAAACATGTCATAAGAGTTTTAATACTCAATAAAAGTGGTATTTTGTAAAGTATGTAAAGTGATTTTATTTACTAATACCATCTGAAAAATTAGGTGGTTTTTTATTTTTTATTTTATTTTAAATACAAAAGTGTTTAGTAGAGCAATGTAAATAACTGAAAAATTATTGAGCATACTTCTGAAAAAACGGTGTTTTTTTTAATGAAATCGTTCATTTAGTAATATGAAAATTTGAAAGAATTTTATCAAATGCTAGTAAGTTTAATAATTTTATTAATAACAAAATACTAACTTGTTCAGAAGCACATTCTTCTAGCATATTCATTATGTTATTTGATGAAAATGATAACATTTCTTCCTTTTTTATCAAACAAATTCGGCAAATTTTCTTAAAATCCTTTAAGCTAATATCTGGCTTCTCCATTTTTCAAATAATAATTAAAAAGTTCATAAAAAAGTAAACATGCACATAAAAAAAAATACAAATATTTACATGACTATTGTCACAAATTATAAATAGCAACAAAATCAAACGAGTTTGTAATGAGAGAAGCACATTAAAACTAAAGCTGAGTTTACACTAATAATAAGAGTAAAAATTGGTTTAATAGGCATAGGCTATTATCTACATCAGGCGTTGAAATGAAAACAGGGTATACAATCTCGAAATCCTGGTATCCATCTACCCTTTTTTGGACTGTAAGGACCTGGAATGATAGTTCTCTCATTTTAAATTCGTCCAACTCTAAATAGGATCATGATACGATACATGGGAATCCCATGGTGGGATACATAGATGTTCATAAACGGTTATTATAAAGTTCATTGCATTGATTTCCCATTAATCATAAGAAAGTAATTTTTTCGTCACAAAGGAAAACAAGTTAAATAAAAGCACATTATTTATAGTATTTATATACTATGTTTTATTTACATTAATTACTAAATATTCATTAAAAAAATAATAATAATTTATAAAAAAGTAAAAAAATTGACGAGTTACAAAGTTATATAAAGATTGTTAAGATTATTTTCGCTATATACATCATATACATTACAGTTTAGAGTGTTTTATTTTCTTGGGTATTTGACAATAAAAAATATATTAAAAATAATTTTTTATTGAAAAACAACAATTTAAGGTAACTGGTCGGTAAAACGATTTTTTCGAACGATTTTAACGGAACTTCTCTAGATATTTATTTAATTCAATACCAATAATACGAGCTCTTACCGGAAAAGAAAAACTGACTACCCCAATTTTGAGAAAAACGGTTTCAAAGTTTTGTAATTTTAAAACTTTTTTTTTTTGAATAAAATGAAAACGTGTCAAAGGAATTTGATAAAAATTTAATACGTTATAAAATACAAAGTTGCAAACCATATTTAATAGGAAATAAAAATTATTCACCACGCCGTTTTTTTAAATATAATTTATAAACATCATTTTACAACGTTTTTACAACGCTTTTTCAACAATGTTTTTATGTTGCTGCAATATAAGCGCGCGGAAATTAAAAAAAAAACAAGTGATATACAAATATAATCACTGAAGAATATTAAAATATATTATTTAATTTTTAATAAAAAAAAAAAATTTGTTTTGAGATATACTTATGTATATCCCAGAGCAATTTTGTATTTATCAGTGATCTGATAAGAAATGAACTATGACGTCATCTTCTTATAGAGTTTACCAATATCACCGCTAGTGGTCACTAATTTAAAAACGTATATCATGTTAGTTTTTTTTAACGTTAAAATAAATTGTTTCCCCGAATTTAATCAAATACGCTACGATAAATCCCGTACAACTTTTAAGATTATTTACGAATCTTTATGCGTTTTCATGTGCGTTTTCAAAATTGACTTTGAACTGAACGCGCGATTACACACGGGACAAGAGAACGGTCGCTCGCCTGTATGAGTGCGCATGTGATTATTTAATATAACTTTGGTGTGGAATGCTTTCATACACACCGTGCACGAATGCGGTCGTATATCTTCGTGCGTGTATCGCACATGCGTTAACAATGCACCGGGTGTTTTATAACGTTTCTCACACAAGTGACACTGATGCGTCTTCTCTTCCGTGTGCGATGTCATGTGAATTTTTAAATCTTTCGGTGATATCACCTTTCGGCCACATATTGAACACAGTAATTTGTAGTGGCAATCCTTATTTGTATGTTTATGTCTCACATGTTGTTTTAATGTCTCCTCACAATAGTAACCTTTCGGACAATAGTCACATTTATAGTACGTGCCTTTGTCGTGTGATTTTAAATGCGATTGAAAACTACGACACATCACCGATTTTCCACAAATGCTACAAATTTCACGCGGTTGCGGTCCGCCATGGCAAATTTTCTTATGTTTCGTCACTTCAAAACGAAATTTGAAACATTTGTCGCAACTATCACAGCTAAATGGACGATTATTGGAATGTGATGATTTGTGACGTTTTAACAGTTTTGATGTTCGACAAATTTTACCGCACACGTTACATACCTAGCGAGATTCAGAAAGAATTATTATTTGTTAGACAATTGGACAATATTAAAGAAAATATAAGAAGAAAGCATTTAATAAATGAAATAGGAAAAGTTTCATAAAGAAAACTGTCAGAAAGGAGGGTTAGGTGATATTGTTCAATAGTTAAAGAATAGGTTTGGAGAGAAAATCACCAATAATTACTAAAAATTCGTTAAATGCGTGTTTTTGACACGCACTAAGTAATGTCATCTCAGTGAAAGTGTTAATTTATGATTTTTTGTTAACTCTATACATAGTTGTTAACTCTACAGCCCTCTTGCGTTTATTCAATATGGATGTACAACTCTATAATTATTCAATATGGATATACAACTCTATAATAATAATGTTTCCCCCACTATGATCACACAACGATATTAATATGTCATCCTTCGATGACATAACAAAAGGACTTTGCATAATTATACAATGTTCGCTTTTTAATTTCTCAATTTTTCATTTTGTTAAAAACTATACTTTTTCTCTATATACAGTGTGTTAGTGAATAAGTGCGAAATATTTTAATGGGTGATTGCTGAGGTTTTTTTTATGTAAAAAAATTCATATCAATCCATGTCCGAAAACGCTTAGTTTCCAAGATACAAAGTGTTCAGTTTCTCGTCTTTTTTAAATATTTTCTTAAATATTTTAAAAACGTTTTGAGATATTCACATAAAATTTGGAATACGCTACAACAGGTATTAAGGTTAAAAACATAGGATGAAAAGGATTTGTGAACGTGATATCTTTATATTTTGTTATTTTTCAGGCACGTCTTTTATATATATATATATATATATATATATATATATATATATATATATATATATATATATATATATATATATATATATATAATTGTTTTGTTTTTTTGTACGGCAGTTTCTTTATAAGATTTCAAAACGCGCGTTATATCTAAAAATTATAAAAGACGTGCCTGTAAAATAACAAAATATAAAGATGTTTGGAAGAGGAAAATCAAAATAAGCAATCAGGTAGATAAAGCGATATTACACACCTTCTGGGCGTGAAGACGATCATGGCGCTGCTGTTGTAACGGATGATAGAGAACCATCCCACAATGATTACATTTAATTGGTGGCGCGTCATGTTTCTTCTTCATATGTATCGCTAACGGGTGCAGTTCGTAAAATTTCTTATTACACTGATCACAATTATACTGTGGATTACCTTTATGACGATTTCGGTGTTTGGTTAAATTACCCGGATCCGAAAAGCCTCTACCACATATTTCACACTTTAAAGTGATAATTCGTGTTTCACTGTGCGTATTCATGTGACGCGCTAACGACAATAATGTTGGTACGGACTTTTTACAAATATTACATGTTAAATTGGCTATATCGCATTTATCGCCATCCATTAATTTTGTATGCTTGATTAAAATTTGACTTTTTGCAACTGTATTTTTAATTTTTGAATCGTCAGCATCGTCCTTATTGTCGGAATCGGATGTTTGCCAAGTGTCGTTCGAATTATCATCACGATCGGAACAGTCTTTGGAGTCGTGGCTTGTATTGTGTTGTTCGTGGGTCGGTTCGTTCTCCGAATCGGTTTTATTTATCGGTACAATGTTATATTCAAGTTTTATTTGATCTATTGTGGTCTGATTTAATGGGGCAATTGGGAAATATACTTCGTGATTCAAATCTCGCGTAATGTCCGATTTATTTTCAACTTTTACGGAATTATTCCAAACTTTTAAAAGTATCTCATTTGACTGTTCACATTGCTGTTTGAAATGATATGATTTTAATAGTTGTTCTAAACAGTCCATACAAATTTGATTTGGAAGTTTATCATCATTTGAAACCTGTAAATTTTTCATTTTCTTTCTCATGCGCCTACATACGTAATTACGATAATATTTTTATTTTGACTTACTTGTACACAAGAACATGTTTGTATCATTTCAATAATTTTCTCCGATCTAAATACGGACATGTTTTCTTTTTTTATCAAACACGTTCTACATATTTCTTCAAAATCATCAACAGTTATTTGTGTACTCATTATTTTATTAATTAATTGAGAAACAACTTAAATTGCAGTAAAACTATATTTCTTGAATTACAGTAAAACCTCTCGACTTCCACTGTTGTCAGTACAAGGCAGGGTTGCGCCATCTGTGTTAAAAAGTCGCAAAATACCTTGAAAATTCACAATAAAAAATTCTTTCTTTAACCCCGGGTACACACTGAGACGAACGTTGTTAGCTAACACAGTTCGCTAACATTGTTCACTAACATGTTCGTTTGATTTTTGTTGTACTAACATTTTTAAATAACATTTTTGTTAAAAAAAATGTTATTTAGCGTGTTATTATGTTTCCCATTGACGAGCGGTAACCTTCAAAGAATTTGAATGTTAGCTAACATTTTTTAACGAAACAAAATATTTGTTTTGTATTTGAACAAGTTTATTTTTTTAATTTTTATGTATTTGTATAATTTATATTTGCTATAATTTTTATTAAGATTTTTTATTTTTTAATTTTTTAATTTTTGGATGATTTGCGGTTTAATGAATATTTAAAAATCTGTTTTAAACATTCTGTAGAAGTTTCTGAATTTACTTGCATCTTGAATTTGCAAATTATTCTGTAATTCTAAAGCTATACAAAATTATTGCAAAACACTTTTTATCCACCATTGACGCTTTTTTTCTTCTTTATTTTGATATCCAAAATAGAGATATCGCTGAGCATTTTTATATCTTGTTCCCATCTTAACCCGAAATTGATTTGCCATTCCCCCCGAAATTGATTTGCCAACCCTGAAAAAAAAGTCAAATCCCGATAAGTCTCAGTTCCACCCGATTTATCAGTTTTAATCCAATTCCCAAAGGAACTCGGTTCTTGCTTCGAGTCCCGAAACACAGTTACATTACCTTTAGTGCCAGTCCCAATCCCGTGAAAATTATATGTTTCCGTTTGTTTCTAAAAAACTCAATCCTTTCTCCTTGGGTTTCCCGCCCGATTGATATGTCCAATCAAAAATCACACTTACTATACCATAACGTCATCACCACTACTTGATATTTTTTTTATATCAATAATGAATAAAAACATGTAACAACAATAAAGTAATGTTCTAATGTTCTAAAAAAATTGAAATTTCAGTGTGTACATTCATGTTAGCTAACTTTGTTAGTTAACAAATGTTCAGAAACATTGTTCGCTAACAAAAGTTAGCTAACATTCGTGTTAGCTAACAATGTTTGTCTCAGTGTGTACCCGGCATTAATAAATAAAAGACAGAATATTATTTACATACTTACTCAATGTTGAAACAAATAAATAGTTTCCTGAGATTTTTATAACAATAATATTGTCATCAATTTTGAGGCTATTTATTTACTTATTTCAGGTTTGGTATCTTTCCAATTAATTCAATCTTACTATGTATAAAAAATTTGCGATTAAAAACTATTTTTTTTTATTTTAAATAAATTATTATGGTGACTAATTCATCAAAATGTTGCAACGAAACTACGAGGCAGAAGAAAGAAAATAATTAAAAACGGTCGTATTGTTATTGTTAAAAATTGTTGCCAACGGTCAAGAGTAAAAAGAGACTAATTTGTGATTTGTCACCCAAGTTAAAATTTAGGCGCGTCCGCATGACGAAAATCACCCAATTTGTGATAAATCGCCCAATCTGGCAACCCTGGTATAAGGGTCAAGGGATAAGGGTTTATGAAATTACGTGATGAATGTCTTTTACCGTTTAAATAAGTTTATAATTTGTGCAAGACTACTATTTCTTACTTGAAAAGATAAATTTACCCCATGTCTAGCCTTTTTTAAACTAAAATTGAAAAATATAAAAACATGTCTGATTGTTTGCTACCCAAATAAAGCTCGCTACAAACGGCCCACCCTAATTAACTTAAAATTTGGTCAGTTATCCACAGTATGGTAATTTCTCTAGATCAGCTGCCTACACGGTCTACCAAATGTTCAAGTTCGAGTAACTATAAGGCTGGTCGTCCATTGGTTGCGGACAACTGCAAAATTCGATTCAGACGATTACGCACGTTTGTCGTTCGTCCGAAATGATATGTCCGTCCACTAGCTCAATATTCGTCAGTATTTTTCTTTTTAATTTTTTTTCTCAAGCTATAGATGCTATAAAAATATGTAAAAAAACAATTTATAGCACGTAATATGTAAAGGTACACAGTTATAATTGCAATTTACCTTCAGTTTCATTTCAACAAAAATAAAAATCTCATGAAACGGATTTTTTCGCGGAAAAAAATCCAAATAAAATTGGATTTGTTCGCACGTTGCAATTATACGCACGGAAACGGACGAACGAGACGCTTTCAATGGACGAGGATGTATAAGATGTAATGATGTATAACTTCACAGCTGTTTGGATCATTCGTCCGTTTTCATGCGTATTTCTCCGATTTCGCACGTTTCCGCATCCGATGGACGACCAGCTTAATGTATGTCAACCTAGTTGTTACTTTAAATAAAAAATGGAAACTGACGCTTGGGGCGTTGATTGTACATAGCTATTATTTTTCGCATTTTACGAAATTGGTTCTGCAAATTTTTGTATAGTTCTAATATTTCAATATCCTTTTTCTATTTGGACTTATGTTAGTTCTGGAGCGCACAGCTCCGAAAATTCAGATGGCGCCATAGGAATTTCACAAATTTTTAAGATTAAATCTCGGAATGTAGGTACTAATTCTATCAAAATCTTGAAAGGAATATTTTTTATAAAGGAACAAACAAATTTTAAACCATTAGGTATAGTTTTTTTTTTAAAAGATTCCAAATTTGAGGTATAAGTGGAAAATTATTTTAGATAGAAGAAAACAGTGAGCGCTTCGAGAGTCAATCACACTGGCTTTATAAGGACTAGGCTGACAAGGCCTCGGTTTATGACAATTTCGATCCTCCAGCGTCTTGAATTTGAATTTATTACCCAACCCAACCAACTATGCTTCATAATAGTCCATATATCACTCGATTTGGTCAAATTAGGGATCAGATTAGACGGTTGGAACGTATGTAACTGTGGCTTATCTGCTCAATACGATTTGTTTTTAATTTTTTGTTTGTCTCAAATTTGTTGTTAAATCTGAAATAAAAAAAAAATTTATCTGTTGTTGATAATGACCTTGGTGACCTTATAATATCCCCCATAAACATTTACTAAACAATAAGTACATAACAAGAATTTTTATATCAAAATATTTTGTACAAATAAATTCTTATGATGTAATAATAAATATAATAACGCGATATCATTTATATCACATTCATGTACAAATAGACTTAATTAAAGTGGTTAAGTCGGTGAGGCCCGCCATAACTGTATTACGATATCAGTCTCCTATCAGTTCAATTTGAACGTTCTTAGCAGAAAGTTGCTAAAAGTTTTTTTAAACAGTTAAGTCGGTTAAACCAATAATGAGTTCCAATACCGGTAATCTAGGTATGTATTGCAAGTGTAATAAATAATAAACATTAAAATAATATTTTTAAAACTAAATTATCAGTATTATTTAAAAAATAATCGCCATATGATGAAAAAAATAAAATAAAAAAGTTTAGCTAATTTATACATGAAAAAAAATAAGGTAAAAAACGTCTATACTCGTGAACTTGTGATCCTAGCGATAGAGATCGTAGAAATACGTATAGTAGGTGCCTATAAAAAGTATACAAAAATATGATAAGCAAGATAGGTCAGATAGGTATACATCGTACTAATACAATCTTTTTTTATTTTATTCTTATTTAAATATAAAATATCTTAAAAAAATAATAAAATCAAATAATTAAAATTCAGTTCTCGATCATCTTAATATTTTTTTTTTTAGAGAAACAAATCTACCAAAATTTGAATTTAATTTAATTCCAAGGTTAAAATCATTTACATCCACATACTACAGTGAAACCTATCATCTTTTTTTTTGTTACAGCCTTATTAAGCGTCTCCAACAAAACTGGTTTAATACCGTTAGGCAAAAAACTGAGTGAACTTGGTCTCACGTTGGTGGCAAGTGGTGGAACAGCGAAATCGTTACGTGAAGCCGGTCTTCAAGTTAAAGATGTTTCAGATATTACGGGAGCACCGGAAATGCTCGGCGGACGAGTTAAAACGCTTCATCCGGCCGTTCATGCAGGAATATTGGCAAGGTTATTATAAAAAAAAATTAATAATAATACATATGGTGGAATTTTGTCATTAATTGGGAGTTGTTGAGGCCCTTTCGGGGCTCTGAGGCCTCATGGAACGATTTTAATCTATAAAATGTAGCCTATATTGTAACTTAAAGCCTAAATTAACAAATTTTACTTCTTTATTAATATGAAGTATGATAAAACGCCCTTTTTTGTAAATAATTTATAGCTTTTAGGTTGCTTTAATATTTTTTTAGATTAATTAGGACATTGTAAGGTCTTTTCAATTTTTAGTAGTTTTTCGATTTTTATACTTTCTTCATCAAACTTTTGTTTCTTCCCACATAATTTAAAAATTGCGCAAAGAAGAATGTTTAAGTGTAGAATTGTAACTTTAAATTTGAAAAATTTACTTTCAAAAATTCATATTTAATTTTGTCATTTTTCTAGAATAGATTGTTCGGTTACGAGCTAGCTTTCGAGTAATTAACTCATCATCAGGTATAAGACAGTTAAACGACAATACAACACAATTAATTTACAACACAATTAATTGTTATACCTGATGATGAGTTAATTACTCGAAAGCTATAGCTCGAAATCGAACAGTCTATTTTAGTACTCTCATATTTTGAGATGTCTCAAATCCTTATTTTCATGAAAGCGCAATTTAATAAAGTGATTTAAATATTTTTTACTAGATTAACGCCATCTGACCAAAATGATATGGCAAAACAGAATTACGATATGATTCGAATCGTTGTCTGTAATTTATATCCATTTGTTGATACGGTATCAAAACCAAACGTAACAGTTGAGGATGCCGTTGAAAATATTGATATCGGTGGCGTAACTTTGTTACGCGCGGCCGCTAAGAATCATGCACGCGTAACAGTTCTGTGCGACCCAGACGATTACGAACAGATTATAACTGAAATGGAACATTCACCGGATAAAGATACGTCTCTGAAGACAAGGCAAACATTAGCCTTGAAAGCATTCACACACACATCCGAATATGATTTAGCCATTTCCGATTATTTCCGTAAGCAATATTCAGCCGGTGTTTCTCAGCTCACATTACGATACGGAATGAATCCGCATCAGAAACCGGCTCAAATATTTACCACATTGTCCAAATTACCAATGACCGTTGTTAATGGTTCTCCGGGTTTTATCAATTTGTGCGATGCCTTGAATGGATGGCAACTGGTTCGAGAATTAAAACAGGCGCTAGGTTTAGCTGCAGCAACAAGTTTCAAACATGTATCACCAGCCGGCGCTGCTGTCGGTATCCCACTCAGTGGCGATCAAGCGAAACTATGTATGGTTGACGATATTTTAGATCAGCTGTCGCCAATTGCGACAGCGTATGCTAGGGCTCGTGGGGCCGATCGAATGTCATCATTTGGAGATTTTATAGCTCTAAGTGATGTGTGTGATGTGCCAACAGCGAAAATTATTTCACGTGAAGTGTCCGATGGTATTATTGCACCAGGATACACACCAGAAGCTTTGGAAATATTGAAGAAAAAAAAGAACGGCGGTTATTGCGTTTTGCAGGTAATTTTTAAGATTCCATAGAAAAATCTCGAAATCTGAGGTTTTGTCTGTCACACCTTCATAATTTTTATATCTTTGGATCTATCGTATTGATCGAGAATATAATTTAGCCTACTAGTTATATTGTGAGAATGCCACATTCAGAAACTGGAATGACCCCGCATAACACAGGACAATTTTAAGGGTTCTCATTGGATACAAAATAAATTATTTAATGTGGCTAAAACTCAAAGTTTTAAAGCTCCTGTGGGATATAAATTAATTTTTCATAAATTCTTTATGATTTTTATAGAAAGATCAGGTATTTTGGCTCCAAACAGAATCACAAAATTCATTTTATCTCAGGAGAAAAACGGCTAAATCAATTTTGATGAATTTTAGCATACAAATAGTCCAGAGGTTCCCATAGGATATAATGGGGTACTTGACAGTATCAAAGAAAAGCAATCAAAATAAATTTTAATGAAGCAATTTATTATGCTAATCCATCTTAACTATAATTATTTTATTTCAAAAAAATTAATTAAAAAAGTAATTTTTTAGCTAAAATTCACGTAAAGAAAAACGGGCTGTGACGTTGCATTCTCTTATATTTCAACACTATCGCCACTAGGGTCACTACTTTAAATACCGGTTAGCAAACATAACTATGGAAATTAATCTAAATTAAATTAATTTTTAAAAAATCAACAAATATTTTCTTTTCCTAATTATAAGAAAAATAAACAGTTTTTTTTCTTAGTTACAGAACACCTGTTACTATTTAGAGAATGTGACGTAACTGACAGCTAATGAACGTTTTCGCGTAAATTTTGAGAACAAATATTCAAATAATTTTTTCTAACGATTTTCGGCATTATTTTTAAAAATTAAAAACATATACATGCATAACACGTCATAAATATGTGTTTTAAAAAAATTTCCCAGAATTAGTCAAATTCCCCATTTTTAAACTTTTTTATCATTTTAATTTGTTTATGTTTTTAAATTATTATATGGCAATTAATTTATTTATCGCCAGAACAACAGACTTGTTTGTTGCTTAGCGGTAAAAATAGCCTCAAATCTATTATCTGTGTTTCATAAACAACAATAAAAAAAAACATGTTGCATGCTATTAAAATAACTTTATCATTGACTTTGACAGATTGACCCGACCTATGAACCGCATCCAATCGAACATCGAGTATTGTTTGGTCTAACATTGGAACAACAACGTAACAATGCCGTTATCGATAAATCACTATTTACAAATGTCGTAACAAACAATAAACAATTACCAGACGCCGCCACGCGTGACTTAATTGTCGCCACAATCGCGCTCAAATATACGCAAAGTAATTCCGTATGTTATGCGCGTGACGGTCAAGTTATAGGTATTGGAGCAGGACAACAGTCACGAATACACTGTACCCGATTGGCCGGCGATAAGGCTGACAACTGGTGGTTACGTCAGCATCCGAATGTTTTAACGATGAAATTCAAAAAGGGCGTTAAACGCGCCGAAATATCAAATTGTATTGATAATTATGTGAATGGAACTATTGGTAAGGATATGGATGAAGCCCTGTTTGCGTCTATGTTGGAACAAGTTCCGCCGCCATTAACCGATAAAGACCGGAAGGAACATATTTCGAAACTGTCTGGTGTCGCTTTGAGTTCGGATGCGTTCTTCCCATTCCGAGATAATGTGGACCGAGCACGATTGGTAAATTTTTTGTTTTGACTTTGGTTTTCGTCCTGAAAAAACCGTTTTTTGTTTTGTTTCAGAGTGGAGTTTCATACATTGCAAGTCCTGCTGGTTCTACTAATGATCAGGCGGTAATCGATGCTTGTAACGAACATGGAATCGTCCTCGCCCATACAAATTTACGATTATTCCACCATTAAATTTTCATCTTCATTTTCATTTTATTTTTTTGTATGAATTTTCGATACATATTATATAAATAATATCAAACTACCTATTTTATAAAATTATTTTTTTTTTAATAATTTAAACCCTAGACATTCCTTTAATTCCTAAAATATTCGTCTAATTTAAAAAAAGATAAGTATAGGTATTAAATTAATTTTTTTTGGAATTTAATTTTCTTTAAATTAACACCTGGTTTAATTTTTTTTTAAAAATTAGTTAATTATCCTAAATTATTAGTATTAATGCTAAAATTTCTGCTATTTTTATTTCCTATTTTTGAATAAATAGGGTACTTGACTGCAATTAAAAAATGATTCCAAATGCTTTATTTTTATGTATTGACTAATTAATTTTTAATAAATTTTTGAAAATCATAAAAAAGAACACTTCAATTTTAAATGAATAAATTGGCGCGAAAAACGATCCACCATGGTGACGTATGCGATTACGACACATTTTGATGCAAGCAAATATTAATGTGTTCCCATTACTGTAACGTTAGGAAATGTTTTGCACCATAAAATTTTCAACAGATATTAATTTTTTTGTTTTGCAATATTTACAATTACTTATTGTGTCCATTCGAAATAATATTTAACAAACGTGTAAAAATTATGCATCAAACTACAGTAACTATTTATATCATTTACATGTTCCTTATCTTATCTATATTTGTCATATTTGCTACAACATATGACGTTATTTTAATGTAACGGGCGTTTTTACTCATTTAAATGAAGGTTAAAAATTTATCGTTTTCAAAGTAAAATTGTTAAATAACTAAAGAATATTTTTACTACTAAAATTAAATATATTTACGAGTAATACATAAAATTATTTAATATTTAAAATAAAATTTGAATACAGTCAGGTACCCTATTGCATTTTAAAAATCAAATTTTTGAAATATCCGCCAATGATCTCAAACGCTGAATTCGAACGATATCGAAATATACGATATTCTAACTCTTGAAATGATCATGGCGAGTTAACTAGTCATGTAATATTGCGACTCAAAATGCTTTGATAAGTAAATATGCACTGGTACAAGTGCCGTCATCTGTGACAGATTTTTCGAAATACGGTATAATTTATTGTAAGTAATGTTCAATTTTACCAACATAGTTTAGTATAATTTATATTTTGCAAATTCCTAGGGTGTCATTTTTTCGATGTTGGCATCTCTGATTTTCTTCTTTTTTTTTTTGTTACCTTATCTATTGTACTTGTCACTGGTTTTAAAAGGTGCAGCATTTTGAGACAAAAAAATTTTTTCTTTATAGTTAAAATAGTATAAATTTACATTATATCTCAAAAATGAAATTATATACCTGAGACCAATATTCGTTCTACAGTTGATATTAACTATGGTACAGACAGGTTTGGTCATAAAACAACGGTAACTCTTAAATGAAACCCTCAAACCTAAATAAAGATGATGGAGTTGATATATAAGGTATAAATATAATAAAAACAAAAAATTTGTATAAAATCGTAATTTAATGTAAAAATTGAAGTATAAAAAATCATAGTAAAAAAAGAAAAGAGAAAAAAAATACATTCAAACATCCACATGCACAATGCACAGTATATGCAATTATTCTACTTGAAGACAAATTTAATTAAAATTTAAAAATCAATCACAAAATAATTTCAATTTTAAAACTTGTGACATCACAGTAAAAATGGCCATAAAACCAATTATACTTGTCAGTTCATTTACGTAAATGAAGCAAAGTTATTGCTCGATTATTCGGTTAACACGTTGACGATCATGAACGCCGTACAGCGTCAAATGTATACCAATAAGGTATGCATATAAACAAAAGCAGTTTACTCTCTGTCTAGTTGTGAAGACAGTGAATCAGTTGGGGGTTTCGTCATAATGTTTCATTAGCGTCAATGTGTTAATTACATTTAATACGTAATTTCAAATAAACTATCGCCATTTTGAAATTGTTTGACCGATCTAGCCCATCTTCGAACTTAACCTAAATCCTGACTTAAACTATTTTTGTACCAAGTTTCACTTTGATCGGTCAAAAAATGCACCCGCTATCATCCTTATAATTTTTCTCTACGATAGATAACTTTTGAGTCAGACATAATTTATGGTTATTTTTGACATTGGAAATTCAAAAAGAAAAGGGCGAAATCCTTTCGACAGCGCCCACTATCGGCTACTTTTATGTACTGGAATCCAGCAGTATCTTTACTTCATATAACAATGAATTTTACTATTGTTTAGGAATGAATTAAGTACCAAAAGGCACTATTCTACAAAAACGTGTTTTTTTGTTTGAACTTTAAAAAATACATCTCTTTGTTATGTTACTTACTTTTAACAATGAGGTAGGTCTCTAAGTAACAATTTAAAAATACATGTATCTTTAAAGTTCTGTTTGGCTCCTGCGCTTAAGTAAAAATAAAAAGTTTTGAATGTGAGCATACTATTCACACTATTCATTTTGAATAATTTCTAATAGAAATATTATGTTTTTTTTATTTTATTAATAATACAAATTCAAAATTGAATTATTAAGAATGCAATACTCTTTGAAAGGACGATACCGATATTTAAATATATATCGTAACCACGCTCTGCTACCATAATTGTTTTTTTACAACATGGTAGCAGAGCGTGGTTACAATTTTTTATTTAAGTAAATCGGATACGATTTTTTGCTTTGAAAAACAACAAATGCCTTCACCAATCACTAATCTAATTAAGAGGAGATATTAATTTATCTCCATATGCAAATATTCGACGGATAACATATTTGATGTATTTTTTTTTCTTTCTTTATGGTTCATAAACTGGGAACTTCTCCAGTTTACTCTTTAATTCTGGTGTACTATCATCGACAATGAACATTGTATGAGAGTAGCCCATTGTCAAACTTAATACTTTCACACCGTCAAAGCGATTCACTTCTTTTGGCGTTGTAGTTGATTTCTGCATTTCACCGAGACCCTATCGCATATAAAATTTTTTATTTATTTATTGTATGATTTTTTTTAATAGATTCGAATCTTACAAGCTCTCCAAATGTTGGTGAAGCTCCCCACGCAATTACACTATCGTCTGCGGCAATCATAATACTTGTTGCGCCACACGCAACGTGTTTAATGTCCCAACCGGCTAAATCTTGAACTGGTTTTGGGTACATATTTGCCTCGCCGGTACGTTTTGTCTGACCAAACAACATCAAGCTACCTGTTGATTTATATATAAAAAAAAATTAAAAAAATGTTAAATCAACTTAATCAAATGATTTAAGTAGTATATTGGGGGCGCAAAATTCTCATTCACGGTTCGGCTAGTGAAATTAGGAACTCGACGGCTTACTGCTAAAACCACGTATGTCGATTTTTCACTGTTTTGAGATAATTAGATATAAATGTTTAGAATCATCTTATACTGCCGATAGACTAAAAAAAATTTCATTTTATTTATCAGAATGAAAGTTATTAACAATAACAAAACCTCGTATCTCCAGATTTCAAATTATGTCAGAATTTAATGGCATGTTACTATATAGTCCAGGAGGTATCGGCGCATGAGTACCGAAAACTATTCCACCTCAATTTTTTTATGCGATCCAGTTCAAATTGCCCTACTGATGATATAAATGCATGTTGCCATGGGGCAACCCGGGGCCATATTGTTTAAACAATTGCAAGGAATTGTTATTTTTCAACCGGACAAATTTTTTTTTATATTCTTTATTGAAATACAAATAAAAAAGGTCCTATGGCTTTTCAAGATAAAGTTAATATTTTTAGAGATATGACAAAGGTTCGAAAAATCTCAAATTTGGGTACTTTTGACCCATGAAAAAATATATTAAAAAAAAAAATATATATATATATATATATATATATATATATATATATATATATATATATTTTTTTTTTTCATGGGTCAAAAGTTCCTTATTCACTAAAATTTAGTAGTTGTCCGACTCCATTATTATTATTTTTAATTTTTTTTATTGAATTAATTTATTCAATTATAATATTTGAAATTGAAAAATTGTAACTGCTTCTCGCATTACAGAGAGTACATACACATAAGTGATTGAATGTTGTCTGTGTCGGGCGCCTGTCGAGCAAAGGATCGATGGTGTAATGGATAGCACACCTGGCTAGTTACCAGGAAATCCTGGGTTCGATTTCCAGACGATCCGGATAATTTTTTCAATCACTTTGTGATTTTTAATTTACTTAGAAAGAATAAATAATTTTTATTTATTCATTAATTCATAACTTATTAACAATAATTATGTACTCAAAAATATTTACTCAAACATGTGATAATTAATTTTGAAGCTCGCGCTCTATTTTGGATAGAAAATGGATGACATGCCACGGCTCTATTTATTATAGGGACTCTAAAATAATTGACAATACCGATATTTATGAATAAAACTATTTGACAGTCTTGCCACTCACCAATATCAGTTACGGCTAAACTAAAAGTGCTTCCGCATACAACGCTGCGCACCCCACGACTTTGTGAATCGAAATACTTAATCAGACGTGGTACAAATTCATCTTTTTGTTCAGCATGGCCCAAACGACCGAATCCGCCAAAACCCCATGAAAATGCTCGTTTTTTTGAATCAATTGCCACCTGAAAAATTAAAATATGATAAATTTCTGTATTTTTTATTGATGTACAATTAATTAATATTACTGTATGGTTTGTTCCACACGCAAAATCGACAATTTCTTGTACATCTACCGGAGTCACATGACCATCTTTTGATTTTTCAATGTAAAGCACAACCCGTTTTGGACTTTGTTCACAGTGGAAACCAAGTTTGGTGGATGTTTGGAAATATTTACCGTCCGTATTGTGACCTAAACAAACAGATTTTTTTAATTTTTTTTCTTTTTACACAAACAATTTTTTTTAAAAAATTGTTTTCTTGAAATTAATTGACGGATTATATGAATCAAACCTTTTTCGGAAGTTATATATTACCGAGTTGGCCATATTCTGGGAGACCGAAAGTATGAAGACCACCTTTACAATCGAGAATCACGGAGAACTCAGCACCACATCCCACTTTGATTATTGGCGGGCCCCGATAATTGATTCGGGTTGGTTTCAGCACCTGTGGAGTGATCGTGCCAATACCGCACTGGCCCGATTTATTCTCTCCACAAGCATAAACGGTACCTGTATCTAAATAAATAATAAAATATGTAAAAAAAATTTAATTTTATAGCGAGTGCAAGACGAAAAGATTCCCTCTGTCCTTTTCCACCCGATTACGAGTTGTTCTCTCATAGACCGAAACTACTGGATCGATAGTGTGCTGACACTATCAAATAGGGTGCTGATTGATTCATCCCGATTCAAAATGTAATCTAGACTAATCGCAAAAAATTGAATATGACGGGTAAACACTAACAATATTATATGTAAGTATATCAGTTATATTGTGAAAATAATGCTGATCGATTTAAGGAGAGGGTAAGGTTAATTCGTACAAAAAAAGGCATGTTTTTGTTATTTTTTTGTGACGACACAGTTAAAATCTCTTTATCAAAACCAGCGGTACATTAAAGTATGACATTCGAAGAATATTGTATAAAATTTTCACGAAGAAATATTAAAAAATACAGTAATGGCAGCAATTATTCGAACGTGTCTCGGAAAAAAGTAGAATTGCGGTGCCCCTCATAACTTGGTGCTGGATCATCCGAAATAAAAAAATTAAAGTTCATTCGTTAGATAATAGTTTTCCTCAGGTAACGCTGGGAGGGTTTTTCGAAATTTCAATTTTTCACTTTTTTTGGAACACTTAGAACGGAAAAACACTATTTTTTGCGAAAAAAATATTGGCTAATTTGTTATTGTAAAATAAAAATTATTAACAAATTTGAAAAAACTCTCCAGCGTTACCTCGTAAATTATGTACAGAAATAGTGTTCAAAATTTCAAATGGATCGGTGCTGTAGTTTTGAAGTTATGAGGGGCACCGACTTTGAAAACGTGAGCTGTGGGGAAAACGCTTTAAGTTTTGAACAATCAAAAATTCTTGTATAAACTGATATAGAATACTTACTGTTAAACTAAATTTTGTACCCTACACTGACAAAATATACAGTACAGGTATAAACACGTTAGTACTTCCATTGAAATTTCTATAACTGAGATATATATATATATATATATATATATATATATATATATATATATATATATAGAGAGAGAGAGAGAGAGAGAGAGAGAGAGCGAAACATCTGCCAGGTAACAACAAAAATATTTATAACTTCGTCAATTTTGCTCCAATCAACTTCAAATTTTGAGACAATATTCTTGAGATATTATGCATTCAGTTAAAAAAATAAAGGGGGTGAAACTCACCCCTGAAAATTTGAATTTTTTTCAGTTTTCTTAAATATGTTGGAAATGATAAGAGCTTTTGGTAGGGAAACTATATATATATATATATATATATATATATATATATATATATATATATATATATATATATATATATATATATATATAATTGTAAATGGCATTTAAGATCTTTAGTATGATACCAAAATTAAAGTTATAAAATCACTGGGGTTTCGTCCCCCACCCCCAACCCCTAATTTTATCAGGTATTTTTTGGTAAAAGAGGAGGCTGTTATGTGTAAATAAAAGAATTTTTAATTAATATATTTTATATCACACCACATTTTATTTCTTTTTGCATAAATACACTCTTTGCTAATAATAACTTGGAAAAAATTTTAACTTTTTGATTTAATAATGAGCAAAAATAAGAGTCGCGTATTTTAGTAATAAATTGTTACAAACTTACGATATATTTTAAAGTACATATTTTAGAAAGAAAAAAATACACTGCACACTCCCCCCCCCCCTCATGCTTTACTGATATCTATACAAATTTAATTTACTTATTTGTTATTTTTATTTATCTATACAATTGTCAATATTGTCAATTGACAAAGGATGTATTTATGCAAAAATAAAAAAACAAGTGTGATCTAAAATATATTAATTAAAAATTCTTTTATTTACACCCCAGTGATTTTATAACTTTAATTTTGGTATCATAATAAAGATCTTAAAGTGCCATTTACAAATATATATAGTTTCCCTACCAAAGTTCTTACCATTACCAAGATATTTAAGAAAATTGAAAAAAACTCAAATTTTCAGGGGTAAGTTTCACCCCCTTAAAGTGGTTATGAACACGAACGAAATATGGCTCGTGATTAGTTTTAATAAGATCTACAATTCACCAAAGTTTCAAAAATTTTTGAGATACAATTGGATACTTTTCCTTGTAAGTTAGGGTAAAATTATTGAATCAAAAATTAAATCTGAGTTAACACAAAGGGTAATTTTTATCCAGACTTAAAATTCCTGTGGGATACAATACAATGTCATTAAATTTTGATTCATAAAGTGTAGTTTTTATTCTGATTTAAAGTTCCTATAGGATACAAAATTAATAGGTATATTTCATAAATTTTTTAATGTATTTATTTTTTAATTGATTTTTTTTTAAATGCTTAATTAATCTTTTTTTTTTAGTTTAGAAATGTTTTATTCCAAGCAAGATTATAAAAACTTCCTTTTACTACAGGAAAACGTTCCTTTTAACAGCAAAAACAAATTTATCGTAATGACGAAAACAATTTTGATGATAAATTCTAGCACAGAAATAGTCTACTTTATAAACTAGTACACTGGTTACATTTATCCCGGTTAAAGGTTCCCGTAGGATCAAAATTTCATTTTTCTTCGTAGTCGGGTTGAAGATTTAAACTATTGTCTTTCCTATTCTTTTTGAAATAAAAAAAAAATAAATAAATAAAAAATTATAAGGCACAGTGATCCAATTTTCAAAAAAAGCGGACAAAAATCAAAAATTACTCTGAGTAAAACAAAAAATGGTATATAAGGGTTTTTAAGGTCACTAATTATGAATTTGATATTATTATTTTGAAAATTCAAAATGGCGGGTCCAAAATGGCGAGCAAAAATAAATAAAATTAGTTTTATTGGAACAAAAAATGGTATATAAAGATTTTCAAGGTCGCTGATTATGAATATGATATTATTTTTTTGAAATTTTAAATTGGTGCGTCCAAAATGGCGGTAAAAAAATAAAAAAATTTGCTTTATTGAAACAAAAAATGGTATATAAAGGTTTTCAAGGTCGTTGATTATGAATTTGATATTATTATTTTAAAACTTAAAAAATGGCGGATCCAAAATGACGGACAAAAAAAAAATTAGTTTTATTGAAACAAAAAATGGAATATAAGGGTTTTTAAGGTCGCTGATTATGAATATGAAGTTAGACAAGAGAAAACTGAAATTGGTGTAAAAAACGAAGAGGCAAATTGGGGCAAGAATTTTGTTTTTTAAAATAACCTACATACTTCATACTTTGTTGCGAAAAAAAGCAAATCATCCAACTCGATCAAACTCATAACTATTTCTTATAAATAAACTCATTAACAATGCAATATTTCTCTGTAATAAGTACAGTCTATAGAAATATTAAATTACCCTTTACCACACATCCATAATAATTACTCATCTTCATTTTCAACTTCCATCACTTTTGATTTCAAAAACACACTTGCAAACAAAAGTTATTAATGAACAACTAGAAGATGCGTATGAGACAGGTGATCAGTTAGTTGTGTTTAGCCTTCCCTTATCTGCTAATGCAGCCGGTATAATGGACTGTCGGTTTGTACCGAGGTGCATTGGTGTCCCCCCTACGGTATTACGGGGTAAAAAGTTCAAAATTACAAACTTCACTTTTCTCATTTTTGTCCGCGTTTTTTGGAAATTGGACCACTGTGCAAGATGGTTTATAATATTGTTAAATTTTTTGGGTAGGAAAAGACAGATTGAAGTTTTTTTTCTTACACAGTTTATTATAGTAAATATTTATACCAGTGAGAAAGAGGGTATGATGTCGTCCGCATGCTGCGCCAATTATATTCTGATCCGCCAGTTCAGTAACTTCTGTTGGAACGTCACGTGTTTTGGTATCGTTAAGACCTAACTGTCCACTTGGATTACGACCAAATGTCATAGCTTTGCCATCCTCCGTCACAATGACCGAGTGTGCCGCGTTACAGCCGGACACAGCCAGACGTACTCGAAGATCGGTAAAGCGATGTGGAATGTATAAATTTGGTTGTGCTCTAGCCTGTGATTTTTTATTATCCCGCTTCCCGACAAGGTCCCAATTAACTTGGCCGCAAATTAATAACTGTCCGGCCGGTTTAATCATCGTTTTTAAAAGTTCCTAAGAGTTTGTATACAAAAATATTAATTCGAATCAAATCAAACAACTGCAAATCAAAGAAAATCTTAAGAATTTGACTGTGGATTTTATAATAAATAACGTGGCTAAATTGTAGTATGTGCCAGACGCCGGCATTTAAACTGTTGCATTTAAAAACAAACATAAATGGGTGATAACTATTGTATCTAAAAAGTTAAATCTAGGAAACATATTATTTTGATCCATCAAATAGTAGATGATATAAAAACTAGACGGTGGTGAAGTTAGTTAAGGTTAAGTTAATTTTTTTTTAAACAATATACTTCGACTTTGATACAAAAACTAGTTAAGGTTATAGGGCTTTTTTCGAATTCACTATCAACATATGATGGCTGTCATTCCGAAGTCTGCAATCTCCACCTTGCTCAAATTTTCGATTGACAATTGAGTATATAGATTTAGACTATTGGAGTTAGAATATATTAACAACAATTAATTTAGTATATTTCGCGCGTACTCTTTCTCAACCTCGTATCTGAAAAGTCCCAATTTTTGGAGACACAATAAAACGTATTTAAATCTGTGTTTTCATCATTATGAACTTAAGATTTATGCTAATTACACCCTTCGATGTTGGCTACCTACATATATATATATATATATATATATATATATATATATATATATATATATATATATATATATATATATATATATATATATATATATATATATATATATATATATATATATATATATATATATATAAATACAATATTTAATGTTTTTTGTGTGTCCTAAAACATGCAGTTTTTGATATACGAGGTTGAGAATGAGTACGCGCGATTTGTAAATTTGAGCCATAAAAAAAGATTCCCGGTCTCAAAATCTACGTAATTTTTTAACTTTCTGAGTTTCTTTCAGCTCTAAATGTTGGAAATTGCAGATTATGATTTGAACTAGTGGATATTGCCGACTTTGTTTCAAACGGAATTGGATTTTGCTTATTTTGATCTGAATATTCATACAATTTGAATTTTATTTCACGCATTAATTTCTTACCATATTGAAAATGCATAGTGCAATTTAGATTACTTGTAATTTAGCATACAGCAGACCTAAGTTCGAATCCCGGCGGGGTAGAGATTTTCTACTCTGTACTTTGGATGTCTGGAATGCACTCATACTTTGTGAGGAATAATGAGTAATTATACCTGTATGAGTGGCGGCATTACTAGAGTAAAAAAGAAATAATGTTAAGGATTTAGAAAAATGATGAGGTTCTTTGTGATAAACACAAAAATTGTGAAGAAGCTTTTCCTTCACCACAAAAAATTCATAGTTTACTTCCTTACTTTTAATTAAAAGTGATGGAGATAAAAAGGAACTGAAACAAAATGAATACAATAATAATGTTCAGCTTTCTAAAGAAATTAGTATCTTCTGCATTTTACAAATGGATTTATTTTTTATAAAAGTTACAAGTTAACAATATAGTGTGTAAATTTAACACAACTAAACAACAAACTAGGTCAACTCGGGACATGGTTCGCACAAAATATATATGTTTCTTGATTCTGATTGGTTGATATTGTATATTGTCGAATTTGTGATGAATTACGCATGGAGATTGTAGTATTTGAAACGAACGGCAATGTTTAGGCTTAGATTTCATCAGGTTCTAGGTGATTTTTAAGAGGGGAGTTCACGCCAGGAACGGCTAATAAACTAATTTTTTTCGAATCTCGTTTTTTGTTTTTATTTCGTTCTGTGGTTCTTTGCAAACACGGTGATATATAAAACATGGCCAAAAAATTTTTTTTTCAAGTAGAAAAATATTTATTTGTGAGCCGCTGCACAGCCAAGTTGCTGCTCCTTTGCAGCTAACCCTCGCCCCCCTCGCGATTTTATCAGTAATATTTAGTTTTGGTGTGTACACGAGTTATAGTATGCACTGAGATAATGTTCTTTTCGGAAGAATTTTTTCAACCTTCTCCCAAATTGCGTGGACTAGCTTTATAGAAGGATGGACATAATGAAACCAATATCTTCTATTTCATAGCTTGAAAAGCTATGAAATAGAAGATATTGGTTTCATTATGTCCATCCTTCTATAAAGCTAGTCCACGCAATTTGGGAGAAGGTTGAAAAAATTCTTCGTGAAATTTATATATCCCAAAAAAAAAAATATTGTTGTAATGTTCTTTTATTTGTATGCCTTTGTAGACGTTTTAATAAACAGTGAGTAAACCGCTTCTTTTGTTATAATTTTTGTTTTTTACCGTTTCCCGAAACTTGTGTTTTTCCCGGCAAGGAAAATCATATCTCAAGTTCTAGAAAAGATAGAGACTTAATTTTTTTTTATTTTGTTCATAAACATATTGCGCATAAAGTGGAGTATGCTTTTTCCATTTGAACAATTGTAACTATTTTGAAACATTTTTTTTTAATAAAAAATTGGGTTTTATAATTTTTAGAACTTTGGGATTACAATTTTATAGTTAATTTTTAAAATTACCTGAAACCCATACTCCGCTTTATGGACAGGTCCTTTAGGAATAAAACAATGAAAAAATATTTAAAAAATATTCTTTACTTTTTGAGATATGGCGTTCCTTGTAAACGCTTAAAAACTTGTGAAAAAGGGCCCCCTCCCCCCACAGGGAAGAGTAATGAATGTTTCAAAAACAAAATTTTCTATTTGAAACCATCCCTAATTTGAAAAAAATTTCAACAAGCAAAATAATCATAAATAAAAAAGTTGCTTTTTTATTTGAACTCCTCTCTTAAAAGAACTAAATTCACTAATCGATAGAGGAGGAAAAACAGTATTATTATCCATTTTTATCTCATTTTTTTTTTAAAAAAGTGGAGATTGCTGCCTTTGGAATGACAGCCCTCATATATTGTGAATACTGACAGTGATTTAAAAAAAAAAAGTGTTTCCCAGCTTTAACTTTCCAAATACAATAATTTCCACCTATATTTGTTTTTTTTTTCGTACAAATTTCAAAGATTTCGTTTCTGGCACATACTACAAATTTGCCAATAACGTTTAAAAATGATACCTCTGGTAGTTTTGTTGGTTCGTCGAGATCATCTCCATGGCCAGCAATTAGAACTTCATCGGCCGGTTGACCACCGCCACTTTCAATATCGCTATCAGCACTTAAATCCGATTCCATGTCGCTTTCATCCCGCTTTTTCTTACCGCTTCGCTTGTTTGCTTGTGTTTTCTTAACTGGGGCACGTTTACGTTTGTTACTCGACATCTAAATAAATTATTTAAACTTTAAACTCAAAAATAATAACAAAAAAACATATTTATAACATTCATAAAACAATCAGTTTTTAAACTTTAAAATAAAATTTAGTTTTGATATCGCAATAATATTTATACAATTATAATGGAAGTCATCGACTCATAGTTAATTAGACGGTACACTTAAATATTTTTATTATATTTATTAATTACAATTTTACAATTAAATAATATACCTTAATTAAAAAAGATACAAAATCACAACGAAAAAATACGTTTTATAAATGAATAATAAAAGTATTTTATAAAATAAATACTAAAATTTACTTTCTAATTTTATAAGAAGTAGGCAGGTACCGTTTTACCGGCATATGAAGTCAGAAGAATGGACATTAAAATAACTAAAGTGATTGGCTGTAAAATGCGGCTTTGTATTCATAATTTATCCAATATTAAAAAATAAAAACACTATGCTGTGTACTTTTATTACAATTGAATCTCTATTCAATACATACATAAATATGTTAATAAAATGTAACTAACGTCATTTTAAATTTTATTTCCGAACTACCAATACTACCAATAGCTAACATAAAAATTACTACCCTTAAAAAAAAAATTAAAAAAGATTTAAAAACCGTAAGTAAAATGATATCAATGCTCAAAAAAGAAAAAATAATAATTTTATTATTCCCTTTTATTGTTTTTAAATATGTGTGAAATTTAATTTTCTTAGAAATATTTATAATTTTTTTAATTTTTAAATAGGTTCAAGCACATGTAAAAAAAAACTGTGTATTGATTTCTTGATATTTTTAATTATGTATAGGCGTTTCAAGTTGAAAATGATTAATCTCTGGTGTATTTTTTTTATGACTCTACGCGTGAACTCGACCGACTCGACCAATGTATGTTTAATTATTAAAGACTAACATAATATGCGTAATATCGTTAACATTTTAGTCTGAATTTTAATATGTATCTACTTAAAAAAAGTCTGTAATTGAGTTCTAAATGCATGTTTCTGGATCCATCACGGAGTGAGAAAAGGAAATATACAAATAATTAATCAGACAAAAACTGAAAGAACTTTCGTTTCGTTATCTTCCCATATTTAAACAAGGATCTCACTGAAAAGCGCTCCTAGTTTTTTTAAATTAGAAGCTATATCAAGTAAAAAATTTTATATATGTTTAAATATCGATAGAAATATGTATTATTGGCTGGGTGCGTGATGGCAACGACATCTATTTGCTATTTAATATTTGCTATTTACAATTAATTTTTTTATAAATAAATTTAAACAATTTGAGATATAAAATACAATACTAATATGTTAAACTCGTTGTGTGAGGATTACTAGATTCTATATCATTATTTAAAAAACGTATACATATATTTTTACCATGGTCTTACAAACTTTTTACTTGATACTAGTCATAGGCGGGATTTCAAGAAAAATATTTGGGGCAGGGGGCAAGGAATATATTTAATATAAAAACCACCTCGGGAGTTTCTTAGAATAGCAAACCTATTCAGGTCGACAAATGCTTGACTTAATTTGTGCATCCACACCCCTTTTCTTTTCCCATATCGTTTTAATAAAGCTTGTTCAAGTTTTTAATTTTTTATTTGCACGAATATTGGGGCGGCAGTTGCCCGCCCCCCTGAATTATAACTAGTTATAATTTTACCACCAGAAGTGCGAGTGAGGATTTTTGCGTAGCCAATATTGAACTGAACTGTAGGTTTGTACGCATAATAATAAAAATTACTTCTTAAAGACTCACTGAAAAAATGTTTTAATGAGTTAACTCGTCCATCGTACAGGCAATCTAAATGCCTTATGCGTACATGACGTACATGAAACGTACGAAACTTACTTTACAATTTCCTCTACCAGTGTAAACTCGGCTTAACATCATAGATGACAATTAAGGCCATGTGATAAAAGAAAATAGATTTTGACCAGTTTAACCACGTTAACCACAATATAATTTTCTAACGTCTTTGTTTATCTTACTTTTTCATATTGATACAAATATTTCAAGTATTTTGTATTGATTTTATAATAAATAATTCTAGTTAATCTTTCAAAAAAAAAAAAAAAAAATCTTTAAATATTCAAGAAAAAGATAGCATGGAGGAAGATAAGGATATTTTATCAATTTCTGAAACAATTATTGTCAAAACTGAAACAGAAAATTTACCAGACATAAAAAACTCGGTAATCAATGAAGTAAAGCAAGAACCGGTTGCGTCTCTGAACAGAAACGAAATAAAATTAACCGATTCAAAAGAGCCAAGTGATCCATTATGTTTTGAAAAATTACCCGTCCAAGTTAAAATCGAAACTGATGTTGGTGAAATTAATACTAGCTCTGAAAGTACATCCTCGGAAAAGTCTTACGAACCATTCTCAACAGAATTAGAAAATTTAGACGCTCAGGAAAGTGTTCACACCGGAGAAAAACCTTTTGTGTGTTCAGTGTGTTCAAAGGCATATTCCACTGCGCAAAATTTAAAAGTACATGAAAACATTCACACCGAAGAAAGATCATACGAGTGTAGTGAGTGTTTTAAAACATTTAATTACTATACGAATTTAAAAAGACATGAAAAAATTCATACAGGTGAACGGCCTTATACCTGCAACACTTGTTCTAACACATTTACTAGATTGTCGAGTTTAAAAAGACATGAACGAGAAAATTTTTTTAAATGTGATACATGTTTAGAAACATTTAATTGTTACACAAAATTAAAGGAACATGTAAAAGAACACGGTGATTCTAAAAATAGTGTCGAAACTTTGGAAAATTATGAACAGTTTGAATGCGAAGTTTGTTTAAAAACTTTTTCTGGTCGAAAAAATTTACTAAGACACGAAAGGATTCATTCGGAAGATAAGGCTTATCAGTGTAGTATTTGTCAAAGAGCATTCCCGTTTGCATCAATCCTAAAAACCCACGAAAGATCTCACACCGGCGAAAAACCGTTCCAGTGTAACGTGTGTTCAAAATCATTTCGATACAATGGCGAGTTAAAAAACCACGAAAAATTTCATACCGAAGAACCGTATCAGTGCCCAACATGTTTGAAAACATTTTCGGAATCATCGAGTTTAAAAGATCACGAAAAATTGCATGTAGAAGAAAATCTTTTCAAATGCAACATCTGTTCGAAAACGTTTCCGAACCGGATAAACCTGAAACGGCACGAACGAAGGCACACAATAGAAAAACCGTATCAGTGCAACGCATGCGCAAAAACTTTCGCTTTCATTTCAAACCTGAAAATCCACGAACGGACTCACACCGGCGAAAGACCGTTTAAATGTGCCACATGTCCAAAAACGTTCAGATACGTGGCCGAATTGAACACACACGAGAAATTTCACACCCAAGAAAATCCCTTTCAATGCCCCACTTGCCTGAAAACGTTCGCCAAACCGTCCAGTCTGAAAAATCACCGAAAATTGCACACCGAAGAAAATATTTTCAAATGTAACGTTTGCTCGAAAGCATTCTATAAAGAATCAAACCTGAAAATTCACGAGCGAAAACATACCGGCGAAAAACCGTTCAAATGTGCCGAATGTTCAAGAGCATTCAGATACATAGCCAACTTGAGGGATCACGAAAAAGTCCACACCGGCGAGAAACCGCACCAATGTAAAATATGTCTCAAAACGTTCCTTCGTTCCACTCAATTGACCGATCACGAAAAGAGTCACACCGAAGAAAAACCATTCAAATGTGACACATGTTCGAAAACTTTTAAACAAATGGAAACTCTGAAGCGGCATCAAAGAGTTCATACCGGCGAAAGACCGTTTAAATGTACAGTATGTTCGAAATCGTTCCGATACCTAGGAAGTTTGAAAGAACATGAAAGCGTTCATTCCGAAGAAAAACCATATCAGTGCGGTACCTGTTTAAAACAATTTGCCATTCTGAGACATTTGAGGAAACACGAACGAATTCATACAGACGAAAAATTCTACACGTGTAATATATGTTTAAAAGGTTTCAATCAGTCGGAGAGTTTAAAGTATCACGAGCGGACGCACACGGGCGAGAGACCTTACGAGTGTGGTGTGTGTTTGAAACGATTTTATAGGGCCACTCACCTGAGGGATCACGAGAAGACGCATACCGGCGAACGGCCGTTTAAATGTAATATTTGTTGTAAGGCGTTTACGCAGAAAGGATGTTTGAGAAAACATGAAAGAGTACATGAGAAAGAATTATTGGAATTAGATGAACTGAACGATTAAACTTTTGAAAAAATCTTTTTAAAACCTGTAAATTTTGTTAATAAAAAGTCTAATAAAATGTTGTTAAATTTCATAAAGTATATATAGGTACCTATATATATTTTTTTTTTAAATAAATTAAAGTAAATAAAATGTTTTGTTTGGGGGCGATTTTGGTTTGGGGCGATTTAGGGCAAAATTAATTATACAATATTGCATTGTCATCAAGGTTAGACAGGTATACAAAATTTGAAACCTCTAGCTTAATTAGAACCTGTCTAAATTTTGATTCCAAGATTTGATCTAAACCAACATACTAACATAGTAAGCTAAATAAAAGCTTTTAAAAAGTGAGAGTTACTACAATTTTTTCTACCGATAGGGCGGCGCCACTTTTGACTAAGGCACTCGGCGCGAGAAAGTTAGTAGATTATAAGAATGTAAATAAAAAAGTAATTGTTTCATTTATTGCATTATTTTATTATTATATCTATCAAAACAGATAAATTGAAATTATAAACCTAACGTAACCTAACCTAACTTCACTGCTTACCTCATCACTCCCAGCTAATGACATCTGGTGATTATTGGCCCTTATTAAGTTTTATTGCGTCATTGTTCAAGGTCAACTGGATTATGGATAGTATCACCAAACATGCTTAGAGTAATCATAACGAATAATTGTTTTTAATCATAAATTAATGTATTGTGGTTCTCAGCTCAATTCAACTCTGATCTGTGCGCAAGACCTAACAAATGGGTTATATTTTACTTGTACATAGTTGATAATTTAATAAAATATTTCTTTCATGTTTTTATTAATGTTTTAAATTTCGAAATAAATTAATTAACAGAATTTATGTGTTTCATTTTGGCAAAAATAGTTTCAGTGATAAACAAAAAAAAAAAAAATACCTATAATATAAGAGACCTTTGCGAACAGTTAATTCAAATTTAACATATTAAAAATTATGTTAGTATTATAATTGAGCTTTAATGGGTTAAAAGTCCTCTTACAGTATGTTTTTGATACAATAGAAATATGTTTGTACTTTGTAGTTCCTCATAGCACGTAACAAATGAACCGTGTTATGGATAGGTATACTGTAAGCATTTTTTTAAAATTATGTACAGTGTGTCCGCTTTTTGATGGTTTTGTAGATAAAGTATATGAAAGAGTAAACAAAAATTTAATATCAGGGTTTAATCACTCATTTGAAGCATTAATATGTAAATTAAAATGATACAATGTATGTCTCTTTTCACTTTTTTCTATCGTTACAAACAAAAAGTTATTTAACTCTTTTAAACAAACCATATGGAAAAATTTTTTTGTCTTAAAATGCCGGACTTTTTATTGCCAATGATAAGTACAATAGATAAGGTTACAAAAAATCAAAGATCCCGACATCAAAAAAGTGAACCCTAGGAATTTACAAAATATAAATTATACTAAACTATGTTGATAAAATTGAACATTGTTTAGAATTATACTGTATTTCGAAAAATCTGTCACAGATGGCGGCACCTGTACCAGTGAATATATATACATATCACAGCATTTGCATACATGCAGGACGAGTTAACTCGCCTTAATCATTTAAAGATTTAACTTTTTGAAACTGAGAATGAGAAAAAAATTCTCAATTATCCACATAAAATGTAGTTAAAAAACGATAAACCGAAATATTATTTTTTTCTAGCTTCTCTCGTGCATGTACTTTATCTGCAAAACCCTAAAAAGCGGGACACACTGTACATTTAAAAAATATTTTTATGATAACAAAGTCTCTTTATTTGAATAAAATTTTTAAACAAATGTTACAATTTTTTTTTAATTTCTTAATATATATTAACTAAAAATAAATAATCAAAATTAGTATAAAATATAGCAAGAATTTATATTTGTAACCAAGAGAAAAAAAAGCTGGATATAATGAAACAATAATCAATTGAACTCGTATTAAAAAAATATATATATAACAGAAAATTGAAACGAAATTTCCTTATTTTTAATGTATGTAGTAATACTATAATACATATTTATATTGAGAGAAATTATACAGTAATGATACTATTGAAACTACATTGTTACATTTAGATATATATTGGCGGGGGTGTGGTAATTGATATCAGATACCATCCACCGGATCCGCTTCATCAGCTGAACTAATATCATCACCGAATTCAATATCTTCATCCAGGCCGTCTTCCACGAACGTAACCGTGTCATTAATGCGAACCGTTTCAGGGAATTCACCATATGTTTTCAAATTACGCGCCTCGTCCGGTGTGTATTTGAGTATGACATCGGCTTTGGCATCTTGATAATCTCTTAACCCGATCAATATAATATCACCTTGATTGATCCAAACTTTTTTCCGTAATTTTCCACGAATATGACATAACCTTTTGATACCATCGAAACACATCGCCTCTAATCGGCCGTTGCCCAACATTTTCGTCACTTGGGCATACTCTTGACCGTCCTCTTTGAACACCAATTCACGTTTCTCTGTTTCGTTCTCGTTCTTTCCTCTCCTACGATTTTTACCACCTTTTCCCTTGTTTTTTGGCATATTTGTCGCGATACGCAATAATTTTTCAACACAAATGGAACACTATATACGTTTCGAATTTATCGTAAACATAAGTTTGTATTTTTTGTTTTGTTAAACGTTGATTTTTTTAATTAAAATGTATTAGAATGTTAGAGAAAAGTTGTGACAAGGCTGACGATGCCAATTTAGAGACCTCAAAATAGTAACTTTTGTCCCTACTCGATATTGATCGATGTCAATTTTCTCTATAACGGATATGCGCAACATGGATTTCCGTTTATTTCAAAATATTCTGGAAGAAAAAAAATATATTTTTTTTTCTTTTTTAAATAAAAATTAATATTTAATTAAAATAAAAAGTAAATTTTTTGTAGTATTCTATTAAATTATTAATTATTTATTTTTTTAAACTATTTAAATTTTATTATAAATATTTTTTGGTTCCCAACGACAAAGATTGCAATATATTATGAAATTTAGGAAATAAAAAAAAATAATAATAATGTGTGTTCTACACTATGACCACATTTTTTGAGTCAATACTTTCAATTGATTTTTAACTTTTTTTAGTGTACTTTCAGTTTTTTTTATGACTTCCTTGACTGCTTTGCTCAAATTTTACCAAAGTTTCAGTCGTTTCAGTAGAGAGTAGAATAGGGTTGGGCGATGTCGATAAAAAACGTCGATATCGGACTATCGATTTTTTCAATTTTTCGCCATCGAACCATCGATGTTCTTATACAAATATTGAAATATTGACTGTTGACATCGATATTGAAGACCAGTGTGAAAATTTGAAAAATTTATATTTAATTTTTTCGCTATTGATATTTTAAAATTTTATTACGTGAATCAGTATACTTTTGTCCAGCATACTGGACAAAGATTTAAGCAAGCCTTTATTTTAATTAAAATTTTTAATCTTACATCTTTATAAATAATAAACAAATACTTGACTTTGCAAAATACCACTTTTATTTTTGAAACAATATTGTCACAGTTTCAAAAATAAAAGTGGTATTTTGCAAAGTATTTGTTTATTATTTACAAATATGGAATACCATAAAGTAACGCTCAAATCTATTAATCTTACATCTTTAAATAAGCGTAATTTAGTACATAATTTTAAATAATATTAAGTTTTTAATTATTTCTTAATTAAAAAATCATGTTAACATAACCCACATTTGATGTACAATATATTGTATATATTGGTAGTGACGAGGTTAAAATAGGCATACAATAGCAATAATTCAAAACGTCGGCCATCTCACCAATGGTCGTATCACATTTTTCCTGATTTTTCCATTTATGACGATTTGTGAAACATTAATCGAAGTCCAAGTGAGAAAATCGTAAACCATTCATCAGTACAGTTTCTAAACGGCAAAAACTAGGGATACAACGGTTCGCGAGACTTATCTAAAATGCTGAATAAATATTGTCGGTGTCGCAACTCAAAATTTGAATAGAGATACGAAAATGAGATACGACCATTCGTGAGATGGCCGACGAAAATTTTCAATTTATTAAAATAATTGATTTTAATGATGAAATTTACTGAAACAAAATGAAATGAAACAAAAATTTAAATTTACTTCCGGCTCGACGATGTCGATAGTACAGTAAATTCCATTGACCATCGATGTTTCGACTTTAAAAATATCGACCAAAAACATCGATAGTCGAAACATTGATTACTATCGCCCATCTCTTAGGTACAGAACTTATACAATTAGTAGGAGAATAGCGAGAATAGAGTATGTGTATGAGAATAGGTAATTTTTTTTTTTTTTGAGAGGTCTTGATGAATCAATGGTTCATTGGCAATTGGTTCAATAATAATTATGGATTTTAACAAATGGAATAATTAAAAATAATTAGCTTTTGCAGAAAAGGATAAGAAAAAACGATCACACTTTTTGAGTTTCTACTGTACGTTAATTTTATAAAATTCTAAAAAACTGCATTTGCGCAGTAACTTTTATTCGGAAAACTGGAAGTCGCGCATTTAAATTCACTAAACAGAACCGATTCAAACGTTTTTAATCGTATACATAGGTTAAAACTGGGCAATATAACGAAATTTTTATATATTTAATATCAATTTTTGTTTTAATTTTATTATTTCGTTAATATTTTAATTAAAATATGAATATCACCGACGATAATCTATCAATTCTTGCAAATTATCTACAGCAAACATTAAGTCCAGACATAAATGTCAGAAGACCCGGTAAATTTTTGTTATAATTTACTTTCATATTTCCTCATTACACTAAATATATTCATTCAATTTTTAGCTGAAAAGTTTTTGGAAGGCGTTGAAGTTAATCAAAATTATCCACTTTTATTGTTACATTTAATTGATAAAGCCGAAATAAATATGACGATACGTGTTGCAGGGGCGATCGCTTTTAAAAATTATATTAAAAGAAATTGGGAAATTGTAAGTTCAAAAATTTCAGTTGAAATGTAAATTTTGAATATTGTAATGTTTATTTCAGACGGAAGATCAACCGAACCGAATTCATGAATCGGATCGAACTGCTATAAAACAATTTATCGTTGAATTGATGTTACGATCACCGGAAGCGATACAAAAACAATTGAGCGATGCAATCAGTATAATAGGAAAATTTGATTTTCCAAATAAATGGCCCGAATTAATTGATCAGATGGTGACAAAATTCGCGACCGGCGATTTTCACGTTATCAATGGCATTCTAATTACGGCGCATTCGTTATTCAAAAAATATCGACACATGTTCAAGTCGAATGAACTTTGGTTGGAAATAAAATTGGTTTTGGATAAAATGGCAAAACCGTTAACGGATCTATTATTGGCCACAATGAATTTGGCGGAAGTTCACGCGCAAAATGAACAAGCGCTCAAAGTGATATATAGTTCGTTAGTGTTAGTTTGTAAGGTTTTTAATAGTTTAAATTTTCAAGATTTACCGGAATTTTTTGAGGATAATATGAGCACTTGGATGGAGAGTTTTCATAAATTGTTAACGGTGCAAGTAAAATGTTTACAGACTGCGGTAAGTTTAGGTTTTTATTCCACCTTATAGGGCTGGGGATATCTAATTTTTTTTTTTCTAAAAATGAAAACTTATATTTGAAATTATAAATTAAATCCCAAATTTTGCCAAGGTTAAATATTTTATTCGTGTATTATTACTCAAATGGCGATACATAGATAATTAGATATTAGATTTTTATTTAAAACCTATAAAATTAATTCGCAATCGGTTTCGATGCTATTTTAGTATTATCATCAGAAAAATCAAAAGACCTACTATAAGGTCTAAAAACTTCACAGAAACAAAAGAAAATATTAAAATTATCAAATTTGAAGTGTTTAATTCTCAAATTTGATAATTTTGATATTTTGTTTTTGTGAAGTTTTAGCGAATTTTCGAATAGAAAATTCAGCTATTTCAGCCACTGTCATGGCGCGACTTGAATCCGGGACTATGATGGAAACTTGTTTTGAGGGCTCTAGAAACCAAAAATGCCATCTATTAATATAAATCAATTTATATATTATGTATTTATGTGTTCGCGCGATAACTCTCGAACGAAACATCCTATTTTTACGAAATTTAGTGAAAACTTTGGAAGTCCAAAAATTTTGGATGAGTTCTTCAGCCAAACACATCCGATGTCAGGACCTTCAAAAAATATGTTTTTTGCATAGATTTGCCAAAATTCAAAAGTTTTTCAAAAATTTTTTATACCATGACAATGAACGGAAAAAAGTCACATAATGTACGTTTTCGAACCATTGTCCTATGTAAACGGGTTTTTGAGAAAAACTGTAAACGAAAATTCGCTATGTTATGCAGGATGCTGTGACAGAGGTTGTTAGACCTTATAATGGGTCTTTTGATTTTACTGATGATGATGCTACAATAGCATCGAAACCGGTCGAAGTAATTTTATAGATTTTATATATAAAATCTAATATCTTTGTATCGATTGTATCGCCATTTGAGTCATAATACAAGAATAAAATATTATAGGGTAAAAGCCCCTATACTCGAACGCGATTCAGTACTCGAACAGTATTGATATTTTATATATTAATGAAGTTATTTCTGAAAAAACCGATAAATATCAAAACTGTTCGAGTATTTAATGGCGTTAGAGTATAAGGGCTTTTACGTTATTTGAAAGTTTCTTAAAAATTATAAACAAAGATTTACACTTTTTTTTATTAATAATTTTAAGGATGATGAAGAACCCGGAATTCTCGAACAGTTACGTACACAAATTTGCGATAACGTTACATTATACGCTTCAAAATACGATGAAGAATTTCAACCGTTTTTGCCGCAATTTGTCACGGATATTTGGGAATTATTATATACGACGGGCCCTCAGCCAAAATATGATCAGGTAATGTTGGATGTTTTTTAAAAACGTTCAGAATTCGAAATATTAATTTCCTAATATTTTTGATTTTTTAGTTAGTGTCGAATGCGTTATTCTTCCTGTCAACGGTTGCTGAACGAAACCACTATAAACATCTATTCGAAGCTCCAGGTGTACTGAACAGTATTTGTGAAAAAGTGATCATTCCAAATATGGAATTTCGAAGTGAGTTGGAACCCTTTTTATAAAAATAGTAACGACACTTTTTCGATAGATCCCGGTCTTCGTAATTCTTACGTCGCTTCGTTGTGTCTATAACGTTTTAGTCACCAGAAATGAAATTTTCAGTGTTTAAAATTAAATTACTAAAATACTATACGTCAGAATTTGTTGATTTTATTCTTTAAATAGTCCGTAGTTCGACTACGGAACTCTATTCTCGGTCACTTCCTAGCATTCGTAAAATGACTGGTAATTATTTAATAATCTAACGCATATTCATTAATTCACTGAAAATTGTTTACTTTTTTTGTTATTTTACAAAAATTTTTTTTAATTTAATTTTTAGCAGAAATATGTACGTCGAAAAAAGTTCAAATTTTGACATTTTCTATATTATATACTAAAAAACATCTAAAAATGATTCATTAATTTTTAGAATGTTCTAAGTGCGCTAACCACCTTAACTTATCGATATTAGGGTTCCGTATCAGAATTACAGAACTCCTTATAATCTCACGGGATCTGCCCTTTTTGAGCGTGTCCAACACGCATTTGAAATTTTTCTTTTAGATGATTTATTAAAAATTTAATATGAATTTTTGTTACCATTTAGATAATAAATAAAAAAAATACACACATATTCCCTTTTTTAAAGTACAGCTGAACTCTTTTATGCGGTCTTTTTTGTGCGGTTTTTTTATGCGATTTTTTTTATGCGGTTTGTAAAAAATGGCCATTAAAATGCAAAACGTGAAACAAAATCACGAGACAGTAAGAAACTTAAACAATTACTGTAATAACTTTCTTTGATAAAAATACTTTTTAACGGCTTTTAAGCATTTAATCAATACATTGCGCAAGTACATAAGTTATTGCATCATTTAATTTTGTTACAGATGTATTTTTTAAAATTTTCATAATATTATAAAATTGAAATAAAATGTTTCTACGTGTAAATTAATGCTTTATCTTGTTTATAGAAGCAACTTCTAAGGAAATTTCTAAGTTTTGAACGTTTTGAGTGATGTTTTTTCGATGAAACTTTTTTTATGCGGTCCCGACCAACCGCATAAAAAAGTTTTTTGCACAATCTGGATCGAACTATACTTTTTATAGCTATTTATGATATTTTTGAATATATTTTTTTTATGCGCCATAAAAAGGATCAACTGTATTAGAATTTTTTTAATTTTAGATTCGGATGAGGAATTATTTGAAGACAATCCCGAAGAGTATACACGTCGTGATATCGAAGGTAGCGACGTGGATACACGACGAAGAGCCGCATGCGATCTAGTGAATTCGTTAAAAGTGAATTTCGAAGCGCAAATTATGGAAATTTTTGGCCAGTATATACAAGTTATGTTAGAAAAATATGCAAAAAGTCCCAATGAACATTGGCGTAGCAAAGATGCCGCTCTATACTTGGTGACATCATTGGCGTCACGTGGTCAAACGCAGAAACATGGCGTCACTCAAGTGAGTCAGTTGGTGTCGATTCCACAATTTGCCGAGCAACATGTAATTCCTGAATTGATTCGACCTGACGGTATGCAAAAATTGAGTCCAGTTTAATGGATTCGTTAATTGTCATATTCAAATTATATTTTTTTGCAGTAAACGAATTACCGGTAATAAAAGCCGGGGCGATAAAATATATCATGACATTTAGATCTGTGGTCCCTCATTCAATTTTAATCACCTCATTTCCACACTTAATACGACATTTACAGTCAAATTCAGCGGTCGTTCATACGTATGCAGCATGTGCCATCGAAAAATTGTTGACAGTCAGAGATACCAATAATCAACCGGCGTAAGTTAAATTTTGTTATATTTAAAGGGATTTTAAATTTAAGTGTTATGTAATTGATTTGAGCGCTACTTTATGGTATTTTATATTCGTAAATAATAAAATATATATTTTACTTCACAAAATATCATTAAAACTAAATTGTAAATATCTGTGTAATCGTTTAAAAATTAAACGGAATTATTTTTACGAGTTTCTATTGCCTCGAAAATTGTTAATTTTTGTTCGTTGTTTGCTTCATGCAAAACTGTAATGTCCCATGTCAATTAACCCCTTAAGGGATATGGGACATATTTGTCTCCAATTTATATTTACGTTTTACGCAATACTGGTACGATTTAAAACATTTATAAGTTTATATTGTTATTCTTCTAATAATTTCGTGCATTGGAACGCAATAACGTATTAATTTTCAAAAAAACTTTGGTACAAAATTGCAAAGTTGCCCGTTATTAATTTTTAGTTGCAATTTTGGTACTTGACTGAAGTTACAAAAATATTCTAAAAGCATTGTTTTTCCCTATCAGTTAAGTAATTTTTTTTTATTTTCGACAGATTTTGTAAAAAATCATCAAAAAAATAACCTTACCATTTTAAATGAGAAAAAGGCGGGAAAAACACCTCACTATAGTGACGTCACATTTTGGAGCAATTAAACGCCAATGTCAATATTTATAACCTCAAAACTTTGATTATATTCATAAAATGTCAAAGTAAAAGCAAGTATTTATTTGAATTCTGGTCGATTATTATTAATATATGTATATAAGCTAATAGAAATATTCAAAAGAAAACACAATTTCACCTCACCGATGAAAATTATCAAAATCGACATATCTAGCTACAAAATGTTACGTCATTTTCAAGAAATGGCGCATTTTCACTAATTTGAAAATTTGTTGAAAAATGGCGATTTTCAAAGTAAAATTTCTAAACAGTTATCAAATTTTGTTATGTTTCATCATTAAAATTGGACATATGTAATGATAATGCATAGAATTATTTAATATTTGACACAAATTTTAAATACAATCAAGTACCGTATTATTGCAATAAAAAATTATCAATCTTGGTAAGTAAATTATAATAAAATAAGTACAGTAGAATATTTGAATCACTTAAAATTTTTCATATTTCCGTAATTTGTACTATTTACTGAAACTGGGACATATTTGTCCCATGCTTAAAATTTATATAAAAATATAGGTAATTATAATTTGTCATTTATATGTTTAAATAGGCCCCAATAAACAGTTTTAAACATAATTTTTTTTCACTCTCCCTACGCTTATGTGCGTGAAGATTGTGATTGCTTTTATATCGGTCAAACGGGTAGTAATTTTGAAACACGGAGAATAGAACATTACAGGTTTTACAGAAACAAGAAATTCGATTCTGCTTTCAGCAGGTATTTAATTAACATGGGGCATGTTACAGAAAAGGACACTACAGTTTTGTAAATAATGGACAAAAATTAATAGTTTTAGAGGCAATATAAATTATAAAAATACTAAAAAAAAATTTTTATCAGTTTTTAAACGATTACACAGATATTTTTTATTATTTGATTCTAATTGAAATGTATATTGAAATTTTAGAATCAAAGCGGCGGATTTGGCTCCGTTAGCTAATGATCTATTAAGCGCACTATTTACCACCATGGATAAACCAGGATGTGAAGAAAATGAATATTTCATGAAAGGTATAAAAATACAACGGCATTTTGGATAGGGTCGAATTGCTTCTCAATTATCCGTTTTAAGATAAATAGGATTTATTTTGAGAGGCAATTCGATTCTTATAAATTTTTATCAAGAAAAAAATTTAATTAAAATTTTTGTTTTAGCGGTTATGCGCAGTCTGTGTACATTACAGGAATTGGCTGTTCCATATTTAGCGCAAATTTTACCAAAATTAACAACAAAATTACAAATTGTTGCAAAAAATCCTTCTCGGCCCCATTTCAATCATTACTTGTTCGAAACTATATCATTGTCTATAAAGTAAGTGTAAAAATTTAACTTGAAAATTTTTTACTTTAAAATTGTAAAATTTCACTTCAGAATTGTCTGTAAAACGAATCCTGAAGCCGTTAGTTCATTTGAAGAAGCATTATTTCCAATATTTCAGATTATACTGTCGCAGGATGTTCAAGGTTTGTGAATAATTCATTTTTGGGTCTAATCAAAAATTTTTTTATCCAAATATAAATTTTTCAGAATTCATCCCGTACGTCTTCCAGTTAATTTCTATGTTGATGGAACTTGGAGCTAATATTGGCAATAAAGCGCCAGGAACTGTCGCGGAACCATATTTAGCACTTTTACCGTGTTTAATGGCTCCGGTTCTTTGGGAACGACAGGCCAACACGCATCCATTAGTTCGACTTTTGTGCGCTTTTGCAATGAATGGATATACTCAAATTCAAGATAAAGTGGTTAGTTTTTTATATACGAGATTTAATTTACGAAATATTTGTTATTGAAAATTTTCGATATCGATAATTTTAACTTAATGCCAAGAATTGTTAATACCTTTCCGGATTACCATTCTTAGTTTCAAGTATACACATTTTTTTGTTAATTTGAAATGTTTTTTTTTTTTTGATTTAGAATGGATTTCTTGGCGTTTTCCAAAAACTCATTGCTTCAAAAACGAATGATCACGAAGGATTTTTGCTGATACAAACCATGATGCAAAGTTTCCCACCGTACGTAAATTTTTATTTTCAAAAATTCAATTTTTACAAAAAAACTTTTTTATTTCAGAGAATATTTGACACAATATCATAAACAAATATTTATTTTACTTTTCCAAAGACTGTCTTCAAGTAAAACCACAAAATATGTTAAAGGATTAATCGTTTTCTTTTGTTATTATATCGTAAAATATTCGGCCACAGCATTTATAAATATTGTTGAATCAATTCAACCGCAGTAAGTATATCTGCGCATGTCCCACGCATGCTCATTAACTTATTACAATTTAAAATTGTAGAATGACTGGCATGGTACTTGAAAAAGTAATAATACCCGACGTTCAAAAAGTGAGCGGTAATATTGAACGTAAAATTGCAGCGTGTGGATTAATAAAATTAATTTGTGATTGTCCAGAAATATTTTCGGGAATGTATCAAAAGTATTGGGGTCCATTATTAGAGGTAAATTATATGGAATATAAATTTCAACCCCGACTTCATATGTATCAATTTTTAGGCGTTGATTTGTTTATTTGAATTACCACAAGATGACACCATATTCGCGGATGATCATTTTATCGAGGTGGACGACACACCAACATTTGAACAGGCCTATTCGAAATTAAATTTTGCTAAAAATACACAAATTGATCCGTTACAAGATGTGAACGATGTAAGACAATTGTTGGCGCAGGGAATTGGATCTTTAAGTGCGGCGCATCCGAATCAGTTGCCAAATTTAATATCATCAATTGGCTCGAATTATCAAATAGCTTTAAAAGAGTATTTGGCAAAGTATAATGTACAAGTTGCATAATGTCTTTAAGTACTATTTATTTTGATTATATTTTCATAAATAAATTTTGTAATTATTAATTAATAAATATTTTAAATAAAATGTTGTTAAATTTTTATATCTTTGTAGTCTGTCGTACTCTTACTGTTGTAATTTTTACATCTTTGATCCTATGGATATGAAATTGTGCCCCATGTTGTGGGATGTCATTCAAGAAGAAAGTGAACTAATTTTAAGCTCCGTTTTCAAAAAATTGAATTTCAAAGCCGATTTTTTTGGCTTCCTTTTTTCCGTGGGTCCAAAAAAAAAATGACCCTAGCACTTGATAAGAGTATTTAAATTTACAGTGACGCAAAGATTCTCACTCACGCCTCTGGTGGTGAAATTAACAGCTGTATCAGGTTCCTTTACTTTTTTACATGTAATTTGTACAATAAATATTTCTATCACCAGTTAGACGTACTCGTAAATGTTCAATCAGATACAGCTTTCACAATTAGAATTTCAAAATTTCACCACCAGAGGCGTGTGTGTAATTTCTTTGTCGTTAATAGTTAATAGTTTTAGCAAATGTCGTTAATAGTTTTAGCAAATGGTTACTATGGCTGTCTACACAATCAAAATAACGAATAAGGAATAAGAAGTATGCCATCTAGTGACGTTGAATGGAACTTTAATGAAATAAGGAATAAGAAATAAGGAGTATGCCATCTAGTGATGTTGAATGGAACTTTAACGTAACTGCTCATAGATATAAATATGAAGGTATTTTTTTACGTCAAAATTTTTTTCACTTAGTGACAAAAAAGTCATCACGAACGTTACTTTTTCACGAAATCTGATGTACAAAAATACCTAAAAACATTTACCTATAAGCAGTTAAGTTAAAGTTTCATTCAACGTCACTAGATGGCATACTCCTTATTTCTTATTTCATTAAAGTTCCATTCAACGTCACTAGATGGCATACTTGTTATTCCTTATTTATTATTCATTTCATTGATTGTGTATACAGCCTATTTGTTAACTCATTCGATGATTAATTGCATTAATTGTAATAGTAGCACTACACTCTCGTCGAGGCAACACGAGGCGACGCGAGGCCGAGAGTGTAGTTGATGCTCTCGTGTTACCTCGCCTCGCCTCGTCAAGCCTTGCCTCGCCTCGTCAGGTCTCCGATCTGAGTCGGTTTTTTGTCACAAGTCAAAGGACACGAGACACGAGGCGAGGCGATCAACTACACTCTCGCATATACTCGTGTGTTGATATTGCATATGTTGCATATCTGCGTACTATTATGTTTTTATACATAACCTAAAATCATGCCTTAAATTTACAAAAATGTTATTTTAAACGTTATTTTAAACTTTTTTGTGTAATATGCATGAAGAAAATTATAGGATTCAACAGTACATAGAACTGCAGCAGCAGTTATTTGAATCCATGTCACCGACATCACCCATCTTGTCCATCTATGATTGACATTTCAAACTATACGAACGCGTATGAGCAGTATGAATAACTGAGTATATAAGCGAGAGTGTAGACGGTACAAACTCGTGTTGTCTCGCCTCGTCAAAACCTCGACGAACGTCTCGTCGAGGCGACCTCGCGAGAATGTAGTGCTACTATAAGACGCAATCAATGTATACGATTGATGTTAGTTATGAGTTTTTAATTTATGATAAAATGTCATTGCGGCTGTTGATATTTTTTGATCGAAAGAAAGTATTCATCGTGCCATTTAATTTTTTTATTTGCAAGTGTTGGCGGTTTCTAACCAATGATTATATAATAATGTATAATATTATCTTCTTGTTTTTCAATTGAAAAATTTTATTCATATGCATTTCAAAGGTGTTAAAAAATGAAAACAAAACAAATAACAAAGTCACAAGATAAAAATATGTATTTAATTACTTATAAAATAAAATATACTTAACGTTTACAAAATTATTTCATTTTTAAAACTTCTACTCAAATCCTTGTGCGGTAAAACTATCGAATTCAATAAAATTGTTTCAGATGGCACTGTAACTCCACAACCTTAACAAAGAGCAATGTTTTAATAAAACAATTACATTCGCAAAAAAATTATTTAAAATTACCTAAAATTGTAAGAGATGGATTTAATCGTCCATCATTATTAAACAGTGGTGGATTCTCCATTTTGGCAAATGGTTTATTCGGGTCTGGATCTCCGGGGGTTCCCTCCACTCGAGACCATTCGCCAATTTTCGAACCGCGTCCCACGATACTGTACAACACTAAACTATGATCCTGTATCGTGGCATCGTCAAGTACAATACTTTCACGAATTCGTACTCCCGGGCCAATTGTAACGCCTGGGCCTATACTAACATTTGGACCTAACTGAAAATATAATTCATTAATAAAATATTTTGCGGGAATTGGTGCGTGTTAGTATTTTATTTACCACTGCTGTAGCATGGACACTGGCCGAAGGATGAATGTAAACGTCTGGAATGATCTCACACTGAAATCGTATATCACCGGATTCTTTTAGTGCTTGCGTTGCTAATCGTTCTGGATTACGATGACGATACAATTCAAGATAATGACGATTTGCATAAATTGCCGAACCGGCGGTTTTTAATTGTGACCACCAATTAGTAATCTACGATTTGAATATTTTTTTTTAAAAGTTTTCACCAATAATAAGTTAAAATTAGTTCAAATTTTTTTTAATTTGAACTAATTAAATAAAAACCCCGATTAATTGGGCCCAATTGAATAAACCAAAATGGGGTTTTTGTAAATTAAGTTTTGAAAACTAAAAAATAATACAGATTCAAAAATCATTTTTAATCTTTAGAATGCTCTAATGCTGCAGGCACCTTAATAAAATTTTGGAAGTATTGGTGACGCAGATTCTCACTCACGCCTCTGGTGATGAAATTAGAAGCTATATCAGATCGAACATTCACGAATACGTCTAAGTGACGATAAAAATCTAGTGATTCATATGTAATTAATATAGTACGTACTTTTAACGCCAATTAAATTTATACGTACGTATAAATTACTGTACTACTTGATTCAGTTTCTAAATTTACCACCAAACGCGCTCGGGAAATCTTTTCGTTGCCAATTGTGAAGTTATGTTCTATTTTTCATATTAAGAAATACACTAAAAACATTTGGCGCCTCACGTTGGGCGCCATTTACTAAGCGTTTTTGTAGTTTAAGATACCATCACAGTGTAGAATTTTGAAAAAATCAATTTTTTTTTGGTGTTATTTTAAAGTACATACAGTTATGCATGTTCTCTCAAAATTTCAAATTGAAATTCGAATTATTACGGTCGCTACGACCACGGATCAATGGAATCAGTCTAAATACAAAATTCTGTGGATCGATTGGCGCCTTTTGGCGGGATGTTATACAACTTTACGTTTACATTCAGTCTTTCCTCAACCAGTTAACGTATAAGATCAATTGTTATCACCACAGTATCACATTATTGTTGAAACAATGATTTGAAACAATTTCAAGACAAACTTGAAACCCGTTTGTCTCGAAATGCCCTTTTTAAAAACGGTGTCCACTCTCAGAGGGAATGTTTCCAAGCTATATGTTTGAAATTTTGACATCCTATTTTTCACACGAAAAACTATTGAAAAAAGGCCTAAATTTTGTGCTTTTTACTCCAACCGCTGCCATTTTATCAAATTTAAAAAAAAACCATAGGAACATAGCGGCTTACTTACAGATTGATAATCTATTTGATTATTTTTTTCCAAATGAAAACTACGGTCGCAATCGTGGGCACCAATATCTGCCTTTTTTTAAAGACACTTTTTAAAAAATTATAATAATTATAAAAAAAAAAAATAAAAATGAATAAAAAAAATAATTTTGTATTGTTAAATAGTGGTATTAAATCGTAAAAAAATTCATCCTCATTCCCCCATCCTATCCATCCGAAAAAAATCGCGAAAATTGACTATTATTCGGCCGATCACACGGTGATGGTACTTGAATAAAATTTTGGAAGTATCGGCGGCGCTAAGATTCTCACTCGCGCCTCTGGTGGTAAAATTAGAAGCTATATCAGATCGAACATTTACGGATACGTCTAACTGATGGACAGAAATCTAATAATTCGCAAGTAATTAGTATAATACGTACATTTATCACCAATTAAATGTATATGTGCGTGTACTACTTGATTCAGTTTCTAATTTCACCATCAGAGGCGCTTGGGAAATCTTTTCGTCGCCAATTGCAAATATAAGTTCTATTTTTCTGATTAAAGAAATACCCTAAAACAATTGACGCCCCACGTTGGGCGCCATTTACTAAGCGTCTCTGTAACTTAAATATATTTTTAATAAATAATCCACCTGAAAAGCATACAGTTTTCCTGTTCCGGCCAACGGTGCAAGAACTTCCTCCTCCAACTGTATATGACCAGCCTCTTTACCATTTCCTACATTCTGCCTAGAAAAAGATTAAAAACTGAATACTGGATTTCCGAAAATTTCTGAGTACGAATTAACAAATTTTAAACCTGTAATATTCTTGTTGTTTTGCGCTAAAAACGGCAGCCATTTGTTGAAACACATCCAGAGAACACACATACACCCCACAATTGATTAACGTTGAAACGTACGTATTCGGTTTTTCCACGTAGTGCGTAACCTCATTGGTGGTCTTATCAGTCGCCATACAACCAAAATGTTTGGATTGCTGTCGGGTCGCCTCAGTACCCATAATTGTCACCCATGAATTTGGTTTACTTTTGTGGAATTCGTAAAGTTCGTTTAACGGGAAATCGGCACAAACATCGCCATTCATTACAAAAAATGCATCCGGATTTCCACATCGGATTTGATCACGAAAATGATACATACCTCCAGCGGTTCCTATTAAAAAAAATATTTACAGGAGCGTAATTAGGGAAATTTAATGCCGATTTTACTAACCCAGAGCTGTAAATTCTTGTAGATATCGAATATTAACATTATAACTATTTTGCATATCCATAACGAATTGTTGTAATTGACTGGCCGGATAATTTCCAATCAGTAGGATTTCTTTTAGTGCTTTCACATTGGCACATGCTTCAATATGATGTTGAATTAGTGGTAAACCGGCAACGGGAAACAACGGTTTCGGAATATCCAAAGACAACGGACGAAATCGAGTGCCTACAATATATGAAAAATTAAAATTTTTTTCTTATTAATTATATCATGTATATAACCTTTTTGTGGTCCTCCAATTAATATAACAGCTTTCAACATTTCAGTGTGCATTTTTTTGGTTGAAAAATATAAAATAGTTTTCGTTTTGTGCAATTTGTTGACACGTATGAAAATTTGATTTGATGTATTTATAAATACACTTTTTTTTTATCTCGTCATAATTATCATATCTTAAGTCATTTATTTTGACATATGTGGATTTTACAAAATTTTATCTGTTTAAATTAAAATTGTAAATATTACAAAATGAATACAAAAAAATGTTTCGATTAAATTATTGCTGACAGTTCAAAATTTTATCCCCATTCGCATTATCAAGATTAAAAATTTAAATATTTTTTAATTTCCCGCCTTCCGTAGAAGACAGAAGAGAACCTAATTAATTTTACAAACGAGCGTAATTAATTTTACAAAAAAATACTTATCAAAAATTTTAAATTTTCATATGATTTTCAGGTTTTGAAACAGTAAATAATAAGGACAATAAAGTCCTTAAACTCTTTGAAATGTGTCGAGGGTGTGATTGAATGGTCGCGTCGGTCGCGTATTCTGGCCAAATGTGTGTCGAGCACGCATTCACTTAGGGTTCCGTAGGATAGTAAATAGCTTTTCCCTACTTACTGCGAATATAGAAAATATAATGAAAAAAAATATTAAATAAATAAATAAATAAGTATGGAATAACGCTATTTTACACTTTTGTACCCATTTACTACTATTATATGAAATAATTACATAATAAATTTAGTTGGTAGATAATTTTTGGATTTGCGATTGAAAAGTTAGAGTAGAGACAAATAACTTAAGCTCGGTATTTCATAAAGGAGGTTTAAAAATGAATAGCGGTAAAACAAATTTCATTTTAATCCTTTAAATGATTAAGGGCCAGTATTATAAAGGACAACTAAATCTACGAATAACTATTCGACTACTAAATTTAGTAGGCAAGTAAATTACAATCGGGTATTATAAAGGTATTTTACGAAAAAGTTAGTTAGTCATAGAATTACCGACTGAGTGTTATTTTGCTATTATGTACTAGATGGCAGTACAATCTACATTTATAGATAATAACACTAAATTGTAAGATCTATGGTTAAATTTATGGATACGAATTTAAAAATTCCGTTTTGGATTTATTTGTTGTATTTACATATGTTTTAATTTTGATGTTTGTTTTTGATTTTTTCATAAAAGTATAGTGAAGCGTTTGTCAAAAATATAAATAAACATGGACGAGAAAAAACGAGAACGTGGACGCAATTATACAGAAAACGAAAAACAAAATTTATTGGAAATAGTAAAAAAATATTATTGCATTGTAGAAAATAAAAAAACAGACAATATTACTTCCAAAACGAAAAGCGAAGCATGGAATTTAATAGCGCACGAATTTAACTGTGTGGCGGAAACTGGCCAACGTAATGGCATGCAGTTAAAATTACTGTACGAAAAAATCAAACAAAAAGCGAAGAAAGATTCTACAGAGGAAAAGGTTGGTTGACTTTAATAAATTCGATATTTAATATAATATGTCGTTAATATACGTAAATTTATCAAGAATGTATTAATTTTAGGTCGAAATCTATAAAACCGGTGGTGGCAGTGCAAAAAGATGTATGGACGCTACTGATGAAAAATTTTTTTCTATAATTGGGAATACTTCCAAAGAAATTATAAACCCATATGACAGTGCGGCACCTTTTGGTTTGTATTTCATTGTTAATAATTTAAGTAAAAAGTAAGAAATACTAATGCATCAAAATATTTTTTGTAGACAAAATATTAAAGGAAAACAAAGAAAATACAGTTTTCGTAAGTTTACAGATAAATATCTGTTATATTTTATTTATATTTACATTAATTTAATTTTTTTTTATATAGAATAAAGTAATGATGGAGGAGTCAGACGAATCGGAACCAGCGGAGATCTTGGAATCGGCGTGTATCTTGGAGTCGGTAAATGAACCGACCTTGGAACCGGACGATGAGTTTATGAACCAGCCAGGTCCAAGCACTTCAGCCAAATACAAAAATTTTCAACCATCACCTAAAAATAAACAGTTTTTTAAAAAAAAACGAAATATAAATCATTACAATTCTTCCTATAGAAGAAAAGCTGATCAAAAAAAATTAGAAATTTTAGATATAAGAAAAAGAAAAGAAGAAGCAGAATTAAAATTACTGTTATTACAAATAAAAGATAAGGAAAAAGAATTAGAACAAAAATATTCTTAAATTTATTTATGTATTATATAAGCTGTATATACCTATATATTTTTAAAATTAAAAGAATTTTACAATAAACCTTTGAAATATAGTGTTAATGACGGCATTCCTTACTGCATTGTTTTGTCCTATTTCATTAACAAATATTTCCTCAACAGCTGGAACATCTTGAATTATTTCATGGTTGTCTATATTGTCGTTTAAATTAATCGCAATATTGTGTAACACACAAGTTGCTACAATTACTGGAATCACTTTTTCTACGGCTACCCTCATTCCAATGGATAAGCAAGGAAATCTGCGCTTCAGAACGCCAAAACATCTTTCTATCACATTTCTGGTTCTGATATGTGCTTCATTATATCTCCTCTCAGCTGGTGTTCTTGGGTTTAAAACCGGGGTTAATAAATATCTTCTGCAAGCGTATGCACTATCTCCTAACAGATACTTATTATTAAATTCATTATTTTCGAACTGGGCTCTAATTAACGATGCATCGAAAATGTGGCTGTCGTGAGTGGAACCTGGCCAGCGTGCAACCACGTCCATAATTTTTAATTGTGCGTCGCACACAACCTGAACATTTATTGAAAAGTAACCTTTTCTATTTCTAAATGTTTCTGCATTCTCGCCACCTGGCGATTGAATTTTTATATGAGTGCAATCTATTGCACCACAAACATTTGGAAATCCACTCACATTGAAAAAATTTAGGCAAACATTATTTATTTCATCATTCGCTCTAGGCATATTAATAAAACGATTGCGAAGCATTGCCAGAAGGTGTGTAACTTTGTGTATAATTCTACCAGCAGTCGATTTAGTTACACTAAAGTGATCTCCTAAAATTGACTGAAAAGAGCCACAAGCATAAAATCGTAAAGTTAACAGCAACTGTATGATTGCTGGTATTGACTGATTTCTATGCGTCAAAGGCTCTATGTCATCTTGTATCATTTCCAGTATTTCGTTTACAACAGCTTTTGTGAAACGAAAACGCATTTTAAATTCAGCGTCGTCAAATACATTCATTGGATTTTCAGTTCGTCTAAAAATTCTGTGTGCACGAGGAATGCGAACGTTTTCTACCTCGTCTTCTGATGTTGACGAACCGGATGAAATAGATTCTATACTGCTCACAGAATTAACCGAAGATATAGATGACATTTTTATTTCTAAAATTAAATAATACAAAATATATGAAAAAATAATAATATAGGTATGTAAAATATAGGTAATATTTTACTTACCACGTTTTTATAATCAGTAGTTAATTATTAATAATAGAATTTTTAAATTTTATTTTAAACAATTTCAAGCGTGTGATAAATTTTTTTAAAACAAGCTGTTTACAAAAGTAAAATTCGAGTATATTTAAATCACATCCGGCTTTTTAACCAAAATTTGTAAAATATAACAATAAATTTATAGAGAAAATATGAACAAATAAAGTCTCTATGGTATAAATCTGTCAGTTTAATCTCCGAATAAAATTTAATGGGTAGATTTTCTATCAACTAAAATAGTTGGTAGATTTAATTCCTCACTTAATTTATTTCTCTTTTATAATACTGACATCTATGAATAAAGTCAATTTAGTTAACAGATTTAGTTAGTTGTCCTTTATAATACTGGCCCTAAGACGAGTTAACTTGTCCTGCAATATGGCGGCTCAAAATGCTGTGATATATGTATATATTCACTGGTACAGGTGCCGCCATCTGTGACAGATTTTCCGAAATACGGTATAATTCTAAATAGTGTTCAATTTTATCAACATTGTTTAGTACAATTTATATTTTGTAAATTTCTAGGGTTCACTTTTTGATGTTGGGATCTGGGATACCGAAAAAAAGCAGCACTTGTCAATACTTGGCTTTAAATATTAAATGACCATTTGTTTACTTATTTAACAAAAAATAAATAAATAAACTTTTAACTAATATTTAAAAATTATTATTTTTTCTTCAAATCAAATTTACTTTTATTGTGCGTTATTTTTGGATTAAAAATTGAAATTTTCCAATTTGTTGTATTATGTATTCGATATCGTCACAGGGTTACGATATTTTCAACATTCATTCCCAGCTTACTTTATTGAAATGCCTTTTGAATATTTAATTCAGTTTCCATAGATTTCATAGTAATTAAAAAAAAGTTAACCGCAAATTTATTAAAATATTTATTTTTTGGATAAAAAAAATTAGGTAAAAAAATGGATAAATTTGCTAATGATAGCATCTAAAAATTAAAAAAGAAAATGGGCTCAAAAAATTCAAAACTAAAGCGTAACTAAAAGAAAAAACACCATTTTCTTCATGATAACTGATGGCTACCAATTTTTTTGCTATTTTAAAATCATTTTACTATTTCTGATACTTTTTTTATTAGTATCATTGCTTCCTACAACGATGGAATCCGATAGTACATTCAAAATGATATTTTTTACCGCAAGTGTTTTATTTACGTGTTTGCTACTAATGGACGTCTTAAGTGAAATGGATGTCAAAAGTATAGAAAATCCGAAAATAACTGAAGAAATGAGAATACTATCGAAAGAATATTTTTTTCAAAATAAAAAGAAATTCATAAAAGATATAAAATAGTCTGATAGAGAACACACGACATTGGGTTTGAAAGGAAAGGCTTGTTCGAGGAGAAGTTTTGGATAGTACCAAACTGTCAGGATTGTGCGCAAAACGTTTTTAGTCACTATTAAGACCGCTCTGCGCATACTAAAATTGCTTTACGCATAATCCTGACAGTTTCGTACCGTTTCGTACTATCTAAAACTGTTGCTCGAACCAAAACATTTTAATATAATACTCAAAATATGTTTTATAATTATAAAATAAATAAAAACATCAAATAGTTAAATTCTTTTAATTTATTTGTGTTATTTTTATTTATCGCGTTATTCTTGCTTGTTTTCCTGTTGAGCTTTCTGTTCTTCGAGTAACACGTCACGCTGATGATATTTGGTTTTGAGCGCATCAAACAATCGCAACTGAATTTTGTATTCATCTTTTAAGTCTTGATTCAAACGGACCATCGTGTCTAACTTTTTATCCATTAAATCGCGACGTTCTCGTTCTGCAACGATTTTCGCTTCCATACAACTTAATTTTTCTTGTAGTTGATCCACTTCTAGATTACGAATTTCTAGTAAATCTTTTGTAATCTGTAAAACTTCCTTTAAACTTTCCACTTGCGACGTGAGCGCTTCAATTTGTAATTCTTGATTTTTACATATTTTTGTTTTATCAAAAATAACGCCTTTGGCTTTCGTTAGCATCTCTTCGGACATCTGTTTCACTTTCTCCACTTGACTTTGTTGAGCTGGGGATAACACATCGGTCTTTTTGGTTTTAATTTCGGCTAATTCTTCTTCAAGTAATTTGATTTTGTTCTTGTAATCTTCCAAGTCTTTGTTTCGGGACTAAAAATTAAAAGATCAGATTTAGACTATAGTGATGGAATTAGAAGTGATAAAAATACGTATAATATAAATTAATAAAAATTAAATAGACGTATACAGGCTACCTGATACTGCTTCTAATCTCACCACCCGAGGCGCGAATGAGAATCTTTGCGTCACCAATAGATTTGAGTAATAGTATGTGCAATCTTCTCCTTATTCTCTCATTCGATGAGTATCTGATTATGTGAGTAAGGATACGTGCAAATATAATTTTAGAATGCTTAGTAATCAAAACTTAGTAGTAGAAAAAGGTTTTCTAGAATGTATTAATATATAATAATATAAAGCCTGAATTCAATGTAATTTTCACTGTTTTAAGGTACCATCACAGTGTGATCGGCCGAAAAATAGTCAATTTATGCAATTTTTTTCGGATGGATAGGATGGGGGAATGGGAATGAATTTTTTTTTACTATTAATACCACTACTTAACAATACAAAAATATTTATCTTATTAATTTTTATTTATTTTTTATAATTATTATACTTTTTTGAAAAAAGTGTCTTTAAAAAAGGGCGACATTTGGCGCCCACGATTGCGGCCGCAGTTTTCATTTGGAAAAAGAAAATCAAATAGATTATCAATCTGTAGGTAAGCCGCTATGGCCGCTATGTAGTATAAGGTAGTATGTAAGGGTCCGTCCACACCGCTCAAGCTTTACCACCGACTTACTTGCGCAAACCAGGTTTGTGCAAGTAAACATGTACGTATGGACGGGAAAATACGTACATGTTTACTTGCAAAAACCTGGTTTGCGCAAGTAAGTCGGTGGTAATAAAGCTTGAGCGTGTGGACGGACCCTTACATACTACCTTATACTACATAGCGGCCATAGCGGCTTACCTACAGATTGATAATCTATTTGATTTTCTTTTTTCAGATGAAAACCCTTTTTTAAAGACACTTTTCAAAAAATTATAATAATTATTTTTGTATTGTTAAATAGTTGTATTAATCGTAAAAAAAATTCACCCCCATTCCCCCATCGTATCCATCCGAAAAAAAATTTGAAAATTGATTATTTTTCAGCCGATCACACTGCGATGGTACCTTATGATCATATTGATGACCATATTGATTGAAACATGTTACAAAGTTTAGTAAATAAAAACGGTATTTATATAAAGCGTTTTATTTGTTATTAGTAGACAAAATTAATAAAATATAAGAAATTAGTTAGAATTATTAATTGTATCTATAACGTGTACCTTAATTTCTTGTTGCAAATTTTTAATGGTATTTGCTTGTTTTTTATTCTGTTCTAACGACACATTTTCTAAAACAGCTATTTTATTGAGTAATTCCTTTTCCCGTGCTTCCCAATTTTGTTCCATTTCTTTCGTGGTGTTTTCCTAGTAAAATATATTTAAAAATTTATTAAAATATACTAATTTTTCAGTGAAAAAAATACAAACCTCTCCTGATGAAGCCATATTTTTAAGAATGGTCTTTTAAGAAGAAAATCTAGATGTTACTAAGTATAATGTTATTTTTAGAAAAGCTAAAAATACATTTATATTTAGTTTAATTGTGGAATACTATGACGTATTTACAGAAATTGTTTATAAAAATTGGGAACAGATTTTTGTTTATGTTCGGAAGAAATTTATTTAAGGTTTTTAATTTAATTTAAAATTTAAATAATTTTTAATTATTATTTCCCATTGTTGTAAAAAAAAGATGCCTTTCGCGCATTTATTTAAATTTAGTTAATAAATTAAATAGATAAATGATGTCATCGGGATGTCACTATGCGCGTTCAATTATGTTCTTTCAAAGTCCGCAAAGTTCTTTCTGATTAAGAGGGCAGTGCGTAAATTTCAAACAATTGACATCTTCAGAATTTTGACGTTAAAAAATAGGTATGTAGGCAAAATTTCTAATAAAAATTCTATGATGAATCAAAATTCTACGTTCAGTTTTTATTTTGCATAATTAATCTTAGGTAACTTGTCATGTTTCTTTTGAAATGGCTATTTTAGGTTAGACATTTTAAATTTTTGGAATAACGTGGGGTTGATAAATTAAGGAGATAATGGAAGAGTACACTAGAGAACCATGCCCTTTTCGAATCATAGACGATTGTGGTGGAGCTTTTTCGATGGGTTGTATAGGTGGAGCAGTTTTTCAAAGTATTAAAGGTTTTAGAAATGCACCGTCAGGGCTTAATAGACGACTTGTAAGTATTTTGGACCTCGATAAAAATACCTAGTTATTTGTGTATTGAGAGTGTAAAGCGGTATATTGCCGCTCGATTGAGAATGTTGACGCGCTCCGCCTGGCGGTATTGCCCGTTATTCTCATCAGAGCGGTAATGTTATTTTGTGCTCGAATTACACATATAATTTTTTCTACAATCTTGTAAAATGTATTCGTTTTATATAAAAAATACTTCTGTTATCATTTTTGCAGCTTCAGAAATTCTGGAGGTGCATTTGAGAAATCGCTGTCACTATTGCATCATATATGTATATATGTATATATTTTTTTTAAAATCATTTATCAACTTATTATTTATTATTTTTAATTAAGGTACCATCACAGTGTGATCGGCCGAAAAATAGTCAATTTTCGCAATTTTTTTTCGGATGAATAGGATGGGGGAATGGGGATGAATTTTTTTTACGATTAATACCACTATTTAACAATACAAAAATATTTTTTTTATTTATTTTTATAACTATTATAATTTTTTGAAAAAAGTGTCTTTAAAAAAGAGCGGATATTGGTGCCCACGATTGGGGCTGCAGTTTTCATTTAAAAAAAAAAAACTTAAATAGATTTTATCAATCTGTAGGTAAGCCGCTATGTACCTATGGGAGATTTTTTGAAAAATCTTTCTATTTTTCCACACGGAAAAAAACATCCGAAAAAAAATTGTGAAAATTGACTATTTTTCGGCCGATCGCACTGTGATGGTACCTTAATATTAGTTATTTTGAAATTTAATAAAATTGATATTTCACTTAATCACGATAAAAATAATATGAAGTTTAGAATCTGTTTATTTGTTGCCATAGAAAATACAAATAACGCCTACCATATTTGTAATTAAATATATGTTGAGCTAACGACAAAGTACATGGTGGCCATATTACTGGAAAACCTGGTTGTGTCAGGGAATTTTTACTTTCTGGAAAAGTCAGGGAATTTTACCAGAAGACTGGAAAAAATTGATTTTTATATTTGGGGATAAAACTTCAATCAATTTTTCATTTGTTTTGAGATTAGATTTAAAAATTAGCGCGTATTTCTTTTTTTTTTTTGCTCATCATTTACTTTTTTACGTCAGAAATTTTTTTTAGCTTTTTTGGGTAAAGCAGGGGTGGCATTTTTCACAAAATAGCGAATTTTTTAATAAAATTTCTGGAAAAGTCAGGGAATTTGATCTTCAAAAATCTGTGCCCACCATGGAGTACTACTTTTCGCTTTAAAGCGAAAAGTAATAGTCCTCAGTAAACACATATTTTGCGCTCTTTTTTTACAGAACGCAAAAGCCTACTTTTTACTATGATTGTAGGAAAAATACGTTAATGACTTAAGTAATATTTTATTTGTAGATTGGAAGCTTAACTGCCATTAAACAGAGATCACCAATTATAGCTGGAAATTTTGCCGTATGGGGTGGTGTATTCTCAATGATCGACTGTACGCTAATACATTTCCGTAAAAAAGAGGATCCATGGAACTCGATCATCAGTGGCGCCGCCACTGGTGGTATATTAGCCGCGCGAAATGGTATACCAGCCATGGCCGGTAGCGCATTAATCGGTGGAATACTTTTAGCACTTATTGAAGGTGTCGGAATTATGGTAACGAGAATGTCAGCGGATACGTTTAGTCCGGATGCGCAGATGCAACAGGAGGACACGGGCGGGCCTTTAGGAGCGTTTGGTCGATCACCGCCAGCATATCAGTAGAACATTTTTTTTCTGGTGTAGATTATTGTTAAAAAAAATTTGTAAAATAAGAATGCGTAATTATAATTCTGAATTATTTTACTGATTGTAGGTGATGAAATTATAATTTAGGTTTTATTCCGATGGTTTTCTAAGCGTTAAATGAACGAACAATTTAAATATCGTAAATTAATCCAAAAAAATCAATTATTTAACGCTTAGATCAACGTTAGTCTAATAACACTAATTCTGTAAATAATTTTATGGAAATGTTATGTTGTTATTTATTTTAAAAAGACTTGAAAACAATTGTTATTATGTGTAAAAGAGTGCGGGCAGTAAGCTTTCGTGACGGATCAAAATTCAGAATATGCTATTGCAATTGTCCCTAAATTTACTGTGATAGAATATTTTGAACGATTCGGTGATATTTTGAAATAATTTCTATAAAAGATCATGAAAATATATTGTAATCGAATTTAATAAATTATTTGAAACATTTTTTTTTTTTGTGTATTTAATTTATAATTTTTCTTATAAAAGTTTATAGCTTCCTTGTAATCGGAAAGGCGAGCGCCTCTGGTTTTTTAAATTAGAAGTTGTATCAAATAAAAATTTTTGTATACGTTTAATAATTGTCGATAGAAATATGTATTATACAAATAATTATATGTGGATTACTAGATTTTAATCACCAATTAAACATATACGTATATTTTTACTTGATAATAGTTCTAACTTTACCACTAGAGGCGCGAGTGAGAATCTTTGCGTCGCCAATAAACAAACCTTCCTCCTAATTATGCTCTAAATGAGCCATTTTCTCAAAATATGTAGCAATCTGTCATCAGGGCGGTGACACGGGTATTTGGGATTACATGTCTATAATCGAGATATAAATTTAACCAACCAAAAATCACCTGTTAATTCTACTTGAGCAACAAAATTTTCCAATTCGGTTACCTAGGAATATTGTTTATTTTTTAGAAATTTAATATTCCAACTATAGAGATGTAATTACGAATAACCGGTGTCGCCGCCCTGGTGTTAAACAATTTTCTTATGCGGTTACATAGCAATTTTTAAATTAAAATTTCAATCATAGAGATGTAGATAGTCCCAAGCATGTCCCTGTCACTCTCCATTTAGTCCATTATAAAAAAAAATGGACCGTTTTCTGACGTCGCTGTAACTAATATACTAGATGGCGTTGATTTACTAGGGGATAAAATTAGAGACGAGACATGAGGTTTAATAGTTCGCTCTTTTCATCTAAAATAAATTGGAAATAAATTAAATATTTAAAAAATACTTTAATTCAACCTAGAAAGATTAATTAAATTAAAAAATTTTAATTCTTCGTTAACACAGAACCTGGTGACGATACTTTTATGCTCAATCATATGGTAATTAATTTTGACATCTATTTGATGAAAAATGCTCACGTGTCCCAACTCTATTTAGTTTACCCCCTATACCATTAGCGCAACGTAGCAAACGTAGCAAACTGTGACATGGAAAGGTCCGTCCTTGAAAACAAGTGGCAGGGACATGGTCCCAAGTTACTGTGTCGCCATCCTAGTGTTAGACTATTACATATTTTGAGAAAATGGCTCATTTGAAGTTTATGTATACACGATTGAAATGAAATTAACAACAGGAGGCCATCTAGGAAATAGTTCGTACAGTTCCTGAAAATTTTATCAAAATCGGTCGAATGGTTCTAAAGTTGATGTGTGCGATAAAAGCTTTTACGGGCACAGATCGACAAGAAATAATTATTTAGGAAGGTTTAAAACAGGTGTTTCTAATGTGTGGTCCATGAACCCAAAAAATGTTGAAAAAGAGTTTATATTATGACCCATAGGAGTAGGGCCGGATCTAGAGTTATTAGGACGGGGAGCAAATTTTCCTGTTGGCGCCCTTCGCGGCAAAAATAAATTTTGGCGCAGCGATATTTTAAAAACTTTTCCCTGCAAGAGGAAGTGATGACAAAAAAAAGGTCAAAAATACATTTTTGGGTTCACCTGGCCCCTATTAGAAATGGGCAGTGTTGACCTATTTTTTGGCCATCACTTCCTTTTGTAGGGAAAAATTTTTAAAATATCACTGCGCCAAAAAAACTTTTAATTAAGCATTTTCACCGCTTTGGTGCCACTCAACTTACGTTTTTGGTACCCCTAAAAGCTTGCAGGGGAGCACATGCCCCCTAGATCCGGCCTTGCATAGAGGATTACAGGAGAAATGCTGAAGCTTTTATATTATTTTAATATACAGCAGTATTATTTTATTTTATTGATTTTTGTCTCACTAAATATGAAATCCAATACTTTGGAAACCCCTGCTCTAAAAAACGTGAAATACGAGTGGAATTTTCCATTTTGGAGGGAAATAATTTTTCATCCTCAAAAATTATGCTTTCGCTGCCTTGATAAACTTGACAGCAATAAATTCTTATTTGACAAATCCAAATAATTGATCAAATTCGTGCACGTGCATTATGACGTAATAACAAACGTAAATTGCACAATATGACGTACTTATATAATATTTTAGTTTCCTTTCGTATAAATTATATGAATTTTTTAATATTTTTGAAAAGAATAAACTAAATAAAGTTTTGAAGACTAAAATCATCAACAATAAAAATTAATATTATATTAAAATTAAATAAATTTATTGTTATTTGACAGACCAAACAGCAAACGTAAACTATAGTAATTTTCTTTTAAGATTGTAGAGGAATTTATGTTATAATCCAATCATATTTCAAAATTATGACGTCATACAAACTTTGAACCAATCATTGTACGACAAATAGCTCTATTTGATTATTGATTACATCGTATTCATGAACGTATTTTGGATATTCTATCTATAGTTTGGTGTATTTTCTCCTTGATTATAAGCACAAAAATGAACAAACATCCATGAATCATTTTGAGAGCGATAAAACCCGTCAAAATGGCGGCAAGTGACAGTAAGGCTCCTTTGCGTAGTGTGAAAAAAGTTCAGTTTGGTATATTAAGTCCAGATGAAATTGTGAGTAATTGTTGTAAATATTTTCATTATGAATTAAGCTTTAAGGAAATAATAAAAGTTTGGCTGAAATTTCGTGAAAATTTGTATAATTTTCAACTTTTATTTTCATTTACGATTTACATACTTACCTAGTATTGTAGATGTCACCAGAATCAATTTATTTATTTATTTATTTTAATTTTGATTATAATTTAATCATAAATTATGTTAATTATTATTATGAACTGAATATTTTAGTTTTCTAGAATCAATAATAGCTTTTAGTCGTTTTTATCGAAATACTTCTAGAATAATTTTTTGTTAAAATGACTACTTTTGCGTACTCCAGTGCCTATTTATAAGGAAACATTGTTTATTTTTTTTTAGCGTCGTATGTCAGTTACGGATGGCGGCATCCGTTTTCCCGAAACGATGGAAGGTGGCCGCCCAAAATTGGGCGGCCTTATGGATCCACGTCAGGGTGTGATTGATCGTAATTCTCGATGTCAAACGTGTGCGGGAAATATGTCCGAATGTCCCGGACATTTTGGACATATCGATTTATCCAAACCAGTATTTCACGTTGGTTTTATCACAAAAACAATAAAAATATTACGATGCGTTTGTTTTTACTGCAGTAAACTTTTAGTCAGTCCCGTAAGTAAATTAAACTTGAGTTATAAAATGGTTTGATAATTGTACAGAAGCACAGCCCCACCTATTTTTGGCTCTAAAAAAAAAACTAATTATCCGATTTTAATGATTTTTTTTTAAATGTTCGCCGCTACGGCGAATTAGTTCAGAAAAATACTACAAATAATTCTGATAAGAGAAAGATTGGGAAACTTTTAAAATTTGATAAAATTCAATTTTTTTAAATTTTCTTTTCATATTTTGTGTGTGTGCGTTTATATGTGTGTTTGAGTGCATAGTCTAGTAAAACGGACTAAAATAAATACTTTTTCAAGAATAAAAAAAATCGATATCTTGCTACATTTTCGAAATATCGAGCGCGGGAAATCGAAAACTTAATTTTGACGACTACGAGTGCATATTCTGACAAAATGGGTCAAAATAAACATTTTTTCAAAAATAAATAATAGTAGATGATATAAAAAAATAGGCGGTGAAGTTAGTTTAGGTTAGGTTAGTTTAGTTAGTTTTGACCATATACTTCGACTTTTGTATAAAAACTAGGTGGTGAAGTTAGTTTAGTTAGTTTTGATAATATACTTCGACTTCGATATAAAAACTAGGTGGTGAGGTTAGTTAAGGTTAGGTTAGTTTAGTTAGTTTTGACAATATACTTCGACTTTTATATAAAAGTCGAAGTATATTGCCAAAACTAACTAAACTAACTTAACTAACTTCACCACCTAGTTTTAATATAAAAACTAGGTAATACTAAACTAGGTAAAACTAACTAATATACTTCGACTTTGATATAAAGAATAGTTGGTGAGGTTAGTTTAGTTAGTTTTGACAATATACTTCGACTTTTATATAAAAACTAGTTGGTGAAGTTAGTTAAGGTTAAGTTAGTTTACTTAGTTTTGATAATATACTTCGACTTTGATATAAAGACTAGGTGGTGAGGTTAGTTAAGGTTAGGTTAGTTTAGTTAGTTTTGATAATATACTTCGACTTTTATATAAAAATTAGGTGGTGAAGTTAGTTAAGGTTAAGTAAGTATAGTTAGTTTTGACAATATATTTCGACTTTGATATTAGGTGGTGAAGTTAGTTTAGGTTAGGTTTAGCTAGTTTTGACAATATACTTCGACTTTTATATAAAAACTAGGTGGTGAAGTTAGTTAAGGTTAAGTTAGTTTTGATAATATACTTCGGCTTTGATATAAAAATTAGGTGTGTTAGTTAAAGTTAGGTTAGTTTAGTTAGTTTTGACAACATACTTCCACTTTGACACACATGCATACAAAATAAAAAAAGAAAATCTAAAGAAAATTGAATTTTTTCAAATCTAACAAGATTTTCCCAACATTTCTAGTACTGATATCGAGTTGCGGTATTTTTTTTAACTAATCTGTCGTAGTGGCGAACATTTAAAAAAAATCATTAAAATCGAATCATTCGTTTTTCTTTTAGAGCAAAAAATATGTGGAGTCGTGCTTCTGCATAATTACCAATAGTTTTTGGGATGTTTTCATTGTTGAATTTTTTGCGTTCTATTTTTAGACAAATCCAAAAATAAAAGAAATTGTCATGAAATCAAAAGGTCAACCACGTAAACGATTGGCCTTCGTGTACGATTTATGTAAAGGCAAAAACATTTGCGAAGGCGGTGACGAAATGGACATAAGCAAAGACGACGGTCGAAGTATCAGCACAGCAAAACAGACCCACGGTGGTTGTGGCCGATACCAGCCCAAATTGAGACGTACCGGGTTAGATTTAACCGCCGAATGGAAACACGTGAACGAAGACTCGCAAGAGAAAAAAATCAATTTAAGCGCCGAACGAGTTTGGGAAATTTTAAAGCACATAACAGACGAAGAATGTTTCATACTCGGAATGGATCCAAAATTTGCCCGGCCCGATTGGATGATTGTAACAGTATTACCGGTACCGCCGCTACCCGTTCGTCCGGCGGTCGTAATGTACGGCAGTGCCAGAAATCAAGACGATTTAACGCACAAATTGGCCGACATCGTCAAATCCAACAATGAATTGGCACGAAACGAGGCGGCCGGCGCTGCGGCCCACGTAATCGCCGAAAATATCAAAATGTTACAGTTCCACGTGGCCACGCTGGTCGATAACGATATGCCCGGAATGCCTCGCGCAATGCAAAAATCCGGCAAACCGTTAAAAGCGATTAAAGCGCGATTAAAGGGCAAAGAGGGTCGTATTCGTGGCAATTTGATGGGTAAACGTGTTGATTTCTCAGCGCGTACGGTAATCACACCAGATCCGAATCTACGAATCGATCAGGTTGGCGTTCCACGTTCAATTGCACAAAATCTAACATTCCCGGAAATAGTGACACCGTTCAATATTGACAAGATGATGGAACTTGTACAACGCGGTAATTCACAGTATCCTGGAGCCAAATATATTGTTCGTGATAATGGAGAACGTATCGATCTGCGATTTCATCCAAAACCTTCTGATTTACATTTGCAGTGTGGTTACAAGTAAGTATAATAAATTGGAATTTTAACCCATTACAGACCCAGATATTTATTACATGTATGATGAGACTTTAAAGCGTTTTTTTTTTTTATATTAAGGAAATTGATAGGAAACACAATAGAATCCCTTTTTTTAAACCTTTTTTCTTTTTTTCTGTGTGAAAATTACTAATAAAATATTTCAGAGCGATACAAGTTGACTCCAAATATTTGCATTGATTTTAAAATAACTAACAGCCTTATTAATGAGAATGTGCTTAAAACTATTTTAACTAAAAGCATGTTAACTTGATTTTAAATGTATCGTATTAATAAAACCATTTTAAGATGATTTTAGTTAAAATTGTTTTAAAAAGATTTTAAAAAGATTGCGTTCAGTAAGGTTGCATGATGTTGCATTTTGAAAAAAATATCTATATAAAATAATATACTTCTAATATTTAGACACATATGTAAAAATAGTTAAAAATGTTTCTCAATAAATATCCAATTTTTGGTGAATATAAGTGATGTAAAATTTAAAAAAAAATACAAGCAGAAATGTGACATTTAATTTTTTTATTTTTTCAATGCATTTTTGACTTATAAAACAGAAAAATTTGAATATTACGTAAAGCGTCAATATAAATAAAATACACTGTAAAAACTAGAAATTAACGAATCAAAGGCATTTGTCGCCATGGTTTATTATTATTGTTTACTATTTTTGTGACTTGCTAGGATTCATTCTAGGATTACAAAAAATATTTTGTTTGTTTCCAAACTAATAGAATAGCTCTTCTCCGACCGAATCTTTACAGCTATTCTGAGAAAGCTTATCGGGATTCTCTTTGTGGATTTATTTAATAATTCCATTCTGAATCTTTGTAAAATTGTAACAAAATCCGACAAATAAAAATACGTTCGGGTTACAATGGGTTAACTCTTTGATTACAAATGCTTCCATCATTAATTTTTTTATTCATTTAAATTTCAGAGTGGAACGACACATTAAAGATGGCGATTTAGTCATTTTCAATCGACAGCCCACTCTACACAAAATGAGTATGATGGGTCACAGAGTGAAAGTGTTACCGTGGTCAACATTTCGTATGAATTTGTCGTGCACATCACCATATAACGCTGATTTTGACGGTGACGAAATGAATCTACACGTGCCACAGAGTATGGAGACCCGAGCCGAAGTCGAGAATATTCATATAACACCACGTCAAATTATTACCCCGCAGGCTAATAAACCTGTCATGGGTATTGTACAGGATACGTTGACCGCGGTACGAAAAATGACCAAACGGGATGTCTTTATCGAAAAAGAGCAGATGATGAATCTGTTGATGTTCTTACCAATTTGGGATGGTAAGTATTTGTACAAGTTCAGCTTATATTAATGCTCAGTGTTATAAGAGACAAATAAGTAATTCTGTGAAATAAATTTATTCATAGATGTCGGTATATTTCATAAATTTAGTAAGGAAGTAAATTTATTCTAGAAATCTAGTCAAGCAAATTCTATTTAGAGATTAACAGTTTTAACAGGGTACTTGACTGAAGTTAAAAAAATATTCTAAAAGCATTGTTTTTCCATATCATTTAAGTGATTTTTTTATTTTTGACAGATTCTGTAAAAAATCATCAAAAAAAAAAAATAACCCTACAATTTTAAATGAGAAAAAGGCGGGAAAAACGCCTCACTATAGTGACGTCACAGTTTGAAGCAACTAAACGTCAATGTTAATATTTATAACCTCAAAACTTTGATTATATTCATAAAATGTCAAAGTAGAAGCAAGTATTTATTAGAATTCTGACCGATTATTATTACTATATATATAAGCTAATAGAAATATTCAAAAGAAAACACAATTTCACCTCATCGATGAAAATTATCAAAATCGACATATCTAGCTACAAAATGTTACGTCATATTCAAGAAATGGCACGTTTTCACTGAATATTTGTTGAAAAATGGCGATTTTCAAAGTAAAATTTCTAAATAGTTATTAAATTTTTTTAAGTTTCATCATTAAAATTGGACATATGTAATGATAATGCATACAATTATTTAATATTTGACACAAATTTTAAATACAGTCAAGTACCGTATTCAGTTATGTTCGGATACGTACATGTTAAATATTTAAGTACACACCTGTAAAATCTCAAATTCTGCTTATTTCTTGAATTCTTTTGCAGCTTTTTATAATATTTTCAGCTAATGATTTTATCAAAAACTGTTTTATTTTAATAAAATAAAATTTCTTAGCAGATTTAATTTACAAAAACAAAATTAAATTTCTTTTCACGTGATTGGCAGATAATATTGTTAATGTTACAAATGTGGTTTAGTTTAATGGCGGCCTATATTTCATATTTTAATGCCTGTACTCACTGTATAGACTACGGTGTTTTTTAAACATTAATTCAAATATAGTTGACAAGCAAAAAAACAAATATTGCTCTTAAGGTACAATCACAGTGTGATCGACCGAAAAATAGTCAATTTTTGTGATTTTTTTCGGATGGATAGGATAGGGGAATGGGGATGAATTTTTTTTTACGATTAATACCACTATTTAACAATACAAAAATATTGTTTTTTATTAATTTTTATTTATTTTTAATAATTATTATAATTTTTTGAAAAAAGTGTCTAAAAAGGGTGATATTGGTGTCCACGATTGCGGCCGCAGTTTTCATTTGGCAAAAAAAAAATGCTATGTACCTATGTGAGCTTTTTTTTTAAATTTGAAAAAATGGCGGTGATTTGAATAAAAAGTACAAAATTTTTTATAGTTTTCCGTTTGGAAAAATAGGAAGATTTCAAAAAAAAGCTCCCATAGGTGCATAGTGGCTTACCTACAGATTGGTAATCTATTTGATTTTTTTTTTTTTTGCCAAATGAAAACTGCGACCGCAACCGTGGGCACCAATATCCGCCCTTTTTTAAAGACACTTTTTTCAAAAAGTTATCATTATTATAAAAAATAAATAAATATGAATAAAAAAAATATTTTTTGTATTGTTAAATAGTGGTATTAATCGTAAAAAAAAATCATTCCCATTCCCCCATCCTATCCATCTGAAAAAAATCGCAAAAATTGATTATTTTTTGGCCGATCACACTGTGATGGTACCTTAATATTATAAACTTAACTTTTACTTAAGTAGTTAAGTAACTTTCCAAAAATACTTTTGACGACCAAAAAAAAAAAAGGAACTTAAACATTAAATACATAAAAGCATACTCTGTATTTTCTCGCTACTTAATATTTTTTTTCCCTCGGACGCCATTTTATAAAAATTTGTTTTTTCACCACTTTTAATCATTTTTTTCCCGGACGTCATTTTGTAAAAATTTGTCGCAAAACACAATTTGAGAAATGTAGGTATAAAGAACGTATGTGATGTGACAGAAAGAAACTAGTTCTGCCATCTACTTCGTAGCTACAAATTGACGTTCAATTAGAAAATGCACTATTAAGTAATTTACTTTTAAGGAATTTTTATGGAAGGAATTTGATTTACTAATCCAATAGTTTTTCATTAATTTATTTGTCTTTTATAATACTAAGCATAATATAAAAATGAAGACCTCCAAAAAGTTCACCTGTATATATTTCTAATCCTTTTGTGTTTTTAATTAGGAAAAATGCCACAACCAGCTATTTTAAAACCGAAACCATTATGGACTGGAAAACAATTGTTTTCACTAATTATCCCCGGAAACGTGAACCTAATTCGTACACATTCAACTCACCCTGACGACGAAGACGATGGTCCGTACAAATGGATATCACCAGGTGACACAAAAGTAATGGTTGAGCATGGAGAGCTCATAATGGGTATTCTGTGCAAGAAAACGCTTGGAGCCTCTGCTGGATCACTGCTTCATATTTGTTTCCTAGAACTTGGCCACGAAGTATGCGGCCGGTTCTACGGTAACATTCAGACGGTCATCAACAACTGGCTACTGCTGGAAGGTCACAGTATCGGTATCGGTGACACTATTGCCGATCCTCAGACCTACCAAGAAATCCAGAAGACGATCAAAAAGGCCAAAAATGATGTAATAGAAGTTATCCAGAAAGCTCACAATATGGAATTGGAACCCACACCCGGTAACACACTTCGACAAACTTTCGAGAATCAAGTAAACAGAATTTTGAACGACGCTCGTGACAAAACGGGTGGTTCCGCCAAGAAATCTTTAACCGAATACAACAATTTAAAAGCTATGGTGGTAGCCGGGTCCAAAGGATCCAACATTAACATCTCACAGGTTATTGCTTGTGTGGGTCAACAAAACGTAGAAGGTAAACGTATACCATTCGGTTTCCGAAAACGAACGTTACCTCACTTCATCAAAGACGATTACGGTCCCGAGTCTAGAGGTTTCGTCGAAAATTCATATCTTGCCGGTCTGACACCATCCGAATTCTATTTCCACGCTATGGGAGGTCGTGAGGGTCTGATCGATACCGCTGTAAAAACCGCCGAAACCGGTTATATTCAACGTCGTCTCATAAAGGCTATGGAAAGTGTAATGGTAAACTATGACGGTACTGTACGTAATTCCGTGGGGCAACTCATTCAGTTACGTTACGGTGAAGACGGTCTGTGCGGGGAAATGGTCGAATTTCAAACGATGCCTACGGTGAAGTTGTCGAATCGCGCGTTTGAACGTCGTTACAAATTCGATCCGTCAAACGAGCGTTATTTGCGTCGAATATTTACCGAGGATGTCATCAAACAGTTACTAGGTAGCGGTGGGGATGTCATCCAAGAACTTGAAAGGGAATGGGAACAACTCACGAAAGATCGTGAAGCGTTACGACAAATTTTCCCGAACGGTGAAAATAAAGTTGTGCTCCCGTGTAATTTACAAAGAATGATATGGAACGTTCAAAAGATTTTCCATATTAATAAACGCGCGCCCACAGACTTAAGTCCACTACGAGTCATTCAAGGCGTACGCGATTTACTCAAAAAATGTATCATAGTGGCCGGAGATGACCATCTTTCGAAACAGGCCAACGAAAATGCCACCTTGCTATTCCAGTGCCTTGTTCGATCCACACTCTGCACAAAATTAATATCTGAAGAATTTCGACTCAGCTCTGAAGCGTTCGAATGGTTGATTGGAGAAATTGAGACACGATTTCAACAAGCACAGTGTGCACCCGGTGAAATGGTTGGCGCGTTGGCTGCTCAAAGTTTAGGCGAACCGGCCACCCAGATGACACTGAACACTTTCCATTTTGCCGGTGTATCGTCAAAGAACGTAACACTTGGTGTACCGCGTTTGAAAGAAATTATTAACATCAGTAAGAAACCAAAAGCTCCATCTCTAACCGTGTTTTTAACTGGCGCAGCCGCTAGGGATGCTGAAAAAGCGAAAAATGTATTGTGTCGTTTGGAACACACTACATTAAGAAAAGTGACCGCAAACACTGCTATTTATTACGATCCGGATCCACAGAATACGGTTATCGCGGAAGATCAAGAATTCGTTAATGTTTACTACGAAATGCCTGACTTTGATCCAACTAGGATTTCACCATGGCTTCTGCGTATTGAATTGGATCGTAAACGGATGACTGACAAGAAATTGACTATGGAACAGATTGCCGAAAAGATTAATGCAGGTTTCGGTGATGATTTGAACTGTATCTTCAACGACGATAATGCTGAAAAACTTGTATTGCGTATACGTATTATGAATTCTGATGATGGCAAATTTGGCGGTGAAGGTGGTGAGGAAGAAGTCGACAAGATGGAGGACGACATGTTCCTACGTTGTATTGAAGCCAACATGTTGAGCGACATGACATTACAGGTAAATTTGGTGGCTTATTTTTGTGGTTAAATTAGTTATTTATGGATAGTAATGCTCATTTAACTCAGGGCAATATGACTCAAGAAATACAAAATTTTGTTTTCGACTTTTAGACCGAATATTTTAAATAATTACATTTTTGATAAAATTTCAAACGTAAACATTTAACGCGCCATTATTTGTGACGTAACTGGGTATAAAAATTACGAAAACAGTCTAAATGAGCGTCGTTCATTGACATTTAAAAAATAATATCAGTCACATATTGCTATTGAGGTTATTGTGATTCAGTTTTACGGTTTTTTTTTGTTTTTTTTTTGAACAGTTGTTAAAAATTAGTTTTTTTTTATTGCTTCCGAGACTACTAAAGTAGCGGAAGCATTGTGATCACTTTTGAAAAATAAAAAATTTTTCCTTCCAAAATAAAATTTTTTACGCACATTTTACGTTTTAAAGCTTCCTGAACAATTTCGGTTTGGTGTCTGTCCGTCTGTGTGTTCTGAACTATTCGATTGTTTTTAATGAAATTTTCAGAAATTATGCAGTTTGGTTCGTAGATGGTCCCCTATGAATTTAATCGAAATCGAAGGAACGGTAGCTACGCCGCTACCATGTCATTCCATTAATATACTAAATTGCATCAAGTGGCATAACTTCTGAACTATTCGATTCTTTTTTATGAAATTGTCAGAAATTATGCGGTCTGGTTCCTAGATGGTTCCCTACAAATTTCGTTGCATACGGAGTAATAGTATCCACGGCGCTACCATGAAATCCCATTAAATGTCAATATCTTATTTACTGCTAGTCCCACTTCGCTCAATTTTTTATGAATCGTGTTGTTTATTTATTTTTATTAATTTATATACCTATATTAAATTATACGAAGATATATTGGGCATTAAATTACCAAGGTCTTTTACGAGTACGAGAAAGCTGTGTACCACACCCCATTGGCAGCGTATTTTTTTAATTTGTTAATTAGGTAAATTGTAATGACGAAAATAAAATTTGTGCGAATGGATTTGCCGATCATTTACTGTATAATTGGAAACAGTAGCGTCTCTAGTGTCAATGCCAATAATCAGAATGTTTAGTTACGTTATACAACGCGCGAAAATGGTAGACTTTTAAACTAATAGATTAGGACAAACATTTTTTTTAGTGATATTATTGGAATTTTATCCTTAATTCTTATTCTTTTTTCATTTTTTCAGGGAATTGAAGCGATTTCAAAAGTATACATGCATTTACCCCAAACTGACAGTAAGAAACGTATGGTGATTACTGAAACCGGTGAATTTAAAGCGATTGCTGAATGGCTTCTGGAAACTGACGGTACTTGTATGATGAAAGTCTTGTCTGAACGTGACGTAGACCCGGTGCGAACATTCAGTAACGACATCTGTGAAATATTTTCCGTATTGGGAATTGAAGCTGTACGTAAATCAGTGGAGAAAGAAATGAACGCCGTGTTGCAGTTCTACGGTCTTTACGTAAACTATCGACATCTTGCTTTACTTTGTGACGTCATGACCGCCAAAGGTCACTTGATGGCTATTACACGTCACGGAATTAATCGACAAGACACTGGTGCATTAATGAGATGCTCGTTCGAAGAAACTGTGGACGTGTTGATGGATGCAGCTAGTCACGCTGAAGTAGATCCAATGAGGGGTGTATCCGAGAATATTATTATGGGACAATTACCCAGAATGGGAACTGGTTGCTTCGATTTACTTCTGGATGCTGAAAAATGTAAAGCAGGAATTGAATTGCCACTGGGTATTGGAATGGGTGGAGGTTTAGGTGTGGGAATCGGTGGAGGATTGGGTATGGGCGGTATGTTCTTTGGATCGCAAGCCACTCCAAGTGTATCACCCGGCACGCCATGGATCTTTGGAAGCACACCCTCGTATGGATCTGTGGGATCATGGTCACCGGGACAAATGTGTGGCTCGGGAATGACTCCTGGTGGACCTAGTTTTTCACCAAGTGCTGCTAGTGACGCGAGTGGCATGAGCCCGGCCTATCAATCTCCATTTTCACCGGGACAAATTGGCAGTCCGATGTCACCGTACATTCCATCTGGTGGTGGACAATCACCAAATTATTCTCCGTCAAGTCCATCATTCCCACCCACGTCACCAAGTATGACACCAACGTCACCTGGATACAGTCCAACGTCACCGTCGTATTCACCTACGTCACCAAACTATTCTCCAGCGTCACCTAGCTATTCTCCCACTTCACCATCTTATTCACCTACATCACCAAGTTATTCCCCAACATCGCCGTCATATTCACCGACGTCCCCGTCGTACTCTCCAACTTCACCAAGTTATTCACCAACCAGTCCATCGTACTCGCCAACATCGCCTTCATATTCCCCTACTTCACCGTCGTATTCTCCAACATCACCCAGTTATTCACCCACCAGCCCTTCATATTCTCCCACATCTCCATCGTATTCCCCCACTTCACCATCTTATTCTCCAACTTCACCAAGCTACTCCCCTACAAGCCCTTCTTATTCACCCACATCACCATCATATTCCCCAACTTCCCCCTCTTATTCCCCATCAAGTCCACGCTACACACCAGCTTCACCAAGCTACTCACCAACTTCCCCGTCTTATTCGCCATCATCTCCACAATATTCACCTGCTTCGCCAAGTTATTCACCATCATCTCCAAAATATTCCCCGACCAGTCCAAGTTATTCACCAACATCTCCTTCATTTGCTGGAGGAAGCCCACAATATTCACCCACCTCACCCAGCTATTCGCCAACGTCACCAAGCTATTCACCGTCATCGCCTCAGCATACACCTGCGGCCAGTACAAGATATTCGCCATCGTCACCTAACTATTCCCCATCGAGTCCTAGTTACTCGCCAGCATCTCCACAGTATTCGCCAACTGGAAGTTCAAAATATTCGCCGACATCACCTACTTACACTCCCACGTCACCGTCGTACAGTCCAGCCAGTCCGGCCTATAGTCCGGCTCAGTCCCCGCGGTATTCACCAAGTTCACCAAGCTATTCACCTACAAGCCCCACACATGACCCAGACATGTAAATTTTATTTTTGTTTTGTAATTCATTTTTGATATATTTAATTACTTTTGTACAATAATTAATATATTATTTTAGAGTGTTAATTATTTTTTAAGATTATCAAAAGTAGATTAAAAATTTTAATTGGATAAAAACACAGAAAATGGAAAAAAAATTATAAAAAGTACAATTTGTATTTTTCTATAGAATAAAAAAATTTTAATTTAAGCAAATTAATATTAAATGCTGATTTATTTGTAATTGTATAATATAATATTGAATAAATTTATTTATACACCTTAATTTTCACTTTTCTTTTATATTTCCTATTTCATTTACAGTTACAGGTCATGCTAAATTCAAGGTAACGTAAGCTTTCTAGGATTTCTAACTACGAAGTTCTTATGAATTCGTGATTTCTGCCATCGCACTAGGTGCTCTACTCATACTTGACAACTTGTAATAGTCTGAGTCGAATTTGATCCAATTTAAGAGACAGTGACATTCGAATATAGAAAGTAAAAAGTTTAGATAATCCTACTATTAACAAATTAAAGATTAATTTTGATATTAACTCAAGCTATGTATTTAATTACGAAATCCTGACTTAATTCGGGTCTAACACGTATTTGTCGAATTTTTATATAGGGTATATGATAGCACATGTCTAGCACAATACAGCATAACTTTTTTGTTTGAAAGAAAATGGTAGAAGCTAACTTTATGGGCAGAATATTGACCAATTGGTCGGAAAACATTTCATATTACACGACTTAATGTTATTCCAACTATCGGTGGAAATTATTCCAGGCTACAAGAATTCTATTTAAATTTAAAGAATTGTTTTTAAACATTATTCTAATGCTTAAGAAAGTGTCGATATTTATCTGAATTAGATTGTAGACTTAGGGTGTCTACACAATCAATGATATAAGAAATAAGGAATAAGAAGTATGCCATCTAGTGACGTTGAGTGGAACTTTAACGTAACTGCTCATAGATATAAATATGTAGGTACTTTTGTACGTCAAAATTCGTGCTTTTTTTCACTTTAGTGGCAAAAAAAGTCATCACGAACGTTTTTTCATGAATTTTGATGTACAAAAATACCTAAATACATATACCTAAGAGAAGTTACGTTAAAGTTCCATTCAACGTCACTAGATGGCATATTTCTTATTCCTTATTTCATTGATTGTGTAGACAGCCTAAGTGGTCGAAAAATGACATTTCATATTACACAACCCAATTAGTGATTTTATTTAATGAATTTTCTAAATTAATTGGGCGTATCTTCATACTCATAATTCCTTATTACCGTTAACGTGTTAAAATATGCAAATACGATAACGCGCGCACCTCTAGTGGTGAAATTAGAAGCTGCCTGAAGTGTCATTTACATGTATATCTAATTGGTGATACAAACATAAATAGGTAAATATGGCTTATATATAAAGTTACGTGATTTTATAATATTGCCTTCTTTTGAAAAGCTTTTAAATTACACTTCTAGAGGCACGCACATAGTGTGTACGGTGTAGTGATGTCGGCTGATTAATCGATTAGTCGACTAACTTTGTTTAAATTTAGTCATATTTTAGTCGACTATTTTACCTTCGATTAAATGATTAATTTTTTTTCAAATGACTAAAAACGACTAATTTAACAATTTTTCTGTATTATTAATTGGACTTCAAAAAATGGAAACTAAAAAATTATCCATCTATATAATTTTCACTTTTATGTGATTAATATATTGTGATATTTCATATCTTTCTTTTGCTTAAAAGAAAAATATTAAAAGTCCATAATTAAATTCGAAAAAAAGTCTCGTTTTTGAAAGTTGCATAGGTTACCTTACCATGAATTTGACTAAAAATTTAGTCGATTAATCGACTACTCTGTGCTCGATATTTTCGACTAATGACTAATTTTATCTGAAAAACAATTTTAGTCGATTAACTTCTTCTCGGCCCGACATCACTAGTGTACGGTGTGTACCGTGTGTACTCTCGTTATTAGAACTTTATTGTAGGATATACTACATAAATGAAACGCAGTACGTAAAAATAAACTTATTTATTTTTGCAAAATTTTTAAACAAATCATTAAAAAATTACATAAATTTTGGTACAAATTTTTATAAGAATTTTGCATTCAAATTTTTAATTACAAAAATTTTGGTCGGAATGTTTTTTATTACATAATTTACAATATACAGTAAGCAAAGTTAGGCTGGCAATAACAGAAAATTAACAAAGTTATTATGTTAACGCCTTTAATGATGCACATGAAAAATTTTATTCAACTGAAATTGTTGCACTTTTCATGATAGGTTTTCATGTCATTCAGTATCATCTTTGGTTAGAAATCACTAGCATTATTGATTGACTTTTATTAATAATTTTTATTAATATTATCTACATAACTTACAATTAGTCTTTACAGGTACAATATCAGGTACAGATTTTTTCCAAATAAAAAAAAATGAAATAAACTCAGTAAATTCGATCAAAAATTATCAATTGTCACAATGACATAACGCTTTTAGTGGACCAAAAAAAGTTATTTTGCGAATTTAACGATATATCGCGACCGGACTTAAAAAATCCTCTGGCGAAGGAAAAAGTGTCCGTCCAATATACCCATCCAAGTCAGCTTTGTCAGGTACGTACGTTCCGTTATTCAGCTTCCCCTTCCTGATCTTCCCTTCCTAACTATTCCTCGAGCCTCGCTGCTTACTTAGCAGCGAGAGATTCGAGGGCAGCCCCTCGAAGGTGATCATGACCTCCTGGAGAAGTTCGTCTCGTGCGACCGAAGATAATTGCTTTTTGCACAGATGCCAACGGCCAAGTGTTCGATATAGGTCTGGTTCAGCTGTCGTAGTTCATGTAAAAGATCTTGGTATTTAATCCTCTTTTGCTCTTTCCGTCAGAGTAGAAAACTCAATGACATACATATTCGAGACGTTAAATTTTGGAATATTATATCAGGCTTATCAGCGTTCAGTTGCCTGGTGCTTGCAAGTGATTACAAAGGTCGTAAGGCAAGATAAGTGTTTTGCCTACTTCGTAATTTATTAAGTTTATGTAACATCTGTGTCTTTAATGCAGAACTATGTAGAACGTAATTATTACAGAAGAATAATTATATACTTCAATTCACTAAATTGAAGCAGTATTAGAGTTTGATTTCTTTAGTGCTTAGAGTTCTGCTGTTCAAGAACATTAACTCAGAAATGTTCAGTTGAAATTTACACTCATTTCTTAAGGAAAATCCTAACGGTTTTTTAAATATCCCACAGAATAAACCTAGTAAGCCGTTTCCTAATTAGGTGTGACTTCGTCTGGAATTAAATGCCCTATATTTAAAGACGCAGAGTGAAAAATTTTTTTGAAACAAAAATTTAAATTAAGGACTTTTTGATTTACCAGATACTAAATTTACAATTAGTTAAATAAGTAAAAAAAAAATTCCTGTTACTATAAACGGATCCGTGTCTATTGTTGCACTAGTTGCGATGCTAACGTCGTCATAGATCGGTCTAAAAACACGATATTTTTTTTTTACTAAACAAAAAATTTACTTATTTCAAATTTTGCAACATAATTTTAAATGTTTTACGTTTTACCCGTCGCACAGTGGGGCCAAAGTATGTAAAAGATGGCAAAAATTATTTAGTCCTTTTATTGACTACAGAATAGTTATATAACAATATATTTTACTTTTACTTGATATTTATTAATAAAATACTGGGTGTCCCACTATACAGGGTGTCCCATAACGGTTAGTCAAATTATATATCAAAAACCATTCGTCGGATGAATTTGAAATTTGCAGATCTTGTTTGACCCTAGGTTGAGACTTTTTTCATACAACTCGATTTCATTTCCGGTTACTGGTTTCTAGCCACGTGGTATAATTTATAAATTTTAAATGAAATATGGAATTTATGACAACGAATTTCGATGATACGCTTAATTTTAGCTTTAACTTAACTGGAATATTCGGTACTTACATAAATCTAATAATTGTGAGTGTTTTATTTAATCATTTGATATTTTTATGCACCACTGAGAGCTTATATGAACTTTCTAAGCTTCTTATTGATGATTTTTTCTCAAACAAAATGAAAATAAAATCAGTAAATTTCGAAAAAAGGTGCAATTTGGTGCAAGCTCTGTAATCATAATACCAAAATAGACTAATTGTTTTATCAAATGCCACAAATATATCCGTTGGATTCGATTGGATACGTAACTAAAATTCTTTGAGAAATTAATTTTTACAGAATTTTTCTAGCTAATTCAACCATGTTTTATTAAAGCTTGATAGTATCAATACGAGTACTGATTTTTACAAACAAGATACATAAAAAAAATAACATACCATGGGGAACATCGCCCATTATAACCGATTTTAATTTATTTTTTTTATAACTTAAATAATCGTCCCGCAAATCACTACTTTACATACAATGATATGGTTTAAAAAGCAATCAATTTATAGAAATAACAAATAATAGTCGATATATTTGCACCCCCCCCCCCCGGCTATTTTACATAAGTTAATTACAGAGGTCGTTGCTAGAATATTTTAGCTATTGACTTAAGGGGTCATATAAATTTTAACTTATAATTTAATTTTTTGTATTTTTGCCACCTTTAATGGTATTTGGCCCCACTGTGCGTCGGTTATTAATTTACAATAAATAAAATACCCTGTTAAATAAAGTATTTTTTATTGCTCAAAACCATTATTTACCAGTTAAAAAAAAAAACAATTGAAATTTGCACTAAACTACGTCCCGTTATGGAAAATCAAATGTGGGCGTGGTTTAAAACTTAGTCATAGTGGCGAATTAAAAAACTACTGCAAGTGCATTAAAATTGATAGTTAAAGTAACAGTAACAATTTGAAATGATCCCTTTTTACTTGAAAAAATATGCCAAATTGTTAAATTCTAATAATCAAAACCCTGCCTAGGGACTAAGTCTGACAACATTACTGCCACCTGATATCATATTGAAATAGTAGTTAGTGTGTGGACTAGACAATATGATATAACTGACACCTCAGATAAGTATAGACCACATTAATTAAAAAGGGCCTGACGTCATTAACAAATGCAGCAAAATTAGACGTACAAATATAAGTTGCTAAATAATAAATGATGAAAAGGAAAGGAGACAGAAAACTAAGTGCGTTTGATTTTGTTTCATTTGTTTGATGACGCCAGACGATACAACATTTACGTATACATCTAGTTGGTGATAGAAATCTAGTAACATGTATAATCTAATTTCACCAGCAGAGGTATACGTGTAATAAATATTTTTGTAAGACTAGAAAGTCGACTTGTAATTTAACTGTTTTTTCTCATATTTTCTTATCATTCGGAAACAATTCCGCCATTTTTATATGTTGCAAAATTTGAGTGATCTTTTTCTGGGCGTTTTGAGAACTGGTTTGGTTCCGTTTCAATCTCAAATTATATGTTCGACAATAATTATGGATCCCAATTAGACATACAACCTCAAAGATCACTTTCTGAATGTAGATGAAATGACTGATACAAGTGACCCACGAAAAATCAACATCCTCTTGAATAATCGTAACCAATTGCTTTCTAACGTTCTTCGTATGTTTTAGTGTCTGTAAATTAGAATCCACCATGTTTAGCAGATGGCCGATTGTAGTTATTAAATTTTCTGACGGCAAAAAGTCATTGCTACGTCTGTCATCCACAAAAAACGTATCCCCTTCGTCCGTAGCATAACTACCACTTAATGCGTCCTGGCAATTTTGGCAATTATTATTCAAGAGTTGCTTGCCAATGAAATTACTAACATGAACTACCGAAACTGTGTTTAAATTGCCACGTAGTACAGCTTTCGCTGCACTACGCACTAATTTCAGCACATTCTCGTTCAAATTCATTTTAGCATCATTGACACTTTCTGGGTCATTTGTACCAGCCGCTAAATCTACATCCAGAAATGTCTGTAGACGATCTAAAACGCTCCCATCATCATGTTCACGGATACACTCGGAAGTATCCGTCTTTAAACCACTGATAATTTGAGTTTTTAGAGAGTCTACGAATTGTGATACGGTTGGGTTGCTGTTTTTGCCACGAATTGCACCAAACAAATTCTCTAGTGCGTCTAAATTGAAATCCCTGGTACGGAGGTATGAAAATTTGTCATTTTTCGAAAGGGTTTTCCAGATCCCCGTGACCGCCTTAATCGTCCTTATCCATCCGTCCTGGCATCGGGGACGGATAAATGAGGATGGATTTTCAACTGTCGGGTCATTTGAAATTTTGACAAATTTCCATTCGTTGTTAATGACTTCTATCATTTTTTGCCAAAATTCCAAATGACCAGAAGTATTGGTAAGACGGCCACGGAGTGGTTTGTTGTCTGGAGGAAATTGCTGACCCCCGTTCAAACTGTCAAATAATTGATCAATTTGATTGATGAACGCCACAGTGGCTGCTCCCGATTGTGTTGGTAAAAAATCTGAAATAAATAAACAAAAATTAGTATTTCTGCAATACAAGAAAATATAAATTAAAGTAAAAAAATGTTTTTTAAGAAAAAGCTTTTATTTAAAAATGGGTTAAAAAAATAAAGTAACTTTTGAGTGAAGTTTGAAGCAATATGCAACATATTTTATAAAAGCTTGAGGCGTTATCATTAATTATTTCCGTTTTGGATGTAACTGTAGCTACTTTACTTTTCAGTAGTTATCAAACTTAATTAAACGCTTCAAGCTAATTATGTTGCATATTGTTTCAAACTTCACTCAAAAGTTATTTTATTTTCATTTAGCCCATTTTTAAATAAAAGCTTTTCCTTAAAAAACATTTTTTTTTTACTTTAATTTTCTACTTTTTAATCTGATTACAATTAATTTTAAAAAAAATTAAAGAAGTAACTTTTTACCTATATTTTAATCGGTTAATTTACCCTAATGAAACATAACTATGGAAACAAAAAATTACAATGTAAAATCAATGGATTATATTTGACAATTCGAAATGTCAAAAAGTTGCACAGGACTAAAAATCAACAATTTTTGTTTGAGGCGATTTAGAACAAAACTAATTATACAATATTGCATTGTCATCAAGTTTATATACGTATGCAAAATTTGAAACCTCTAGCTCAATTAGAACCTGTCTAAATTTTGATTCCAAAATTTGATCTAAACCAACATACTAACATAGCAAGTTAAATAAAAGCTTTTAAAAATAGTATATTGTGCAATAAGTGCGGGAAATTGTCGATTGCCCACGAAAGCGAAGTTGAGCGCACGAACGTAGTGAGTGCGCTCATTCGCTTGAGTGGGGCAATCGACAATCCCGCACGAGTTGCACATACTATTTTTTATTACGAATTTCACATACTTTTTTCTATTATTATCACTAATTTGACATTTTTATTTCTTTTTAAAATAATATTTTTAAGTGTTCGTCTTTTTTTTCTGAATTAATTATCGTTTAAATTACTTTACTGATGGTTTCTATAGAAATAATTATGAAATATTTATTAAATGAAAAATTAAGAGGCGGCTTTGCGTGTTTTGATTAAATTTGGCGTGTTTTATTGTCAATTTGCGTGTACAAAGTTACTTTCCACACGCAAAAAAGTATGTGGGAAGAGTACAGTGGGCAAATAGCTATTTTGCGTACAGAAATGTGTGCGCCAAGTTAGTACTTCTCCCGCATGAGTAATAAAAAAACAATAACCCTGTCGCAGCATCCTGCATAAGCGAATTTCCGTTTATAAAAATTAGTTTTTCTCGAACATAGAATAACAGTTTAAAGACCTTTTTATGTGACTTTTTCTCCTGTCTTCAATGGTGTAAAATATTTTTCAAAAATTTTTGAATAAGTGGAAATTTTGACAAAAAACTAATTTTTTTCACGAAAATTGCCAAAAAAAACCATGTTTCGAGCATCGGACGTGCTTGGCTAACAAACCTGTCCAACGGTTTGGGACTTCCAACCTTTTCACCAAATTCCGTAAAAGTAAATTCACCAAATTCCATTTTAAATTCTAACGGACCAAGCAGTGTTAACGTTTTTCTCCAAAATTCGTTAATTAACGAGTTATAGCAACTGCTTAGTTTATTGTTAATACAATAAATAATAATGATAATAATAATGCGTTTAACGTCCGTTTTCCGGACAATTCAGTCCATAACAGACGCCACCCACATCATTATTTTGTATATTTTTTTTTATTTATTCATTACATTATATTTGTTACATTATACATACATTTATGATGTGGGTGGAGGAGAAAGAAAGTGGGTGAGAGCTAGGATTTGGTGGGTATGCGTCTGCAGCCGTCTTCTTAAGGAACTATGCCGATAATCATCTGGAATTGTGAAGGGAAACTGCAGAAAACCTTCACGAGCATAGCCGGTCGTCGGATTCGAACCCTCGACCTACCAGTCGCAAGTGCCAGTTAGTGCTTAAGCACGCTCGGCCACTTCGCTGGTATTGTTAATATATTTTCACATTTTAGCGTAACCGACATTAACCATCTTTATCGCAAGGTTAATAAAATAATAGGAATAATACGCTCAGGCGTAATAGATCCTGTGAAATTTGATATTTGTCGGTTTTATATATATATATATATATATATATATATATATATATATATATATATATATATATATATATATATATATATATATATAAATATATAAATAAATTGAAAAGTTTTCGCAACATTTTTGTTCACTATTGGAAAGTGGAGAAAAAAACACGTAAAAAAAGGTCGTGAATGATTATTCTAAGTAAACTGGTTTCCAAGAAAAACTAATTTTTTAAATTTATAATCTATTTTCATATTCAGTCGCTTTTTAAAATTTTTGATAAATTTTGTTAAAAACCACCAAGACGAAAGCTGCTTAATTTTAAATTAAAACATTGGCGCGACAAACGGCTCATTGTAACGACGTCACAATTTGAAAATAAATATTTTTTTCTTGTGTGCTAAGAAAACTGAAGTTACGTTTATTAAGGCTATGAATTTATTCATAACGTTTACGAACAACGGTTGAATGAACGCCATCGACATGCAAAATTCGCCGTATTACTCTTCTCTACATAGCTATTCCGCTGCGCATGCGCATGACAATTAAATAAAGAATTCGCCGTACGGCGAAAATTATGAGTTTAATAATGTGATTGTGGGCGAATTTCCGCATTATGTTTACTTCAATAAAATTAAATAAAATTTTAACTTACTCATGATAGAAATGATGCTTACTCCTGCCGATACGCGCTGTGAAAAAAATTCTGCCGCCAACTTCACATTCGTTTTGGCGTTCAAGACCGGCTTGAGAAGATGGTCGGTAATATGGCGCAAGCCGCCGATAAGCGGGGGCTTAAATATTTCCTTCTCTTTTTCGTATGAAAATAAAACAACATCCCATTTTGCGGTCGCAATTTGCTCCACACGCCCTAAAGGCACCTTCAACTGAACATTATATTTCCGAAACATGTTCCTGGTACACACTAGGAGATGTGGAGCATCGAAAACAGTATGAATAGTTTTACCTTTATGCGAAAAATTCGGTTCAGACGTGGTAGCCCCTAAAATTCGTAAAGCCATTAAATTCCTTGAACTCGTATCACAAACGGTTGCGACCACGTCTAAGTGAATTGAGTCCAAGGCGTCAATCACTTCACGAATAATTGAAGCTAAATCCACATCTTTTACGCCCCTATTCAAAAAATAATACGCCACTGGTTGTTTAAATTTTTGACGTAGTCCTTGCACCATAAAAACTAACGCCATTGACGCAACTGAATTGGACCGACGCCCGTTTCCAAGGTCCTGGAATCCGTTGATTGTGTCGTGGACGAAATCATACTTCAAATGTGGCCGTATCGGTATCTGGTCGAATAACAGGCAGCAGACTCTATCCAATTTTTTAAGGCTAGATACAGATTTTGATAAATGGTTTAGTAAATTTGGGTCTATACCGGTGCTAAATGGAATTTTTTGTAAAAACGAGTGTAGAATTTTAGGGGATAGGAGAGGTGTACACTTTCGTAGAAGAGCATACGATTGGGGCGATTTTTTATGGAGGGATAGAGCTGCTACTCTATTAGACACATTCCATTTTCGGGCATGAATTTTTCCCTTGGCGTTCTGTAACTGGGACAGCATGAGGTGTCGTGCTAACGGAGAGAGATCACTCAATAAGTTCTGTACCGCGGAAATGTATTCGATTTTCAGTAATTTTTTTAAATTTTTTTTCCTCTTCTTCGCCATTTTTTTCACTCTGCGCAATTTCCCTTTGGCTTTTGTCAATTCCTTTTTTATTCGCCGACTCTTTTTCACAATAAACGGGGTACTGGAAGTAACGGGCACATCGGATGCAGAATTGGAAGTGCTTGGAATGGGACTGGATGTGTCAGAAGTAACAGTCGTAGGGACAGGATTGGGTAAAGCCCACGGGTACAGAGTCCGGGTCGACAGGGAATTGTACATTGAATCGGCGAAATGGAGTTGACAGAGAAAAAAATTATTTCGGGCATATCTAGGGCACACTCCCCCTTTTCCAACCCGAGTCAACCACTGTTCGCACCTTTATAGTAATGAAAATCGATTAGAATTTTTGAAAAATATTTTTACTGTAATACAGTACAAGCGGCTAATTCCCAAATTTTGTGCCCATATATATAGGATGGAAAATAAATAACTCTCGTAGTTTACAGGAGTGACTCATAGGCAGAGTTGTGCGTGTAATTTACTTCGGGTAAATTACACAGTTTTTACAAGTAAAAAACTTTGTAACTTACACATACTTGTTTTGATAAAAAAACTGTAAAAAATGTAAAAAACTAAATTTCTTAAATTTAATAGATATATACGTAAGCGTTACTGATGGTATCCCATATTTGCTATTGAAGTATTTGTTATATTTGTAAAGTAAAACTTAATAATTAAGAAATTTGAAAATTAAAAATATAAATGGGGACAAACAGGAAAAAGAAAGGTTATAGAATAGTTTATTTAAGAATTCAATATTAAAAAAAAATTTATTTATTCAGTTAAATGTTATTAAAGGTATCAATCATCTTCATCATCATTATCATCAGTGATTTTATTGTTATTATAATTTAAAGAGAGATAAATATGTAGTAGTTTTTTTGATCTGTCAAAACTCAGTTTGTTCATTTGGAAATTTAAAGCTTTGTAGTCAGTTGTGGATGGCCTTCCACCAGCAGAAAATCATTTTTGTGTCGACATTTTGTTTACACGTTTTTTCATGTGAACTTATAAACAAGTAATAACCGTCAAAATAAATTGTTTGTCAGTGAAATAACAAATGATTTAAGTATTTTACATTTTTTACAATTTTCTCAATTTTTTTTACAAAAATGTAAAAAACTGGTTTTTTACATCACATGGCACAACTCTGCTCATAGGAGCCTGTAGACATTAATACCACAGGAATTTTTTTCGGAATTAACAGTTTTAGAAAATCGCAAATGAACTAAATACGACCTTGACTAAATTATGCATAAACCTGTTTAGTACCAAAGGTACAAAATAAATTTTTTGACCAAAATTCAATAAAATTTTGTAAACTTCTAGTTACTTAAAATATAAGATAGTCAGAGCCGGATTAAAAAAAATTTTAAGAGCCCCGTTTTTGATCGACATTTAGTATCAAATTTTTTCTGTTAAAAAACACTTTTTTTCAAATCTATTGGCAAATATTAATTATATGGGTGAGATCCACTGTTATCGCAGCGAGACATATACTTTCCACCCTGTATAAAGCTGTCAAATTTTCTCTTTTTTTAATTGATTTAGCATTAAAGCAAATAAAAATGACGATAAAAGTTTATGCACATATTTAATTATCATTGAAAAAATATTAAAAACTTAATTTTTTTTATTTACAGGAAAGCGCTTTATGTGATGGCACTTTTTACTATTCCTCTTAGAAATTATATTATTTAGTAATAAATAAATATAATAATTAAATTTAATTGTTTGTTTTTCTTTCTAGTATTTCCCTTTGCCCAAATTTAAAAAAAAAGAAAGGAAAATGGGTTATTTACTTACTAAACGCAATGCCTAATATATTAAATTTTAATATTTTTTAACGAAAATTAAACGTGTCCGAAAACTTTACGGAATTTCATTGGCACAAAGTTTGGAAAAATGCCCTACAAGCTTTCAATAATGTCGTTTCCCTATAGAAGGCTCCCTTGCAGACAGTTTCGTTTACAGTGAGATTTTAAATTGCTCCATCCGAATAATGCTATTCTCAAACAATAAAATTTAAACTAACGTATACCTTTTCCAACAATTTTTGGGATGACTTTTCGAGAGGGTGTAATTAGTGACCATAAACTTTCAAAAAGTTAAATTATTTTATTGCTTACAACAAATACCACCCTATGTTCACTCCAATTGTATTTAAAAATGTTACCTGTTTTAACAGCGACGGTTTCTTTTTGCATGTATATAGATAAGTAGGTAACATGCTGCAAACAATACTGCTGATTATTGCCGTACTTGAAAAGTCATCTCATTTAAATATTGAAAAACTATACCAAACAACCAAAAATGGAATATTTTCTTTTTAATCGTTGGCATTATTTAGTCGGAGTGAAACGAAATGTGGAGTTAAAGTGGGAGTATAGCTTTTCCAGGAATTTTACTTCCCCGTTGTACAATTTAACATTATTGAAATGCTTCTATTGTATTTTCAATTCGAACAATACTGATTAAAAACCAACACTTTATTTATTATATTTACCTTTCGGCATCACGTGGAAAACTGTGTAATTTTTCAGTTCTATCTTTCGGCGTTTTGCATATCAAACATTTTCGGGAACCACCCATGGTATCTAAAAAAAAAAAATTATGTAGTTTTCTTTATTTACAATAAACGCGTGGTTTTCTTTTAACGTATTTAGGTACTTACTTGTAAGTATTTATAATGGAAATTCGCTAAAAGATCAATTGACAACTCTGAAGCCTGGACGTTTCAAACTTGTAACAGTCTAAAAATTAAAATTGTATTAATAGAAATTAAAGAAAAATTTGATAAAGGAAAAAAATTGCGTACCTATTAAATTATTAGGTTACTATTTTATTTGATTGGCGCCTTTTTTCTTAATTTAGTTTACAGTTTTTGGCCCTAGTTTTTGGTTTAATAATATTTTACGAGTAAAGGAAAAACAAAAATACTCTAGTAAATGTAAAAAAAATAAAATAATAGCAAAGACAAAATAATAAATTTATAAAAAGTCACAGAAATCTCACAATCACGTTCGATTTGACAAGTTCAAACATTTAAATAAAAAGTAGCAGAATGAAAAGCAACCGGAAATTGATATGGTAGATACGGTAGATACGATAGAAACCTACCGTACCTACTGTAGGTGCCTAATTTAGTTTAAAAAAAAACCGCTACATTTAAATTCAATTAATAACAAAAAGCCAAAGTTAAAAAACACTATAAAAAAAGGTAATTTATGCGGATTACTCATTACTTATTTTTAAAATGTGTATATTATTGTAAACAAAAGCATTTTCAGCTATTTTAATAAAATTCTACGTATTATTATTATTAAAGCTTTATATACATATGTAATTTCTTGTAAACGCGCATTTATGTAGGTATTTTGAATTAACAATATATTCAAATAGTTTTGCACCAGCTGAAATTTTATAAAAATTTTGCTTCGAATTTTAAAGTGAAAATAAATAGTAGTAACTATTATAAAAAATTGCCATATAAAATCACTTTCATACATATTTTTCTGTTAATCTGTATTTTTATTACTTCTAATTTTGTGTTTTTCGCTGCACAAATTAAATACATATCGGACCAAGAAATTAACAACAACGATACATTTTTTTTTCATTGTTTTCTAATATTTACATATTTATATGTATAATTATACAAAGCAAAAGTTAGTATGTTAAAAGCATTTTTGGGGAATTTGTTTTGACGAACAGTGAAAAGATAGAACTTTGAGTTTTTTATCATATATTTATTACTATTTCAAGAGTATGTAAAACAAATTTCAAATAAAAATCTTAATTAGTACGTAAGTTGTACCACTCCGAAGACACCCTCCTCGAAAAAACGGACGCTCACTGCCTCCACGATTTCGACTAATTGGTTTGTTCGAAAGAAAAAAAATGGCATTTTAATTTGTAAGCATAAATGCATCGAATAAACTAGAATCACCTGAAAATATTAAAAATTAGGTTTTTGGCAGACAGACGTTTGAAAAAAATATTTCAAATTTCATGATTTTTCATTAACTTTTCATTACAAAAACAATAGAAATACTCGGAATTTTTGGATGATTTTAGTTCATTTGATGCGTCTACACGTGCTGAGTCTACCCTATAAATTTCAAATGAATCGGTCAAACTATTCTCGCCAGTTTCAAAAACACAGTTTTGAGAAAGTGCGTTTAAAGTTTCAAATACGGTTAAAAGTATGAAAATCTTAACTTACCATCAATCTTCGATGCCTGGTCCATAGAGTACTCCTCCCTGAAAATCCTTCAAAGTGAATTGTTTTCAAACAGAAAAAAATTTTTTTTGAACCTATCACACGGGAGAACCCCCTTAATGTAAAAAACGATTTTTAAAATTGAATATTTTTCATACTATAGTGTCAAAATAATTCCTTTTAAAAAAAATTATACCTAGAATATTATTCTCGACCAGACATTAAATTTTCAAAATTTTAGCTCCTTAATATAAAGAAAATTTATGGATGTAGACTTATAGACAAAAGGTAAGTATCTAAAATATACACTAAGATCACTACAGGTAAGTTATGTCGACTGCATAAAATTTTAGATTCTGTTACTCTAATCTGCATACAAATTTGAAAATATAGAGTAGGTACTACGATAGTAAGTAACAATATTGAAATTGTATTTATTTTGTATAGATATGTCATGGCATTACTATCTTCAATCTAAACATTAACATGTTCATTTACAGTGTATTACTAACATCGCTAAACAGAGAAGTGGCTGTCAGTTGTTTATTTAACGGTTGTTAACTTGTTTACAATTGAAAATCGTAGTCACTTTATAGTCAGCCATTGTATTTAGGATATGCAAAACAGACGATTTATATCCGTTTAATTAATGTAAACTGGCATTTTCAAATAAATATATAGGATGTTTTAGATAAAATCGTAAATATTTAAGGAATAGTGATATGGATCTTCATTAACTTAACGGCCCTGTAGAAAAAAAATACATATAGGGTAAAAGCCCCGATTGTGGAACACTATTTTTAGGTATTTCATCAAACTTGCTTACAAAAATTAATAAATGAATTAAACACCCTTTTTTTTTTCTTAATAAGCATGAAACCAAGTTTTTTTAATCCAATGAATATGTTTTTAAGAAAATATAACCCAAAAATTTTGATTTATTAATGTTTTGTTTTATAATTTGTTGACATCTATAAAAAAACAGACTGAATATATTAACACCCTTTAAAAAATCAGCACATTGACACCTAAAAAAGAACACGTATGTACAACATGAGATACATTACATACCATTCACATACATATTTTGCCATCTTTTCACTCTATGACATAGAGTGACATCTAGTAGTAAATAGAATGTCAAATTAAAAAATATAGAATGGTTTAAATATTCGATAAAATAAACGACCAAAATCACAGAATATACCAAAATACCACAGAAAAATACTATATTTTGTTTCGCCATCTATGTATTTTGGTAAAGTTCTAATCAATTCTAAACCTTCTAAACTAACTTATCAAAATGGCGACAATTTTTCATTATTAATAAAATTTTGCAACTTTAAATCAATATTTTTTTATTTATCAATTGACGATACGCTCCGAAATAAAAAAAATATTAAAAATTTTACGATTTTAAAGCAGTAAGTAAATATTTTAGACTCAAAAAGAAATTAAAACTATTTATAATATAAATTTTTAGTTATTTTACGTACATGATTTTAGTTAAATACAGAGGTTATATTGTGTACTGAAAGAAATACACATATATATAAATTACATTTAAACCGAATAAAAAGATGATTTAGCTCTTATAATCTCTTAACTGGACTAATAAAAATTATTTGTATAGTTTTATTGCGCTAACTTCGAAAATTAACTGGAAAATGTTGAAATTTATAAGGCATGTGTTTCGATAAATAAGCATTGATCAAACGCAAAAGAGACACATTCAGCAAAAATTGTTTAATATATATATGTATTTCTTTAATTAAGTAAAGAAACATTAAATGTGAGATGAATTTAAATTGAAAAACAATCATTCTATTAATAATAATTTTTGTTATCAGACGTTTCTTTCAGAAATAACTTCATTAAGATATAAATGTCAAAACTGTTTTTCTATTGGATCGCGTTCCACAAACGGGGCTTTTACCCTACCTACAGAAAAGAAAATGTTTTCACATAGAATTATGATCTAAAATAAAGTGATTCAATAATATCCTACTTTTTCTGAAACATCTTGTATATTTATGAAGAAGTACTTCTATGTATTATTTAGTGAACAAATAATAATAGTTTAGATAGTTTATAAAATTATTGTTTTTGTGAACAAAAGAATATATTGAATTTATTTTGAAAAGACTTACACTAGACTTTTAAAGTAATTGGCGGTTGTTCAAATGCAATATCAATAGTTTCATTGATTTTAAATGATTTTAAATCAATTTAAAATAAACTTATGTGATGACAGTTGTTTTAAGATAGTTTATTCAATTTAAATTTTTTGAATAAAAGGTGTTTAATTAAAGCAATTAAGAATATATAAATTTTAACATGGGAAACAACATTGGATTGCATCTTAAACTAGCATTGTTAAGTAAGAAGAAAGAAAAACAATATCAACTTAAAGTTCTTCACAGCGCTCCCATTATAAAAAATATATTTTATTATGTAAGTTTTTAAAAAAAAAACTCATTTTAAATCAAGTTGAAAATATAAAAGAAATATTATTTTTTATATGACAGCGACTAGATTTACGTCTAGTTTTCTGATTATCCTCAAAAATCTTTAAACATCCTGTGTAGTTCAGATAACAATTCTAATTCAATTCACCTCCGTAAAGATTGATTTGAAAGGAATTTTTTTTAATTTGATTACGTCATCAAATTGCTTAAATTTTTTTAACTCTCTAAAAGTAGTAACTAAATATAATAATGAAATAATGAAATTGGAAGCGAATTGTAGGTTTTTGAAGTAGTCTTTTAATTTTTTTGCTTTAAATTATAGGACCATTAGTAAAAGAGTTTTGTTGAATCAGTCAATATTCCTAAAAGGAATTTCGTCATGTTAATAGGAAAAGTGAAATTACCGCAATTCAACCAATTATTCTTATTTAAATCATTTACATAGAGATGGAGTTAAGGGGAAAGAATTTTGTTTATTTGATGACGTCATCAAGTTTATTAAAACATTTCAATGTTTTAAAAACCGTAAACAAAGTGATAGAATGACGAAATTGGAAGCGAATTATATGTAGATTTTCAAAGTTGTTCTTTTCATTTTAACCAATATTAGGCTCGAAGAAAAATCGTCTGTGACAGATGGGTGGACACTGAAGTGATTCCATAAGTGTTCCAGTTTTGGTGTGGAATATTAAAAATGAATAAAATCAGCGGAGAATAGTTTTACTTGTTAATAGTAAAGATTTTCCTCCGTAGTAGGGTAAAAGCCCCTATACCGGAACGTGATCCAATACTGGAACAGTTTTGACATTTATATATTAATGAAGTTATTTCTGAAAGAAACCTCTAATAACAAAAATTATTATTAATAGAATGATTACTTTTCAATTTAAATTCACCTCGCATTTAATGTTTCCTTACTTAATTGAAGAAATATATATATATATATATATATATATATATATATATATATATATATATATATATATATATATATATTAAACAATTTTTTTTGAATACAGTATTTTGATCCTTTATTTACGTCTGATACTTAAACCATTCTATGTGTCCTACATTGACGTGTAGATGTCACCCTATGTGTCATATTACTCATATCACACGTCTGTTTGTATATCGGTTCCCAACTACTAGTGTCATTAATATTTCTTTGTTTTTATATAGGTGTCGACATTTTGTAAAAGAAAAACATTAATAAATAAAAATTTTTGGGTTGTATTTTTTTAAAAACATATTCACTGGATTAAGAAAACTTGCTTTCATGCTTATTAAGAAAAATAAAATGGGCGTTTAATTTATTTGTCAATTTTTTATAAGCCAGTTTAATTATACACCTAAAAATAGTGTTCCAGTATAGGGGCTTTTACGTTACAATATTATAGTGTAAATATATTGACATAATGAATATTTTAGTAGTTGTCCAGTAAATACGATAATTGTCTCGAGAGTACGATAATCATAATATATGTAATATCCCTAACTATTAATATAACCATAGATATAATTAATAATCCTTGCATGATACCTTTAACAAATCACGCATACAATTAGTATTGATCAATATATGTAATTCCCTACTATTAGTTCTCCAGGTTATTATCTAATATTCTAATACTTGCATCGTGCACTATCAAATTACGTGTGTGTATCATAAACAGTTGAGCGAGTACAAATCTGATATATGTAGGCCAAACTAGCAAGCACAAATAGCCCACACAAATGTTTCATTACAGTGTTCTTTGAATTGTATGATAGAATTATAAATATTAAATGAACAGAGAGATGATTTTCGACTCCGGTAAGTTCCGAGAATTGGTGTATATTGACAAAGAGGTACGGGAGTAAGGAAGACTATACAAGGAATTTATTTAATCTTGATTTATAAATTCTAACTAAAAGTATCTTAACCCTTTATAGGCCACGGTAGCCAAATGGCTGCGTGAACTTTAATTGTCATTTTTCCTTGTATTTTTAAGAATTATACATTTAAACTAGCATACAGACATAAAATGGTCCTTATTTAGTATCGTGTTGGACAGTGCTGTTCACTACTGAACAAAAATATACACTAAAACTGTCATGGAAGTTGCTTTTTTGGGTGGTTGTTCAAAGTGTTTAAAATAATTAAATTTTTTGGTGATTAATACATTTAATTTTTTTTTTTTTTTAAATATGTTACTAGTTTAATTATACATATACTTAATTTTAATATGCTAACATTATTTTATTTTATTTGTGGCTAGAAACCTTTATAAATTTACTAAAAACTTACTGTTGCCAATTGGATACATTGGCTTAGATAAATAGTTTTTAAATATAACCGTTATGAACAATTCGTAGCCATATGGATATATTGGCCTTTAATAACATTTTTCATTTTTGGAATATGAGACGTGCAGTTATACTTGTTATAGCAAATTTTATGGTAAACTCTGTGATGTGGCTATGTTACCATCAAATCTGTCCGATGTATTAAATTATTCTGAGTCAGATAATGAAGACAGAGAAATACTGGCGTCAGAATCAGATTTTGAAGAACCTTATTTAAGTAAGAGACACAAACGTTCGTAACCCAGCTTACTGTCACAAAAAGATAATTTTATACATCATTGGCTAGCTTAAACCAACAAAAGTCGATGATAACATGGCAAAAAATCATTCACGAGATGAAAATATTTAAAACGTAATACACGACTTCATCTCACCAAAACAAAGAAATATTTTATTTCATTTCATCAGTAATAAATTGTAATATTATTTCTGCTTGTAAATGAATAAAACTGTTTTGCAGAAATAGATAAATATTCTTTTTTTGTTAAAACGTTTGTTTTATTCAAAAGCCAGTGTAGTCATATGGCAACATTTTACATATAAGCAATATTTATAGATAAAGGCCAATGTAGCCATATGGATACGAAAGGAAAAACCAATTTCCACGCAATCCCTGGTAGATACATGACAGAATTTCAATATTTACGATATTTCTAAACTATGTACCAAAAATCAGACTTGTACAATTGTTAGAAATATTCATGGCCCATAAAGCGTTAAATGTAGTTTAAATGAAGTAATGGTTAATTAGATAGATTTAGGAGATATGAGCTGTTTTGTAGTTTTCAAGAATTCTTGGGACGAGAAGGTTTCTTATAGATTTTCTTCAAAATATTTGTAAAAATCTGATTTCTATGAGAAAAACTATTTAAGTTTAATTATAACATTTGAAACACAGGATCCTCACTCATGGTGACAGCGCTGCGAATAAATGAATCATTTAGTTTGTACTATTTTTTCTAGTTTAAATTTGATTTAAATTAAATTAAAATGCTAAATAATTACCAGTTAACTAAATCCTAAAGTTTGTTTCGAAAAAAATATATATAATAACACGAAAACCTTCTTAAGGGGTTTACTAAGTTTCTGAATTAGAAACTAAAAAAAAAGATACAATTTCAATAATTTTTTCCAAAGAAACTTTAAATGCAAACAATCCAAAACCATTTACTCATTACCAAACGTTCCTTTAAGTAAGAAGGAAGATATTATTTTCCTTTTGCGCGACGCTTAAAAAATATCTTTTATGGCACACAGTACACAGCTTTAGTGAGTAGTTAAAAATTAGAATTTTTCAAATTAGAATATATGATTTTTTGAAAAAATATCACATAGACATAACTCCTTCTTCTATTTGCCTACTCAATTATTCTTTTCTAGAATTATTAGCAATGATAACATTTAGAAGTATAACAATAATTTAGCTACTTTATTTTTTTTAAATTAAAACCTCAGTGAATTAACCAAAATTTAATCTTCATTGGAATTTGGTCTGTAATTGGATGGGTTTGTAATACTACGCTCAGTTTTCAGAATGTTTCTAATTAGTGAATTAGGTTTAGTTTATGATGAGTGACATTGTCGTATGATTACAAGTTTCAAATGAATACAACTAACTAACTGGTGGCTGCTAGTTGTTAGTTGTACTATTGTAGTAGATATGTTCAGAAAGCAATTAGAGCAAATTAATATGTACGACATATAGTACAAATCGTTTATATTACAAGCTACTTACTATATCACTATAGTATGTATAGTATATAATATATGCTAGAACAGTTTATTTTTGATTCATTACAGTATTGGGGAACCCATATACCACAAGTTTTTCCTTCAAACTTAATCAATACATTCGCTACCACTTGCTGAATGAGAAGTGAGACGTTGGTGCCACGTCTTGAGTGCTATCGTAAATGTAGATAATTGTGAAGTTCGTTCATAGATGTCAGCAATTTTACGTTATGTAAATTTTTGTATTCATTTGTTATACAGTCAACTCTCGTTAATTCAAACCTGCGATAATTCAAAGTTATCACGAGTTCCCTACAAAATCTCTTTATATTTCGAACTAAATCAATACATTTTTATGCACTTGATAATTTGAACGAAAAAATCATTGCTACGTAACAAAACGACGCGTTAATTCGAACTCATCGGCGTCAAACACTCGACAATTCAAAGTTGCAGAGAGAAAGAGACAGAAAGATTGTAAGTACATTTTGAGACAAGTTCAAGTTCATTCATCGCAAATGCTTAAAAAATTAAAATTGTTACCTGCGATAATTCGAACCACTCTATAATTCGTAATATTTTAAGATTCCCTCGAGTTTCCAATTAACGAGAGTCGGCTGTAGCTAATTGTAAGTAGGTAATTGATATTATGTCAAGATTTACTAAAAATAGTCGGTATTTCTGTTCGTATTATTGCTTGAGGTGGTTTGAGCTAGTTACTAAATAACTAAGCGTATTCAAAATTTGGCTTCTATCAATTATTATATGAGTAGTTTTCAAAAACTATATCAATTTTATTAGTATCAAAAATTTTACAGTCCCAAATGGAGATGACGTTATAAAGTTTATTAAAACTTTTGAATGCCACAAAAACTCTTAAAAAGTGACAGAATGATAAAATTGGAAGTAAATTTTAGGTTTTCGAGGTTGTCCTTCCCATTTTTTTCAAAATTCGACATGTTCCATAAATCAGTTTTGACAGTGAAAATGAAAAGCTCACATCTAAATTACCCTAATTCAACCAGTCACCTTAATTTAAATCATTTCAATAAAGTTTGACTTAAGGAAAAAAATTTTAACTTGGTGACGTCATTAAGTTTACTAAAATTTTTTGGTGTCTTAAAAACCGTAAATAAAATAATAGAATGATAAAATTGGCGGCGAATTGTAGGTTTTCAGAGTTGTTTGTTTTTCATTTTTATCAAAATTAAATAGGTAGGACCACTAGAAAAAGTATGGCCCATTTCAGTTAAATTTAACCATGCTTCATCACTTGTGAATTTAAATAATTTCCGTTTTCTTGGATTTATCTCTTTCATAATTGCAATTACGTAAATTTTATAATTGCAGTTTGCTTTTAGAAAAGAATAGAAGATTGATTTGTTTTGAATATAATAATTTTTAATTTTTAACTTTGACTCATGATCAATTGTATTTGAAATAGAGTATACTTCTATCGAGTCAAACATTTTTCTAAAAGCAATTTGGTCACTTTGATAGCAAAAATGAAAAGTTTACATCCAAATTACCAGTTATTTCTTGAAAGTATTATAACAACAGAGTGTTAACAGTAGAGGTATATTTAATTAACAATTTTATAATATTTTTCAAATTTCATATAAAAAATGTGAATTTGTTGACATCTTAATCTATTATTGTTTTTTTTAATTTTTGGTAATTATGCAGAAGCACGGCTCCACCTATTTTTGGCTCTAAAAGAAAAACTAATGATCCGATTTTAATGATTTTTTTTAAAATGTCCGCTACGGCGGATTAATTTAAAAAAATACTACAAATCGATACCGATAATGGAAAGGCTGGGAAACTGTTTTAAAATTTGATAAAATTCAATTTTTTCAAATTTTCTTTTGTCATTTAGTGTGTGTGCGTTTATGTGTGTCTGAGTGCATAGTCTATTAAAACTGACCAAAATAAAACTTTTTCAAGAATAAAAAAATCAATATCTCGTTGCATTTTCGAAATATTAAGCGTGGAAGTTAAAAAAATTGACTTAATTTTGTAAACTACGATTATCTCAACGCTATGATTTGAGTGCATATTCTGGTAAAATTGATCAAAATAAATAAGAGTAGATGATATAAAAACTAGGTGGTGAAGTTAGTTAAGGTTAGGTTAGTTTAGTTAGTTTTTACAATATATTTCGATTTTGATATAAAAACTAGGTGGTGAGGTTAGTTAAGGTTAGGTTAGTTTAGTTAGTTTTTACAATATATTTCGATTTTGATATAAAAACTAGGTGGTGAGGTTAGTTAAGGTTAGGTTAGTTTAGTTAGTTTTTACAATATATTTCGACTTTGATATAAAAACTAGGTGGTGAGGTTAGGTTAGTTTAGTTAGTTTTGACAATATACTTCGACTTTGACACACATGCATACAAAATAAAAAAAGAAAATCTAGAAAAAATTGAATTTTTTCAAATTTAACTACAGTTTCCCAGCATTTCCATTATCGGTATCGATTTGTAGTATTTTTTTTAACTAATCCGCCGTGGCAACGAACATTTTAAAAAAAGAATCATTAAATTCGGATCATTAGTTTTCCTTTTAGAGCCAAAAATATGTGGAGCCGTGCTTCTGCATAATTACCTAATTTTTTATTACTAGTGTAGGTCTTTGGAAAATTTATTTATGATCCAGATCAGAGATTTTTCTCAGCTTATTTCGTTAAAACAATTCAAAACAATTAAACTAATTTCACTTTCATTTTATTTAAATTTGAATCGAAAATTGTGGTAAAGTTACGTGGTTTAACGGTATACTTGTAATTTTATGTCATCGAAGGATGACATATTAATATCGTTGTGTGATCACAGTGGGGGAAACATTATTATAGAGTTGTATAAACATATTGAATAATTATAGAGTTGTACATCCATATTGAATAAACGCAAGAGGGCTGTAGAGTTAACAACTATAGAGTTAACAAAAAATCATAAATTAACACTTACACTGAGATGATATTGCTTAGTGCGTGTCAAAAACACGCACTTAACGAATTTTTTATTTTTAAACCTTCACCTTTTTTTATCAGCGCAATTTATTGGCACAGTTACGTTTGTCAAGGCATGTATCTACACATATTTGTGCTAATACCCTAGCGACATTTCCCACAGTGGTAGGATACATATGGTAATGTATTTATATTTGCCATATTCACATATTATTACCCAGATACGATATGTACAAATATATTATGCAAGTGGAAGCGATTCTATGTAGCTAAGCTAGGCTATAGTATAGCTAGAATAGTAATTCTACCGAGATTTTCTAGCTATTAGTAGTAATATAACGTACACATATATCTGTCTTGTATATTTCCAAGCAACAATATACAAGACGCCTGAGGAATTCATTGGAAATTGTGCAATGTTATTTCAGATATTTATTTTCGAAAAAAACTACATTGTTGCTTCAAAACAAGGGGTCAAACTAGTATGTCTACCAAACAGGGTTGTCAACCGTTGGAAAAATAAACCCCCCAGGTCAACATCAAATCCCCCTAAAAACCCCTAAATTATTTAGTGTGGTATTGTTGGCATATATTTATTGATATGTGCTGACAATAAAACAGCCGAATATAAAAAAAATGTGGAGTCCTTCGGAATTTTTAATAAAATTTTGGAAAAAAATAGTATAAATTACTTCCAATCCTAACACTACAGGAGCAACATTCATCAAAACCTTGGTTTTGGAGGGAGTAATATCAGCAAAAAAATGTAAACAAATATAATTTATTAAACAAAACTTTTTAAACCCCCTAAAAAAACCTCTAAACATTTGTGCTTCCTAAAAAAAATCCAGTGCAGTTTTCTTACCCCTAAATTTAGGGGGAAAACCCCTAAGTTGGTAACCGTGCTACCAAACTGTGCTCACTGTAACGAGTGAGTGACGTAACACAGCACACACACGAGCAAAACACATGATGTATGGACACAAATATACCAATGTGTTAGTATGATATGTTGATGATGATATATGCAGTTCGCATACATATAGTATATACTATAATGGCCACCGTATGTTAAGACTAGTCAACAATTAAAAATAAATTTATTTATTTTAAGAAAAATATTCCTTTATTTTGAGAAATTTTTTATTCAATAGAATTTTAACACTTAAATACGACACACTTCATACTTTTTTCTGTTTAAATTTCATGAGTTGATTAAAAAAAAAAACATGATATTTATTATGACGTGAACACGACGACGGTCAGTAACAGACTAAATCAGTAATGGTGTAAATTGCTACTTATTGCAACTTTCGGATTACACCTATTTATATGTAGGCTTGATTTGTCTCATCTGTGCGTCAAAATATTAGCATGGGTATGTTTTAGGGCTGGGGTACTGTTGAAAATACATCTTATCTTAAATTTATTGTTTTATCATATTATTAATATCATGTCTGTTAATCTGCTTGTTATTGATTAGTCAAATCAAGATAGTAAATATTGCCTATTGGTGGAAAATTACTCAAGTTATAGGTGTTGTATTATTTTTAAGTGTAGATGATTTAACTTTTAAGGAAAGTAATAAAACACTGAGATTTTATAGTAACGGAAATTTCTTAGCTTTACTAGTAAAGTTATCAGACCCCGAGCTGGTCTAGTGATTAACAACCAAAGTTTTATCTGTAGGTGGTGAGTTCGGAACCAGTCGGAGGAAATCTATCATCCAACATTTTAATTTACAAAAATCATTCCATTACCAACAAAATCTATAGAATTATCGAAAGAAGATGTATATGACCTTAGCTGTTGCGCACTTAAGGTACAATCACAGTGTGACCGGCCGAAAAATAATCAATTTTTGAAATTGTTTTTCGGATGGATAGGATGGGGGAATGAGGATGAATTTTTTTTACAAATAACGCCACTATTTACCAATACAAAAATATTTTTTTTTTATTTATTTTAATTTATTTTTTATAATTATTATAATTTTTTGAAAAATGTGTCTTTAAAAAAGGGTGGCTATTGGCGCCCACGATTGCGGCCGTAGTTTTCATCTGAAAAAAAATCAAATAGATTATCAATTTGAAGGTAAGTCGCTATGTACCTATGAAAGTTTTTTTTTTTTCACTGAAATTTGAAAAAAATCGTGGCAGTTTGAATAAAAAGTACAAAATTTAGGCCTTTTTTTCAACAGTTTTCCGTGTGAAAAAATAGGAAGATTTAAAAAAAAGCTTTCATAGGTACATGGAGAAGAGAATAAAGAATATTTCAAAACTTATATCTTGAAAACTTTCAAACTTATAGCTTGAAAACTTTCCCTCTGAGAGTGGGTACCGTTTTTAAAAGCGCAATAAACGCGTTTATAGTTTGGAGGAGAGGTTTTTTATATAAATTCTCGACTTACTATCAATCGGAGATCCCAGGTCCATATAAAATCTCTTCTGCTATCATCCATAACTGTATGTATGTTAAAATCCCCCAAAAAAATTATTTTTTCAAAATTTTACAGTGTGATGATGGTACCTTAATCAATAAAAAAAGTTATTAGTAAAATATGCACTGTTAAAAAATTTTACAACATTTAATGCTGGCATTTAATTGCCAACATTAAATATTGTAAAATTACATTCAGAAATGTTTAGAACATTTTTCTATGTAAAATTACAATGTAGAATGTTTTACCTTACATTTCGGATGTAATTTTACTCCACTCAATGTAAATTAATTACGTACGACATACAAAATTACACTGTCAACTCAACTGACGCCGTCAATTGCGCAGAATCAATCACGTGATACCGGTAATTTACATCCAAAAGATCAGTAATTTGCATACAAATACAATAAATTTTCGTTTCGAAATGTAATTTTACTATATTTTAGCATGTCAAATACCACTTTTATATGTAATTTTAGTATCAAAGTATTTAAATTACAGCGAATATTTATTTTTACACAAAATTTCATATTTTACAACTAAATTATTTAAAGGGCATAGCCGGGTAAGATAGGGAAAACGGCCCTTGACGCAAAATTGATTGTTTTTATAGGAAATAATACTTCTTAGCCCCAGATACATTCCTGCCAAATTTCGACCCTCCGAGGCTAATAGTTTATGAATACACAAACAGACAAAAATTTTCAAAAAAATTTTTTTTTGACGAAATTACTGAGCCGATTTATTTGAGTTTAATATATATTGTGTACCAACCTTAGGCGAAGTAATAAAAAAAAATTAACGTTATATCCCTTTATTATACTAATTTTTTTAAATTTTTAAATTTAAGAAAATTTTTTTTGGCACTTAGGTGTTAGCGACACCCACCATTTTTTGTTCAATAATTTGTGTCTTAGTACTCTATAACATATATTTTTGTGGAAAAATTTTAGTTGGTAGAACATAGTAATATTCCAATACAAATGCATGCCATGTTCGGTACTACATATATTACTTATGTATAAAAAGGACCGTAAAGTAAAGCATCTGACTTATTTCTAAAACACAGTAGAACTCTAAGCAGTGCAATAAAATGTTCTTTTCCCCCCTGAGCTGTAGTTCTTGGAGTTCCTGTGACGGTCTAAAAAAATATATATTTTGAGCTGCTATAAAAAATATGTTTTAACTTGCTAAAAAATAATTTTCAAGGTTAATTTTACCATGAATCTGAATATTTGAATGAAATCAATAAAATTATCTCAGCATACTTACTAATTAAAATTATATCTAACTCAACAAAAATTATAAGTTTTAGAAACTTTATTCAAATAAAGATACTAATAATAACAATAATACGTCTTAAATGTTATATTGCTTTAATAATAATAAACATTAACTTAATAAAATGGAACAAAAAACTTCAACAATGTATAGTAATAACAACAATCCGGCTAAAACCTGTTGTAGTTATTACATGTACATATAACTAACTTGAAGAAAATAGTGTACAATTGTACGCAATATGTAGCTCGTCCCTCTCACTTGATGTTTTTGTTGCACTTCTTAAGGAGGTGCAGAAAGTGAATTTTTTCTGTAATAAAATTACATACGTTCATAACTACGACAAACAAGCTTAGACAAACGTCTAGCTTTATCCGCCGTCTGTCTTATTTTGTTAACACGATGACGGGTCATGAGGAATTATAACGAAATGACCAACTGGTATACTATTTTGACAGCTAATCAACTCTGTATGAAATTGTTGACGTCGTACGACGTGGTGTATGAGCTAACAAAGTTTCACTTGACGTCTTACAAAGGAAAAAACTCTAACAAAAGAGAAATCAATGTCTATTTTGTTTTATTGATAAAAAAAGACAAACGGTAGATAATGTTGGACTTTTGTAAATTTAAACTAGTTTATCGTAGTTATGAACGTATGTAATTATATTATTTTAGAAATAGGGTAGATATTTTACTTTATAGTCCTTTTTATACATAAGTAATATATGTAGTACCGAACATGGCATGCATTTGTATTGAAATATTACTATGTTCTACCAACTAAAATTTTTCCATAAAAATATATGTTATAGAGTACTAAGAGACAAATTATTGAACAAAAAATGGTGGGTGTCGCTAACGCCTAAGTGTCAAAAAAAAATTTTCTTAAATTTAAAAATTTAAAAAAATTAGTATAATAAAGGGATATAACGTTAATTTTTTTTTCATTACTTCGTCTAAGGTGGGTACACAATATATATTAAACTCAAATAAATCGGTTCAGTAATTTCGTCAAAAAAAATTTTTTTTGAAAATTTTTGTCTGTTTGTGTATTCATAAACTATTAGCCTCGGAGGGGTGAAATTTGGCAGGAATATATCTGGGGCTAAGAAGTATTATTTCCTATAAAAACAATCAATTTTGCGTCAAGGGCCGTTTTCCCTATCTTACCCGGCTATGCCCTTTACTAACACATTGTAATTTTCAAGACACATATTGTAAAAAATTACCATATTTTTTATTGTAATAATACATATTTTTTTAACAGTGTAATTTTTTCCTAAACGTTGACAATATATATATTTTTTTTAAATTTTTCCCTAATTTCCACATTAAGAGTGTAGAGCGGCTACTTAAAAGCGAATACGGCTCTACTATATTGCAGTTACCCGCTGTAACAGCTGAAATTTCCTTAAGGAAATTCGCTAATAATGAATTAAACTTTTTTTTCTGTGGTGTTAGCAATAAAATTTCAATCAGTTAAAGTTATTGTAAACATTATCAAGAGCATAAACGTGAACGCCGTATTAACGGTAGCGACAGAGTCGACCAATCTGTCTTTTATAGTGCGGCGGTGAAAAATTGTAGTACGGAAAAGAAAACTTTTCTCTCTATCACTCTCACTCGCGCGCGTGGTGTTTACTTGGTGTTTGCTACATTTTTTGTTTGTTCAGATAAAACAGTTTGTTAAAGTTTTTTTTTGTTCTCTTTTTAACGTTGGTAATAAAATGAAATGGACAGTCTAGATAGGTGTACAAATATATCGAAAATAATAATGTTAAAATAGTATATTGTGCAATAAGTGCGGGAAATTGTTGATTGCCCACGAAAGCGAAGTTGAGCGCAGGAACGTAGTGAGTGCGCTCATTCGCTTGAGTGGGCAATTGACAATCTCGCACGAGTTGCATATACTATTCTTTATTACGAATTTCACATACTTTTTCTATTATTATTACTATTTTTGACATTTTTATTACTTTTTAAAATAATATTTTTGAATGTTCGTCTTTTTTTTTCTGAATTAAATATTGTTTAAATTATTTTGTTGGTGGTTTCTATAGAAATAATTATGAAATATTTATTAAATGAAAAATCAAGAGGCGGCTTTGCGTGTTTTGATTAAATTTTGCGTGTTTTATTGTGAATTTGCGTGCGGAAAGTTTACTTTCCACACGCAAAAAAGTATGTGGGAAGAGTACAGTAGGCAAACAGCTGTTTTGCGTACAGAAATGTGTGCGCCAAGTTAGTATAAAGGTGAGCTGAAAATTATAAGTCTCAAGAATTTAGTATCCATAAAACATTACGTGCTGTGACAATTTTTTTAGTTTGCAACGTCCGAATTTGGTTTCCAGCGAGGGATTTACTTGCGAAAAAATTGAAACTATTTAAAATTTTATTTAATTTTGTAAAAAAAAAAAAATAGTTTACCTAGGTATACCAAATAAATTCCAGAAGAAACAAAGCCCGTAGTCGGATAAGAAGTAAGAGAAATCTTCTCTTGCACATAAATTGTACTAAACATGATGATGTCATCAATTTAATTTTTTTCTTAAAGTTTATGAAAGTGATCTGAATTAGGATGATTGGTTGCATTAGGATAATTTAAATGTGAATTTCTCTGTAAATAAAAAAAATAATAAATTTAGAAAATTGCGATTTTTATAGCAAAAAAACTACTTTTGGACATAAAGTTAACCCCATCACTTTCTTTCTTTTTTCAGTCAAAAAAGTAGATGATGAGGCTAGCTTTATGGACATTAAGACTGATCACCCATTAACACCCCTAGTGTCCATTAGATTTTTTATCAGAAGTTGTCGGAATTTTCATTATTCTAACATATTTTTAGTTACCTAATCACTAAAGCTGAGTGGTCAGAGAAGTGAAAAATATTTAAATCAATGGACCATTTTCTCAAATATGTAGCAATCTGTCACCAGGGCGGCGACACAGGTATTTGGGAATACATGTCTATAATCGAGATATTAATTTAACCAACCAAAAATCACCTTCTGTTAATTCCACTTCAGCAACGAAATTTTCCAATTCGGTTACCTAGGAATATTGTTTATTTTTTAGAAATTAATATTTCAACTCTAGAGATGGAGTTCCGAATAGCTCGCGTCGCCGCCCTGGTGTTAAACAATTTTTTCATGCGGTTCCTTCAAATGGCTCATTATGAAATTGAACTAATTAATTCATTCAAATTCAGAGAAACTTAAAATTTGGTTCAATTCCTATTAGATAAAGAGACTAACGTAAAAAAAACAAAATGTTGCAGTATTTTATAAAAATTGATGTTTTCAGAAAAAATAGTATCCGTCCTAACAACAAAGAAATGTTTTGGTGATGTGAGTAACAGCCAACAATCTCTGTTGAGGAATGAAGGGGTTATTTAAGGAAAGCTTATTCAATTTTTGACGATCATCTCTTGGACCAGTTAATTCGATACTATCAAAAGTTTATGTACTACAATAAATTATCCCAATGCAAAAAACTGTTAACAGTTTTTACTGGCAACAGTTGATAAGTGTTGTAAAGTTGTGCAATTATTCCCCAAATATTAACACCTACAAACCCACCACTTTTTGTTTTAAACCCGTTCATCAATACTTAATTCACACTAGCTATATAGAGATAGTAAACATTGATTGTTGATTCGATGGTACATGACACACTGACGGGAAAGAGATATGTAGATTAAAAGTGTGAGATAGAAGATACATGTATATGTGCACGTGAAACGAAGAATGAAGAATATAATATGTGGAACACAAGTCGGTAACACAAATATAATATGTACATGAAGCAACGGCACAATCTATATGTAAATTAGTTGGGAGACCAATTATATCTATACACCCTTTAACATGGCCCCGAAACGCCCAAACTACCCTACTCATCCCAATATCTCGTGTATAAATTTGATAAGAATACATTTGCCTGTAAGTTGTGTGCAGTGTGCTTTGTAATCAGGGCTGGGAAAATGGTTTATAGAAACCATTTAAAATAGAAAATGGAAAATGGTTTCCAAAAATGCATTTAAAAAACAAAATGGAAAATGGTTTTGCTGAACATATTTAAAATTGAAAATGGAAAATAGTTATTTAAAATGGACTATAAAATGCTTTACTTTAAATGCTTTACTTTACTATTTACTTTAAATTTATTCTATAAATTTTTTATCATTATTTATATTAATTTAAAAAATAAAGTTAAGAAAATATCAAAAGTACTGAAAAGGCAGTCTTTTGAGAAAATTTTGTAAAGTTTGCATGGAATGAAAACGAAACTTAACTCTTCAAATATTGTAACTTCAAAATATTGTAAAATTTAATTCGGCCTTGACATATTTAAACTACGCTACGGCTGCAACTTTTAAATAAAATGATTAAAATCATCACACAAGAATATTCTGTCAAAATTTCAAACTTATAGCTTGAAAACTTTCCCTCTGAGAGTGGGTACCGTTTTTAAAAAGGGCATTTCGAGACATACGCGTTTAAAGTTTGTCTCAAAATTGTTTCAGATCATTGTTTCAACAACAATAATGTGATACTGTGGTGATAGCAATTGATCTTATACGTTCACTGGTTGTGGAAAGACTGAACGTAAGTTGGTATAATATCCCGCCAAAAGGCACCAATCGATCCACAGAGTTTTGTATTTAGACTGAATCCATTGATTCGTGGTCGTAGCGACCGTAATAATTCGAATTTCAATTTGAAATTTTGAGAGAACATGCGTAACTGTATGTACTTTAAGATAAGGCCAAAAAAATTAATTTTTTCAAAATTCTACACTGTGATGGTACCTTAACAGAACTGCAACTCTAGTAACAAATGTAACTCAAGTGACATTGCAACTCGAGTTATGAAAAATTTGAATCAATTAAATCAACTTACATTTAACTTAAAATTTGTTAGACTTCAAGTCGTTCAGTTCAAGTTTTGTAATTAATATTGTATACTTATAAATTTGATTATACATGCATTTTCATTTTAAATGTAAAATGGATTCAAATTTCTATTTTAAATACAAAATGGAAAATAGTTTGACCGAACTTATTTAAAATAGAAAATGCAAAATGGCATTTTGTATTTTAAATACATATTTAAAATGAAATCATTTTAAATAGTTCCCAGCCCTGTTTGTAATGATAAGTGGTGGTGGAGGTTCCGTGTAAAGCCGTACTGACAATTTTTTACATAGATAATTTAACTCATGTATTAAGGTAGTTGGTCGATAAAACGATTTTTCAAAGGATTCTAACGAAATTTCTCTAGACATTTATTTAATTCAATACCAATAAATAATACGAGCCCTTACCAAAAAAAATATTGACCATCCCAATTTTGAGAAAAACGGTCTCAAAGTTTTGTAATTTTAACACGGGTTCTTATGGGAAAACTCTATTTTTTTTTTTTTTTTTTTTAAATGAAAACTTGTCAAAGGAATTTGATAAAAATTTAATATGTTATAAAATACAAAGTTACAAACTATATTTAATAACAAATAAAAATTGTTGACTACGCCGTTTTTGAAATATAATTTATAGACATCATTTTACAACGTTTTTACAACGCTTTTTCAACAATACTCTTATATTGCTGTAACATAAGCGCGCGGAAATTAAAAAAGAAAGTGGTATACAAATATAATAAATGAAAAATATTAATACATTACTTAATTTTTGATAAAAGAAAATTTTTTCGCTGAGATATACTTTTATACCTGACTATCTCAGAGCAACTACGTTAAGTCCCATAACAATATTGTAACTTATCGAAAATTCAGCTATTTTAGTCACTGCCATGACGTGACTTGAGCCCGGAACTATGATATAAATTTGTTTCGAGGTCCATACAAACCGAAAATGACATTTACTAAAAAGATATATGTATATATGTATATGCATGTATTTATGTGTCCGCGCGATAACTCTCGAACGAAACATTCGATTCTTACGGGTGAAAACGTTGGAAGTCCAATAATCTTGGATGAATTATTCAGCCAGACATGTCCGATGCTCGAAACATGATTTCTTAGGCATTTTTTGTAAGAATAATAAGTTTTTCTGCCAAAATTTCCCCAAGTTCAAAAGTTCAAAGCGACATTTTTTTACACCATTAGAAAGAGGAAGAAAAATCGCATAAAAAAGGTTTTTGAACTATTATTCTAGGGAAACTGGTTTTCGAGAAAAATTAGTTTTTGTAAATGAAAATTCACCATGTTAAATGCTGTGACAAGTTAATAAGCAAAGTATACAGGGTGTAAAATAAATAACTCTCGTCCTTTTGAGGAGGACACTAAAATTACAGGAATTTTTTCGGAATTAACAGTTTGAGAAAATCACAAATTAACTGGCTACATGATGTTTCAAAATTTTTCTAAGTACGACTCTGACTAAATTATGCATAAATACCTTCTTAATATCAAAAGTACAAAATATTAAAGAATTTTATTGACTAAAATTCAATAAAATTTTGTAAACATGTTTCTCTAATATTTTTTTTACAAACAGAAAATTTATCTTACAAGGATGAGATAGTCAGAACTTAATTAAAAAAAGATTTTAAGGGCCCCTTGCTTGACCCATATTTAGTATCAAATTTTTCCTGTTAAAAAACAGTTTTGGTTCAAATTTATTGGCAAATATTAATTATATAGGTGAGATCTATTGACTGTTTTTGTAGCGAGACTTAAATACTCTACACCCTGTATAAATGCTTTGAAACATGGTCACTACGCACCTAATTTTCAGACACACAATTATTTATTACAATAATATATGTATAGTATGTATGTAGGAATTTATGTGTTCTGATGTTCCGTGTATACTCTTTTCATATAGAAACACGTCCAATGTTTGTAATTGTACACCGTCTACATTGGCTGGAATAATGATGTTTTAGTTTAGCAAGCGAGCAAACTGTGAAGCAAGCGAATGAGCGAAGGAACGAACAAGGCAAACAACTTAAGCAATATTTGCTTACCGCAAGAATTTGCTGTAATAATAAACATGTTATTCAGTGGAGTTGTTTGGAAGATACAAGGAGGTATACAATCATGAATTAGTCGATTAGTTGTTAGTTCAAGAATTAGTTTAATTTTCAGGAATTTTATTGAAAGCAATGCGAATTTTTTAAATTATTTTGATTCGATTGATAAAACGGTTTTGGATTATTTTAACATTCGCCATACGATGAATCACCACTAATGCTTGGATTTATAAAAAAAATGTTTTGGTAGGAGCGCTGAGTAGAATTACGTATATTTTATATTTTGTTACCACTTTTCAATTAAGTTTCCATTCGTAACTTTTATATTTGATTTATTGTAATGTCTTTTCAATAGCTGTAAAAACCTTGGAAGAGATTTTTGTTAATTTAACAGAAAATTAAAATTTTTTTTTTTTGTAGTTTTCAGTGAAATTATAGAATTATACGAGTAACCATGTTGATTAAAACTCTTACGATTAAAACTGGTTATAATTACCATGAATCATTCATAAAAATTTATAGACAAACAAGTTAAAAAATCGTGATCACATTTGAGTTTTCATCTAAGCTTTTCTTTTTATCTAATAAATGATAAGATATATTTCTTAAAAAATGGAATATTTTGGAATAATTATCACCAGTATTAATTAACAATAATTTGTTTATTCGATGTTAAAAAGTTTAAAAAAAAATTGAAAATAAAAAAATTAAAGTTGTTACAATTTTTAAGAATATTTAGATAAAATATTATTTTTTATCAAAAGAAAAAGAAAAGATTTAATTTAAAATTATTAAAAGAAATTTTTCTAAAAAGATTTACAATTTTAAGTGACTAAACATACTAACATTTCATAATAAATTTTTGAATTAAATTATAAATAAAAAATAGTTTTGTTATATTTTCTAATAAAATTTTGATCGTGAAACAGGCGTGAAAAAACACAAAACTGTTCATTCTGTGAAGTAGGTAGGGCTTGGAATACCGGTGCCTTTTTATAATACCGGTGATTTAGAATGTAGAAGTTTACTCAGTAAATATGTTGGTATATTATTTTTTTAAGTTGGTATTTTTTTATTTATTTATTATATAAATGAAAGGAAATAGTAAAAAATAATTTTTCAGTACTTAAACTTTTTTATTTAATGTTTCTACAAAGTTGTGCTCTGATGAAAATAATGTTGAAGCAATATCCAAAAATTGTGAAGATCGTTGTCAAACTGAACGTGGAAAGTAAAATGGAACGACTACTCTTCCTTCTTTGGTCTTCTTTACCCTTTGAATGTGTTCTGGAATGCCGAATATTCGATAATTTTTTAATTAATTGAAGTAAATTCTGCAAACAAAGAAAAAAATTCAGTCTATAATATTTTTAATTAACTTACCAATATTTAATATCTAAATAATTAAAACCAATTTAACCTTAGGAATACGCTTTTGATTTTGAAATATTCCGTCTGCTTCTATACATAGATATGTTTCTGTTGAACGTACGTCGCACAGTGTCCAATACTGCAATGATTATGGCAATGATGCTATACCGATAGGACCGATGGTATCAGTTACCACTACCCCCGCTCTTATAACTAAAGCAATAGATGCGAGCGAGACCAGTTTATTGGTGTTGTAAATACACAAATAAGTGTATTTATGACATTCTTTCGTATTTTACACAAACATTATGTTATTTGTGTGTTGTTCAAAACAGATTAACATTTTAATTCTGTTAAATGAAAATTTTTGTTAATATTTTCATTTAACACAAACACTAAATGTTACATTAACACAGGATTGGGTTACTTATTTAACACAAAAATTTTAACCACTAGTTTTTTTTTACGCAGAACACAAATTTTTTCACTGTGTATGTTATCCTGCATATGTTTAGCCTGATTCCAGCCAGCATCATAAATATCTGATCTTAACTTCCGCAAACATATATTTCTAATATTACTTAACAACACGTGTATAACCGTATACAAACATGAACATTTTGGATTAGTGGGGGGGGTGGTGGTGATGGTGGTATATTTAGCGGTGGGACTACATGAACATGGCCACGTCACTGTCTGTCCATCTGTCTGTTTGTCTGTCGGTTAATCATTCAAACATATTTAATTAGTGAACATAAAACGGTTCTGTAAAATTTTATACGTCAGTTTTTTTGCACGGGGGTAAAATAACATAGATGTAATGGACAGAACGAGTGAGTTGGGGAAAATTTTTTATTTTTTTACTACGTAATTTTTCTTGTTTTTCCTCTTTTTTTTTATTTTCGCCCGAATGTAGAAAATATATTTTTATTATAAGCGCCAAGAAATTTTGTAGATTTGATTGAAATTTTTATTTTTCATTAAAGACTTTTAAATATGTAATAGAAGTTTTAGTTAACAATTCTATAAAATACCATAAGTCCTTTCAAGTAGACAAAAATTTTATTTAAATTTTTGGGTAATCAATGACAACTAACGACGATTTAACCTGACAATTGAATATGTTATTTGATCATTCGAAGTTATATAGTTTGAGTCCTTGTCCAACTTATTAATTTCCAAAGCTTCCAAAATGTTAAGATATTTCTTCTTTTCAAACTACTTACATTATATATTTACTTATTTGAAAAATTTTGTTATATCTTGCAAAATTTTCGATTTCTTCTAAATAATTTCCTTGTAAAATTTTCACGAAAATCAATTGAGATTACGTTTTTTCTGCCGTGTATAAAACTAACACTTGACCTAAAAGGATAAATCACTCCTCTAGTTTGACATTTCTATTAACAGTTTGACCCATATACTATTATATAGGTATTAGAGCGGTCGGAATCGGTGATAGACTGGGAAAAAGTATCTCCACACAGATTTTTTGCACTTTCTTTTTTAGAATGTGCTACATGTACATGAAAGTGTATGTTGTCTCTCGGAAATGTGGTCAGGTTTTGTTTAAGTAATTTTTTTTTAAACAAATCGATATATTTTAGTGTAAGACTAACAATAAATGTTTTTAGACATTTTTCTCTAAAATCAACAGTTTTCGAATATTAGAAATTGTAAATTTCGCGTTTTTTTTTTTAAATTTCAAGAATTTTTTCTCTGACCCTATTTATTTTAAAGAAAAATGTCTAGGGACATTCTCCGAAATTTTTTCTGGAGCGATTTGTTTAATCTTAGCAATTTGTTTAGAACAAAATTTTGAGTGTACTTAAGGCCGCACGACTGTAAAGAAAAAAGGCGAAAAACAAATAATAACAAATTATTTTTAAATAAGATTAATTGTTATTAGTCTAGAACCAGAATCTATAAGAAGTCAGTGTCCAATACCTCAACGATTATGGCAATGTTGCTATACCGATGGGACCGATGGTATCAGTTACCACTACCCCCGCTCTTATAACTAAAGCAATAGATGCAAATACACAAATAAGTGTATTTATGACATTCTTTCGCATTTTACACAAACATTATGTCATTTGTGTGTTGTTCAAAACAGATTAACATTTTAATTCTGTTAAATCAAAATTTTTGTTAATATTTTCATTTAACACAAACACTAAATGTTACATTGACACAGGGTTGGGTTACTTATTTAACACAAAAATTTTAACCACTAGTTTTTTTTACGCAGAACACAAATTTTTTCACTGTGTATGTTATCCTGCAAAAAAAAAAAAACTGTGTGCGAATATGTTTTTTCAAATCCATCACGGATTCTGACTGCTCTATATAGAGCTCTAGTGGTTCCAGCTCTTCGCTTTACCTTTCCAAATAAATGAATACTCACCGGTAGTTTATCATATATACGAGTGTGTAACGTACGCGTCTACGGTTTGAACGTTAGTTTTGAGCGTAAGTTGAGTGTAAAGGCCGTTCCGTTTTAATATTACACTGGAGAGTTTTGTTTACAACACGATTTGATGGCTGTCGTAAATTTTTATTTAAAATAGTGTCTAAAACAAACTAAACTTTATTGACTCTGTGTAAAAGTTTCGAAAAAAAACGAACTGAATAAAAAAAAATTTGTTATTTTTCAAATCTTTCTTTTTGTATGATACACAATTGAATAAAAAAAACTGGTGTTACGATAATATGCAGTCTACTGATTTGTTTCCTCCGAAACTAATACATTATAATCTTCCAAAATGATATTTTTATAAAACAATAACTGGCGCGAAGTAAAAGATAGTTTTAGTGGAAACATAAACAAAAATATATCTCTAGACCAATTACTGATAAATATTTTTAGTAGAGATTAGTCTACTATAGTAGTACGAAAAAAAAACTTTCATAACAAAAAATATTGTATAAGTGACGCCAAGATGGTAGTTCAATAAATTTGTTCAATTACCTATAAAACCAATACATACTTATGTATACCAAAGTGGCAACTTGTATCTAAAAATGCTTTAGGCAAGTTAAAAATGCGATCAATTTGAAAAGGTGATATATTGAAAATTTATTGAATAAATACGAATTTTATTATTTTTCAATTTATTCAGATATCTGAAATTTGATACAAATATGTTTATATCCTACAGTAAATGTCTAAATTTTGTTACTACATTTCGACAAATATTTTAAATGTCTTTCTGCAAAATTATTTGTGGCAATAGTTTAACTACATATTGAAATATTCGCATATTTGTAGTGAATTGTAGCTAGTCAAACTACAGAAATGATTCTTTTTATAATACACGTGCGAGAAAGAAGAAAACATATTTATTAATCTTTTTAAGAATATAATTTGTATACAGGATGTTTCATGTATGAAATATGAAATGCATTTTTAATACGAAATACATTTATTTTTTATGAAACTATAAGTTTTTAACTGATTATTAGATATTTTGCACTAAAGGGTATTGCAAACAATTATCATATGTACATTTGTATTTTATACACATCGAAATCGCAAGTCATAGTTATCAACCTGTATATTCTGAATTTGTATTTAAAAAGAGATAGAAGTATAATTGCGTTTCTATTTGATCAGGGTGTATTATAAAAAGAATCATTGCTGTATTTCTTTCAAGGAATAACACTTCCTTTAAAAATGATGTTTAGAGCCGGATCTAGGGGGGGGGGCGGCAGCGGGGCATGTGCCCCCTTGCAAGCTTTTAGGGGCGCCAAAACGGTGAAAATGCTTAAATGTTCTTTGGCACAGTTATATTTTTAGAATTTTTTTCGTGGAAAAGGAAGTGATGACCAAAAGAAAAAACAAGGTTAACAGTGCCCATTCCTAATAGGGTGGAGGTGAATTAGTTCCTGCAAAAGGAAGTGATGAGCAAGAAAAAAAAGGTGTCCATTTCTGATAGGATTCAAGTGAATTTGTTCCTGCAACAAGAAGTGATTAGTAAAAAAAAGGTCAATAGTGCCCATTTTTGAGAGGGTGCAGGTGACTTTTTTTTATCATCACTTCCTTTTCCAGGGAATAATTATTTTTGCCGTGGAGGGCGCCAACAGGAAAATTTGCTGAAAAACTTTAGGTCCGGCCCTAATGATGTTTAACCCTGCAACGACTATTCTGACAAATGCGTTATTACATCCCATTAACTACATCCCGATAATAAAATCCCCCAAAACATATGTCCGAAAAAAAATCTCTGATTAATAACACCCCGATCAAAAATATTCCCTGAAAATAGTCAAACATAAAAAAAATTCAGTCAGTACTAAATGGCCGGAAAATACCTCAAGGGTTTGAATATGTCGGCCCGACGAAAGGAGCAGCAGCCGGGGTTGTACCCTGGGGGTCGAGTCCGAAAAAGAGGCTTGGAGCCGTTGGTTAGGGGTCTGGGAAAAAGTTACTTGTTATTTTGCTCGTCAAGTATATTTTTGGGAAAGAGTTTGTTTATTTTGTCCTGTGAATATGTTAGGATATGATAACGTTAGAAGGACGATGAATTTACGGTGTTTTCCAACCATTCAATACTGACTGAAAATTTTTTTTTATTTTGGGATTATTATTGGTCGGAAAATATTTTTGCGTAAATGGGGAGAAATATTACTGGATATGCTACAGTGGCCATCCAATGGTACGTACTCCGATTTTACGTAGTGATGTAAGCTATTTAGTGGGGATCTCCTCTCATAGATATGTTGTTGTTTGTCTGTGTTGGTGAAAATTTATGTACCAAGCCAGAATCAGGGCCGTAGGTGATATTGTCTGAGGGTCTCTGAGCCTTTAAAAATTTTAAAATTTCACTGCAGATATATATGCACATATTCTGTATACGTAATATGCAAAATTCAAATACAAAATGAGTAACGTAAAATTCTAGAATATTCTAATCGTCAACTAGCAGAGATATCAAAAAACAGATTTCACCGTTGAATTGGTCATTAAAAATAAGATTAAACAGTATAGTTTGACAAAAATTTTAGAATGTTCTATTTGTCAACTAGCAAAGATATTGAAAAATCAATTGTACCATTTAATTGTCCATTGAAAAAGAGGTCAAATTACACATTTTGGCAAATGTTCTGGAATATTCTATTCGTCAACTAGCAAAGATATTCAAAAACAGACGTCGCCATTGAATTGGCTTCCAAGAAAGAGACCAAATAACACAATTTGAGAAGTGTTCTAGAATATTCTATTTGTCAACTAACAAAGATATTGGAAAATCTACTGCACCACTTAATTGTCCAACGAAAATTAAATTAATGTAAACCAAATGTCCGATTTTGACAAAACAATTTTTGCTATTTGACAAATAGAATATTCTAGAACTTGGCGTCTTTTACGCTGATGAATGCGATAGTGAAGTTGATTTTTCGACAGTTTTCTAAAAGTCGTCACTCATATTCATTAGCATAACATTCGATTTCCTTTGTCTACACAACCGAATTTTAGGTGTAAATTGTCTCTTAAGATGATATTGTTTTAAATAAATTCAGATAAATAATATTTACCAACCCCCGAAACGAAAGTTTACCGACGCTCCTGATCTTCCGATTTTACGTATTTCGCCTTAAATTTGCACCGACCACTACGTAAAATTGGATTTGTGGTGTATTTCGGGACTGGGAGGAGGATCTTCAATCACTCAGTTAAATATCCGATTCTAGAAAACGCTTCAATTGAACTTTATGAACTGTTCTGATTGATTACTTTTGTACGTGACTGCCAAACAAAAAAAATCACACCAACAGATTATTTGTATATATTCCACTTATAAAATAAGTATATTACAATAATAATAATATTCATACATTTTTCTTGTGAAAAACCATTTTCTGGATTTTCCACCTACACATTCATCCAAATGTGTACATAGTGATGTTGAATTTGTTTGTGTTTATCTTTTGTAATAATATGAAGCAGCATTTGGTAGAGACACTGAGAAGATACAAATAAACATAGTAAAAGTAAATTTCTATCATGGTAAGATACATATATACAAGTATGTATACAAATGTATACTGTTGTATGCATAGGCAAACATTCTCTATAGTATAGTTTAAACAAACATCAGTATCAAAAGTATGATAGCAAAGAGACACTGGCAATGTATGTAGAAATTTTACAGTATTGGATAATATAATTGAAACAATTGTTATAATCGTTGTACAATATATATATATATATATATATATATATATATATATATATATATATATATATATATATATATGTATATATGTATGAACATTAAATATATAGCTATAAAGAACGATATGGAAAACCTAAAATTTCCTTTCAGTTTTATTATTATATCATTCTATTTATGGTTTTTAAGACACTGAAAAATTTCAGTAAACTTTATGATGTGATCAAATTAAAAAGTTTATTTTTCGGATCAAGCCTTATGAAAGTGAATTGAATAAGGTAATTGATTGCCTACGGGTAATTTTGGTGTAAAATAATGGTGTAAAATTACAACTGATTCGTCTTAAACTAATGTTTTGATGAAAACACAATTTTGACTGTGACATGTTATTATGAAAAAAAGAAGGAAAGGAATAATAATAATAAAAGTAATATATTGTATGATATTTATTGTAGCAGAAGGCTGAATATTTATATTTGGTAGATAATCTTTAGAACTGAATTTTATTGAATCTGCTAATATTTTTAAATGTTCTTAGGTGTATGGAATAGCGCAGAGTAAGGGCGCGTAATCGAGAATGCACCTACACTCGACTGTTCAGGGCCAACGCCAATACCATAATATAGAACGATCACTCGTATCGTGATTGACTGACGGACGTGACTCTGAAAGAGAAAGTGCTGAGGACCCACCCAAGATAATATCTTAGGTCCCGAGGTTGAAGGAAGGATCAATTGACAAACAATATATTAAACTGTAATAAAATATATTTACAATTATTTATTTATTTACAATGTAAAAGAAAATTCTTTAACAATAAAATTGAACTTTGAAGCGAATACAACTCTATACTTCTTTAAGCATTTAACAACATGCGACAATAATAAAATATTATATGAAAGTCATATGTAAAGAAACTTATCAAGTTAAACTTGAAAAGTTTGTAAAGTCTTTCCCTTTGCGAGGACCTAGGGCCGACGTGGGAAGTATAATTCACGAAATGAAGTTCGAGAATGTATACGTAATCAACAATGAAATAATTAAATGAATATATCAATTGATACACATGAGCACCCGTCTCATATGAAAGAAATCAATTGAGAATAATTCATGACTGCATATCTATTTAGGAAAAGAATGTACTTACAATTCTATAATTCCATATGCAGATTAAAATATACGAACGAGGTTTCATTGTAGATAAATTACATCTGACGATCTTGTAGGATAAAATAAAATAAAATCGATTAGCAGTCGATACCCATTGTTAAATAATATTATTACTACTGTATGTATTTGCAAGTAAACTGAATAGCCAACTACGTTTGGTACTGCCCGTGAACTGTTGTACTTCAACTCAACTCACTGCGTACTCCAACTGATTGTTCGATGTGATTTAGCCACCAATCAAACCTCTGAAATTACGTGTACATTTTCTAGAAAAGACGAATATGAAAACAAATATAATTATGTATAAACAAGTTATATAAAATTTAATTAATTAATCATGATCAAGTTAAAATTAATACTATGAGATGGCGAATTGATTTGTTATTAGACTAATACAGAAATCATAGCATGTGGAAAAAGGTTAATTCGCTTTCTCATAGATAGATGGCGAAACTAATTCCATAAGAAAATAATGGCACAATGTTACTTTGAATCCAACGAATATATCCAATCCCGGATCAATTCCGTCTCCATTCTGTGATCTGAAACATTTCCCGACTAAAATTAACTTTACAAATAATTTACCCAAAACTGTATATTTGAATATTTGTGTTGCAAAAAGAACAAGATAGTATTATACTAAGTACTATGTAGCTGAATGAATGTATTTGTATACATTTGTGTGCTCTAGTGTACGTAATACCCTGTGTTTGTAGCTCGAACGTACATCGAACAACTGGCGGTATTTCAAAACACCAGCGGGGGTTTTGTGTTCAAACTATAACAGAAATATGTAGTATGAAATAATACTTGTGTGTGTTTGTGTCGACATAAGTTTTAGAATTGTTTTCTAAATATGAAAAAAAGAAATGGTTTTTGTGGTTTAACAACTTACTATTTTTACTTCATTGCGCTCCCACCATAACAAATTAAGAATATGGATGGTGGGAGTGTCGTGTATGGTATTAAAACTGTATCTTTTGCCCGACTGAAGTGCCAATTGAAGTATGGAAATCGTTTAAATATCATAGATCTATTTTTATATGTCGCTTACAGATGTCTGTACATCAAATTTTTCAAGTTTATGTTTGTCAATATATGTTGAGGATACTTGAATAAGTAGAATTTTGTACAGAAGCATCAAGAAATTTGTTCAAGTTCCAGAGGAAAAAGTAAGAGAATTTTCTCTGCTGTATGGAAAGAAAAACATTAAATCATTAACAACAAGCATTAGTTACTTAATTACGATCAATCTGTATTTTTAGCCAAAAAGACATAAACATATTAAAATTAAAAAAAAATTAAAATGCAGATAACTCCTAAAGTTAATTGTAGATAATTTTACTTTGTGAAAATCCATAATGATTATGGTGAAAAAATTTTTAATTTTGTCAAATTTTCACTTAAATATAGAGATGTATTATTTATCACTAACTAGTTTTCGGTTGATTAAACCATCATCAGGTGAAATCTGAACTGAATTCAGTTTGTTCTGTTCAGTTCAGATTTCACCTGATGATGGTTTAATCAATCAAAAACTAGTTAGTGATATCTCTATATTTCTATATCTCTATATTTAAGTGAAAATTTGACAAAATTAAAAATTTTTTCGCCATAAATCCTAAAATAAATATTTAGAAAGTTTTATACATAAAAAGTTATGACACTCATTTAAAAAAATTTCTGCATTTCATTCACAACTTTGTGAGAAAAGTGCAAAAAAAAAAATGTTTTTAATTGTTTCGGCGATTATATCTTTCAAAAAAATACAATCTGCAGAAAAAATATTTTTATTCAGTACCAAAAAGTAGATATTTCCAACTTTAAGATGCTCTTTTCAAAACCATTCTCAAGCTGACACAATCTCTTGAAAAAAGCGCAAAAATTTTCCCAATTCTTGGTGTTCCTTTAATTTTTTGATGAGCATGTCATTATAAAAATCAATCTTTCTATTTGCTTTTATAACAATTTCGAGAAAAATATTTTCCTTTTGGTTTTTCTTTAGTAAAGTAGTTTCCTGCAGGATTTGCGAAGTACACATTTTTCAATAATTGTTAAAATTGTTGAATTTCACCGTCGATTACCTTTTGTGTTGCAATTTGTTGGAACGAAGATAGAAATAGAACTATGCATAGTAATCTGTCGTGTCTGCTAGTACACTGGTCCCTTATGTATATGCAAAATTTATACTGAATGTTCTAGTATTGCAAATTTAAATATTATACATACGATATAGTGGCATAACAATAATAAAAATTTCAAGTAGACATTACAAAATATAAATTAAATTTACAAGTATAACGTGTGGAAGCATTTGTTTATATTTCAACCACATTTTATGTTTTACTGCTTTGTCTAAATAAAATCTAATACGGATAAATTTTGAGAAAAGTACACACAGAAGTGGTGCTAAATATGACGGGATATATGCCACAGTGTAAGATAGTTTTAGTTTACAAAGGCATAATATTATATTGTTTCTTTAGTAAATATTATATAGCACAAGTCTAAACTAACTACTAACTGTTTCACATACCTACGCAATTCTGGTGTATTATAATTTTAATAACAGTTTTAAACAAATATGAAAGTTAACTAACCTACGGATGCTTATTCTTTTTTTGTTTATTAAAGGTACCTAGATGTTTGTTTTGGTTGCCGAAGGGGTTACGAAACAAGTTATACAGAAAATTTTACAGAACTGTCAAGTTATCATTTTTATTAGAGTATTTTAATTAAAGTTGGAAATGTTGGTTATGAGAATATACAAACGCTTTTTACAAGCAAGAAAAATTTACCACTAGCATACTAAAATTAATTTTTATGTTGTCATAAAGAATATATTTGGATCGAAACTGAACCAAAAAATGATTGAAAGTTCCTAAAGGAGTAACTTGAATGTGTTTTCTCTTTGTCCTTATAATAGGAATTTTTTTTGCGTTCAAGAGGGGAGGGGTTCATGACTAGGGTTACCAACCATACCTTATAATAAAGTATCCTATTTCATTTTTCACAAACGTACTTTATACTTGTGAATAAAAATAAAGTATGTTAAAATACTTTATTTTCAATCTTGACTGTGATTACACTAAACAAAACTCTCCGATATGTAATTCTCAAACGATTTATCAAATATTAAGATTGATGATTTACCTATATTCTAAATCAATAATACTTAAAAAATCCAGAAAAAATCTACTAATAATAACAAAGAATTTGCGAAGAAAATTACTGCTGAAAAACGGCAATATATATATACTTAAAATTGCGTGTGATAACCAGTGTTGGGCAAGGTATCGAATTTTATTATCTAGATAACAGATAATAGATAACATAATTTAAAATATCTAGATAAAGATAACAGATAATTAAACCGTTATCTAGATAAAATTTTAAATAACAGATAAGATATTATTTACAGAAATAATGCACGAGTTCAATGTTTATCAAAAACCGATTCGCAGACCGGTGCCGAACCACGAAGGTGTACATCTCTGGTCCGCAGAAAGATGTGTGAATTACAATAGATTACAAAAATGTTTTTTTTTTTTTTTTTTTTTTTTAAATTTTTTTTTTTTATTGGTTAGGTGCGCAACCGCTAAGGTTCTATGCACCGTTTTACAAAAATGGTTAAATGAATCTTTTTGGCGATAATAATTGCATGTTTTGGAATTAAGTTTTTTTTTTTTTTACTTACGGCCCATGATGCACACGTCTAGCACAATAAAGAACATTTAAAAAAAAAAGAAAAAAAAAGATAACGGCGGAGCTAACTTTATACCTAAAAAATAGTTTTTGAATATAAAAATATTTTTTTCGGGATTTAGCTTCTATTATTTACGGCACATGATAGTACACGACTAGCACAATATAGCACAACTATTTTGTTTGGGAACAGAAAATGGCAGGGTTTACTTGATGGGAACATATTTATGGTCGACCTTTCATATACCTTGACCTGTATAATGTTATTCTACCTAATGGCGGAAATCATTCCAAACTAAATGAATTCTATTTATATTTAAAATTAAAGAACTGCTTAAGTGTCGGTATTTATCTGAATTACATGGTCAACCAAGTGGTTGGAAAACGACATTTCATATTACACGACTAAATGTTATTCGAACAAATGACTCAAATGATTTCAACTTACAAGAATTCTATCTAAAAATGAAAGAATTGCTTTTAAACATTTCTCTAATGCTTAAAAAAGTCTCGATATTTTTCTGAATTACGTGGTCGACCAAGTGGTCGAAAAACGACATTTCATATTACACCATCTAATGATATTCTAACTAGTGGCCAAAATGATTCAAAGTTATATGAATTCTATTTAAAATTAAAGAATTGCTTTTAAACATTTTTCGAATGCTTAGGAAAGTGTCAAAATTTATCTGAATTACATGGTTTGCCAAGTGGTCGAAAAACGACATTTCATATTACACGACCTAATGTTATTTTAATTAATGGCGGAAATGATTCTAGTTCTATCATAACAGTTAGTGAATGTAGGGAAATTGTGAATTTAGTTTCAATTTTCTTTTTTTTTTCAGAAAAAATCAAGATATATTGTCATTGTCTTATCTTTTTCCTTCGCTTAATGAAAAGATAAGATAAAAGATAACTACTTCTAAAAATATCTAGATAAAAGATAACAGATAACGAAAACGTTATCTAGATAAAATTTCAGATAACGCTATCTAGATAAGCACAACACTGGCTGATAACTTACCAAATAAAACAAAAATTTGTTCTCTGTTCCCGCAACCCTAGCTTTGTCTGAGAGAATTTTTTCGGTGATGAATGTGAAGTAGCGAGCAGAGGGAAATAGATCCTCCATAAATTTAATAGAAAATGAATTATTCATATATTTAAACCTATATTTAAAACTAGCTATGAAACGTTCATAGATACCAAAAATTGTTAATTTGTTAGCATGTGCTAAAAACATAAAGAAAATGTATTTTAAGCAATAAAATTTTAAACTTGGAAAATACTTTTTTTTCTGGCAAATACTTTAATTTTTCTTATTCAAAAGATTAGATACTTTATTTTTCTCAAAAAAAGTTGATAACCCTATTCATGACCCCATTATCCTTCCCCTTTGTAGCCGCGTTTGATTAGTTCAGACACAGTCAGGCAGTACAAAAGTTTATGTATTGTGCTCGACTTATATGAATCATATATTATTACCTTAAAATAATACCTGTTAGTATAATGTTTGCTTTAAAACTGTTAATATTAGCAAAATATTATCTAGAAGGTTCCAACTCGTACATAGGTGCACCAAAGTATAAATATTATGCTAGATTAAAACATTTTCAACTAGGTACGTATCAGTATCCCATGTTTAGGAACCAGGGTGTAGAGAACGGGAGGCAAGAGGGACGTTTAAAACATTAAACGATCAAATTAATTAGGGCGTAAAGATAATTTATTTAATATTTACATAGAACGGTATATAACAGCTGTTTTAATAGTGTTAACGTTATCAATAAAGGTACGCTAGACGAAATATATATTTAATCTTTTAAAACACTATTTTATACGAAATGTTACTGGTATCTAGATGTTTGTAAATTCCTATAGACAGATTGTTAGAATTTCTTTACAAAACTACAGAATAATGCTTGTATAAGAAAGCTGTATAAAATATAAATGACAGAAATAGAAAATTTCTTTCTATTCTTACTGTTAAAAGAAACATTTTGCGTACGGATAACTAGATGTAAAATTTAACAATTGAAAATTTAAATAAATACTTCTGAAATTACTCCTCTTACCTCATCCACCTAATAAAATTTGTTTTTTTTTATTTTATTTTATTTATTTATTTTTTTTAAATGAAGTATACACGTGCTGATTATTTATTACTGTTACCATAAAATTGTTATTTATCTAAATAAATATTAATGAAAATTTTTACGAAAAGAATGCGATCGTAGAAAAGGCATAGTGTACAAAATGTAGGAAAAGATTATCTCTCACTAATGGTACAATATACAATTTTCACACTAACACACTATTTCTTAAATATACATTTGGATGCACGACTATGCCCTGCCAATTTTTAACCAATGAATACTACCACAGACCACCTTCTGATGGATTTTACGTTTTGATACATTGTTTTGCGTATTCTGCAATAATATACAGACAAATGGTACGTATTTATAAAATAAGTACCTATTTAAGATAATATTAGAAGATTAATAAAATATGCTTACATTTATTTTGATTTAAATTCTGTTTTATCTTATTAAGTCAAGTTTTAAGGTTTTCAAAATGTGATCCTAGCATTTTTATTGTTAGGATTCGGTGTTTTTGCTGCTTTTGAAAATAGCTACGCAATCGGCTATATTTAAAATATATCCTTGATTATATTCTTCCTGATGATGAGGTGAAACTCGAAGATCGACTCGTAATCTTGTAGTTTATTTATTGGCGAAAAGCCATAACGAAAATATTCTATTTTTCCTAAATTAAAAATATATGAACATGTTGAATTCTTCGATTCAACAATTTTTAACAATTTGAATTGTGAAAACACAATGAAAACTGTCAAATGCGAATTGTGTTTATAATTTTTAAATTAGGCTTTAGATATATTATGTAAATTACATTTTTTGTTTTGTGCAAATATATAAAATTATGAGTGCTGGCGTATATTATCTACAAACATAGAACTATAGATAAGTATATATTTCAAATTGAAATAACCGAAAAAAATATCAAATTTCAGTGCTTTTATCATACAAAATGTGTAGAATGTTTTTTCAATTCGATCATTTTTTTTGTTTTTGTTTTTATAACTTCACATATATAAATAATAAAAAGACAGAATCAATTTGCATTTGAAATATATATTTTTATTATATCTATCACGCAGTATGACTCTGTATTCCTTTGATAATATTATGAGGTCTTAATCAAAATAAAAATTGTTCACTCCAGGAGGTAGAAAATTTCGATTTTCGGTTTTGTTTAATTCAGAAAAATCGATTGTTTGACGGGAAATAATTTAAATTCATTATTGGGCAAATTTTTCTTGTGATTTTTTGTGAAGGTTTCAGTCTCAGTGGTGATACGTAAGTAGTTTACATTAAATATTTTTATCAGATTGTTATAATATTTACATTAAATTAAAAAAAAAAAGATTTCTATGTAAAAAATTATAGCCTTATTGGAAGCTCTGACCACATTCATCGTGGCATCTAGTGGCCAAAAAAGATACTAATTTTAGGGTGCAACTGAGTAAATCATTAAGTGACAGAAATTTAAGACTTTGTCAAATTATTTCTACGCAACAAAAATAAAAGTAAAGCTATAATCCATATTCACTGTAACTTTACTACCAGTGGTCCATAATCATTGTGACCTTACTACCCGATGATCCATATCCACTGTAACTTTACTATCGATGATTCATAATCACTATGACCTTACTACTCAATGACCCATATTCACTGTAACTTTACTATCGGTGATTTATAGGGTAACTTCAAAAATGCATCACTGCTTGCATGAGGCAGAGTCAATAGCTCAAAAACGCATCAGACGCATCACAACGAAAATTGCATTTCATTTTTGCATTTGATGCACAGTTCATTTTTGCATTTGATGCGTTAAAACAATGCATCAAGAAATTTGGTAATGCGTGTCCAAGATGCATGTCATGTGTATAATGTAGAATTATAACTACTTGCCATATTATGTAGGTATTAACGCCAACAGGAATAATTCCGAAAAACAGATTGCTGAAAAAGATTTAGCTTTGATTAAAATTGTTTAAACTACTGGAATACATCTTGCACTCAAAATAGGTATGTAATATTTTTTATTCAAATAATTTCAATATTTTCAATTTCAAGTAAGTTCAAATCGAAATTCAAAGATAATATACCTATACAAGGACTGTATTGCTATATTATCTATAGTCTATCTGTAGCCAAATCAGAGACTAAATGATGCCAATATTCCATTCAAAAACATCTAATGTGCATCAAATTTCAAGAGAGCATCAGCAGCGCATCATGTAGTATTAGACGCATCAGAAAAGTCATGATGCTGCACCGATGCGGTAAAGTTTACATTTTTGAAGTTACCCATAATCATTATAATCACTATAATAACGTTAGCCACTATAATAAAAGCCTGTTGTGAGTACGAGGAAGCTGTGTGCCACCCCAGAACAGTGTATTTTAGCTTGTATTCGCTTCAGATAATAAAAATAACATCTGAACTTTTCACAAATATATCTAAAAACATGTCAATATTGAATAAAACTTTCAGACTAACTTTTATAGATTAATTATTTTCAAACCATTACATAATTTTTTCTTTTATGTAAAACGTGGAAACAACAAGAACAGTTTATTAAATTATTTTTTATCTTTATTTAAAAAAAGAAAAACAAAATGGTATAAATTATTTCTATACATATGTATAGAATAATTGGTGTTACTATAATACGCAGTGTATACCGGGTTTTTATAAATAATAATGTCCTAAAAAGTCAATTGAATGAAAATTGTTGGAGCTACCTTTCCCATCGTTTTGGAAAAACGTAGCTTCGAGAAAAGTCGATGTAAATTTTCAAAACGTGTTTATAGTTTTGTGTGTTTATACCTATAATTTTTGAGTTATTTATGGAAATATAGTAAAAGTAACGAAACAAAGTTATTGACAAAACTGAAAGAATTCAAAATCTTACACGCAGCGGAGCCATATTTTTAAACGTTTTCAGCCGTTCGAAGTCGTTTCAGAAATCGGATTTTTATTCACTTATTATTACACGAGAAGTTTGTATTCTTTCGAAGAAATTTGAGTTTGTCTAACGAAAATTTGTTGCCTAGCAATTTAACGAGACGAACTGTTAACTAACAAAGACGTGACAGTAAAGTTGAAGGGATTTTAGGTTGACAGTTTTTCGAGTTAAATTGTTTTTAAGCAAGAAATTTGAGTTGTAGAAAACACAAATTTATTCAGAAGAAATATAAAACTCAAGTGTAATACGGTAAAACAATTTAACGAATAAAATACTTCAATTGGTATAATTCATACTATTATTTAATATATTGTTACTATGGTTCTGAAATCAATTAAATTTACCAGTACGTTTTTTTGTTTCGTTTTTACCTACAGTGAAATGACCAACGAAATGTTTTGTACCATTATTATCGCTTTTAATTTCAAATTTAAAATATTAAAATTGTAACTGTTTCTCGAATCAGAGAGAGTAGGTACTAATACACATAGGTGATTGAATGGTGTCCGGCTCGGACGCCTGTCGAGCATATAGGATCGTTGGTGTAGACTGTAGTGGTTAGCACGCCTGGCTAGTTACCAGGAGATCCTGGGTTCAATTCCCGGCCGATCCGGATAATTTTTTCAGTCACTTTATGATTTTTAATTTACATTGTTATCGCTATAAAAATCTGTCCTAACTTTTTTTTCCCATGGTAAAAGTGAAAAAAACTACAATATTCTTATGGGACTTGAAACACATGAGTTAAATTGTCATAAATAATTGTTACAAATATTTTTAAGTAGAAATTTTTAGAAGATGCAAATAAGTCTGTAGGCCGCTTATTATAGTAACACCAAACATCCTATAATAAACATATAAGTATCTTCATACAGTAGACTCTCGTTAATTCAAACCTGCGATAATTCGAAACTCTCTATAATTCAAAGTTATCACGAGTTCCCTACAAAATCTCTTTATATTTCGAACTGACGCGCTAATTCGAACTCATCGGTGTCAAACACTCGACAATTCCAAGTTGCCGAGAGAAAGAGACAGAAAGATTGTAAGTACATTTTGACACAAGTTCAAGTTCATTCATCGCAAATGCTTAAAAAATTAAAATTGTTACCTGCGATAATTCGAACCACTCTATAATTCGTATAATATTTTAAGAGTCCCTCGAGGTTCGAATTAACGAGAGTCGGCTGTATATGTACGTATACCATTGGGGTTACGAGAAATTTGTATAAATTCTATATATACCTACAAAATATACAAACAGAGAATTGCAAATTTCAAAGAGCAAAGCACACGCTGGGAAATTAATCACTTGTTTTAGAAGTTAAATCAGTTTTGTAATCATTGTATCTATGTAGTTGTGTATTTGGTTTTACATAAATATACGTAGGTATACGTATATACAAGGTGGTCCAGAATTATGTAGCGTAATTGGTAGAGCTCGTAGTACGTTCAAAAATAATGGTACCTATATTAATAGATTTGAGCGTTACTTTATGGTATTCCATATTTGTAAATAATAAACAAATACTTTACTTTGCAAAATACCACGTTTATTTTTGAAACTGTGACAATATTGTTTCAAAAATAAACGTGGTATTTTGCAAAGTAAAGTATTTGTTTATTATTTACATAATGGTACCTTTTCATGTACACTTTTTTTCGAAACTCAATAATAATTAGGGAGATACAACTCTGTAAAGGGGTGAAACGAAAACCGTTATTTCTTAAATATTTTCCAAACGGTTTTGAATAACAGATTGATATTTTAGGGGTACTTATTTTGCGTTAGAAGGATTAAATTTTTGTCAACACTTATTCCACCACTCATGACTAAGGGGTGGTTTTGGGTGGTAGGTGTGAGTTATCACATCTTTTCGTTTTTAATTTGCAATTATTTAAATAAAATCCCTGATAATATAATTCCTCAGACAATTTCACGCAAAAAAAGTATACTTGTTACATTTCGATAAATATTACCGTTTTCAAGTAATTTAAAGTAGAAGTATCTATTTCTAAATTATCCCCTATACATAAGTGATCGAATAATCGATACCATAAATTTAATTATCTTAATGTTCATACGCGCCCCTAGGATATGAATCCAGTAATCAAAAGCGCCTAAAAAATTTTAAATAAAAAGAAGTCAGTTTCGTTCCACCCCTCTACATTTTACCCCTCTGCTATTATTGAGTTTTGGAAAAAAGTGTAGATGAAAAGGTACCATTATTTTTGAACATACTATCAGCTCCAGCAATTACGGTACATAATTCTGGACCACCCTGTATAACTACGTATGTGTGTGTACATGTGTTTTATATAAAGACAAGAATAACTGTGACGTTGAAAAGATGGATGCGTTATGACCATGGTGGTTTAAAGCAGGGGTTCCTGCAGTCTGACATTCGTAAAGCCCGATTCACGCTATCGCTCCACTCTCGGTACGATATCGCTCCGCCCCCGATTCGATAAAATATTCTTACACAAGAAACAATGAGTGTATTCACATCATCGCTCCGATATCAGTCGCAGTACGCTCTCGCTCCAATATCGCTCCAATAGCAATACCACTCAGATAATATCTTATCAGTGCGATATCAGACCTACATCGATAGTGTGAACACTTTTTTAATTTCACTCCACTGCGCTTGCATTCAGTTGTTATGAGAAGATATTTATATCGAACTGACACCAAACTGGGAGCGTACCGAGTGCGGCATTATAATGTGAATGGAAAACGAAAAAGTACCAGAATGGTATCAGCACTGTAATGTGAACACAACAAGATTATATTGAAGCGAGACCGGAGCGGGAGCGTACCGATATCGGCACTATATTGTTGGTCGGGCCTAAAGATTATTTACCTACGTTTCTGACTATATCGTTAAATATTTTTCCGTTGGAAAATACCAAATTTTATATGGAGTATGTCTAGCTATTTCATAAACTTTATATATCAGTGGTGTTCAGCTTTTATTTCCATGCGAGTTACTTTTCTATTATAATTTATACAGTGATCTATTTTTACATAAATCAGATTCTTAGGTAAAAATAACCAAATTTATGCTGAAAATGTAATTTAATTTCCGCCTGTGATTTTTTTGTTACTTTTACAATTCTGAATTCGTCAAAAATAAAAAATAAAAATTAGTATCGAATACCAATGAGCAATTTTTTCGAGCCTGCTAAAAAAATTTGTATTTGTGCTGACGTCAACAAGTTTAGTTTTCTCTTTTTTGAATTAATAGCCACAAGAATGATATGAATTAGATGTGTTGCTTAAATTTGGATAATATGAGCGCTAAATTTTCATTTTTCTTGTAAAAATTGTCAAGGTTGTTAAGAAAATGTGATTTTTCTATTAAGTTCTACCCCGTTTTTCAATCTATAAATTAAAATAGGAGACTGATCAAAATTCAGTCTACAATCGACAGGTTGAACTTCTGTTTCTTTTGTCTGCGCAATTTATGGAAGAAATGATGCTATACCCTTGTCAATGTTGGTATATGTACGTTTTATAAGACAAAAGTATATAGTGCTTATGTCTTTTATGTAAATATAGAAAATAAAGCACAATTTCGGGTAAATAAGTATTTATAATGTAAACAGGGTGATTTAGTTAGACAGATACGTGGTAATAAGCGCGGTAAACAATTCTTATCGTATCAGTACTTTTCGATACTGCTGACACAGTTGATAAGTTCCATTTCCCGAATGTTTGCTTATGTTCATGGCAACCAAGAAACAATAGTGCGGGAAGTAAAATCGTAGCGCTGCAAGGAAAATCAACTTAAAAATGATTGTAATTGTTTATTTATATTGAAATTCAAACCAGTGGAGTGATTGAGCGTGCTTAGCCTTTGGCACTTGCTCATTGGTTAGCTGAGGGTTCAAATTCTGCGGCCGGCTATGCTCGTGAAGGTTTTCTGCAGTTTGGGAGAGATGCCGCATCAAAGAAGGTGAGACGCCGCATAGTTCATATTAAAAATTTTGTATTTTACACACATCTCCATACATGATGCATGCCATATGTAACCATTTTTGGCACTTTATACGTCTTAACCAGTCAACTTTTTTTTGTTTCTGAGTACTTTTCAAAATATTCAATACACAGGCAATCATCATTATTTTCGTTATCTTCACTAATATGATGACTCTTCCTGATCCATTAATGGATCTTTTATACTTAAGTGACATAATTTACAGTCAAAAAAAAATTGCATAATTAAGGTATATGTATAAGTCTATGTTTTTAACATGTAATATGATGCGGCATCTATACCAACTTTAAATGCGGTATCTCTCCTTTTTGTTGGGATAGATGCCGCATGTTGCTATAGCAAGTATAGTGCGGAATTCCAACCCAAAATTTTATGCAGTACTTTTACAATATACCTAAATTAATAACAAAACTCATTTTCATTAAAACAATGAAATATACATTCTTAAATTCTAATGAATTAAATGCTTGAGAAAATATTATGTTCAAAACTTACTTTTCAATAATTAAAAGTTGAATAATTACTAAACTGATGGACTAATCATAAATGTTACCATATACAGCTTAAATAAGTAACTTATTTTAAACATATAATCCATTAATAGCGCTATCTATCAATTAACGAACGAACTATGGCTACTGCGGTATCTCTCCCGACGCGGCATCTCTCCCGCACTTACCCTATACTGAAATTGAAAGTACAATTAGAATTTTCGCTAGTTTACAGAATATTGTTATTATTATTAACGCCACTAAATTTGCCTTCATATTTTATTGACATTTCTGAAGGTTTTCCAAAGTTCAATCATTTATTAAAACTTTTTTGTGTAGGAATTCAATTCTATATTTTCTAAACCACCTGTAAACAGAAACCACTTTACACAAATTGTTTTTCTTAACATTAAATTTAATATTTATCTTAAAATATGAACGTTTGTATGTACCTAATAACAAATCTCGCTTGAACAAATTCACAATGCCAGAAACATGTATAACACGCCAAGTAAACAGAATGGTGTAGAATATTATTTTAGTACAAAATAAATATTGACAACAAAGCGACAATCGTGTGCCGACCAGAGTGGAAATGAAAATACTTACGACAGTGGCACTGGTTGGTATAGGTGTTGGTCGGATGGGTAGATCGTATCACCCATATTAGAGTACGATGGGGCGCTAATAAATAGATATATTTTATATTTCGCCACTGATTTTATTTTCTGGTGTGAAGTCACTGTTGAACAAGTTTATTTAGGTTATTGGTCAACAAAACCAACTGCGTTCGTCTATGCTTATTATCGTTCGCTAAGGAAAATATTGAAGTGTGGCCATAGATAAGTAACGCGAGAAAAAAGTGAAAATGGTGGAAATATTAATTAATTATTATATTTCAAAATCCAAATATCGTCATTTTCATGCTTCGAGGTTACCAAAATTTTTTTTGTGACATTGTTAAATATGTTTGCATGTATGTGTGTGTACATATGTGAGTGTTAAATTTAAATGGTTTTAATTTTTTTTATATCTTTTCTGCAGTGAAGCAGAGGAAGAGTTTTGCTTGATCTGAGTTATCATATATTTCAAGAATTATAATAATGTTAAATAAGACGAAGACTAATTTTTTAATAAGTAAATATTTTTTAATATAGAAGATATTAAACGATTGTGGTTGTCTATCGAAGACTGAAAATTTACCAATTTTTGTTTCGTTATCAAGGTCAAAGTGACGTAATTTGCTACTTAATAAGGACTGACTAACTATTGCCTCAGAAAAAAAATTAAAATAATGATTAACTTTAACTAATTAAGTAAAGATAAATCTAAAATAAGAATTTTTTATGTCAAATTAATTCCTTTCTAATAATAAACACGTTAAATATGATACTTTGTTTTATTTCCTATAAGTACATATTTACAAAATATAATAATCATATTAAAACTCTAATCTTAATACTTACCTCAACGTTGTTAAAACTTGCCCCAAAAGTGGAGTAAGTATTAACAAACACATTTTTTAAGAAAATGGGTTTTTCCATAGAAAGTACAAGGGATATGTAAGTTTTTTTTATCAAAAATTATAGACAGATAGTTGATGCTTCATAACGTTCACAAAAAAAAATCGCTAACTAGTTTCATTTCCGTTTAATATGCAAAAAAGTAAAATCTGTTAGTACATGCCCCTGTCTCCCCTACAACCATTTTACAATAGGTGGCTCACGAGTCGTTTCAATAAATGTGTGTATTTCATGTAGTTTTGTGATGAAACTTTGGTGAGTTATTGTTAAACTTTGAAGTTTCCGCAAATTGATCAAAAATAAGTTACTTGGTTACTCTCTTTGAGTTCCGCTGATTAAAGCGTTATTGGAGATGCAACGAGACAACGTCAGAAGGAATCTCAGTTAAACCTACTTGTAAAAGAAATTTTGAAATATTACATGGGTGGAAAAATTGTTTTACTAACATAGGTACTATAAATGAATTTATAGATTATGTTCCTTGTTCTAGCACTGATTCGCTTCTATTCCTCTACTTCCCGTGGCTTCAATGGTACCGTCATGCTAACTTCTTCTACATCTTCCTCAGTCCCAGTCTCCTGTCTTCCGTTGGTTTCCAGTGAAAAATTTTCCGAGGAAATACGATGCGATTGATGTAACCGAACCAAATTAGCTGTTTCTTCTGGATCACGTCAATTGGATCCTTACGGTCACCCACGCCTGCATAATCTTTCGCACTCGTTCATTTCGTATGCGATCAATTCTGGATACATTTGACGATCGTCACCAATAATCCATAATTTGTTTTATGAATTTCCGACATTGCCCAATATTATTGAAATATAGGCTGGTTAGAAAAGTTTGTGGGAATTCCCACCAGTTTAATTTATATTCTTGATATGTGTCAAACTTCACTAACAATCAAATTACAGATTTTCTTTTTTTTGATTTTGTTATTTTAGAAAAAGATTGAATTCTTTTCACTTTGTTGTGTAAAATAAAAGAAAGGCTACTGCTGTGATTTTTCACAAAGAATTTTATCAAAATATTCTAAACGAGAAAAAAGAAATCAAAAATCATATTTTAGTGAAACTTGTGAAAAAAAAAGGAATATTAAAACACAATCATTTATATTTTAAATGTATATTTTAAACGTGAACAGAGGTGTAGAAAAATCAACATCATTTCTGTTTTTGTTGCTACTGTTCAACGTAAACAATGGAACATTGATGTGAACTTTGTTCTGTTTACGTAATGAGTTCGTTAGTCGATACATTATTTTGATAGTGTAGTTCTTTTCTAATTTAACTTTTAACCAACCAGTGGATGCTTTAAATGTGCCTAATTGATTATCATTAACTGTAAACGGGGTCAATCGAAACCGCTAATTATAGAAGCAGTGTAGATTGAATGATTAAATTATAATATAAATGTACAGAAAATTCAAAAATTTTACTATATTTTTTAAAACAAAAAGAGTGGTGGTGTTCCAAAAAGAGTTGTAGAATTTTTTTCGGAATTTATTGGTGACAATTATAAAGGTATGAACATTTTCCAAAGAACTGTTAAGTTCGAAAACAGAAGAAAAATGCAGTTATGAATTTTTTCTTAATTTTGATAAAAATATGGTTGCATCAGAGATTCAATGATATAAAATTGCTTTAATTTGGAGATGCAAGTTTATCTAACAATTTCTTTTTTGATTTGTTTAACTGTTTTTTAAACGAATTCTAAAACGTACATTATAATATGTTCCTTAGTTAATATGCGTCGATTTGTACACTTACAAAAACGACATCCTCTTTATTATCCTTTTTTATTCGCGAGATATTGTGAGTGATGAGTATGATGAATTCGTTAGCCAGTATCGTTCGATTCTCAAACGAAGGAATTTTTAGCCTTTTTTGTCAAAAAAATATTTTTTATTAAAACTTAACAAAATCAAAGGTTTATACTAAATTTTTTTTACACAGTTGCAAATAACGAAAAAAGTGACATAAGATGGGTCTTTGAGGGTCTTCTAAATAAATTGATTTTCGGAAAACTTTAAAAACGATTCAAACTGTTATTTTATGTTAATTATTTTCCAAGAAAAACTGCGAAATTCGCTATGTTACATCAGATGCTGTTACAGGGGTATTTATTGTTTATAAAATTATAAAAAAAATTTGGGGGTTAGGTTTACTCACACTGTCAACTTCCCATTGGGTGTCCTTAAAGACTAGAGACTATACTGTACATAAATAATTCTTTTTCTATTTCGGGCAACTTCTCCTCTGGGCGCCCGATAGAGGCTTTGCCCCTTGCACCATACCGGGGGCTTCGCCTTCTGTACCTAAGGGTGGGGGCTCCACCCCTATCAAACAAATGATAACATCATTATTGTTCTCAAGAGATGCGAGACAAAATATATTTCAAAAACAGTTTCATATTTCGTTTTTTTTTCTTTTTTTAAATTTTATAATAATATACTGGCGTTTTTAACATCAAGGAAGGTTCTTAGGCCATTATATAATAATGTTATGGTAAAGAATCCATATAATCTATGTTATCTTAATAAAGTTAATTCTGTTTTTTTTTAACATAAAAAACAAACCGCTAATCCGAATTTGCTGAAAACTTTATCCGGTCTTCATTTTTTGATTACGCATCTAATGAAATTAGTCCGGAGTTGATATCATCATTTGTTCTCGAGATATGCGAGAAAAAAAAAAATTCACGAACGAACGAACTAACGAACGCACGCACAGACATCACGCTAAAAACGATGGATTCGGATTTTAGTGACCTTGAAACGTGGAGATATGTCAAAATTAGCGATTCGTAAAATCGGACCCATTACAATAACTTCCTATGGGAAGTTAATAAAAATTTTCTTATTTTTAATTTAAAAAAAAAAAAAAAAACTGACCATTTCGACAACCTGTAGATATATAAATACGATAGTATCGACTAGTTTTTTATTTTCACTAAGTTTATTATTAGTAGCAATTTCTATGCTTTTTGTAATCTCATTAGATTTTCCATCAGTATAGCGATAGTATACATGGACACACACATATTATATAGAATATCGGAGTCAGTAGCTTTCGAGTTAGAATTAGCCATAGGTATGAAGCTCATGTCGATATATTATTAAAATTTACATTTTAATTAAAATAATATGTCCATAGGCTTCCAAATAAACATACCTGACACAAAACTATATGAAAAGTTGTTGTATTTTACTTAAATAATACGTCATCTAGTCAAAGCGTCAGGAAAGTTATTGGGAAACTGTCCAAGGAAGTTTTTACTTACAATTCAGACAGCGCTGAAAATGTTACTTCCGCTGCTATTAAGAACTGATACAAATGAACACATTATATCTGGTGTATAGACTTAGTATACTAATGTACAAATGAAGCCTCCAGATATTCTCAAAATACGACATCGTTGTATTCGCAGTAACAATTTTCAAATAAATATTTTCAAGTTATATTAATAATTTTCTTGAGAAACAACTACAAAAGGGTACTGGTTTTAGTTCCGTACGCATGCGTACGCATACAATTTATGCTTTGCAGTAAAAACATTGGTTCTGTTTACAAGCAAATAAACAGCATATTATGCTCCTTATGTTACACCCTGCTTGGCACTTCAATGAAATACACTATAAACTGGCTTTGTGATCTGTGTTAGGTACAATATAACAATGTTTATTTGTCTTTGGTTAGGAACCGTTGTGACTAGGGATGTAATGATACTTAATTTTGCCGATACGATACCGATACCGATTATTGTAGTAAATAATCGACGATACCGATATCGACGCTTTAGCAGATAATAAATCAAATTATATGTACCTCGGGTATGTAAATTACATGTACTATTATTTAACAGAGTTAACCTTGTGAGAAGTGTAAAAAAATGTCAAATCAAAATTCAAAGAAAATAAAACTTGTAATTTCATTATTTGACTTTATTTGACGATAAACCTCAATATTAAGACCAGCAAAAAGCCAAACAGAATTTTTTAACCAATCTTCAACATATCGACCGGTTTCGGTATCTCAAAACACCATTATCAAGACAAGAATATCAAAATCAATAAAAATAAAAATAAAAGATGAAAAAATTAAAAAAATTTTTTCATAAACAAAAGAAACTAAAAACCTTTTAGTTTGGATCAAAACCAATCAAATCAAACAATGTCAAATATAGCAACTCGTTGGTTTCAAAAAAGGAAATACGTACATCACTAAAAATGATATACGAAAACGGAAATGTGAAACAACAAAACATCTGAAAACCAAACTTGCAATAGAGAACAGAAAAAGTAAAAGAAGAAACGAAAAATCATTTTTAGAAAAAAACATCTGTAAAAGCCACAAATCGCCTTATGAATCATTCTATTCAAATTAGTCCATTGACTTTCAAAAAATTTTTAAAATTTTTTGGCGAAAATAGAGGTAACAATTTATTGATTCAAAGAAAATATTTATTACACAAAGTAATAAACCGATACATAAAGTTAGTAATTAAAGTTAACTTTTGGCAGATTTTTGTTAAGAAAGCAAAGTTTTTCCAAATTTTTTACTACAAATAATCAGTTACACAAATTATTTTGTATGAGGCCTGCGGCTGAAAACTTTTCGATTTTTCGCTTTTCGAACTGTATGATATCGGCTGTATTCTAAGCAGCGATACCGGCTTGCCAATTATATCGGTCGATAATCGGTATCGTTACATACCTATCTGTGACGTGTTCGTTAAACAAAATATTTCCACTATATGGCTACGTTCAAACGGATCGCATTATGACGGACTGGTCAACCATTTAAGGCTTGATTCACATTATCGTGCCAATCACAGCCCGTTCTCAGTCCAGTCTCGCTCCGTTAAAATATTCTTAAATGAGAAATAATAAGTGTATTCACACTGTCTGCACCAGTGCAGTTCTAGTCCAGTCACGGTCCAACACGGATCCATTCCAAAGAAGATTTGACTGAGAACGGACTTGTCCATTGAGAAATAATAACGCAATTTCTCTATGCACAAGTACGTTATATTCAAGGGGTCAAACTAGTATGTCTACCAAACTGTGCGCGCTGTAACGAGAAAATGACGTAACACAGCACACATACGACCAAAACACATGATGTACGGATACGAATATACCAATGTGTTAGTATGATATGTTGATGATAATGTATGCAATATGCATACATATACTATATACTATGATGGCCGACCTATGTTACCACCAGTCAACAATTAAAAATAAATTTATAAAGATATCCGTTTATTTTGAGAAATTTTTTATTCAATAGAATTTTTACACTTAAATACGACATACTTCATATTTTTTTCTGTTTAAATTTCACAAGTTGATTAAAAAAACATGACATTTATTATGACGTGAACACCACGACGGTCAGCACTTATTGCAACTTTCGGATTACACTTTTTTATATGTAGGCTTGATCTGTCTTATCTGTGGTTATATTTCTCTATGATTTCACTGGCTTCAGTTAGTCAGTGTCATTTATATTATTTGACAGTTATATTTAAATTAAATCCTGAATTTTTATTCATTATAATTTTGCAATATGACAACTGAGAAGTATTGGAATTTTGAAAAAGGTAATTAATTATTAAGTAAAAATTAATAAATAAGTATATAATCTATAGTGAATGACAATATCTATGAACATGGTAAAATGACATTGGATCGAGTACGAACCGTACCGTTCATGGAACGTAAGTGTGAATGTAATAGGATTTTACTGGACTGGACTGAGAACGGACTGTGATTGGTACGATAATGTGAATCAAGCCTAACTGGTGTGCTTGTTACATACATACAGCTGATGGCTAGTTTTGTTAATTTAGTTTATATTACATTTATCCCGTACGTATATATATATATATACACAATCCCGGGGATACATACGTGTATATCCCAGTGTATTATATATCCATCTACATACATGTGTAATATGGTTAGTCAACTTATTAAAAATTAAAACTAAAACGTTAGTACCGCGTATATAAATCTGTGTTAGCTTTATGGTTAGGTACCAGTCATGCAGTACAATGGCCAGATATTTGTGTTAGGTAGGTAATTACAAGTGAATGGAAATTTTTTTTCATTTAAAGGAAATAAAGCATTTTAGTGATGTAATCAGTCTTGGTTAACGAGAACGTTTTGTCTTTCGACGTTGTTTTGGTATATAAAATTGATGGTTTAGAACCCGCATTGTTTGATGGTTTCTTGCGTACAATGCTAATAAAATAATTTTGATAATTGTAATTTCAAGTTTTGTCGAAAAAACACTGGAGAAGACGAATTTTCTTCCTATATGTCGTCAATTTTTTATACTCGAAAGATATAATGTCGGGTAAAACAATTTTTTTTTCCACTGGTAACACAAAGATCTCACTTACTCCTTTCGTGCTGAAATTAGAATGACATTTCGCCACGTAAATGTCATTCTAATTTCACAATTTTGTCACAACTCTGACAAAAATGTGATTCTTTTGTGAATGAATTATAAAACAATGCCAGTTTTTCGATACATCTTCGGTATTTTCAAAATATCTAAATATGGTGGAAAGGGTAGAGGCTAGGGATGATCGATATTAGAAAAACATCGATGTTCGAAAACATCGATTTTTATGAAGCAAAATAAACAACCATTATAATCTATTATTTTATTTATTAAAAATTAACATTGCCAGTACTTATTTGGTACACTTTGCAAAATAAGTAACTTTGTTAGAAGTTTCCCTTTTAATCTGTTCCTTTGTTGATACAAATGCTGCCCAGCTTTTGAAAAAAGTCTCTCTGAAGCTGTTGAAGTTGTTGTGAAACACAAATATTTAATGGCAATTTTTTTCAAGTTTGGATAAGTGGATTCTAGAACTTGCTACAAAAGTAATGGATCTTGTTTTAAATCAGCTGCAGGACATTTTAACTACTGGATAGCTTAGAGTAATATCGATGTTTCGATATTATTCTCGTAACATCGAGGACATAAGGTTATCGAGGACATAAGGTTATCGAGGACATAACATCGGTGTTTTTACATCGATGTTTTCCGGCTAAACATCGATGTTTTTCTACCATCGATGAATATCGATCATCCCTAGTAGAGGCGGATTGTCATTTTGGTGTTTTCAAAACTGATGATAAGTGTTCGGCTGATCGGCGCTTTAAAAAAAGTGTTTAAGTTTTTAAGGGCTGGATCTTAGTAAATTTTATGTCGATAGCAGTTAGCAGGAAAAAAGCCAACACAGTTCGTACGAGGGCATTCCTATCCATGCTTATCCACCAATAGCCTTTGCGTTTTATTTTTAAATATTAAAAGAGGACCTTAAATAGTGAACTGAAAGGCCTTTATGAAGATATTTTTCTTCTTCCAAAAAATCCAAAATTCATATTTTATAAATAAAACTGACTTTAATAATATTTTTTAAATTATTATATATGTTACATTTATTACAACAGTTAGTTCACCTTTTTTTTTTTAATTTACTCTGCCTACTTGTATTAGTTTGAAAATAAATCATTTTAAACACATATAACAATACCATCGAATTCCGATATAAAAAATGGGAGAAGTGAGGGCAAGGTAATGTGGAATGACTAAAAGGCACTAACTGGATACTAACTCAATACATGTACAAAATTTCAGCCCTCTAGGTTTACTCAGAGATTCTCTAGGCGTGTTAGAAAAAAAGCAAAAAAATCAAGGAAATATTGGCGTAAAAATCGTGGAGGTAAGGGTTAAAAGTTGAAGTTGAGTTTTCTTTTTTAGTTTTCATTTATTTATTTCCTATAATTATTTTAATTGATATTTAAGAAGCATTGTAGGTACTGTTTTTAATTTTTAATACTTTTACCGGGGAAAATCCATAATAGTTGTCATAGATCAATAAATATGCAAAATAAAACTTTTTATTTTTTTTAGCTTTTATTATATTTTAGGTAATCTAAATTATAGTCTATTTACTGCTATCGTATAGTCTGTCATTTGCATTTATTCTACTATTATATATTGGGTGGTTGCAAATGAAATGACGGATGGTTGCTTACTATTTAACCAAACCGTTCAATATTTACTGCACAATATGCAAGTTTAGATTAGGTAATTGGCATTATTGTTTAAATGTTTCCGTTTTTCCTTATTCTAGCTGAATTGATCCCTCCAGAATTGACGTTCTCGAAAAAATGTTGTGCTTTTTTCGCTAGGTATATTTTTATCAAATTTGATACTTAAAATTTTTGGTTACTTCAACTATAATCTGTTCTAGTTTAATAAGTTTAAATTAGATTCAATCAAGCGCTTGCAAATAGTTTTCAGTAGTCTAACACTTAACATTTGTTGGTGATGTTTTAAGTCTCAACAAAGTCTCAAGTTCTTGGATGAGTTTTTCAGTCAGATATGTCAAATACCCAAAAAATTCACATAATTATGTAAGATACGTTTTTGAACTATTTTCCTGTGTAAGCGAATTTTTGAGAAAAAGGAATTTTTGTAACGGGAGATTTGGTATGTTATGTAGGATGCTGTGACAGGGGTATTTTATATTTTGTTTTTTAATAAGGTTGTATTTTGTGAAGTAAAATATTTATTTTATTATTTCTAAATAAAGAATGTCATAAAGTAACGCTCCAAACAATTAGTAATATATGTATATTATTTACAAATTCCAAATGAGCCGCAATTATGTGCATTAATAAATTAAAGTAAAAAAATGTTCTTTAAGAAAAAGCTTTTATTTAAAAATGGGTTAAAAAAAATAACTTTTGAGTGAAGTTTGAAGCAATATGCAACATAATTTATAAAAGCTTGAGGCTGTAATGGTAGTAGGTGTCAGCCGAGAACTTTAGGCAATCAAATTTACACTAATGTAGTGTTGATTGCCTCTATGAGATTGATTAATTTTTGGGAATTTATCATGAGCTCAAACCCCAGGTAACGTGGTTGATGTCGCCAACTAGCGGCCGTAACGTGAACTATGTGAGGCCGCCATCATTATTCCGATATTGATTTCTTACAGCAAGGGATGGTTTTGTGATTACCCGAACTAAGTGATTTTTGACAGAGAACTGTTACAATAGCGACCAACGAACAACGGTGAACGAGTGCTATGATGTTGCTTCGCGCATCACTCACTCACTCACAATGTGACCTTAGATAGGTGCAAACGTAATTTTGTTGTGAGTCATAAAAAAGATCTAAAACAATATTTAAATTAATTTTGTAAAATATTTTTATAATCATTTAAAAAATATAAAGTACTTAAAATATAAAATAAATATAAAATATTAAAATGAAACTTTTTTTATTATTTCAAATACCATATTTAAACATCTATCGACTAATATAATTTTATTTTGTAATCAATAAATTGTTTCGACGCTAAACACACAACGGAGAGTAATTCTTCGACAGAACCCGACTTTGGACATTTTTAGGCATCCAATTACCGTTAAATCTGCGTGGGACAACAAGTAACAGTGTTGGGCGCGAATTTTAAGTAATTTTAAATATAAGCTAAACCGCCGCTACTGTTACAAGGCGTTATCATTAATTATTTCTGTTTTGGATGTTTTGGATATAAGTGTAGCTATTTTACTTTTCAGTAGTTACCAAACTTAATTAAACCCTTTAAGCTTTTATAAATTTTCTTGCATATTGCTTCAAACTTCACTCAAAAGTTATTTTATTTTCTTTAGCCCATTTTTAAATAAAAGCTTTTTCTTAAAGAAACTTTTTTTTACTTTATTTTCTACTTTTTAGTCTGATCACAGTTAATTTAAAAAACAATTAAAGAAGTAATTTTTTTACCTATATTTTAATCGGTTAATTTACCCTAATCAGACATAACTATGGAAACAAAATACGTAAAATCAATGGACAATATTTGATAATTCGAAATGTCAAATTAAAGTTACAGAGGACTAAAAATCAATAATTTTGGTTTGGGGCGATTTAGGGCAAAACTAATTATACAATATTGCATTGTCATCAAGGTTAGACACGTATGCAAAATTTGAAACCTCTAGCTCAATTAGAACCTGTCTAAATTTTGATTCCAAGATTTGTTCTAACCAAAATACTAACATAGCAAGTTAAATAAAAGCTTTTAAAAAGAGCCGAATATTAATTGTAAGATACCTACTAGACACACATTTCTTTGCCATTTCATTTACAACAACCTAATATTATATACTTATACATACATTATTTGTTTTAAAATGTATAAAATAAGCATATTAGAAACTTCTCACAAAAGTTAATAATTAATTAACAACGTAGGTGGCAGGTGGCATCAGTGTTGTAGGTAGATGACAGTAATTTTCTATTCGGTACGGTAGAAAGTTGAAAAGTTGAAAGAGTGGTAATTTACTAGTAAAATGAATATATAATTTAAAATAAAGTAAAATGACATTGTTTAATAAATTAAATTAAGCGATACATGTGCTAATATGTAATTATAGTTGGTAAGGGGATCTAGAGATGAAGAAGGGGGTGAGACAAGTTAGATACTTTTTATTCGAAGAGTTCATCAGAACGAAAAGTTCTACACGCATAATTTTGGTGAAGATGAAAATAATGACTTTAAAGAACCTATAGCTACCTCCAATATTATCACTTTAGCATTTTATTTACGGTTTTCAAGGTATTAAAAAATTTCAGTAAACTTGATGACGTCATCAAATCAAAAATTCTTATTTCCCAAATGAAGCTTTATCGAATTAATTTAAATTAATAAACTGATAAAAGTGTAACTGTGTGTGAGCTTTTCATTTACACTCCCAAAAAAAATACCGAATTTTTTTTAGAAATTCGAAAGAAGTTTCTTTTCTAGCGGACCTACCTATTTAATTTTGGTAAAAAGGAAAACAACAACGTAGGAAACCTAAAATTTGCTTGTTTTTATTGTAAAATTGCGCCAGATAGCATTTTAAGCATCAAAAAGCAAATTTATTCGAAGAGCTACAAAACTATATGCATATAAATGATACATTTTTAAAGCATCACTAAAAATATTAAGGGGGTATTCTAGTCTAGAGGCTCGGTTTTGAGGTGATTTTACAAGCGTACCTAATAAAAAGAAAAAAAGTAAACATATTTAGTATCCATTTTTTAACAGTTTTTTACTGATATTTGCAAAGTATAAATGTCCAAAAATTTTAAAAAAATTCAAAATTTAAATCGGTACAGATTGGCAAAGTGGGGACTCTTGGAAAAAGGTGTCTCCTGGTTGACGTGATTCTAACCCGCTTGGTGATCTGAAAAAGGTGTCTCCTGGTTGACGTGATTCTAACCCGCTTGGTGATCTGAAACATAAAATTTTAGTTAATTCTTAATAGACAAGGATGTATAGAATTAGTTGGACGTAGCCGATTTGGAAAAATAAATTTATTCACAAAATGGCGTCCATTTAAAAACAAAAATCATTTTTTCGCCTCCTTTTTTCAACTCAGGAAATTTTTTAAAAATATTAAAAAAAAATTCCAAAATCCCCCAATTTTAATAGTATTGAGAAGGTCTGTACCAAATTTCAAGTAAGTAGGTGCATTAGAACTTAATATATCATGTCAACCGTATCGGAAAAAGTAGTTTCGAATAGTTTATATTAAAAATTTGAATTTAACACTGAAAAAATACACAGTACACAGGGAAAAAATAACCATAACTCCGAAAATAATGCGAATTTCCGTAAATCCTTTTAGAGGATTATTCTTAAAGGTCTGAACTTTGAAAATATGAAAGAAAAAAATAGATTTTTTCGAATTTCTAGACTAGAATATTAAATAAATAGAGAAAGTACCTTTCTACGTGACACTGAGTCATGAGCCGTATATCTTTTAAATGAGAAGGGTTATACGCTCAGTAGGGAATGCGTTACAAAGATAAAAATGTCACACGTGAAGATTAAGTGGACACAGTAATTTATGATAATATTAAATTTAATTATCTTTACCCATAATTTCGTGCGAACTAACAATTAATAAAATCTAATTATATTTATATCTAAGTACCTTTACTCCCTCCATTCATCCATTTTTAATGTGTTTGTGAAAATTTATTTAGTGTGTAAAAAATCATAAATTTTTGTTTGAGAAAAAATATGGGGGAAATATTCTATCTGGGAAATTTACATAAAATTGATGGTGAAATGGCATGACAAATGAAATCACATAGAAATTATATTTTATTGTAAAAGAACCATCAACTACTGTTAGTTAGGTACATTGTGGTAGAGTTTGTGGGTCTTTAGCGCTATATGCATTTTGTGCTGTTCTTGGAATGAAAATTATAGTGATAATGAAGAGTTATACAGGGTGCTACAGGGTGCTACAGGAATTGTTGCAAATGAATTAATTTTTAGAATCTTTTGTTAGGTACAGTAGACTCTCGCTAATTTAAACCTGCGATAATTCGAAACTCTATAATTCAAAGGTATCACGAGTTCCCTACGAAATCTCTTTATATTTCGAACTAAAACACATTTTTATACACTTGGTAATTCGAACGAAAAAATCATTGGTACGTAACAAAACGACGCGTTAATTCGAACTCATCGGCGTCAAACACTCGACAATTCAAAGTTGCAGAAAGAAAGATTGTAATACATTTTGAGACAAGTTCAAGTTCATTCATCGCAAATGCTTAAAAAATTAAAATTGTTACCTGCGATAATTCGAACCTCTCTATAATTCGTAATATTTTAAGAGTTTCTCGAGTTTCGAATTAACGAAAGTCAATTGTACTTGTGTCTGTTCAACATAGACACCGAGTGAGGTGGGATTTACACTTAAAATATAGGAAACAATTGTAACGAAGTTTGGTCATAACTGGTTAGAGGTGGGACTGTTGTAGTGATAATTACAACTGAGAACAGTGTTATTTGCACTGAATAAAGAATATACTGTTCTGATTTTTAATATACCTGCTGTATACTGTTATTCTTGCTCTTTGTTCGCCAGTTGACTGATATTGTTTAATACGTCATAATTATTTTTAAACTTTATTTCAGCTGCTATTTCCCATACTTTCAATTCTAACGCCATACTATTTTTCTAGATTCACTGAAGCATAGCTTTAAATAAAATTAAACCTGTCTTTTAAAACAAGTGCGCTGTATTCGTAAATTTTTTAGAGTTTCTTTCGTTAATATCCTCTGAGGGTATTATTTCGTTATTATCGCTTTGAATTCAGTTTTTACCAATAAAAACTTTTGTTTCCTTTTTTGTTCATTTTTTTTCTTTTTGGATAGTTTTTCACTCTGACTAAGGCCATGTTTTTAATTCTAAAATAAAAAGTACGGAAGTAGTGAAATTTTAGATCTAGATACAGTCGACTCTCGTTAATTCGAAACTAGAGGGGCTTTTAAAATATTACGAATTATAGAGAAGTTCGAATTATATCACAGGTAACAATTTTAATTTTTCCAGCATTTGCTATGAATGAACTTGAACTTGTCTCAAAATGAACTTACAATCTTTCTGTCTCCTTCTCTCTGCAACTTTGAATTGTCGAGTGTTTGAGACCAACGAGTTCGGATTAACGCGTCGTTTTGTTACGTAGCAATGGTTTTTTCTTTCGAATTGCATTGTTTTAGTTCGAAATATAAAGAGATATTGTAGGGAACTCGTGATACCTTTGAATTATAGAGAGTTTCGAATTATCGGAGGTTTGAATTAACGAGAGTCTACTGTATATAAAGACTGCATAGCGCTCCTACCATTACTTCTACACACATTCTTCATTGGAATAAAAATTTTCGAAATTTTAATTTATTATTGCGACAAATATAACAAAGAGAGTACCCTTGAAAAAGTTCTCTAAAGGACCTAATACTATTATCCAAGACTTCCACCATTTATCAATAATATAAAAAAAAATATATATATATATATATATATATATAATTTTAATTTTTACAACCCAATTTTTAAATCAACAGGAAAAAAATGTTTATTATCAAAAACAAAAAAAAGAAAAATGTACCCACATATACATGATTTATATAATCCACAAAAAAAAAATGTACACATAAAAGAAAGGTGGAAAAGCAAAAGCGACACAAGAGAAACACATACACACACAGCGAAAAAAAATAAAGAATAACGAACAGGTAGAAGTAAGGAGCAAGATAAAGAACGGAATATGTGTGCCATGCCGTTAGCGGTTGTTAAATTTTTACAGACAGTTAAATAAATATGGTCATTTTATTATCATTGTGCGGTATTTAAAGCTCAACACGCAACTCACAAACAGTTCCCGCCGTTTAATACAATGCGAATGTTGTTACATGACTGAAACGTGCTTTCAGTATTACCACTACCGTTGTGTGTGTCGTCTGTTTGCTCGCTGGTTGGTACATACGTTGATAAGTTGCAATCCTGCCTCACTAACCAACCGATACAGTTTTGAATAATTATCACAAATGTTCCAATAACAATAGAGTATCGTTCGTTATTTTTTAAATTTTTAAAAAATCGAATAAAAACTTTTAAACAATGTTTTAACGGTTTTTTCTTTTAGTTTTTTTGGTGGAATAAAACTGTGTTTTTTTGGTAAAATTTTTAAATTATGACGTAATTAATTGTTGACGAAAAAAAAAAATGAAATTGTGTACAAATTTTTGAAAACCAAGTATTTTGTGTAAATATGAATGAAAAATTTTTATTAATGAATTTTGTTTATTTTTTGTTGTTTAATATTTTTTGTTGTACTGCAAATATTCTGGACGGAAGTCCCAATGGTGAGTATAAAAATATTAAACTTATTATTTGAGATTTATGATTTGGAGCGTTAATTATTGAATTTGTTAATTTTTAATTAACAAATTTTTCGAATGATGATTTTTAATTGAAATTTAATATCAGTTTTAGTTTGTCACCAGGGAAATTTCTTTTATATTCAAGTTACAAAATTTTTGATTGGATGTAATTGTGAATACATGATGTACAAAAGGTTAAAAATGAAAAACACGTTTATGTTTTTTTTAACCCTTTTAGACAACTGGGTATTTATTTTTTTTAAATTGTGTTCCTTCTGTCGACCTAACTAAGAAGCTATAGACTGATTTGTGTTTAAATGAGATTTTTAGGTCCGGAAAGAGGATCGATGTTTAAAGTGTTAAAAAATTTTGTCAAGCTTTGTCCAGTTTGATGATTAAGTTAAATTTAGCGCCATTTTATTTCAAATTTCTACTAACAGTTTATGTGCTTTTGTATAGTTTCTAAAAATTTAATGACATTAAAAAAATTTGAAGATAAAGGAAATTCATAAAAAAGTTTAAAGTTTATTATGTTTTTAAACGCTAAGAATTAATCGGAAAGTAATCTTAGAAATTTTGAACTGTTTTTTAGTAACGAGAGCCATTTATCAAAAGCAATGATATATGTCTTCTTAATATTTTTAGGTTTCTCTAAATTCTGGATTATATCCTTCAACAAAAATAAAAGTACTTTTTTTAAATTTAACCCTCATCTTTCCATTATATCCTGATTGAACCGGTGTGGCACCCGTCGATTTTGACGGTATATATTGATAAATAGTTGATAATTGGAATCGTAGAATTATTAAGCAAAAAAATTGAAACATTAACAAAATATTATAAGAGCATTAACGAACAAAAAATTATGAGACTTCTCAAAAAAAGGAAGATTCTGTTCATTCTCAGATACTAACAACCTATAAATACTAACTGTGTATTCTCTCTATGTTTTTGAATGTGTCAAATTTGTAAAAAAAAGATCAACACTTGTTCGAAGAATTTGTTCCAGAACATACATAAATATGGTACAAGGACAAAGCACAACTTAAAATTGATTGCTACCAATAAAACATTAATACATCAAGGTAGTATTAATATGATTATGAAAATATTTAATACCTTGCCTGAGGAAGTAAAAAACATTAATGATCAATCTTTTATAAAAAGATTATGGATGTATTTGCTGAACAAATGTCTATATAGTCTTAAGGAATTTTTATAAACCATGAAATTGACATATTTTATGTAGTTTTTTTATTTTAACTATTTATAAAATAAAGAACTATTTTTTTCTTAATCGTTTAGAAGTCGTGATAGTTGTTCAAACGGAATATATGTGAAATAATTTAGAAAACATTTTTATAAAATTATAATTAACCCTTCAACTATCATATAGTAAAATTGTAATATATGTACAGACATCATTTTTTGTTTTCGCAATATGCGATGGAAAAAAATTTAACGTAACACTCTCGGACCCTCAAAACGTGGAGATATGTTAAAACTGGAACATTCAAAAAAGGAGTTCATTACAATAAATTCTTACTGATAAGCTAAAAAGTAACAGGGTCTTGAAGACCCATTAGCAGTAATCAAGGGTTAAGACTACGAGTTTTCGTGAAAAGAAAAGAAAAAATTAAAAATTAAAACCGCCTTCAAGATGTCAAAAAAAAAACAACATTAAACATGATGGCGGCGCACGCTATATAAAAATAATATGTCAAATTAAAACACAAACATCATCTATAATCCTTATTTCCACGTAAAAGTATTCTATTTTATAAAAGCCCTAAATAAAATATCAATTTCATTCAAACATATTTTCCGATATTATATTTTAAATTGCTGGAAAAAAAAGTCGCTATAATATTATATTTCTCATATAAGAAAATTCATTCTCCTCTACGAACGTATCTTGCTATGGACCGGAACAAGCGATGCGTAAATTAAACTACTTAACTGCTAACGTGAACTGTTGGCAGCATATCGAAGTGCTCGTACGATATTCAAGTCAATATGATACACAGAGATTTCAATGCTCGAGATTTTTTTCTACTACTGTTGAAGTAAGTAGTGTGTTACTTGTTCCATATAAAACAATTATTTGCCTTTTTTATCGTTTTATAGGATTCGTTTTGCAGTTATGTGAATGAATATATGAGTTTGGTAATTGAGTTTTTTGCCGGTTGGATTAGAGGGTAATTGTGTGAGTCGTTTTTATTCAGTTTTTTCTAATATTTTTGAAAAATGAATAAGTTTCATGTAAACTATTAGAATTTTTAACTGTCTAGCATGGTCTGTGACAGGGATCTCAACTGTTTCAGGACCGTGGGCCATTTTGAATGGAAATATCTTAAAGCGGGACGCTCAGCGTCTCCCTTCTAGTGATGAGGAAATACAAAACCAAGACCAAGACTGCCAAGTCTTGGTCTTGGTCTTGTTCTTGCATTAAGAATCTTGGTCTTGGTCTTGCTAGAGCAGTTTGAGTGTTGGTCTCGGTCTTGGTCTTGCAAAATGCAGTCTTGATCCTGGTCTTGGTTGTGGTATTGCTAAATAATTTCGCACTTTCTTGCATTTTTTTATTAGTGAATTTTTTCCTTCTAAAATCAGAATTTTCTCTGTTTACGGTATTAATTATATTTTCAAACTATTTAAATAGTTTAGCAAGAGTCTTGTTTTTTCTTGCTTTTGTCTTGGTCTTGCTCACTTGAGTCTTGGTATTGGTCTTGCAGTCATACTTATAGTCTTGGTCTTGGTCTTGCTCTTGGTATACATAGTCTTGGTCTTGCAAAAAACGCAAGACCAAGACAAGACTGCAAGACCAAGACTAATTTTGCTCATCACTACTCCCTTCAAAAAAAAACAAAAAGCAAAACTAAAATAAAAGGTTATGCGTTTCTAATTACAAATTTACCAATATAAAACAATGTATATTTAAAAAAAATACAAATAAACCTTTAATGTTTTTGTTACCATATGGCTACACTAACATGAAATGGGTTAAATGGTATTAAAATCAATTTCTTTACATTTGTTTTCACTTAATTAGTGCCTGATTTACCTTTGCGTAGGCCCTGAGGTATTTTCCAGGTGGTGACCCCTGAGTAGTTCGCATGTGGAACCCATTTGGAGAATTTCCGAAATTTTTAAATTATTTCCCGAAAAATAGGGTTGACAAGCAAAACAAAAACGAAGGAAGTTCTTATCCTTTCTATTTTATTCCTCTATTTTAAGATTTAGTGGATGCCCCTATAGTCTGGAGGTCACGGGGCACGTGCCTAAGGTGCCCTTATGTAAATCCAGTTCTCCTTTTAATTTTATTTATTAAAGATAATGCACGAATAGTTGCAAATATAATTTAAAGGTATGCTGGTGTTTCGTAGATTCTAACTTAATGTAATCCGTTATCGCCTGACGGGCCACATACGGTTCGCAAACCTCGGGTTTTCGACTCCTATTAGGAACAGTAACTAGTAGGTATAACTACCGACTTCTTTCTTAACTTTTTACAATACCTAAATATTTCTATTTATAACAGTTTTCAAAAAATTTGCCACTGTAAAAGATTATTTGTTTTTACCCACTTTTTTTGTATTTAAGGGAGACCACTAGTGTAACACTTTTAAAAAATTGGAAATATTTTTTTTTGCATGTTTTGACAGTCTATACCTTTAAAAATAATATACTAAAATTTCAAGTGCGTATCTCAAATAGTTTTTGAGTTACCGCCATCTGAAGAGCGAACTGTGATTTTCATTGTTAACTTTGCGATATTGAGAAATGTATGAAGGTGGATAGTTCGAGAGTTTCTGGACGTGGCTGACAGTCACATGTTGTGGAGAAGCTAGACTCTGACACATTTAAACGACTCATCTAGTTTTATTATGACCGTTAGAGTGATTACATCGTAAATAATTTTAGTAAAAATTCTCAGTGATTAAAACTAAAAGGTAAAGCAACGAAATACTACATTTTTCAAATTTGCTGCAGTTATAACTCGAAGACAAATCATCCGATCGATTTGATTCTTATTGCAGCTTCTTTCATATATGTTCCTTCGTACCATGAACCTCCAGTTTTCCGATCGAATAAAAAATGTAATTTTTGCAGGCCAAAAATCATCAAATTTTCGAGCAAAATTTGAAACTTTTTTTTTTTTAAAAACTCCGCCATTTTGTTAAATTTCAACTTTTTTTTTTTCATTGAGGTTCACGGTACGGGTAATACCTTCTAGTTTAATAGGCTTTTTTTTATTTCAGGCACTGTGAAAGTCGCTACAACTGCAGCAGTGGGGGAACTTTTTTTTGGAGCCTTAGGAGATCTCGAATAACTCACTGAATTTTCAATTTTTTTGTCCAAAAATTTTATCTTGAATTTATTATATATCAACGAATATGTCCTTAAAATATTAAAACATTCCACACAGTAGTTTTCTTTAAAAAAATTTCCAAATATCACCTTTTTTTAGGCGGTCACACTAGTGGTCCCCCTTAAATATTTTAACAGAAACACATAACTCTCTTTTCGTTCTATTTATTTAATACAAAAAAAGTATAAAACCGAAAACTGCCAGTGATAAAATCCATTTAAATTTGATTAATTTTGCCATAGTAACCATTCAATAAGAACCAACGTAGGTACTGAAAATTTTCAAAAAGTTTTGCTTTCAAAACCACTCGACTAGAATAATGAAATATTCTTTTAATTAGCTCAAAAAAAAAAAAAAAATAAAATAAAATTCGTTACCTAACTCAACAAAACTCATAATAAATAGAATTGTTACGAATATCATTAAAAATCTCACTTCTTTTGTATTTGTCTTTTTTTTTCCTTTCAAAAATTTTTCTACACAGTGAATAAGTTTGAATGTGAGTCACATAGTGAGTGAATGTCTCATATACATATACCATAGTCTCATCATCATACATTAGATATTATTAATTCTAGTGAAAAAATTTTCTTTTTTTCGTAATACAATCACTTTTGTTTGTCATTTTGTTTTTAATTACAGTTCCACGTTAAAAAGAAGTCATTCACTTTTTGTCCGGTTTGAAAAAAAAAGTTTAATTATGAAAATTGATTAGTCTGCGTTTGCACAATTGACTTGTGGTCGTTTTTTGTTGGTTTAAGTGATATACAATTTTCAATTGTTCCAAAAATGTACATTAGAAAGTTTTGATTTGTTTTTGAATTACTGGAAACTTTTGGATGGAAGTATCTACGTATTTGAAAATATTCAGCACACCAATCAGCCAATTTTATTGTGTAGTTCGTTAAGGCGAATTCAGCAAAAGATTTCACCATTTTCAAATTTCAACAAACAAAAAAGAAACGTTGAGTGTTGTCTTATTTGGATTAAATGAACAATTTCGATTAAAAATTTCCTGAATAATTGTTAATATTTCTTAAAAATCGCTATTTAAGTAAATTAATCCTTAAAATAATAATATCTATTCCAAAAAATTCCTTATTATTTAGAAACAGTACATCACCAAAAATCCTTTTTAATTTAAAAATTGTATTTAATTTTTAAACGATTTTTTTCATAACAAATATTTAAACATACATTTACATATTTACAATAATAATAGCAGTAGATCTCTTAGAAAAAATACTTTTTGTTTTTGGAAAAACCGTTATTGTTAAAATCTACTTAATAAATCTCTAATACTGACTGACTGCCTGACAGACAACGCACAGCCTAAACCGTTGGGTTTAAAAGAATGAAATTTTGGAGTTCCCTATGCAACGTAGGTGAACACCAATAAAGGATCTTTGAAAATTCGTTCCCTATTTTTAAAAATAATTATTTTAACAAATCTTTAACACTGACTGACATCCTCAAATGTTGCCGGTGGTAAATCCCATCAGGTGCGTATACGGCTAGTTAGTAGATAAGAATGAGAAGGTGTGAATTACATTTATAAATATTTTTTATCTTCTCTATAGGGTATAAAACGTACCAAAAAAATTAATTCTTGAAAACTTTTAATCCATATTGCAAGGAACTCGACAGGAAGTAACCTCTATGTTATAATTATTTAAACTAAATTTCAAATTAACAAAATGAGTTGTTACTACCTTGATATAACTGAAGCACCTTTTCCCTACGCTTACTTTCTACCCAGTAGTTTGCTGACTCTCTCCGAATCTTTGCTTTTAGGGAGACTAGGGTAACTAGCACAAAAGAAAGACGGAGAGTGTTGAAATGGTCTGCATAAATACATAACGATATTGTGCTTCTTATTTAAAAACTATTTAATTTTTTTTTGAAGTCATTGTTGAGTGGTAAATTGATCTATATTTTCGTTTGAAACTGACCATTTTTGAATAATCAACTGACCCTCTGAATAAAATTCAAACCATCAGGGGAACTCTAATTCAATTAGCGGCCGACTGTCTGATAATATACTAACCAATCCAGTTTATTGCATATTTTAAAACCATAATCGCATCAAAAACAAATTTATTAAAATTTCTCACAAATGACTGCATCTTTTGAAAAAGCAGTGTATAATGTCTCTATTGAATTTATTTTGTATTTAGTAGCAAGTTAACCAAGCCGTACCCTTTTCTATGGTAATAAGTCTTTCCATTTTTTTCTATTTGAATGAAATTATTATTTTTTCAAAAAAAAAAAAAAAAAAAAAAATCATTTTAATATGATAAAAACCAGTATAAGCCTTTTTTTGTTGTAGCACTGAATCTAGATAAATGATATAAGCACGCTTATGTGACAAGTATGTATGGATTCCACGCTACTCACATTTAACTCCCATAGTACACTGTGCGCCGACTGTGCACACAGTAATATACTTAGTGTATGCATGTATGTATGTGATGTGTGCCTCAAGGGGTGAAAATATCCACCCTTTAAATAAATACAAGATTTCATATACGTCACGTTCTTGTAGCTGTTCTGCTGTTCAACTCGTCAGTTCGGCTTGACAAACAGTCAGTAGTGGGTACAGACGGACGGACGGACAGAGAGGATGATAGACAGACAGACATATGTATATATGTATGGCAGGCGGCCGATGTTCTAATGTGAACAGGTACTTGCCTCACTACTTACGTTATGTAGAACCAGTGACAGTGGAAATTAGAATTTCTTTTTTCTACGTGGATACGTAAATTGTGCCGGGATTTTCTGTTGATTTTTTTAATTATTTGCGTTTGTTTAGTGGCAATTAAATTGTCTGTTGCATTTAAACTTTCCGGGGCTACGGAAAAGTGTCACGTATATAGATAATATGTGAAAAACAGTTATATTTGAAGACAGTATCCTTTTGTGGTTTTGCTTTCAAGGTTCTGGTAAGTGTTAGTTGGTTTTGACTTCTGCTGATGACAAGTTTTGTTCTCCTTAGGGTGGTTGAGTAAAGTTGATTAAATCTTTTGGTTTTTCGAAGCAAGCGTTTCCAAAGTGTGACTCCCGGTATCAGGCTATTTATGATCAAAAATTGTTCCGTACGTGATATCACAATTATGTTAGATTATGATGTGGGTGGAGGAAGAGAAAATTGATCCAAGAATTTGTAGGGCACGAGTATGCAGCCGCATCTTTTTAGAGGAACTGTGTCGACGTTGGAATTGTGAAGGAAAATTACGGAAAACTTTTACGAGCACAGCTCGCCGGGAGATTCGACCAGTCTAAAGTGTCAGTATCTAAGCACATTCATTAATTTAGCTGATTGATTAGCGCCGGTAAAATTAGCTGTATACACCTTTTACACTAAAGTTTTACTATTAGAGATACTTTCTAAACTCAAATAAAGAAAAGAATAACCAAAAAAATTTAGCAAAGCAAAACTTTTCCTTTAATGTTTCCTATTCGACCTAAATGATGGAAAAACGATTACTTTTGAGCAGGTCGAGCAGGTTGAAAACATCGATGTAAAAACATCGATGTTATGTCCTCGATAACATCGACACATCGATGTTACGAGAATAATATCGAAATATCGATATTACTCTAAGCTATCCAGTAGTTAAAATGTCCTGCAGCTGATTTAAAACAAGATCCATTACTTTTATGGCTAGTTCTAGGATCCACTTATCCAAACTTGAAAAAAATTCCCATTAAATATTTGTGTTTCACAGCAACTTCAACAGCTTCAGAGAGACTTTTTTTCAAAAGCTGGGCAGTATTTGTAGCAACAAAGGAACAGATTAAAAGGGAAACTTCTTATAAAGTTACTTATTTTGCAAAGTGTACTAAATAAATACTGGCAATGTTAATTTTTAATAAATAAAATAATAGATTAATGGTTGTTTATTTTGCTACATAAACATCGATGTTTTCGAACATCGATATCTTGCTTTCGATATATATCGTATATCGATACTCTTGAATCGATGTTAACATCGATGTTTTTCTAATATCGATCATCTCTAATAATAACAGTAAAAAATCATACAATGAATCTTCAACTTTTAACATGTAAATGATTTTCACAAAGTATATGTGATAAATATAATGTTTGCGCTTGACGATAGTCTTGTTCAACTGATGTTGTCACCAAACCTACCAGTCTTTCCTGCATCATTGTTGTAGGCTGAAATCATTTACGTCATTAATTGGAATAACAACATTAGATCGTGTAATATGAAAGTCGTTTTCCGACCACACGACTCATCAGGTAATTTAGAATAATGTCCACACTTCTTTAAGCATTAGAGAAATGTTTAAAAGCAATTTTTTAACTTTGGCTAGATTTCTTGTAGCCTGAAATCATTTTTTCTGTTATTAATTGGAATTACATTAGATCGTGTAATATGAAGTGTCGTTTTCCGACCACTATAAGAACTATAGGCGTACACGGAGAGAAAATTCATATAAAAATTACTGTGCACAGCACTACAATCGACGTGTAAAAGGCGAACATATTCAATTTTGTACGGTAAAAATATAAAAATTATAATTAATCATTAAAAATTTAAAGGATAGAATATTGTTTCCGTAATATATTAACTCCGTAAAATTTGTAAAACAGCACAGTAAAATTTGAATAATTTTTGAAATGCTATCTGTAATAATAGTAGAAAGAAAAAAGAGATAGAAGGTTGTGTGTGTTGTGAACGCTGTTGAAATGTACCTCACTCATAGCAGGTCACATAGCCAACCATAGGTTTGGACGACCAACTTGGTTGGACGGGTCGGACCAAGCACCTTGATCCATTAGACTGTCTTACAAGCAGCAAGCAGTATTCATTACACTGTGTTAGAGGACGGGGATGTCACCGTTTAATTCATCATTTTGTTACTTCAGTATCTTTAGTACTAGAATATATTGTTGACAATCATTCTTATATGCATCACAGGTACAGCCCAAGCAACATAAGGTTGCGGGTCAGATACGCAAATGAAAGAGTACGACAACAAGAATTAAACTATAACATATACACATATGCATAAGAGTGTGATAAAAGTTGTTTAGCACATTAAATTTTACCATGCTATAGCACATATTTTTATTTTGGTCGTCGATCGCGCACGCATTATAAGAGAGCATGGTAATTTTTCTGAAATTTTATCTACAAAAATTATATGATTTTTCTCTCCGTGTAGGAAAAGTTTGAATAGCAGTTATGTTGAGCGTGAAAATAGCGCGAAATTCGTAGGTATGGTTCATCTTATTATCGCCGTTGGTTTAGATTTCGTCATTTTCAATTTTTTCCTTCCTGTAAGCTGATCAAAGTGAATTTAGTTAACAAAAATACGTGTACATACAAAACTTATAGTATATACACAGTATTTGCAAAATTTATAATTTTTACGTTTCCAGATTTTTGGCGCCCCTCGATTGCTGGTGCACTACGCGGTCGACTAGTTCCCCAATATGGTCGTACCGGCCCTGCTTTTAAGAATATTTTGCAACGTATAAAATATTTTTAAAGAGATGTTTGTAAACATTTTTAGTCACGAAAATCTTCGAAAATAATTTAGGATTTTTTAGAAAAAGTTTTTAAGTTCTTATTTGAAAACACCTACAGAACGAATCTTTTAAAATTATTAACTTTTTTCGTTAGAAACGTGAAGTTAAAAAGAACTATTATATACTATTCCTCCGCGCTCCTACCATATTATTTTTTTAAATGTAAAATCAAAACATTGAAGTTATAATTATATTTAAAATACGATTTCAGCTGTTACGTTTCTTTTGTTCTATAGCTTTTCTTTTAGAATGTATAACTAATATTGACAACAGATTTTACTGTATTCATTGTAAAGATTAAAATAATCTAATATACACTAGCGGAAAAAATTAAAGGATCAAAAAAAAAATTCCAAATGTTTAGCGATTTTTCGAATGGCTGTATCTTTGTGAAAAATGGTCGTATCGTAGTCGTAAGCAAAGCAATTTAAAGCTGGAAGTTTCTAGTTTCGAGATCTTGCGATAAAAAAATTTTCAAAGCAACATGTATGGCGCAATCGTAATAAATATATTGAAAAAAAAAATTTTCGAGATTTTTTCGGTTACTTTTTTTGGTCCACGGACTTGGAAAAACTTTTTCCGACCTAACCACCATATGAACAGGATAGCTGATTCAGTCAGCTTTAATTTGCTTTTTTTTTAGATCTTTATACGACCACTTCTCGCTGAGATATCGGACTTTGAGGGGAATAGGATCATTTCGTCTTTGACCATCGATATCTCAGCAACCAATGATCACACAGAAAATTGAAGATCGGTTTTAAAAACTCGAATAGATTCTCTACAAGAATTAGCTATTGTTTTTTCGGAAAAAGTTTTTTTGCATACTCTACATGAATTTGAAAAATCAAGACAAAAAGAGCTTTTGGGGGCTTTTTGGAAAATCAAGCGCTGAATTAAAAATATCGAGCAAACCATTAATGTTAAGTGTGCTTTTTGCAGTTAAATATACTCACAAAAACCCCACCGAGTTTCAATTTAATTCATCCAGCAGTTTTTTGTTTCATTCGATTGAATTTTTGAAAAAATTAAAGGATCATTTTTTTGCTCTTAAACATTCAAAAAATTTTCTCAGCTTGTTTCACATTTTTGTTAATAACAGTATTTAAATTTATAAAAAAGGAAAATGTCTTCAAAATATTAAAAAAAAAATTTTTTTAAGAATTTTTCAAAATAATGGATTAAATTGAAACTCGGTGGGGTTTTTGTGAGTATATTTACCTGTAAAAGGCACACTTAACATTAATGGTTTGCTCGATATTTTTAATTCAACGCTTGATTTTCCAAAAAACCACCAAAAGCTCCTTTTTTCTTGGTTTTTCAAATTCATGTAGAGAATGCAAAAAAAATTTTTTCTGAAAAAACAATGGCTAATTCTTGTAGAGAATTTATTCGAGTTTTTAAAAACCGCATCTTCAATTTTCTGTGTGATCATTGGTTGCTGAGATATCGATGGTCAAAGACGAAATGATCCTTTTCCACTCAAAGTCCGATCTCTCAGCGACAAGTGGTCGTATAAAGGTCTAAAAAAAAGCAAATTAAAGCTGAAGGAACAAGCTATCCTGTTCATATGGTGGTTATGTCGGAAAATTTTTTTCCAAGTCCGTGGACCAAAAAAAGTAACCGAAAAAATTTCGAAAATTTTTTTTTCAATATATTTATTACGATGCGCCACACATGTTGCTTTGAAAATTTTTTTATCGCAAGATCTCGAAACTAGAAACTTCTAGCTTTAAATTGCTTTGCTTACGACTCCGATACGACCATTTTTCACAAAGATACAGCCATTCGAAAAATCGCTAAACATTTGGAATTTTTTTTTGGTCCTTTAATTTTTTCCGTTAGTGTATGCTTATGGTGTTCTTTTTTTTATCGAAAATTTTAAAAAGTACCTAATAAGCTGAATGGAATACATCGGCTACGACATCATAACGCCAAAAGTTTCCTTATTATTATTATTTTTTTTTTTTTTAAATTATTAGCGTGTTGTTTATCTGTTTCGTCGTAGTGCTGGAGTATTTTTCGAAAAAGTTATCAAGACACATTTATTTTTATGAAACTAGCGAATTTTACTTGAAATTTTTGCAACTTATGTAATATGTACGTTGGTACTAACTACTAGGTGGAAGTATGTTTACTAAAAAGTTTTTAAGAAACTTTTGTAATTCTATAGAGAGCTTTTTTTGCCATATTTATGTGTATAGTTTACAAAAGTCAAATTTATTTCAATATGCACATATGCACTTAATAGTTTTTGTCAATAATATATCTATGTGTACGATTTTTATATGTATATACTCGTAGTTAAGTGTAGACTTACAAGATGTGTTGAAAAATACCAAGAAATTCCGGCATTCAAAATAATTTCTTGGAATGCAATATAAAGGATCATAATTTCGATGTGTATCCAGAGGCGGATCCAACTCTCAATTTAGGAGGGCGTCATATTTTTTTTAAAAATTTCATAATTCTTTTTTGACAAGCTTTAAAAAAAAATGTACCTAAGGTGATACTAAAAGAACGACTTTGAAAACCCATAATTCCATTCTTCCAGTTTCGTCATTGGGTCGTTTCACTAATGGTTTTTCAGGCATTGAAAAATTTTAGTAAACTTAATGATGTCATCAAATTAAAAATTCCATTTTTTTTCAAATCAAGCTTTAGGGGAGTGATTTGAAATAGGGTGATTGATTGAATTAGGGTCATTTGGGCATAAGCCTCTGCTATAAAAATGACCCAATTGCTTTTACAAATGTGATTAAATCAACAGAAAACTTTTTCTAGTACTAATTAGTGATGTTGAGCCGACGAGCAGTTAGTCGATTAATCGACTAAAGTTGTTTTTCAGACAAAATTAGTCATTAGTCGAAAAATATCGAGCAAACAAATGTCGACTAATCGACTAAATTTTTAATCAAATTCATGAATAGGGTAATCTATGCAACTCTTTCAAAAACGATGTTTTAAATTTATTATTGACCTTTAATATATTTTTTAAGCAAAAAGAAGATATGGCGTATTACTCTATGTGTTAATCATATAAAAGTGAAAAATCATACAAAATTACAAATAGATAATTTTTTAGTTTTAATTTTTTAAAGCCCAAAAATAATATAGAAAAATTAATAAATTAGTCGTTTTTAGTCATTTAAAAAAAAACGTCATATTAGTCATTCAGTCGAAGGTAAAATAGTCGACTAAAAAATTACCAAATGTAAACAAAATGAGTCGATTAAACCGATTAATCGATTAATTATCCGACATCACTAGTGCTAATAGGAGAAATTAAAATTTAAAAAAAATTATATTGATTGTTAAAAGTATCGTTTCAACAGTATAATTCTATGGAAAAAATGTTGTTTTGGCGTCATTTGGAAACCTATATAAAAAGAATTACTGCTTTTGACTTGTTCTCAGTTGTGTCTTAGCTCTTGCAAAATGAGCCTCAGTTTGTTTATAACTCCCTGGTTTAAGCTTCTCTGTTTTTGTAAACTTCAGTCCTAATTCGATGCAATACAAGTAACAGTCGGCTCTCCTGTGTGATACCGTTTATTTTGAAATTTGCGTATTCTAACGAAAATTGGTTAATACTTTTATGATATTAAATATTTGTTTGTATGCTTCTGGGACACCCTGTATCTATGCAATGTACAATCATCTACAGAAAACTTTTAATATTATTTATTATTTCCATAGCAAGGTATTTTTATATTATATTCTTGTATTTTTTGTATCAAAAAAAAGAAAAATAGTGAAAAATCTTATTCGATTCTTTCGCGTATTATGTATATTGGTAAACATGTAAACACGTTGTTGTCTTAAATTTTTAAAATAAACTCTATTTACTGAAAAATTTGTTACTCGCATTATGAAATTTAAAATAATATATCAATAACCATAAAATAATGTATCAGTTATATTTTTTGTAAAGTAATTTCAGTATACTGTGTTTACTACGGAAGTTATTTGAAAAGGACAATGGGCAAAACTATATGGGGAGCTGCTCCCTAGCGCCCAAGGTTGAGACCGGTGCCGATCGATAGCACTGGTCAAGTAGTCCAAGTTTGTCAATGGGCACGTTCATGGAGAACCTGGCTTTCAAAAGTTATAGGGCATCAAATGTACAAAAAGTTTGCACGTGGCCATAGCCAAATGGGATACTCTGTATAGCTACAAATGGGTTATGGGACATGTCCTGGGCCGGCCTATTACTGTGTAAAACCACTTTCCTGGTAAGTGGCCTAACCTCGTTTCTTCACGTGGCTTATGGTAGAAGACGTATCGAGCGGCTTCAAATCTGTACATTGGGAGTATCCGAAGAGAAGTTTGGGAGTCCTAACGGTGGCGATTTCTGGCAAAACCTATTGCACGTTAGAACTTTTGAAGGCCAGGTTCTCCATATCTAAGATGGGTATATTTGTGACCTACTAGGAAAGGGCTTTCAGAAAATACATACCTCACCAGTGGGCGCGGGGGGGGGGGGAAATTTTGCCCATTGTCCTTTTCTTAAAAATTAGCTTAGAGCGAATTAATTTTTAGAGTGTTTTAAACCTAAGTTCCCAAATATTTGACCAACTATTTACAGGATATGAAGGATTAAAAATAATTCAACATTCTTCCATGCAATAATTGTTATTTTATTATTTTTTCCAAAAAAATTTTTTTTCGTCATTTTTTATACCTGCTTCAGTGGCTACAATATCAGGAAGAAGGTATATACCGAAAAAAATTTTTTTTTGGAAAAAAATAATGAAATAACAATTATTACACGGAAGAATGTTGAATTATTTTTAATCCTTCATATCCTGTGAATAGTTGGGCAAATATTTGGGAACATAGGTTTAAAACATTCTAAATTAGTACATTATCCCAAAAATATATACTGAACGAATTAATTGTTGAAAACAACAGGTATATAACTTTGATTTACCAATAGGTAATACTCAAATAGAAAATTTAGAATCTATAAAAACCACTTTTGCATTTATAAATAATTAATTTATTATGTATATTGTTATTATTTAATTTTATTTTTGGTAAACAATAATTATTTGTTTGTTTATTTATTAGTGTGTTTGTTTTTTATCATAACACAATTAAAAATAAATTGAATTAAAATATGTAATACCCACGGGGCACAATATCATAAATATTTTAATTAACTCGCCAAAAAAGAAATGCATTTGACAACTATTTTGATATAAATATATTAATTATATGATTATAGAGTTTATCTATCGCAATCTATCGGCTTGATATTTATATACGGAGTACTTTTAATTTAATGGGAACTGATACTTTTTCATTGAAATTAGTTTATTTATAGAAATAAATTATTCGAATATGAGATTCTCAGTTAAAAATGATCAATATGTGATCAGGAGCAGTGAAAGACTAGAAGGTTTTGAAAATTTGTTCTGATAATTTCTTTGTTCTGAATTTTTTTCCTTTTTTTGGATTATATGTAGAGCATCCTTTAGAGGTTAAAATGGCTACTGTAGCGCCGCATGGAACAGGCGCTGGGTAAAATCAAATAGTTTCCATTTGAAGTTTTCCAAAAAATGAAATGTTCTCATGTTATGTCAGTTGCATAGAAATTGCAGTATATATCGGAAATTCCCTTACCCAAGGTTTATTACAAGAATAGTAGGACTAACCAAAAAATGACTTGATAGGAGAAGTTGCATAAACTTTATTAGTTTAGAATACTTTAAAGATGTTAAACTAAAAGGCCAATGCTTTTTAGTTTAACGGTCAGTTATTTAATCTCAAAAATTCTACTTGATAGTAGAGATATGAAAAAAAAATTCGATATATAAAATTAGAAGCGTGGGCTAGGAAGAAATAAACTACTGTTACAAAAGCAATATTTATTGAAAATTTATTGAAGATTTTGGCAATAAAAATGAAATATTCAATTCCCTCCCTGGCCATAAGTAAATCATTTTAAATAACATTATTTAAAAAAAAAAAGTGAAAATATCGGCATATATAGATATTTTTAGTGAAAACCATTCGAATTCTAGACCAACGGCTTTGTGAGCATCAGCTGGTAACCGATTATAATCTTTAACAGCCGTACAGTGACACTCAAAAATGTTATCATACTGACAAAAAAATTAATTCAAGCTTGTGTCTACTGTTTTCACATACATTATAGGCAATTGACTGTACACATCTATACAAAACATTGCCTATTCATCACTTATAGAATATTTTAACGTTTTTGATGATTGTGTGCATGCATTTTGATGTAATTTTATCCCCCTCCCCTGATGGTCCCCTTTCGCATCAGAAAGGCCAATTTTATTAGTTTACATTTACTATATAGTGTAATATTACATATATACCTATTATGCGCATAAAAATCCATTTATTCATAACTGCTGACATTATAAAAAGTTTTTTTGGATGATGAACTTGGTAATAGTGTAATGCTGCGGGATGCACATAAGTACTACTTGCTTGCCTGGTTGCATTGTTATATGTCACACTCCCGTGCTTTGTAGCAGTTCAGTTTTAGTTCCAGTTATGTATGACGATGATGATATTTATAATAATAATACGGCTGGAAACAACAGCGTCGACACGGGATTCATGGCTGATGACTGGTGCCATGCAAGTAAGTAAACCACCGTCACATCCAGCGAACCACAGCGATATGGTTGGTATCGTTACGGTGGTGGTGGTGGTGGTGGTGAGTATCCCTTGATAAGGGTAGTTTTGTTGCTATGGTGCGTGAATGAACCGGAGGAAAACATATATCTACACTTTTATAAAAACTGAAATTCTTTTTTAAAAATTTTTGTAGTGTTACAGTTTTATGTGTGGTATGCAGAGTTGTGCGTGTAATTTACTTCGGGTAAATGACACAGTTTTTTACATGTAAAAAACTTTGTAATTAACACATACGTGTTTTGATAAAAAAACTGTAAAAAATATAAAAAACTAAATTTTTTTAAATTTAATAGATATGTAAGCGTTATTGATGGTATTCCATATTTGCTATTGAAGTATTTGCTATATTTGCAAAGTAAAACTTAATAGTTAAGTAATTTGAAAATTAAAAATATAAATGGGGACAAACGAGAAAAAGAAAGGTTAGTTTTGATAGAATAGTTTATTTAATAATTCATATTATAAACATTTTTATTTATTCAGTTAAATTTTATTAAAGGTATCAATCATCTTCATCATCATTATCATCAGTGATTTTATTGTTATTATAATTTAAAGAGAGGTAAATATGTAGTAGTTTTTTTGATCTGTCAAAACTCAGTTTGTTAATTTGGAAATTTAAAGCTTTGTAGTCAGTTGTGGATGGCCTTCCACCAGCAGAAAATCATTTTTGTGTCGACATTTTGTTTACACAAATTTTTTATGTGACCTTAGAAACAAGTAATAACCGTCAAAATAAATTGTTTGTCAGTGAAATGACAAATGATTTAGGTTTTTTACAATTTTCTACAATTTTTTACGGTTTTTTACAGTTTTTTACGTATTTTACAATTTTTTACATAAAAATGAAAAAACTGGTTTTTTACATCACATGGCACAACTCTGGTGGTATGGTAAATTTATCGAAAATATGAATGATTTGTACTTTGCCCACAAACTGACACTTACGGACAGAAGCGGCGCAAGACTAAAATGGGAAGTGGGCAAGATGATTTTTGCAAGGCCGCCTTCCTAAAAAATTTATCCTTAAAAATTAAGCGACGAGAAGAAAAAAAAACAAAAGAAAACAAAAAAAAACCACTCTAATCACTTTTACGAAGCCCCTTTTCTCTGATTTTTCACAAAATATGTCTTTGGCTTATTTCACGTACGATTCCCACACCCCAATATCTTGATCACCCGATTTTGATGATATTCTGTAATAATGCTCTACTATGCCAATAGGTTTGAAATGTCATATTTTTTTCCCTCAATTTTAATAAATATGGAAATTATGGTGTAAGTTTGCCTAAATTCATTCCAATTGTGGCCACTTTCTTAAAAAAAGTTGAATATCTCTGAAGTTATTAAAGATAATTTAACCAAATCAGTACTTAGGGAACATTATACGGAAGGTATGTATATCCTACGACGTGATGTGTGAGTTAGTAAGGTTTAGTTTGACGTTTAATGACGTGAATGACCGCCAGTGTGTTGATACTTTGTATTTACAAGGAAAGATTCTCAACTGTCAATTCACATTTTGATGAAACTTGGCCCTTTGTAAAAATTAGTTGGCGACCAAAAAAAACACTCAACTACCAACAACAATCTTTAATCAAGTTCTTTGTGTCGCCTCTGTTTACGAATACTAAGAAATTTAATAAAGAAAGGGTGGAAATTTTTAAACCATCATAAGTTGAATAAAATAATCAATGGTTCTTTATTTGGGTAGCATAAAACGGAAATGAAAAATACCTATGAATTGGTGAGTACTTATGAATAGGTTTGGATCATGGTGACTGATCAGGAGCGTAGTTACCGCTGTATCAGCCGTATCAATGATACGAGGCCCCCGGGCTACAGAGGCCCCTAACGTGTGTAAGCAAAAATTAGTAAAATGTTGTAAAATCCCGGGAAAAAAACATACAACAAAACTGTCATTCGAGAGAATTTCAGACCTGGAATCATATTGCAAAGTCAATGTAAACTACTGCTGTTTAGATATATTAATTTCTCAAACTAAACAGATTTCAGAGCCTTTGTGACCTGAGTGATATGTTCGAAGTATTACAACCGGAGAAACTCCTATCTTCTTCAAACGAAGTAATAAAAAACGCTTCCGGAAAACTGTCGGCTAAATACAATAAAGACATCTCAGTTAATCTTTATGAACAATTAATTGCACTAAAAACATCTTTAAAATCTGAAATTCAAAAAATTCATTCCATTAAGGAGCTCATGGAATTATTGCTGATAAAATTTAATAGCCTTGCATCCAGTTTTCCGGAGGTAATAACAGCATGCTTTCTATTTTTGACCCTTCTAGTTACAACCGCAACAGCAGAAAGAAATTTTTCAAAATTAAAGTCAGACTTGTCACTATTGTCTATAGAGGCAGAAATTTTAAAAAAAATTGAAACCGTCTTCAACTATAGAAGAAAAGTGTATATTTAATTTGAATTGTTTGGCTAGCTCAATTTCTAGGAGGAAGCGATAACTTATAATCAATAAATACATATTTATTTTAATTTAATGCAAGCATTTTTGTTTCTTTTGTGAGAAATCTTTACCGTTCATTTGGTAATTGAACCCCCCCCCCCCCCTAACTAATTTTGATAGAGGCCCCCCCCCCCCCCCCCAAGGCACACTACGCCACTGTGACTGATGTATGGTCATTGCGCATCTCATTTCCTAAAAGTACACTTATTCTTGTCAGTGAACACTCATGAATATGGATAGATTCCAAACATTTTCATCTCTGTCATTACGATAGTTACCGTAGCAGATTAACACTCTTTTATAATGTACTATTAAACGTGATTCCGCAGGGGTATGCGGAAGCTTCTAGATTCTCGCTCGTACTATAGTTTATGCACTACGTCGCATATGCCTAAAAATAAAATAAGCATTTATCGTAAAACCGACTGTATTATAGCTGCTATTCGTTCGCTATATACGAGAGTGCTATCATTATTTTTGTTTTATAATATTCTGGTTGGCAACTGATTAGGTTAATTGCGCAACAATATGGCCATGGCGCAGAGGCCATTAAATAAAAGTGGTTAGTCAAGTGATAAATTAGAAAAAATTTGATTTTATTTAATAGTCTTGTGGGAAATATATTTTCATCTAGGTAATTTATTATTTGATAATATTAGTACAGTGGAATGGGTAAGATGGTAAAAATTTTTCTTTTGGAATCTAATGTTGGGTAAGATAATTTGTTTGTAACGTTTCTGGAGCAAGAAATTGGTGGGATTGTTGGGCGACAAGGCTCGGTAGGCAAACTGCGTTTTTAATCCATCAAAGCGTAAATTTAATTTTACACAAAAATATCTGCCTAGAATACCTTTATATAGGAGGTCTTTAAGCATGTGAAGGTCTCTGATAAGGTCATTAAAGATATTTTCGAAATTTTCCAGTTTTTTTCAAAATAAATAATTCTGTCTTTTCTATTCTACTCTTGTTTAAAGGGATTCATTGTTAATTTTGTGAAGACCTCCATTATGTGGGGGCTCTGAAGCACGTACCCCAAGTGCCCTTATGTAACTACGGCCCTGAGAATAATATACAGGTACAAATAAATTATACGTTGACAACCCTGTATTTGCTTAAAAGACAATCTTTTCCTTTAGTTTTATGTCCTTTAGATTTATTTGTTCTTTGAAAATTAAGAACGTTCTGTTTTCTTTTCCTGTCCCTTGTTACAATGATTTATTAATACCACTGATTCGAAACGTTTCCCTAAGAGCCACATTTTGGTTGATTTTAACATGCAACCAAAAAAGGTTACCCAAAATTGTTTGTATGAAGCAAAATCAGACATACCTAGTTTTCTGTTTCTTTTCCTCTTTGTTATTCTTATATTAAAGTAACTATAGTAACTTAAGGTTGTACGTCTAATTTCGCTTCATTTGTTAATGTGATCAGACTCTTTTTGGTTGATTTACTCAATGTAACTTTTTTTTCTTTTTTTAAATATACAAAGATCATATTTTTCGTTTAAAACCAACAGCAGATTTCAAGGTCTTAGCATCAACATGAATTTTTAGAATATCCCCATACAAATGCTTTCACCAAGCTTTCTATTTTTTGGTCAGTTCGTCCCACTTTACCGCAGTCTTTAAGTCTCAAATGTCTGGAATAGCGCAATACACCTTATCAAATAATTTAAATATTAAAATGATTGTATGTACTTATGGTTATATGTCGAGTGTCATTTCATTACTGCTGCCTAACAATCCCTTTTAGTCCTGCGTCTGCCTAACAGAGTATATCACTGCAAAACAGAGACTACCTACACAAACGCAAACACAAACACATACGCCGTATATGAATGTATTTTTGAATAAAATGTCACATGATACAAATACCGTTACAACACAGTGTTTTTTTTTTACATAAATAAATGTCAGTTTATGACTGATGTAGTGGGGGAATTGGAAGAGTGGGGGATGTGAATAAATGTCAATGAGATGACAAACAGAGATATGTGGATACCATGTAGTATAGTAAGTATATAAGTATAAAGTTATAAAAAATTGTTAATTGTGAAATATTACCATCTTTGTTACTACCAGTTTTTCGTTTAAAAGCGGGTAGGTATTGTTTGTTGGCGTTTTAGTGGGAATAATTTTTAGTCGCGTATAAAAATATTTACAATGTAAAAATAAGGTTATGTGGGGATTTAAAAACTTATCGTTATTTTTGATATAAGAGTGAATAATAATATTTTATTATCTAGGTTTTATGATTCTTTTCAAACATAAATATAAGTTTATGTGATAAATTTGAATAATTTTTTCTACAAATTTTCATAATTGTTATTATTATTATTATTATCGGTTTCACGATTATTATAGCTACTATATTGAGCCTTGGATAGTATCGACAATTAGTTTTGATTCATGTACAGTAGAACTTCGATTAACCGTCACTGTCGAGACCGGAATTGTGATAGTTAATCGAATTAAACGGATAATAGAAATTTCTTAATGAATTGGTTTTATTACAGTGCTAAATTGTAATATATATATATATATATATATATATATATATATATATATATATATATATATATATATATATATATACGGATATTTAAAATAATTTTTTTCGGTTTCGGTTTCGGTTACGGATATGTGAAAATTTCGGATAATGGTTCGGATACGGTTATGGTTACGGATAATTGCTTTCAGTGAACATTTTTTTTTAGAAAACAAGGGAAAATTTTACCCCAAAAACTGAACGCCAAACACAAATCACCGGAAATCTATCAAAAGAAATATATGCAGCAACAATTTGCTTCGATTTAATCTCAGTGTTCCAGTTTAAAATCATTTTTTTCGGTTTCGGTTTCGGTTACGGATATGTGAAAATTTCGGATAATGGTTCGGATACGGTTACGGTTCCGGCTAATTGCTTTCAGTGAGCATTTTTTTTTAGAAAACAAAGGAAAATTTTAACCCAAAAACTGAACGCCAAACACAAATCACCGGAAATCTATCAAAAGAAATATATGCAGCAACAATTTGCTTTCGATTTAACGGCAGTTGTCTGCTATTATCCGAAACAAATCCGAAACATTTATTTTCGGATACGGTTTCGGTTTCGGATGTGTAATTATTTCGGATATCCGGTAGTTTCAGTTACGGTTACGGATATCCATAACATCCCTAATAGATTACTAATATATATATATATATATATATATATATATATATATATATATATATATATATATATATATATATATATATATATATTTATTTATTTATTTACTAGGGATGTATTATATTTATATTAGGGATATATTATATAGGATAATAACAGACAACTGCCGTTGGAAAACTGCGGTTAAATCGAAGCAAATTCTTGCTGCATATATTTCTTTTGATAGATTTCCGGTGATTTGTGTTTGGCGTTCAGTTTTTGGGGTAAAATCTTCCCCTTTTTTCTAAAAAAAAAATGTTCACTGAAATCAAGTATCCGTAACTGTAACCGTATCCGAAACATTATCCGATATTTTCACAAATCCGTAACCGAAACCGAAAAAAATGTTTTTAAATATTCGTATCCGTATCCGAAATTTCATATCCATAACATCCCTAATATATATATATATATATATATATATATATATATATATATATATATATATATATATATACGTTGATTAATACAGGTGATGAAACCCCTACATGCTATTGTCAATCTAAATTAATAAATGCGAAGGTGAGTTTGTTTGTTTGTTTGTTTGACTTGCTTTCACGCTTAACAACTTAATCAGTTAACCTGAAACTTTGCACAGACATAGCCTGAAGGACAGCGACGGTTGTAAGCCACCTTTTAACCCGTGATAATATTTCATTCCCGTGGAAAAACGTATGCAATTACGACAATTGACTCTTAAAAAGGGGATGACTGATTTCAAATTTTGTATATTGTTAACGGAGGCGACGAAATAAAGTACAGACTATCTTTTACCCCAGGAAAACATCTCAATCCCATGGGAAATCTTATTCCTGCGGGAAAATAGGTTGTATATTGCAAACTTCTTGAGATATCGTGGAACGTTTCTGGGTGTTTAGCACGTTCCTATAATTTTGATATTACGACAATAGCTTCAAAAATTTATAACACTTTAATTTTTCGCTCCAAAAATTTTTTCAAACATGAGATGACACAAAAAATTCAAGAGGGTCTTATAAAGTTTCTAACAGTTTCTTGTGGTGGAAAACATCTTTTAATTTTTGTGTGGATAAAAAATTTTTAAAAAAGTTATCGATCCTTACGTCAAAAAAAAAAATAAATAAATAAAAAAATAGAGTAATTATGAGAAATTTTTTTCGAGGAACTTATTTCTTTTGTTTGATAATTTTCCTTCAACAGTGAGTTCAACTGATCCAGCTGACTAAGTTCTTGGATTGATTCCTGTGGCCAGTTATATTCGTGAAGATTTTCCTGCATATTCTTGTCCGGAACTTCTTAAAAGTCCTGCAGTAAGAGACCTGCAGAATCAGAATTTTTAACCTTTATCGCTATCACTTAGGTACTATGTAGGTATAAGTCGACAATTGCTCAAATTCGAATTAACACTATGAGGCCCGAGCACTTTCATAGTAAACTTCCCCGGAAGCCGGCAATATTTAAAAAAAAAAACTTTATATACAAATACATAAAATAAAATGATACAAACACTGAATAGATTAACACAGTTCAACATGTCTGTGTAAAACTGTAAACATACGTACGTGGTACGTATATACTGCATATATACTGACATTCAAATGAATTTTATTTAAAAATATAAATTATATTTTTTTATGTATTTTTTTTTTTTTTTGCTTATATCTTAAAATTTTTTATACATAGAAACCAAAAGAGTAGTGTGTGTTGGTATGAATTTGTGTGAGTAGGAACACATCCGTGTGATGAATGATGACAAACATCGCACACATAATGCGTAACCAACTAAGCAACTAATCATTGATCGCGGTCGACCTCTGGGGATGTTTTGTTTGGTTTCGGATGCCGAAGCCATGGAACTGAAAGTGTTAATAATAATTAGATGAAACCAGTCCAGTTAACAAATCTTAAAAATAATCCTTATATACTCACTCCGTACATAATTTTAGCACAGATAAAGAGAGATTAACGATCATAACTTAATAATATGGCATAGAAATACATAGTCATCTCTAACTCATAAGTGTATGTACGTATGTATTTAGTTTTGATAATAAACACTGTACGTGTTATGCAAAAAAATGTAGTTATTCTCGTCTGCTTTTTCATAAAACATAATGTATATGGATTTTTAGATTAAAAATATACACGCTTATACAGATTATCAACTATATACAGATTGTAAAGTTAAATATTAAACATAGTGTGCGCGAATTTAAACAGTACCAGACATTAATTTAATGCATCAGTGTATTTTCTAATCTTTCCCATTATTCTTTTAGTTTCAACGTAGTGAAGGATATGATGGTTTCGTATGAAAAGAATGGTTTCGTATTATTTGAAGTGTTACCTATAGCCAATGATGACTATTACAACCTGTATTATGTATGTAACTATTAAACGAGGCATTTGGAGATTATCGTTTTTATCATAATATCATATTTATACAGTTGCTTCAAATCGCTCTAGTTGGATATTTTAATGTGATACGATAAAGTGGTTCATTCATGGTGGAATTTTGTATTAGTATGTTGGTATTATAATATTAGCGTTGAGATGTGTTTTTGTGAAAGTACGTCATCGATATCTTTTTGGGATTTCTGAAGATACATTTTCGCAAATTGATATTGTGATTAGGGATTGTAATACCGGTAAACCGGTTTACCGGTTTACCGGAAAATTACTAAAAATGCCTTAAAATTTTTACCGGCAAATCGCTGATTTTTTACCGGTAATTCGATAAATTAAAAATAATATATTTGAAAATTTTTTTAAGTTCATTTTATTTCATAGAAGAATGATCAAGTTCATTGGACATAAATGTACACAATCAAATTACGCCTTACTGTGTATCCATAACAAACTATTCTATGATACAATAAAATCGCACAATACAATGGTCAGTTTTAAAATGCATATATAGGCAATAAAGCGTCCTTTTTGTATTTAGTTACATATTATTGAAATCAGCTGTACTTTTTCCAAAATAATTAAACATTACGTTAAATCATTATATTGTAAGAAACGGTAAGTAAATTTTTATTACAGGTAGGTTATAATTGATTCATATCTTATGATTATTTTTCAATAAACAATAACAATAATGGGTGGTATATTTCTGTGAAGGAAGATGTAGATACCTACAACGTCGTAAAATCAAACAGATACAATTTTTTTAAAAATAATTTAAAACTTATTTTGTATACTGTATACAATGACCTTAATAAAATAATTTTACGTTTTTATTTTGTATTTTTTATTTTTTCTAATATTTATTCTTATATCTTCCGTGTTTTAAAAAAAAACCGGTAAATTACCGGTAAACCGGTTTTGCTAAAAAAATTTACCGAATTACCGGTAAATGAAAAAGTCGGTAAATTTACAATCCCTAATTGTGATTTCGAGAAATATGTATTTTCAAAATATCTGTTTGAAATATTTCAGCTACAAATTGTAAGAATTTCGAAGACTGTCGAAGAGACGGAATCAGTACACAAAAACGTTCATCTATGTAATTAAGACCAGACAGAGGGAACAAGTTGTGGCAGGACTATTTTGGGACACGGTTGATAATATTCGGGACAATTTTACAAATAAAAAATAATTCTGTACAACACTCTTTCTATTCACATTAGGCATTTTGCTGGCGCGATGTCTCAAATTTGACTGATTGAGCCAGCCTTTACGGTTTCAAAGGTACTGAAAAAATTTAGTTAACGTGCTGACGTCATTCAATCAAAAAAAAAATTCTTTTCGTTCAAGTATTATTGAAGTAATTTAATTTATGCTAACTGGTTGAATTAAGATAATCTAAATGGGAACTTTTCATTTTTGCTACTAAAATGACACAATTTCTTTTATAAATATGAATGATAGAAGCCTTTTTTATTACTCATGCGGGAGAAGTACTAACTTGGCGCACAAATTTCTGTACGCAAAATAGCTGTTTGCCCACTGTACTCTTCCCGCAAACTTTTTTGTGTGTGGAAAGTAACTTTCCACACGCAAATTTGTACATAAAATAAAACTGTAAATCTGTCTGTCTGTCTGTCTGTTCACGCATCACGTAAAAACTACTGGACGGATTTTAATGAAATTTGGTGTGATGATAACTTATTACCTGGGTCAACATCTAAGATACTTTTTATTCCGGGAAAATGCCTCATTCCCACGGGAAAATGGAAAAACTATTTTGAGCATCTACACACATTACGCTAATTTACATATTTCATAAAAAATTTCATAACTATAGTAACAAAAATTGTAAATAAATTTTTTAGTTTGGAAATTTTTCTGAATTTTAAATCAAAAACAATGTTGCTAATTGTGTACCGGAAAATACGATAAATACACAATTGTTAATTTGGAGAAAATTTAATGCATTTTGTGTTGCAAGAAACTACAAATTGGAAAAAGAAACTACTCAACGTTTCGCGTGAACAACGTCACGGGTACGGATAGTTGACAATAAAACACGCAAAATTTAATCAAAACACGCAAAGCCGCCTCTTAATTTTTCATTTAATAAATATTTCATAATTATTTCTATAGAAACCACCAACAAAGTAATTTAAACAATAATTAATTCAGAAAAAAAACTAACACTTAAAAATATTATTTTAAAAAGTAATAAAAATGTCAAAAATAGTGATAATAATAGAAAAAAGTATGTGAAATTCGTAATAAAAAATAGTATGTGCAACTCGTGCGGGATTCGATTGCCTCACTCAAGCGACTGAGCGCACGAACGTAGTGATTGCGCTCAACTTCGCTTTCGTGGGCAATCGACAATTTCCCGCACTTAGTGCACAATATACTATTTTTGTAGTGGTTCTACTTGTTTGTTCTTAATAAAGTTGAACTGAATAGCTTTGAAAACCTACAATTCGTTTTCAGGAAAAATTTGAGAAATTTTAGTAAACTTGGTGTCATTATCAAATTAAGAATATTTCTTTTTCCGCTTTATACTTTAAGTAATTTGGTTGTGATATTTCCATTTTTTGCTTGTTATTAAAACACGAATGATTCAGGAGTAGTCTTTTTCCCAGTAGTCCTACATGTCCAAATTTGGTAAAAATGGAAAAGATGGCTTCGAAAACTTCTACTTCGTTTGTAATTTCCGTCAATCTGCGTTTGAGTTCACCACGGTTTTGAAAGGTAAAACGTATTTTATGACAAGACAATCCACTTAACTTTTAAATATATTTAAAATTACAAAAAGGAATGATGACATATTTTCTAAAGAAATTTCTTTTACTCTACATGTATCTGGTATGAATGAAGTTTGGTATGCCTCACAAAATGAAGATAATATTGTAATACTAAAATACCTAAAGATTTATCTTAATAAGCAAAACATTATTTAAATTGGTTTATTATTTCAAAAGATTTGGTGTTACATAATAATGAGAAAATTCTATGTCTGCACGATAGTGGGTACGTGGTAAAATGCTGTAGCAAAATTTAAATGTTAAAATGTTTGATGCAATAAATAATGATGAAAATTTTATATTAAAGATTGCGCTCGTCCATTCATTTAGCACAATAAGCATAATAACGGAGATTAGGATATAATGTGGGAAAAGTCAGGGAATATAATTTGAGTTTGTGGAATGTTAATAATAATAAATTTTCTTGGAAGTTAAATTATTTAAAGTTTAAATTTTGCGGTTTTCATTTGCTGCATGAAACTACGATCTATTATTTTCTCGTCTATATAGCGAAGCTGTAACTATTAGAAGGGAAAATATGATAAAATCAGATCAATTTGAGCATACCATGTGAGTTTTTTGAGAGTTGCCATTTTTATTACAACCAAATTTGTATGATAGAAATGGTACTGGAAAAGGTTCTTTTCTTGGATGTAATTGAAATATAACCAAACAGAACACTATCGGTTGAAGTAGCCTCAAGTACATATGCATATTTTTACCACCTAACTAAGAAATTAAAGAAAAATTTAAAAATTAAACTTGGGTAAAACAATTTTTTTTGCTCATTTATGTTGTTAATTAATGTATTAGATCAATTTTATTTTACAAAATTAATATATAGTCTTATTTAATAATCTATAAGTTTGTATCATAGCTCGAAAACTATAAGAGCTATAAAGCTCCCGACTATGGCAATCGGTTGCCCCCGTCGATATCTACAACTCTTATTTGAACAATTTTTCGATTAAATCAACGGTTTGGCTGTAATAAAAATGGCAACTCTCAGAAAACTTACACAGTATGTAGTTTTCATTGGATCTTCTGGGGCCTAGAGAATTCAGAAAACTGGATAAAAATGTTCCAGACCTTGTTCGAACGTCAAAATTAATAAATACGAGACTAGGCCTAAAACAATTTTATATATGGGGCATTAAAAGGAGAAAAATTTTGGTACGTCTTGGTCAGTGGTTCTGGAATTATCGCCATTTTTTGACACATTGTGAAAAAATTGAATAATTTTTTTTTTTTTTTTGTTTTTCTCCGGATCTTGTTTATTGATGTCAAAATCGATGAGACTTATTGTCAGATGAAAGGCATAACAAAAAGACCCAACTATTTTATGGGTAAAATTTTTTCAAAGGTTTTTACCTTTTTTAACAGAACTGAGCAATTTTTGAAATTTTAGGAGCAAGGTAGGAGCATACTTCTAATCGGCAATTGATTTTTTTCTAAAATACCATCACTTGTTGGGGTGACTTGAAATATGAATTTTCCCTCTAGGGAGGGCCGAGGGTAAAATTTCGAAAAATTTCAATTTGCAACAACACTGTTAATGACAACTTTTTTTAAACGTGTACCCATCTATCCCTGAAATCGCAAAATACATTTTGATTCTTTATAACTTTTGAACGTTTTTGTGGTTATTAGTCCTAAATTCTTATATGGCAATCCCTTATTAGTTACTGAGCCCCCTCAGCAGGCTTCAAAAAATAAAAACGAGCCGCTAAATTCCTATAACTGCGCTGTAAGCTTCTTTTTTGAAAATGTAATGTTACAATTTGGAATTTCTTCCGGTTCATTTTTATTGCGTTAGTTCAACTTGAATTATTTGTGATAAGGGTTGTTATTTTCGATACATTCATTGTTCTTTGGTATTTTTATTGAGTCAGATTCTTTGAATTCCATTTATTTTCTAAAGGAATAATTTTATCATGACATTTTTTTTTTTATAATAAGGAAATTTTTACTGGGTGGATTATTTTCATTGAAGATACTGTTTAATTTTTTTTTTTTAATATTTCCTAATTTTGGTGTTTTGTATTTTGATTAAATAGTGAAGGCTTGTGTGTTGACATTATCGAGCATATTCATATACATTCTTGGTTTGTTTTTGTGGGAGAAGCTTTTTAAAAAAGTAGTTTCTTATAAAAGAAATTTTTTGAACAAAATTAAAAATCGCTACATCAAAGTAACAGTGACCCTTGCGGTAAAATATTATCTTCGAGATAAATAAAGTTAAAGACTTTGTAACTCTTTAAAAGGAGCTTTTAAAAAATTATTCTTTTTTGAAGTTGTTTTACGTATCTACAGAAGTCTTTCATTGGAGAGTGTCACATATATTATAGTGTTGCTCTAATTAATGGTGAAAATGATTCCAGGCTATAAGAATTTTATTTAAAATTAAAGAATTTATTCTAACGCTTCGCTAATGCTTAAGAAAGTGTCGATATTTGTCTGAATTACATGGTTGACCAAGTGGTCGGGAAACGACATTTCATATTACACGACTCAATGTTATTCCAACTGATGAAGGGGATGATTCCAGGCCACAAGAATTCTATTTAAAATTAAAGAATTGTTTTTAAACATTTCTCTGATGTTTATGAAAGTGTCAATATTTACCTGAATTACATGGTAGATCAAGTGGTTGCAAAACGACATTTCATATTACATGAGCTAATGTTATTCCAATTGATGACGGGAATGATTCCAGCCTACAAGAAATCTATTCAGAGTTAACGAAATGCTTTTAAACATTTCTTTAATGCTTAAAATAGTGTCGATATTTATCTGAATTATATTCTCGACCAAGTGGTCGGAAAATGACATTTCATATTACACGACCTAATTCCAATTGACGACGGGAATTATTTCAGGCTACAATAAAACTATCATATGCCAGATATTCTCAGTAGTGATATCGTACTATATATAATATCCTTAGTAAATATTTTTTTCTGCACTCCAGCTAAAAAAACATACCGTAAAACCGTCTAGACCCGGACACTTTGCACCAATCTTCAAAGTAAGTAGTTTCTACATTAACCTGCTACAATAAACATTTGTTCTTGACGTCATTAGAGAGAGAAAAACATCCTCTAAACAACTGTACCAATAAAAACTACGGATTTTAACTTTTACTATCTCATTTTACAGGATTACTATTCTCCAGTTTTTCAAAGAAATAAAATGTGTGTCTAACTTAGACATGTAATTTTCGTCATAATTGTCATATTGTTTTGATTTTGATATGTATGTGTTCAGAATTTTATCGCGCATCATTTAATGATGTTTAAAGTTATATTCGATGTATATGTAAAAAAGTACATGCTATATACATATATCCGTTTAGACCCGGACACATCGGTTTATTACACTATGGCCGTGATTCGCACTGGCTGTAACTTCCACTATCCATACGTTGTATTTCCGCCAGAATTACGCGGTTTATGCCTCCTTCTGGTGTCATATCGCATGTTTACTTGATACTAGAGAGGCATACTATGTACTGACCCCTCTCCCTTCCCACAAAATGTTTTGAAGCCTTTGGCAGGTTCAAAGACATCAGACGATATAAAACACTGTCCTAACTCCGACGGGAGAGGTTAGTTTGCATGTTATTACATTATTTAAGTAAGTGTCCGGATTAAGACGGATTTGGGATGTAGACCCGGACACTTACTAATTATTTTTTATTTTTTTTTATTTTTACTTATAATGAAACAAATGGGTGAGGGATATAACAAATAATATACGCTCTTTCTAATGGTAATACTTTTATTGGTGATATCAATAAAGGAAATATGTATAAACATAAAATTATACCAAAAAATGTAAAAAAGTGTCCGGGTCTAGACGGTTTTACGGTATCCATATTAAAAGACAAATAAAAACACTTGTTATAATTTCGAAGATGTTAAAAAATATTTGTAGCAGTTTTATCTTTGTCAAAAACAAATAACTGTATGCAAATTTAGATAACCAAAGGAAGTTGATCCTATAAGAGATAATGTCAACTTTAAGATTACAAAATACATTCGACTGACAGAAACTTGAGAAAAAATGACGATTAATGAAAGTTTGATGGGGCCATCTATAATATATATGTTCGAGCACCATTCGAGCGACCGAGCATTCATCCAATGTAGACAATGTTAAAGGTACATTTACCAATGTGATGATCTCAGTGAGTAGTGCCTCATCGTGTTGGTTGCACACGATTTTGAAATGTTCAATAAATTATTTTGACATAAAAAATATCGGTGCTATGATGAAGAGGCACCATCACCCATTACTATAGCACCATCTAGTTATTTAGTTGCGCTAGTAGTTTTTGTCTCTGTCGTCGTATGCTCTCGTGTGTGGGCACATGCTTGTTATTCATTGGACATAATTCGTTTTTCTTCTCGCTCGGCGGCGTCTCTCAAGGATCATACTTCGTGCCATGATGTTCCGGTAAATATATCCTTCTGTTATTTATTATCATTAGCTTCCTTTTGTTTTTCTATACGTTTTTCATCGTCTTCATTTTCTACGTTTGCTTCGGCTGGCTCCTTCACGTATATAGTAATGTTAAATTTTTTATCAATTTGTCAACTGGGTTGGAAAATATAGTTTTTATATGTTTTGGTACGTACCATCAGCTTGTAGGTTGCTTATTATTAGTGTGTATAGTGCCATAGTTATAATTAATGTATAAAGTTTGGTTGTATGACATACTTTTGTTGTTACGGAGTGACTTATGCTTTTTGTAAAATTTGTGATATGTAGGTTTAGTTTTAGCGATAGAAAATTTGCTTACTACTACAGTGACCATCCAATGGTACGTACTCCGATTTTACGTAGTGACGTCAGCGATTTAGTGGGGTTCTCCTCTCACAGATATATTGTTGTTTGTCTGTGTTGGTGAAAATTTATGTACCAAGCCAGAGTCAGGGCCGTTGGTAATATTGTCTGAGGGTCTCGTAGCCTTTAAAAATTTTAAAATTTCACTGCAGATATATATACACATATTCTGTATACGTAATATGCAAAATGCGAATGGAAAATGAGTAACGTAAAATTCTAGAATATTCTAATCGTCAACTAGCAGAGATATAAAAAAATGGACTTCACCGTTGAATTGGTCATTAAAAATCAGATTAAACAGTGTAGTTTGACAAAAATTCTAGAATGTTCTATTTGTCAACTAGCAAAGATATTCAAAAATTAATTGTACCATTTAATTGTCCATTGAAAAAGAGGTCAAATTACAAATTTTGACAAATTTTCTGGAAGATTCTATTCGTCAACTAGCAAAAATATTCAAAAACAGACGTCTCCATTGAATTGGCTACCAAAAAAGACACCAAATAACACATTTTGAGAAATGTTCTAGAATATTCTATTTGTCAACTAACAAAGATATTGGGAAATCTACTGCATCACTTAATTGTCTAACCGAAATTAAACTAATGTAAACCAAATGTCCGATTTTGACAAACAATTTTTGCAATTTGACGAATAGAATATTCTAGAACATTTATCAAAATGTGCTATTCCGTCTTTTATTCGATGACCAATTAAATGGTGCAGTCGATTTTTCGATATCTTTGTTAGTTGACGAATAGAACCTTCTAGAATTTTTGCCAAAATGCGCTGCTTAATCTAATTTTTAGTGCCCAATTCAATAGTGAAGTTTGTTTTTTGGTATCTTTGCTAGTTAGCGAGTAGAATATTCTAGAATTTTTGTCAGCTTCCGCTATTCAGCGCCTTTTACGTTGATGAATGCGATAGTGAAATTGATTTTTTGACAGTTTTCTAAAAGTCGTCACTCATATTCATTAGTATAACATTCGATTTCCTTTGTCTACACAACCGAATTTTAGGTGTAAATTGTCTCTTAAGAAATATTGTTTTAAAAAACTCAGATAATAATATTTATCAACCCCCGAAACAAAAATTTACCGACGCCCCTGATCTTCCGATTTTACGTACTTCCCCTTAAATTTGCACCGACCACTAGGTAAAATTGGATTTGTGGTGTACTTTATTTATGTACTTATGTTTTGCTTCCGAGACTATACTAAAGTACTATAGTGGAAGCATTGTGATCACTTTTGAAAAATAAAAAATTTTTTCCCTCCAAAATAAAATTTTTTACGCACATTTTACGTTTTAGAGTTTCCTGAACAATTTTGGTTTGGTGTCTGTCCGTCCGTCCGTCTGTGTGTCGCCAGTTTGCACCAACTGGCATAACTTCTGAACAATTCCATTATTTTTAATAAAATTTTCAGAAATTATGCAGTTTGGTTCCTAGATGGTCCCCTATGAATTTAATCGAAATCGGAGTAACAGAAGCTACGCCACTACCATGTCATTCCATTAATATACCAACTAAATTGCACCAAGTGGCATAACTTCAGAACTATTCAATTCTTTTTTATGAAATTGTCACAAATTATGCGGCCTGGTTCCTAGATGGTCCCTTACAAATTTCATTGCATTCGCAGTAATATTATCCACGGCGCTACCATGAAATCCCATTAAATACCAATGTCTTATTTACTGCTAGTCCCACTTCGCTCAAATTTTTAAACTATTTTGGGGATTAGTTTCTAAAATATTTTCTCTATTATTTTATAATTTTTAATTATTTTGAGGCGAAAATATAATTTCACGATATACATATATTTGGTAGAGTACTGTTTTAAAGTCTTCTACGAGTACGAGGAAGCTGTGTGCCACAGCGCATTGGCAGCGTATTTGTTATGATTTCATGTTACTCATCGAGGTCTGAAGGTGCTGTTTTTGTAGCCTCGAGTGTAGTTCCAAAGTATCCATGATCATAAAAATAAATTTACGTATTAATAGGGGGTAACGGAGGTTGTAGCCTCAGTCCCGGTTTAGAAAGGGAGCCTGAAGCCATTAGTAAGAAGTCCGGCAAAAGTGTAGAAGGTTTTTTTTTTTGTTCAGCTGTATTTTATGAGAAAAGGATTTAAAAATCATTTTTCTCTATAACCTTGTGTATAAATTATTTTCGCAACTAAAAAAAAGTTTGAATATTGACAAACAGACAATAAATAATAATATTTCCAGAAGGTATAACGTTAGAGCATTACATTTAGCTAATTTACAAAAAAACTTTGAGAATTTTTTTTGGTGAAAACGAAAAAAGCAAATGAAATATAATATAAAAAATTTTGAAAAATTCCTTTTTTTCATTTTTTTTTTAAATGGCGGCATTTAGAAAAAAATTTGTTCGTTAAAAACTAGATTTATTTTTTTTTTTTTTAAATACTCTAATTTTAAAATAAGGCCTTATTTCTAATATACTGCAGTTCAAATATCAAATTCAATCAGATGAGAAGTGTGCAAATTTTGGTTTCGCTCTGTGAAAAAAATTTTGTTTTTTACAAAAAAAATTTAGAAACTATTTCTATTTAGAAATACAAATTTTACTGTGCTTACTTTTTTCTTGAGTTTACGTTTTTAAATTTTGCAATAAATGGAATCTACAATCTCAGGAAGCTATAACTAGTCTTAAATTTTATATCCATTTTTTTTTTTTTAGATCCGATTGGTAAGGTCTTAAAAATTTTAGTGTCTTTGATGACGTCATCAGGGTAATTTTTTTAACTTGTATATAATATGGTATTTATGGAAGTGTCAGTTTATTTGGTGTAATTTAGGTAACTTAAGAGTGATGCTTTCGTTTTTGCTAACAAAATTGTAATATTTAAAAAAGAATTACTACTTTTTCGACGTATATTGAGAATTATAGCTTGAAAACTTTAAAATTTGTTACCGTCTGATATCACATTTTGCTTTTAAAGATTGAAAGAGAATCGATAATTTCTGTTTGAATTTCATTTCAACAATTACATTATTTTTAATCAACGTAGTTTTAATTGGGATTTCAAGAGTTTAATGATTTCGTTTTAACCAATTACCCAATGATTTAGGAACCGGATATTCAGGACCCCAATAATTAGAGTTGAATTCCAGAAAAACAATTTTTAATAATTGTTTTTCTGGAATTCAACTCTAATTATTGGGGTCCTGAATATCCGGTTCCTAAATCATTGGGTAATTGGTTAAAACGAAATCATTAAATTACATTATTTATTTCGTTTTAAAATTATTTTTTAGAAATGCTGATTTAATTATTCATAATCCCGTTCATTATTTATCACAAAAGGGTTAAGGCGATATCTTCCTATTTATGAATAATACAAAACATAATCCGAAAAATTAATTGCCAAACTCTTCAAATATTTAAATACAATTCGTTTTTTTCGGACATCACTCGGTTCGGACGAAACAAACGTAGAAATAAATACGGTACCTAAATTTAATTTCGTTATCATCATTCGTGATTAGAGGAGCACAGTGAGTGAGTGACTGACCCTTGTTCGTACACTAATCAAAGGCAGACATATTGAAAGAGCTACGTATAGCTGAGTGACATTTCTGCGATGATCCCTTTTCCATCAGGTTGTTGTGCAGCAGTGTCATGAAGTGGCATATTTAAAAAAAAAAAAAATTGTAAAGCACATCTTTAAATACTGCCAACTGTGCTTGTTGATTGTAGTTAGTTAGTAAGCAGTATGTTGCCAACATAAGAGGGTAAAATTAATCCGGTTTTATAAAAGGGGAACGTGAATATAAGTGACATACTGATATCCGTTTGTTATGTGAAGTATTTACTATTCGGATTTATTCATATGCGGTTTTATATACAGTTCTTTTTTTCCATTTATAATTATAATTTATTGTTGAGATTTAGTTTTTTTTTTTTTTTTTTTTGTTAAATATGTAGATGTATGAATGAGTAATCTGAATATATGAGCGGTCGTTATTATTTATGTAAGAAATTATATACCTAATATATTGTATCTACAATATTATATTATTATGTAGTTGGTCGACAAAAACTGAAAAATTAAATAAACTTATACATATTTGCATATCATCGGATAATATTACTATAAAAATACTAAAGTGATAATGGAAAAATATATTTGTATGTACAGTAAAACTTGTTTAAATTTCTCTAGATTATGTCTATTTGTTGTTGGATTTGAAAGCATTATGCATGTTCGGTCTGTTGTCTCAATTAGAGTTAGTCATAAGCAAACGGTGATAGTAAGTATTTATTAGGGATTGTTATGGATATGAAATTTCGGATACGGATACGGATTCGGATATTTAAAAACATTTTTTTCGGTTTCGGTTACGGATATATAATAATATCGCATAATATTTCAGATACGGTTATGGTTACGGTTACAGATAATTGCCTTTAGTGAACATTTTTTTAGAAAAAAGGGGAAAATTGTACCAAGAAAAGTGAAAATCAAACATGAATCAACGAAAACCTATCAAAAGAAACACATGCAGCAAATATTTTTTTCGATTTTAACTCAATTTTCCAGCGGTAGTTGTCTGTCTGTATCCGAAACAAATTTGAAACTTTTATTTTTGGATACGGTTTCGGTTATGGATAATTAATTATTTCGGATATCCGGTAGTTTCGGTTACGGTGACGGATATCTGTAACATCCCTAGTATTTATACGTTGCTTATTTGATTATATTTAGTTTGCTTTATGGGTGTCCAAAACTACGATCGTAGGTGACCTTTTTTTCTATAAAAGTTGAAAATTTTAATACTAGACCTTGTAGTTATTTCTTACGATAGCCAGGAATTAAAACAGCATTTTTTAGTTTAAGTTCTCAGTTATGTCAGAATACTAAATTTTGCACACAATTTTCTTTTCAATACCTTGACGACCATTGATGTCATAAGACGACAAGTAAAACTTGACTAACTCACAAGTAGGTATGGGGTCACTTGGTAACGCAGTGTAATTGTCTATATTCCGGAGCAAGTATTGCAAATGGTATTTGCAGTATTTTGTAATATAGCTTTTCCTACACACAAGGTCAAAAGTATTTATATTGTCTAATTGAAAATGAAATTTTTTACATTTGAGGCATAACTTATTTATGGTAGTCTCTCCCCAGCGTTTCTACCACAGCGACTATTGCGTTCACATAAGTATACGTTTTTAATTACATTCTATATTGATCAAGATATTGAACTGATGAAGTTTTACTGTTATTTCTATTTAATTTTAAAATATAATAAAAGTAAAAAGTAATTTATTCATTTAGTTTAATAAAAAACACTGTAATTTAATATATATTTTTTGAAATACCGCGTTTGAGAGATTAAAAGAATTTCTTTTTTCCATTAGTACAACACGCCAAAATATATTTTCATAGTAATTAGATTAGATACTTGCGATACCTGTACGCGTTTAATAATTTATTTTCACTGTAAATGGATATGAGACATGCAGCGGGAAAAGGTTCATTACAGATTAACGGTAAAACGATATATTCAACGATTAAAAAAGTTTAAATATACAAAGTAAATAACAATTTTCGATATCAGCTTTTTGTGGTTGGGAGAATGTTACAGTATATGCAATGCAATTTCAGTGAGTGTTTTGAACAGCAGAAAATTGTAACATAGATAATTAGGGAAATATTTTGTTGTAAATTTATATTTCAGACAAAAAATATGAAAATGTTTTCTTTTTTTTTTTTTTTTTGGTTGTAGAAATTATTATTTTGCTTTCTCCATCATTTTGCGAAATAAATTAAAAGCTTTAATGACTATATGGCCAACATTAAGCTCGAATGAATCAGTTTTTTTTGAACAGATGTTATTTAGTATGTTTAATTTTTGTATTAAAAAATCGATAAAAGCCAAATTATATTAATTATTCCTATTTTTTTTATGCGGAACAAATTTTGAGAAAAATCGGGAAAATTAAAATCGGCTGAACGGTAGCGATATTCGTGCAGACAGTAATTACGTTTGACGCAACTCGCCGAGTATCTGTATTAGCAAATATTTATAAATTATTATGAGTTATTAGAAAATCGAAATAAGTTGGTAGATTGCCCATTACTCTTATATGACAGTGGTGTTTAACTTTTTTACCGTACGACCTATTTTTCTACCCGTTTATTAGGATTTCGCAGTCATAACCGTGGAATCCTTTTAAATTCGCCGTGTCTATCATCGCAATTAGGTGTTTTATCCGCAAACTTGTACACTTTTTAATAGTTAGTGTCGGGCCTGACGCAGTTTCGCAGACAGTGCCGTTTTTTTTTTAAGCTTTAAACTTAGAATTTAAAAAAAAAAACTCTTTTATAGGCCTCTGGACTGTTATACAATATATTTAACAATAAGAATATAATTAAACAAAAATTTAAAAAAAATACAAAATTGTGTTAAATAAAATGTTTTCAATTTTAATTTTTGTAGCTATAAGGAGAAATATATACGATATTCAACCTCGTATTCTTATTTTATCATTTTTTTTTCATTTTTGTTTGAGAATTAATATTTTTAATAACAATAGGAATTGAAGAAAACATTTGTAATTTTTCCAGGAACTTATAAATTATGTTTAATTTTATCAGAATCAACGTATTATCTTAAAAAAGAAATAATGAATCATTCTTTTATAAATAAATTAAATATAAAAATTTCAATAACATTAATTTTAACATTTCATTTGAAAAATAGGTATATATTAAAGAGACATTTCTTTGTAGGTAAATGGTATTAATTTTCATTAAAATCCACCTCAATGATTTCAATAAATTCTCAGATTTTCTTTTCTGCGTAGGCGAACATACACAGGGCTGGGGAGAGGGTGGGGCAGGTGGGGCAATTGCTGGGGGGCCCGGGCCTAATAAGGGCCGTCTCAATTAGGGGCGCGGAGAAAGTGAGAAGTCGTTCTTTTTTTTTTACTCGTCAATAATTGTATTTTTAGATTTTTGGAGAAAAAATGTTTGAAATTGTTGTGCCCGGGGGCCCCGTCATTTCTCTCGTCGGCCCTGAACATACAATCGTTTTTTGAAGTGAAGATCTCTATTGCAACGATAATTCTGCATGAGAGTGTAATTATATTCACTACAAAATTAACAAAAAATGTCTTCATTTTTATTATGATTACATACCAGTTAATGTCTGTCCTTGTTAGATTACTAAAATTCAACAGATCTATGCAAACCAAAATAAATCAAAATAAATTTTAAAATTTAAACAATACTTGTATTTGTATTATTCTATTTGTATTTGTAAATAGACAATATACCCCTTCGGTCGTGATCTTACGAGGTTTACTTGAGAGTCGTTAAAAAAATCGATGTTTTTTTCTTTTTTTGCAGAAATTGGTAGCTAATTATGTGTAGAATATGTTCCCAAAGTGATTTTGCTGAAAGTAATTTAAGGGAAGGTTTACTTGAGATTTGATAAAAAAATCAATTTTTTTTTGCCGAAATTGATAGCAAATTATGTGTAGAATATGTTCACAAAGTGATTTTACTGAAAATTATTTAAAAACAAGATTCTTGCACATTAACCGAATCCAGCTTTCTACAAAAAGAAAATTCAAAAAACGTAGTTCACGCAAAAATGAGTATTAAATATAAAATTTTGAAAATACGTTTCTTTATATATATATTTTATAATATCTCGGAACTACATTTTTGGGACTGGCGGACACGATAACTCAAAAACTATTCGATGGATCCTTTTTTTAAATTTCTTATTTTATAGATAATTCAATTCTTCGGCACGTCTACCTAAGTTCGATACACTTTCAATATTTTTTTTTATTTTTAAGTTTACTTTAAAGAGCGAAAAATAAGATAAAAATCGTAATCAAAAGTTCAAACATCCGCCATTTTTTTTTCTTTCAGTAATTTATTGATATTATAGGTAGAGGTGCCGGTACTGTTCATATATTTTATAAATCTTTTTTGTTTTTGGATTTCGGTGGTTTATTACCGGCGCTAGGATGTCCGCCAACAAGACAATTTTTTATATTTTTCTTTGAAAATTTTTTTTTTTGTATAGTTTAATACTTAATAAATATGTGTACAAAATTTTAAATTGATATTTACTTTCGTTCTTGGGAAAAAAATTCTAGCAAAATACATAATTTTTAAGGACTCTCGAGTAAACCTCCCCTTAAGCATATTAACCAATTTTTCTACATTCAATTTTTGAATTCGTTTTCCGAAGCATAAAATATTTAATGACAAAATGTGGTCGTTCTAAATTTGAATTGAACAACGTCGTATACAAAGTACGTTATAATATATTTACCATGGTTATAAGTAACTACGATTATCTAAAACGTAATATCCCTACACGTTATAAACTTGAGCTGTATTCGTACATATTTATTAATCTTTTAGATAAAACGTTGTTGTGAGAGAGAATATTGTTGCATTGTTTGGTATTGCGAACTGCTACAACATCGTTCGTTGGCTAGAGAATATAAAACTTTTTGTAACGGTTGACGAGCGTCTAGGTACATACCTTTTCATATTATTTTACAATATAAACAATTAAAGCACAAAGATAAATATTGGACTAGTACTTGGTAGTTGGTACGCTCAAAGCATTGTGGTATATGTGATGTAAAAATATGGTGAAGGTGCTGATAATATCCATCTTAATAAAACATACTGTAGTCTTGTTTGTGGTAAAGAAGTTTTTGGATTTGGTTATACGAAATATTCAACATAAAAAACCATACTATTATTTCAATAAATCAGCTTTACGTTCATATTTTTTTTAACCCTAGAATCATACGTACTCGTTAAAACGACGAACGAACTTCTCTACCTGCTCCAATACTACAACTTGTCGTTGCCTGCTTGCTGTGAAACTTCTGTTATCTAATTTATTTGTTATTATAACACATAAGACGTATAAATTTTGTTTATAGCTATTGTCGTGTTTTTTTTTAATACTGAAATAGTGTGCGTCAAAAGGACGACGATGTATGATTAACCGATGTTTTTTTTTACTGATTTTATACTCCACATATAAAAGTTTTCCTAATTTTTCTAAAATTTATTCAAGATATGGATGTTATAATTAATTTATTCAATGATTATGATAATGTGGAAGATGATTACAGTTCTTTGACTTATAGAGACGACATAATACTGAAATTTTAATATATTGAATCGAAAACTAAAGAATGCGTTTCAAGTGACTTAATAAAAGATTAACAATTTATTTTGTGGAAAATATTTTAATTTTTATTATTTTTTGAGATCTTATTCGAAAAATTAATAACAAATTTTATAAAATTTACAAATGTGCCTAATGGGGAAATAACTATATATCTATAGGAATATTTATGACTGAGAAATTTCACATTCTGTAAAGTCACACATGTCCACTGACTCATAATAGTTCATAAATTAATTATTTGAAAGACATGTTTTATGATACAATTGATGTATTTATCTATTTTTAAATTTTTATAATGAAAATATGCTTTGATAAAAAGATTAAAAAAATTAATAAATATTTATATTAAGAAATTTTTCCAAATCCAATTTTTTTAAATATTTTGTTCGTTTTTATATTTATAGTATTGTTATGTAAAAAAAATGTTTTTTGTAAATAAACTCTGAAACTCCTCGTAAAAAGTCCATTCGTCAAAATGACGCCGATGTATGATTAACTTGACTCATAGACCAACGTATGATTCTAGGGTTAAAGACTAGAGCTGGTTTTTCAAAGGCCAATCATTGATACTAAAGTGATTTTTAGTAAGTTTATATCATTTATATTAATCTTACCAGCAAATTCTTTACTTTCTATTGACAAAAACTTTTCAATAAATATCATTTTTACTATGAATCAGTTTTTAAATTGGCCACAATTTTTATACGCCGTTTAATATTTTAGTGTACATAATGACGTCATAAGTTAAAAATTTTTTTGTATAAGAGTCTTGGCGTTGTTACTTTTCAAGTAAATAAAGAAAGTGATTTAATACTGATGCTTGTAAAGTACAATTTTATATTTAAAAAATTCAGATTGCGTCTGAAGATGTGTTTTTGATGAACAGGAAACTGGTAACGCGTCAGTTTTAAATTATTTTTTTTGTTTATTTATTTTTACTCTTTGATAATCTAAAACTTCAAAACCTTATACTTTATTTGTTGTCACTTAAACTGATTAAAATACTTTTTTGTTGTTTAAACTACCTAGATTTTCAGTTCACGGAAATTCAAATAAATTATTATTTAGGGTTTTCACAATCAAAGCCGGTCCGACCAAAAGCGAGGTCGCAAATCTTTTGGCGTCACTTTAATACTTTTGGTACAGAACTGCTGTACTTTTGATACAGAACCGCTATAACCTTACTACCTTTGGTACAAAACTGCTATAACCTTACTGTTTTGGTATAGAACCGCTGTAATCTTTCTATTTTTGGTTTCGCAGAAATGGATAAAATCACTGAAGAGGTAAATGGATCTCGGCTAACGAAGTTATGTTTTATTAGCTGTACCCGTGACGTCAGTCGCGCGACACAATGTTATAAACTCAATGAGAAGTATATAAGTATAATAATTATACAGAATATGCATAGAACAATAATTTTTGCGTAATGTATGCACATGCTCAAAATGACTTTTCTATTTTCCCGTGGGAATGAGACATTTTCCCGAAGTAAAAAGTATCTTAAATGTTGACCAAAGTAATAAGTTATCACCACACCAAATTTCATTAAAATCCGTTCAACAGTTTTTGCGTAATGCATGCACATGCTCGAAATTGTCTTTGTATTTTCCCGAGAGAAGGAACCTTTTCCCGTAATAAAAAGTATCCTAAGTCTTGACCTAGGCAATAAATTATTACGACTCATCGAAAAGGTTGGGGGGCTGACAGTATTGTCTTTATTTTTTTATTGTATTAAAAATTGTTCATTTTTTTTAGATAAAACATTTTGATGCGATTTTAGATATAACCAATAGGTAATTATGGATACCTATATACGGGTAATACCCTTTTATATCGGCATATTTTGAATATACTTTAGATATGCGTGTATACATTTCATGTGACAACTTGTTTGTCTGATTCTAATTTTATGTATTGTGTGAGGTAATTTTTGATGTTACAAGTGAATGATTTACGTGTATCAATTGTCTTTTTTCTTCCAGTAAAATGTGAGAGAGATAACACATTGTTTTGTTTTCGTAAAGATATCTTTTTAAATGACACTAATTTTTATTAACAGTTGATGGTTAATAGAGAATATACCAATACAATTTAAAAAAAAATGTATTTACCCGATTTATTAACGTTTTAAGTTTTGAAAATATAAGTACGGTTCTGTTAGCACCCCAAGATTTGGAACATTAATTATCACCGTACCAAATTTCATCAAAATCCGTCCTGAAGTTTTTGTGTGATGCGTGAACAGACAGACAAAAATTTTAAATATCGCTGTTTTGATATCTACATCGATAACTATTTACAGTGCCAGTATAATTTTTAAAAATTATTCCATGTACAGAAATGGTCTCGTTACAGTTTTTTTTATATGTATAGATTATATTGTTTTTAAAAGATTTTGCTGTAGATATCAATGGTCAGTAACAGTTTAATTGATAAAATTAATTTTTCAAAGATCACCTTTAAGTTTTTGATTTTATAAAATCAGTTAGTGACGTGGGGTCTTCAGGGGGGCTTAAGCACAGTAGCAAAAAATTTTAATTAATTTATCATGCTTGTTTTTTTTTTCTTTAAATATTTAACAAAGCAAAATTTCTAAAATCATCTAATATTTTATCAACAATACCTCAAATTTAAAAAAAAAAATTGAGCAAGATTTTTCGTAGGTGATTGTATAAATCCTGAACCCACTGTACTTCATTATACTTACTGAAATGTATATGAATTGTTAATTAATTTGAAAAAATGACAATTATAATCAACGTGTACATTTTCCGGAAGCTATTTATCACTGTCACACTTCTGTGTAACCAAACAAAAAACCTATGACATCAACTTGTGTGCATGCCTTTATTCACGAATATACGCTATTATATAAGTGTTTGAAATTCGTACATGTGGGTAAAAACATGCTGTTCTAGTTGGAAAACAGAGTTGCATGATTAAAAACTATTAGAACAATGCCAACACACACTAGTTAGATAAATGAGGCATTAATTACAATGAGTTAAAGTGGTAATTGTAATATGTGACGCGTATACAACGTTATTTTCTGATCGAGTGACGTCATCCATTGCGGGGGTTTGTTTTTGACTGATGGTTTCCTTATTAGATAAAAATATGTTGACTTTAAAATTAATTGTGCTACGGGCGGAAATCACTTTGGCGTAAGGAACTAGTTTAGAAGATTTATGCGTAATGAATGTATACTTGGAGGATGAGAAAGTAGTTTTGTTATTTAACAAGGTACGGAAAGTAGTGTATTACCGGGTAAGCAGATTATAGAAAAATTTTAAGAGAAAAAATTATTCAACTCTCTTGTGAAATTTCTCAGGTAGTACGGTGCAGTTATTCAAAAAAAACGGCCTAACCTCAACATCCAAAGTAACAGTTTCACTTCAACTCCAAATTGTTCTATACAGTTCACATATTGTTTGGCAGAAAGTTACATCATTTTCACCGTCGGGTTTTGGGGGGAGGGAGGTAGAAGCAGGCAAATTAACGGATTCCATCAGTTTTTTTTTTTTTTTAATATTTTGGAAACTATGAGGCTTAGCGTAAAAAGTGTCATATACAGAAATAATAATCTACATTAAATTGCGAACAAAAATTGTCCTGTGCATAATCTTGCTAAAGTGAACAGTTCCAGAGTTACGGAGGGTGTAAAAGTAGCAATTTTTAGTATTTTTAGCCACTGCTGCACCTATCACCAGGTGCAGCAGTGGCTGAATAAGAAGAAGAATCTGCTCGAGTGGGGGTGAAAGAAGATTGACGAACACCTGAGATCAATTACAACAGCACGTCCTGCAGCTCCGGAGGAATTACTTTCCGTCATAGTGTACGCTTGCAAAGACGAATGCGTCCGTAACTGCGAATACAGAAAGAGTGGTCTAAACTGCTCAAGCATATGCGGTAACTGCACAGGCCTAGGATGTGATAACAGGGATACGAACATCATAGACGAAGATTTCGGAGAGGAGGGTGCTATGTTTGAAGAGGACTAATCGCAATTTCCTTTTACAAAACACAATCCTGTATAAAAAAAATTAGTTTCCTTAGTGATAATGTGTCATATTTTTTCCAAAAAATCTAAAAATACTAAAAATTGCTACATTTACACCCTTCATAACTCTGGAACTCTTCACTTCAGCAAGATTATGCACAGGACTATTTTTGTTCAAAATTTAATGTAGATTATTTTTGTACCGACACTTTTTGCGCTAAACTGCATAGTTTTCGAAATATTTAAAAAAAAAAAGAAACTGACGAAAACCGTTAATTTACCTACTTCCACCCTCCTCCCTGCCAAATCCGACGCTCAAAATGGTGTAACTTTTTACCAAACAATATGTGAACTATATAGAACAATTTGGAGTTGGAGTGAAACTGTTACTTTGGATGTTGAGGTTTGAGTCTAAAGACGGTTCTACACGATGCTACGAACACCTTCCAACATTGGACGTTCGATGGTTCATCGCATCGTGTGGCCGTTGTTCGAACCTACGAGTGTCCAATGTCGAGCGTCAAACATTCGCATTTGGCCATGCCCCGTTCGATGTCGGTATTCTTGCACCGAGTCAAAGGGATGCTTCGAACGTTTGAAGGTCAATGTTGGTTGCGTTGGTTGGTTCGACTCAGCAGCTGCACGACTCGTTCATGTGAAGAGAGACAACATCAGTGTATAACATTAGAGATAACATCAGACAGATAACAGCCTCGTCCACTGAGTACCAACACATCATCATTCGTATTGGATCAAACATTCGATTCACCGTGTAGCAGATACATTCGTCGCACCAACTATCGAACTTAATTGCCTCAAACGTTCGATCGAACGTTGGAAGGAACGTTCGTAGCATCGTGTAGAACCCGCTTAATTGCACCGTACTAAGGATACTTCGGTAGTAGTAAGCAAGTGACTTACTTTAAAGAGTTTACGGAAAAGATGCCAAAAAATGTAGTATCATTTTTGTCATCCTAAGTTGGAATGAACTTCAACTACGACAGAGTTTTTTTGAAGTGTCAAGCTGCATTTTAATATGATTCTAATAACAAGCAATTCTTTATTCTTGTTTGGCGTTACTATACTTCCAAAAAAAAAAAAGAAAAAAAAAACGGAAGGAAGTTAGAAAATTTTTTTTATTTGCTATCTGACTAAATTGCTCCTTTGGAATCAATAATTGCTCCACCTGAAACTTAATTATTTAATTAGTTCTTTACAAAAAAAAAAACTTTTTTGTTTCACTATTTCTATTATCAAAATCTTGTCAAATAATGCATTTTTATATAATTTAATTACTTATATCAAACAATTGCTCCCAATTTGCTCCATCTAATTTAAAAGTTAAATATTAATTTTTCTTAATAATCGTTAAAATATACATATTAAAATAAATAATATTTAGAATTAGGTTATGTCTTATTAAAACGTATAGGCAATTCAACATACGCTTTAAGTCGCTTGCATATATTTAAGGATAATTAAATCTAATAAAATTCCGCTTGTGTTATGATAAAAAGTCTTGGTGAATGCACTTTCCCTGTTTACGCACTTACCCCACATCACCCTATATATAATAATTTCCCAGATAATTTTCAAAACTTTTTTTTTAAATACAACAAAAACATTAACATGATCTACTAAAAAATGTCCTCGTAATACTAGATCTCTATTTTTGAAAATAAAATTTTGGCTCTACTGTAAAAATACGAATGAATAATTGATTGAAATACTCTTTTTCAAAAATCAAACAAATTTTAGTTTTCATATTTATTTCGGTACCTACCCATTAAAATGGTAAAATAAATTTTATAGTGCAATAAAATTTTAAAGTGGTTTTATGTTATGATCTGAACTTTTGCATCAAACAACAGAACATCTGATCATGATTTTAGTATTTCAGGTCGTTAGTATGTACGAGTGTGTGTGTTTATTACTGAAAATTTTATTCAGAACCACAGCAAATATATACGTTGAGTAAATATATTAATCGTCCCTTCTCGATATTGTATAACAACGCTTTAAAGCATCCATTCAAAATTACTTTGTCTAACAATACACTACGTTTACCAATATTTGTACCCTACAGGTATAATTTATTATATCTACTTAATAAATTTCTAACACTGACTGACTGACAGACAACGCACAGCCTAAACCGTTGGGTTTAGAAGAATGAAATTTTATATAGGAGTTCCCCACGTAACGTAGGTGAGCACTAAGAAAGGATTTTTGAAAATTCGTCCCCTAAGTGGGTTTAATAAGGGATGAAAATTTCTATGTAAATTCGAATTTTTTTGAAGTTAGTGGTATATGTATAATATGTTACTATGGCTATTAAAATAAATAATCTACTTAATAAATTTCTAACACTGACTGACTGACTGACAGACAACGCATAGCCTAAACCGTTGGGTTTAGAAGAATGAAATTTTGCACAGGAGTTCCCTATGTAACGTAGGTGAACACTAAGGAAGGATTTTTGAAAATTCGCCCTTGTGTGTTAAATAGGGAGTGCAAATTTTTATGGAAACTCATCATTTTTGAAGTTAGATATATAAAAATATGTTACTTTGACTATTCAAATAAATAATATTTTATACATTGACTGACAGACAACGCACAGCCTAAACTGTTGGGTTTAGAAGAGCAAAATTAACTACAGGAATTATGAAAATTAGGGTTTAGGCTTCTATTTATAAATAAAAGTCAGTTATTTCTGCAAATATATTCCCTAAGGGGTTAAAACAGAAAATGAAAGTTCGTATGGGAACTTCATCATTTTTGAAGTTAGAAACGTGGATATTGATTTAGGCTTTTGAAAAAACATTAAAAGTGAGCAGAAAGTGAGTACCTAATAAAAAGATGTTGCCGATGGGAAATCCCATCGGGCATACGGCTAGTCGACTAAAATATTTGAAAAAGTACACTCGGTTTAAATAGAACGTGTCCGGTAAACTATTTCTTGCAGTGGTTCTCCAACTTTTTTTGCCCGCGACCCCACTTTACACTTAAAAATTTCAAAAAACATCAGAAATATGTAGAAACTGGGATTAGGAAATGTGTAGAAAATGGGTATGTAATCTGTAATCAATTGTTTCTGCGACCTCCCTGGACACAGACTTTTGAAAATTACTGTACGCACAGTAATAGTTGATATTCCAATATTTAATATAGATTAAAATTGTTTACAAGCAGAAGTTTGATGATCAACTTAACGTTATTAAATTTCCAACGAATTAATATATTGATGGAAATAAATTTTGTGTTAGCCATTAAAAAGGAATTAGTGCAGATACAGGTACACCTATACCTATTAATGGTAAACTTTATGCAAATTTTACTGTTGTAGAGTGTTGGAGACCATTTCAATTGTGTACTTTACACTAGCTCACATTTCGAATCTAATTTCTAATGAACTAATAGAAACTTGACGAAATCAACTTCTGCGAATGAAAGCACCAACAACCACTGTTTGACTGGTTCTATTAGAAGAAAATTCATATAACTTGATAAAAATAATTAAAATAAGAAAACTATTTGTAAACAGAGATTTTAGTAGTAGATAATATATGCACTCTTAAACTGAATTTTTCTTGAAATTCTCATATGGCCTTTCTTTTTTATATACCGTAAGATGGTCTTGACTCGGTCAGGGGTTGTTGAGTCGGTCACCCATGTCGCGATCGGTAAAAATGTTTGTTATTAAGATACCAGACAACCTAATGTTTCGCAATTGGTCTCGTTTTCATCATTTATAAACACTCTAAGCAGCTGTAAATGTCTTTAAACTCTAATTGGTTTTTCTAAAATATAATACCGGGTTGACCAAATAATCTAAAAACAGCGACGGAATATTGTTGTCTGGTTAAGGCATACATAATCAGATATTGAATAATAAATCGAAAAGAGATGGCTTTATTCGACTCTAAACTTAATCGGCATCGATATTTCGATAGGTGTATAATCGTATCCTTATCAACAAAAAAAATATTCGGCGTAAACAAATTCTATTGTTGAGTCGGTCACTCTCATTTTTGATGAGAAATCTTGTTTCTTTTAAATTTAAGTATTCGTTTAATGGATATAACATAATTTAAGATGTTAAAATAGGCCTATGTTATTTTATTACATCATACTAATTTGTAAAACACTGTCCCTTACTCTATGTTAACCAATAAAATATCTTAGTCTTTGTATGTGGTGTGCCATTGATTTTCTTCCCATATTTCTTACATCTGACTTTGCAAGCTTTGCAACCAATCACCAACTGTTGTAAGCAAGCTCTGTTGTCTAAATATATCCCCGAATTCGGACTGAAAAGGTTAGTTTCGACGTTGTAATACAATTTAAGTAGGTGACCGACTCAACAACATTTTACCATGTTGACTCGGTCACTTTTATTTATTTTTTATTATTTTTATTTACAGACACATGTAAGTTAAAGGTTCAGGGATATAATAAAGGAAACATACTTTATGAGATAGAAACGTATTTATTGTTGTATTCAACAGCAGGAAGGAGTTATATCTAAAAATAGCAAAAAAGTGACCGAGTCAAGACCATCTTACGGTAATTTAATTTTTTCTTTTTGTCTTCGGCGCAGATTTAAGACAAAATTATTCTTGCCAAAGTCCAAGCTATAATTTTATTTATACTCATTTTCACTTAACCAGGTCAAACACTGCCATTCTTTTTTTATGAATTTAATTTATCACCATAAAAAATTTATGTACTGGAACCGCGATTATGTAAAAATTTAAATATAGGTACGATTAAAAAACAAAAAAATGCTTCCATACGCACGCCTCACAGATATGAAATTAATGAATATCAAATTTCATTACCACACTGGAACAAGCAAAATCTTTCCCGCCGCGCCACGTAAGTAAGACGACAAAAGCTGCGGCGAACATAAAACCATTTTTAATAATAAATTTTTACAGCGAAAAATGGAAATTATTGATGGTAAGCTATAAACGTTAATTAATATAAATGAATCAAATAATTTCCGTCATACCAACAAAAAAAAAACCCGGCAGGAAGGAAAATGGAAGAAAAATAGAAGAGGTGGGAGTGATTTCGTGTACAGTATGTTCAACTAATTTTCGTTATCTTTGTCAGTTTACACGTAATGATGCTAGAAGTTAGTGTTTTCGATAACTTTTGGTAAATACTATATTTTGGTGACGGAGCCTGACTGAGTGAAGACGATTGGAGCCGATATTTTCTAATTTTGTGCTTTGAATCATAAATATTATTTCTCTAATTCAAAAAAATATTTCTTTGACAACTTAAAAAAAAATTAAGAAAATATCTCTTTGAATCAAGGAAATATTTTTTTTGATTCAAAGAATAAAAATCAAGAAAATTTCAAACAAAAAAATTAAATTCTTTTTCTTTGACTTAAAAAAAATTATTTCTCTGATTTAAAGAAACATTTCTTTGAATCAAAGAAAAAATAATAATTTAAGGAAATATTTCTTTGAATCAAAAAACAATTTTTTTGATTCAAAGAATAAAAACCAACAAAAATTTAAAACAAAAAGAAGTTAAATTCTTTTTCTTTGAATCAAAAAAATTATTCCTATGATTTAAAAAAACATTTTGTTGAATCAAAAAAAAAAAAAAAAAAAAAAATAAGGAAATATTACTTTGAATCAAAAAACTATTTTTTTTTTTGATTTAAAGAATAAAAATCAAAAAAATTTCAAACAAAAAATTAAATTCTTTTTCTTTGAATCAAAAAAAATTACTTTTTTGACTTAAAGAAGCATTTCTTTGACTACTAAAAAAAATATTTATTTGAATCAAAAAAATTTAAAAAAAAAAATATCAAAGAAATTTGTAATCTTTGAATAAAGAAATAACTATTTTTGCTGAAAATATTCTTGACGAGTAAATAGTAAAAAAAAATTGTGAAAACTGTTTGGAGTATTGGTTGTTCATTTTCAAAAAGTCTTTGTTGTTTCGAAATGGAAAAAAAGACAAAGTGATATTCTGTGAAGTAAAATACTTGTTTTTTTTTTTTTTTTTTTTTTTTTTTTTTATTATTTAATAAAGTAACGTTCAAAACAATTAACGAACCAAAAACTATTTTTAGTTTTCTTGGAAGATAAAATGCTATGGTGACCCATTTCTAAATAGAAAATTTAAAATTCTTTGATAAATGTTCTCGTGGCTGTTTTTCCTATTGGGATATCTTACTGAAATTTGTCTTTAGCTCGCTATTTTGAAACTTTCAATGAAAACGGTACAGTAGTCTTAACACTCTTAAAGTCAGTTTTATTCTTTTCCAAACTTTCTCTGTAACATTAAGAAAAATTGAACATGCGATGTCACGCACTCTAAAGTTACGCACAAATTCGACAGTGCCAACATGTTGAAAAAACGACGAAAAACGTATTTCATTACAAAATATTTTTATTAGAATAAAAATTAAATTCGAACAAGAAGGAAAAACGTGTAACAGAAGCAAAATAATAAAAGGGGCCGACCGTTCGCTACCGTGCAGCGCCACGTTTTGAATGATGTACGCATCGGAAATCCGGCGAAATTTTTCGTTTTTATTCACTGAATCATTAAAATTACTTTTCATGAAAATTTTCATTTTTTTAATAAATTTTTGTCACGTTTCGCGTAATAACATGACGACAGAAAATTATAAAATCATTTTAAACAATATTTTTATTAAAAAATTCAGTGCTTTTTTATGTAAGGTTAATTTGATTTCTAGAAAATTTTGTATCAGTCTTCACGTGAAAGTTTTAATTATAGTAAAACCCCCTAGCTTTGCCTATTGAACCGAACTTTAGCATATCACACTTTGTCTTAATAAAATTAAAATTTGATGGCTTATATTACCTATGACTTTTTTTTAGTGACGCAGCTAAGTATTTCTGACATTGCTAGCTGCCATTTCTTTAAATCATTTTAATTAGTTTTTTTAGTTTATATGGTACCTACATTCATGTTTTCAAAAAGTGTGCAAACTTTAGTTGATATTTCAGAAACTATAAAATTTCGGTACCTAATTTTATCATATAAAAAATTACATAATCTCTTAAGTATTTAGAAATAATTTTACATGAGAGGTTTTATTTTAATTTTCACTTATTATTACACAAGAGGAATAATTTTCACTTATTATTTTTTCGAATAAATTTGTGTTTATATATAACGAAAATTTGTTGCTTGGCAACTGATCGAGAAGAACTGTCAACTAACAAAAACGCGACAGCTAAGCTGAAGCGTTTTTGGGGTTAAATTGGGTTATAGTTCGAGTTAAATTTCTTTTAGGCAAGAAATTTGAGTTGTATAATAGAAGACACTAATTTATTCAGAAAAAATATAAAACACAAGTGTAATACAGTAAGACAATTTAACGAATAATATAATTTTGTATAATTCATATTATTATTTAATACATTGTTACTATGGTTCTGAAATCAGTTAAATTTACCAATAGGAATTTTTGTTTCATTTTTATCGTGTTTACCTACAATAAAATGACCACAATGAAATGTTTTGTACAATTTTTTTCGCTGTAAAAATCTGTCCTAATTATTTTTTCATGGTAAAAGTGAAAAAATAACAATATTCTTATGGGACTTAATACACATGAGATAAATTGTCATATAAAAAATTACATAGTATTTACACAGTATTTAGAAATATTTTTAATTTTTATTTATTCGCGCATTACCACATAATTCATTTAACTAATGCTTATTATGGGTTTGGTAAAGTTAGAATCTTTTAACAATTCCTAACTTAAGGGAGGAGTTCAAATAAAAAAGCAACTTTTTAATTTATGATTATTTTGCTTGTTAAAATTTTTTTTCAAATTAGGAAGGGTTTCAAATAGAAAATTTTGTTTTTGTAACATTCATTACTCTTCCCTGTGGGGGGAGTAATTTCTCAAAAAGTAATGAATATTTTTTAAATATTTTTTCATTATATTATTCCTAATGAACCTGTCCATAAAGCTGAGTATAGGTTTCAGGTAATTTTAACAATTAACTAGAAAATTGTAATCCCAAACTTCTAAAAATTATAAAACACACTTTTTTATTTAAAAAAAAATATTTAAAAATAGTTACAATTGTTCAAATGGAAAAAGCATACTCCACTTTATGCGCAATATGTTTATGAACAAAATTTTAAAAAAAATAAGTCTCTATCTTTTCTAGAACTTGAGATATAATTTTCCTTGTCGGGCAAAACACAAATTTCGGGAAATGGTAAAAAACAAAAATAATAACAAAAGGAGCGGTTTACTCACTGTTTATTAAAACGTCTACAAAGGCATACAAATAAAAGAACATTATCTCAGTGCATACTATAACTCAGGTGCACACCAAAACTAAATATAACTGATCAAATCGCGAGGGGGGCGAGCGTTGCCTGCAAAGGACCAACTTGGCTGTGCACCAGCTCACAAATAAATATTTTTCTACTTGAAAAAAAATTTTTTTTGGCCACGTTTTATATATCATCGTGTTTGTAAAGAACCACAGAACAAAATAATAACAAAAAACGAGATTCGAAAAAAAATTAGTTTATTAGCTGTTTCTGGCGTGAACTCCCTCCTTAGCGAACGGACGCCTAGTACGAACGGTAAGAATATCTGCATTTTAACATTAATATGTACTAATTGGAACACCTGTCAAAAATTTTGAAATCTAATACGTTTCATTGTTAGATATTATTTGGGGTTTACAAAAAAGTGTCAAGAATAGTGGAATATTTAACAATTTCACAGTATTTTTCATATTTCGCCAAAAAAAAAAAAAAAAAAAAAATGGGCTTGTAAATTTAGGAATTTGTTGATATCTTAACCTATTACTATTTATTTTATTTTTGACTATTAATTTATTTATAAGTTAAATCGAAGATTTTTATTAGATGAATTTATTAAACCAGTTAAATATAACTAAATTAATTTCGTCTTCATTTTATTCAAATTTAAAACGAAAATTATGATAAATTACGTGGGTTTACGGTACGATAAAAATTAAATTTCATTTATCTATATTATTTTAGATTTCCCAAATGTATTTAAATGTTTACTCCGGTCCCGTGTCTATTGAATTCATTGGCGTGGAAAAATAAACCATTAAAAATGTGCTAATTTAATGTTACGTTCGCTTCTTTGGTTTCATATTTAGGTAGTATTGGCTGTTCGGCAATATTGATGTGGATTCGGATACCTAATATGTAAATAATAAATGTATTTATTGTTCAATCGCATTAAAATTTTGTTTGATTTTCCACTAATTTTCATATCATATTACTGTAAAATCCCTATAAATGAAAATCTCAATCAAAGTGTATAAATTTCCATGTGGAGGTGTACAAATACCAACATGAACAGATATTAAACCAGAATTATAAATAGTTTGTACAGATAAGAACAGATGTCACGTTAAATTGTTTCAATGTAGAATCCCTATAATAAATAGAGTCGTGACATTTTCTGTCCAAAGTTTGCGTAAAATACATTGGAAATAAATATTAATAAAAATCATTTAGTTTAACCTAGAAAGAATAATTAAATTAAAACCTTTTAATTGTTCATTAATTCATAACTTATTAATAATAATTATGTACTCAAAAATATTTACTCAAACATGTGATAATTAATTTTGAAATTTCCCTCTCTGGTTTTGGAAGGAAAATAGTTGACATGCCACGACTCTACTTATTATAGGAACTCTATTTTAATGTGAGATAATACACAGTCAATTTGTGTCCAAAAGGGCTTCTAACAGGAAAGTTGTTGGCTAGTTTTGATTTCTTCCATTCTATATGGTTTTTTTGCGGTGCTAAATCCAAACCTGAGGTTTGATAATAAAATTTCGTAACGCAACATTGCAAAAAAATGCAAGAATAAGTAAAAAAATACATTTTAGTCGGCGTTTTTTGCCTATAATTGAAAAACGATCAGTTTTTCGTAAATAACCTTCCTCTTCCAAACGAAAGTACATAAAATTTCCTACAAAATTCGTTATTTAAGCTTTTTTTCTCTAATGAGCCGTTCGGGCTCAAACGCTAGTTGAAAATTGGCATATTTCAACTGTTTTCGCAAAAACCACCATTTGTTTTCGACTTTGACTTGTAGTGTTACTGTGGAAACCAACATTGTTTTCTACTGTTCCTTTTTACGTGTGAAAAGAAAAACCATTTTGAAACTGCTGAAGACAGCTAAAAGCTTAAGTTTTCAATTTAAACCGTCAAAAAATGTATTTAGGTTACGTACTTCGAATCGATTCCGACTGCTATAATTATATTTCAATACAGTTCACTATTTAGGACGTTAATTTTCTCTGATTGGTACAAATTAATTTACATGTTTGTGTTATATATATGTAGGGTAAAGTTGCCAAATGTGTACCGGCTCCTTATTTGTACCTCTTATAAAAACAATATAAAGCTATATTGCAGAGTCATCTACCTGTAAACATTTAAAAGAGTGTTCAAAGAAACTTCAATTCATAAAATGTCAGCACTTAATTTCCAATTATTGTTTTTAAAAATTCAAGGTGCCAATAAATTGTGTTTTCTATGTAAATTTTTAACAAATTTTATAAGAAACATGGGATCGTTGCTTTGTCACTTTTCACAGCAAAATCATAGAAAAACACGAGCCGACTTTCGGCTTTTACACCATCCTCAGGTGAAAAACATAACTAAAAATTGTTCTTTTAGGCGAAAACTATTTATAATATAAATTGGAGTAAATAATGTATTGGTGTTGGATGTTAGAGATAGAGGCAGATATAATCACAGTAAACAAATGTAAGGGAACACCCAAGTTGACCAATTTTTGATAAAACTAAAAATTTTTTTTTTGTTTTATTTGCAAAGGTACTTACAGCGAAGTTTATTTTAAAAACGGTTAGGTGTAATATTATTAAAATGACTAGAGTACGTTGGGGAAAACCAGACACGTGAAACAGTGGTAAATGATAATTACCAGAAATAAAGAAAAAATATACAGGTATCTGTCTGTGTTAATTTGTCAAGATAGAGATATTTATTGATTTGCACCCAGAAGGTAGCTGTTTTTGTTAAACTAAAAGGTTTGTGAAATGATGTAAAATCAAAAATATTGCAAAAAGACCATTTAAATATTAATTATCAGGAATGGATAAATTTTAAAATGGGTACCTATCAACTAAACTATTCGAGAACAACATGCGAGATGCACCATGTTATAGATTTAATAAAGGCGATTTGTTTAAATCAATTTGGTCATTTAAGATGACGTGGTTTGGGTCTTTGTTCAATTTGTTGATTTCCAGGGCTTCCAAAATGTTGAGTTTGCGGCCTTTTTTACAAATATGTAATATTTTGGGTTGTTGATCGGGTTTTACCGAATGATCTGTTTCTAGTAGATGTAAACCAAAGTTGGAAATGTGTTTCTGGGTGGTAATATGTTCCCTATATCTGGTTTCGAACGTTCGACCAGTCTGACCTATATAAGAAGCGTTACACTCCGAACAATCTAGACGATAAACTCCACATTTCTTCATGGGGTCGGATTCAAATTTTTTTATTTTGGTTGTCGATCGCGCACGCATTATAAGAGAGTATGGTAATTTTTCTGAAATTTTATCTACAAAAATTATATGATTTTTCTCTCCGTGTAGAATTTTTTAATTTTATTAATAAATAAAGGTTATATATTTAAAAAAAATAGAAACTGGTACACATTTGGCAACTTTACCCTACGTAATAATCTTGGTTAGATATAGAGATAGCATTGTAAACAATTTTGTAAACTACAGAAAGCCTACAATAATCAATCGATATGTAAGTATATACATATAGCGGATGGTAATATTTAATATCGACGTAGAGATTTAGAGAAATATGTTTGTTTAGAAACTAATTAAAGTATGAAATTAACAATAGTTTCAAGTGGAATGGTATGAAGTATTTCATACATGAATGAATTTGTTGCTGCCTATAATGTTTGTTACTTGTGGTCGACGAATTGAATTTGATAACTTTTATGACCGAATGACTGGCTAAGTGGGCAATAAAAAACGTAAATGGAATGTTTTGTTAAAAGAGATTGTGCATAATGGACAAACTTTCCAACTCTCCAATGTTGAATAATACAAGTTAAAAGCTTTAGGGGAAAGGACCCAAATATCGGATACTTTTTTAAAATTAGGTAGAAAATATATTAAGTGTAAGCGTAGTTAAATAAAAATTTATGTACATAATCTTGGTTCCATATATTATATATGAACTTTAAACGAATTAGACAACAGCAGTGTTAAATTGTACACATAATTATGTATAACTAAGTAGGGTCCTAATATCGGGTATTCAATAATATCTTAATATCGAATATCTGATATTATAGGTACCCTACATATCACAGTAACTTAAAAAACTTAAAATAGTTTTAGTCTCTTCAAAATTAATACAAATCATTATTTATGTTTTTATGGAACTTTTAAAATCAGCAAATATAGCTATAAATGTAATATTCGACGTTAAAAATTCGGGTGGGATCATGGTTAACTTTTGCAAGTTCTGGTTTCAATATATCAAAAAAATATGACACCTTTTCTTTAGTCAATCCTTTTCCGTACACCGGAAGTTACCATAGCGAAGGGCTGTGGTAGCTTCCGGTGTACGGAATGATAATTGTGGATGTCTATTTAAAAAACCCGACAACCACTTTTTACCAGCTCGCTTTTTATCAGAAAACTGATGAGGAATGTTGCTCCTTATCGCTAATTGGAATGCCATTACTCGTATATCTGATCCACGTAAACCAAAATACCTTTTGACCATTTCTAAGATGAACCGATAATATAATATTTATTGGACAATGTGAATCAAAAAATTATGATCAATTTCCGTAGTAACAATCAGTTCATATAATATTTGAAAATGAATATAATGGTGGCAACGTTGGGGAATGAACACTACGCCGTAAATGAAAAAAAAAATAGAAAATAAATTTAGAAAATTCCGGTTTTACAACCGGTACAGAAAATGATGAGGCTAGCTTTACACCCAAAAATAGTTTCTGGTTATAAAAATCGCAATTTTCAAAATTTATTTATTTTTATTCAACAGCGCATAACCTCTTTTGTTTAAAAAAAAGAAAAAGGTGGGGCTAACTTTATGCCTAAAACTAGCTTTGCCTTTAAAAATTGCAATTCTGGGAATTTGATTTTTTTATTTAAGGCACATAATAAGACATTACTAGCACGTTACTAGCACAAAATATGTATCTGAAAAAAAATTAAATGGCGGGTCTAACTTGATCGACATAATTACTTACGTTCCTAGGAGGGTTCTTGTACTTACGTTCCTAGGAGGGTTCTTGTTATTGTTTAAGTGAATTTCCTTTTGGAAATGCACTTATTACAGCGGGTACCATGAAAAGAACTGAGCCCGGGACTATGGCAGAAATCCGTTTTGAAGCCTCGAGAAACCGAAAATGAGGTTCACTAAAATTCATATATATATATATATATATATATATATATATATATATATATGTGATTGCGCGATAATTTTCGAAGGAAGCCTCCAATTGTTACGAAATTTGATGTGTAGGTCGAAAGTCCTAATAGCTTAGATGAGTTCGTTAGCCACATACATCCGATTTTTGCATGCTAAAATTTTGGCTAATTTTCGTCAGTTTTAGTGATTTTTTGCAAAATTTGGCCAGAATTCAAAAATTTTTTTGATTTTTTTTTACAGTATTTTACTAACCTATCTTCAATTTCTGGATGGAAGGTAGGTTTCCGGCCAAGCTTACTTTACAGCAGTTCATCTGTATTTCTTTTGATATAGTCTTCCAATGTACTTTTAGGAACACCAAATGTTTTGAAGCTTTAAGATATCCTATTTCGTTATTACTTCACATAACGTGACTCCTAAAATCGGATAGCCGATATTGAGAGCCACCATGTATCCGATATTGAGAAATCACACATGTAAATAAACAGATAAAAATATTTTTTAAAAATGTCTAAATTTTCTACAAAACTTGATTTTTAAGTAAGTAACATATCAATTTATAAAGTACAATGAGGACATAATGTCATAAAGTATTTACTTTTTCAAAATGTTGCCTAAAATGACCACAATGTAACATTTTTCGAGACAAAAATCAAATATGTATTGGTTATGTCGCGATTTTCACAGAGAAGTCGATGAAAGCGCTGTCGTGCTTCCATCTAGTTTCGTATTAATAGTAATTGGGATGCTGGTTAAATAGCGTTATTTTGTATAGCAGATATTGATATATCCGAAATTAGGCAACCATCCGATATTCGGCTCCCTTTCCCTATATGTCGATTAATTGTAACTGAAATTTTTTTTTATTACTCATGTGGAATACGTACACTATCTCGGCCCACATATATGTTTTTGGAAAGTAGCTGCTTGCCCATTCTACTGTTGTCGGATGGTTTAAATGTATTTCAATTGTTTTATTACATGTGTAAATCACACTTTTCGCACGCAAATTGACAATAAAACACCTAAAGGGTCTAGCCGTACTTCCATGGTGAAACTGTCCTCAATAGCAACTTATATTAATAACTGGATGGAAGGTAGGTTTGGTGAGGCTATAAGTAATTGATATCTACTTCTACCGGCTAAAACCGAATAGTTACGGGGATAACTAAAAAAATAATAAAAAAATTATTCAAAAATTATTTCTCGGTAACATAATTCCAAATCCACATGAAGACAGATACTCTCTTGAATATTAGACATATTTATTAACATCCCAGTCCTCGTTATTAAGGATAATAACAAGGATAAAATTCGATCCAATGTTATTTTCATAGGGTTCCCATTGAGTTACCATCTCAAAAAAAATACAATAACTGGGCCTTAGTCTACTTTATTACCATACCAAGTTTTATTTAAATTCAAGGGGTGCAACATAGGGTAAACGGTATAGTTATTGGATGTTGACAGTTATTGGACAAGACACTCTCTTTTGAAGGTTATAAGGCTTATAGACTAGAAAAGCAAACTTCCTAATTTTTTAGTTAAACAGAACCTTCTAGTATCTACAGAACTCATGGATTGTGGAAATACGCCAGAAATTAATAAATCAAATTTTTGTCCAATAACTGTATTTTTCTACACGCACAACTTTAATATTTTTTTTTTCAGACACTTACCAATATGTAATATGAAAGTTTTATATGGTACATTAAAATAGACAGGTCTTACTTTAATTACGAATTTTTTCGTTAAAAATAAAACTACAGCACGTACTTCTTCTGTACTTTGTTGTGAAAATTTTTCTTAACTGTCCAATAACTATACCATTTACCCTAGTAAAAAAAAATTATTTGTCACCCCTAACCTATTGAACAGCTCCTTCAGTTGGCCCGACCCTAAAATTAAGCATTTCAGTCGGAAGCTCTTTAAAAACAAAGTGTTGTGTCTAATTAAGTGTTTTCCCTATCTCCTATAGTTTTCATGATAACCAGGGAAAATTGAAAAAAGGGTATAATTAGATATAGGCTATCTCCCCTAGATAGAAACTTAAATCAGTAGCTATTTCGTCATTTAGGTAACACTGTAGGTAAATATCTCATATGTATAACTTCCGTTTACTGCGAGTTTACCTCTTTTTGTTGTTTTGTTAATTTTATTGAAAAAAATTAATGTTTATGCCATTCGAAATTTGAATACTACTCACTACACAAAATTGGCTCCCCGTTTTGTTTTCGCATTCCTTTATACTTTTTAATCTAGAATAAGTTAAATATGCATTTGGAAAGTGAAGACCTGTCTATTACATGACAAAATGAAAAAAATTTACTTTTTTTCTAAATTTCTCTAAATATTCCTATATCACATATTTTACAAAGTTTGACATTTTCTACGAAGCAGTTTCAATAACCACCTGAATCGATATTGTGACAGTTTAAAATAGAGAAATATAACATAAAAATCTGTGGGCAAGCATTACTTACACATGGCGTCTCAAACAACGAAAATTATGTTCTTACCCGATGTTATGTATTAATAATGACTTTGCCGTAGAAAACTACACTAACGAGATACGTAAATATTATACAAGTAAAATATTTTTTCCATCAGTTTAGCCTGCTAGCTCAATTTTTTTTTTATTAAATATTCCCAGAAAAACATCAAAGCGTGTTTTTTATTTGAGTATAACCTAAATATATTTGAGTTTTCGGAATGATTAAATATTTGCTTATTATTTGAGATTGTCTGTATTAGTAGTTTGAAATACTTCGAAATTTTTTTAATTAAATAAATTGTAGAATTATGTATGGATTTTAAAGGATTGCAATGTTATGAAATTTTTAAAATTTTTTTGTTTTTTTGTTTTAATTGATAGCTTAAATTCTCAAAATTGGTATTTACTTAGAAAGTTTATGCAATTTTTTGAAAAATTTCAAAAGTTACAGTACGTAGCACGAAATGCAGTCTCTTCCGCAAAAGTAAGAACCAAATTGTTGGGATCAGACTGCATGGCTTAATTTTGGCCGGAACGCGACGGAACGGTGTTCCAGCAGCTCGAACGGTGGTGAAGACCGCCCAATGATTTTCAGTTTTTACCGAAATGATGTGGGGTATGTCCAAGAGATTTCTCTTTATCAGTGTGCTTAGGTGCTGTCATAGAGTTGAGAGTAGAGGTCTACGGTAAGGCAAGCCTAGGTTTCCTTTTGCTCGCCAGAAATGGTAAACCAAAACAATTGCTTTTTTTACTCGTTAGTACATTTCAGCATTTCCACGTTTTTTGTTTTTTGCGCGTCACTTCAGTTTTTGGGGGAAATTTTTGGGAAAGTTTAATTTATGAGTAAATACAAAATAATAAATTATTTGTTGTTATTTTAAATGAAACTGAACCGAATTATTAATTGTAAGCGCAGTAACAATGATTATTTGCTACACGGAGAGAAAAATCATATAATTTTTGTGGATAAAATTGCAGAAAAATTATCATGCTCTCTTAGAATGCGTGCGCGATCGACGACCAAAATAAAAAGTATGTGCTAGCATGGTAAAATTTAATGTGCTAACACAACTTTTATCACACTCTTATGCATATATGTTATAGTTTAATTCTTGTTGTCGTACTTTTTCATTTGCGCATCTGACCCGCAACCTTATGTTGCTTGGGCGGTACCTGTAAAAACTTCGAACCGGTAATGAATACTACTTGCTGCTTGTAACACAGTGTAATGAATCAAGGTGTTTGGTCCGACCCGTCCGACCAAGTTGGTCGTCCAAACCTATGGTTGGCTATGTGACTTGCTATGAGTGAGGTACATTTCAACAGCGTCCACAACAAACACAACCTTCTTTCTATTTTTCTCTTTCTACTATTAGCAGATAGCATTTCAAATATTATAATACAGCATGGCAATTTTTGTAAGGAAAACAATTAAAAAATATTTTTTGTGGGCAATGGAACTTTTATATGAATTTTCTCTCCGTGTAGATATTCGTTACATTGACCATTTGATGTAGCTATTATTAAAAAATGCACTGGTAATTCTTAACACAAACAGAATTAACTCCGAAATTCATACAGTTTTTAGTTCGATTACAGTAGGATAAACTTTTAAATTTTGATAATATTGAAATTTGAATATATTATTACCTTTTGTAATACAATAATAAAAGCAAATTAAAATGCAAAAAATTGCTCTGCTGGCAATTCCCGCAATAATTAGCTCGTAATTAGTTAGTATCCAATTATTTATTAAATATCAAAGGCACGATACATTCACCACTTTATGTACAGCAGCCATTCACCGATCGCGATAATAGTATATTCATAATTATTTTATCGGAAATTATTGGGGGATAGAAATCGGTTTAATTAATTTTCTATTTTAATTATTTTTGTTTTTGATACATAGAAAATCATAATAATAGTTAATAATATAATACACTTCAACCCTCGCATCTACGAATTACTACTGCACGATTGCATAGTAAAATAATACTAGTAAAATTATAATATAATATTTACATAATAGAATAGAATTATTTCGCCTGTAAGTTGCGCAGGTAAGAAATAGAAAGAATATTAAGTAAACGTTTAGTTAAAAAATAGTATATTGTACAATAAGGGTGGGAAATCGACAATCCCGCACGAGTTGTACCTACCATTTCTTATTATGAATTTCACATACTTTTTTCTATTATTATTACTATTTTTTTATTACTTTTTAAAACTATTTTTGAGTGTTTGTCTTTTTTCCTAAATTAAATATTGTTTAAATGACTTTGTTGGTGGTTTCCATAGAAATAAGTATAAAATCTTTATTAAATGAAAAATCAAGAGGTGGCTTTGCGTGTTTTGATTAAATATTGCGTGGTTTATTGTCAATTTATGTGCGGAATAGTATATTGTGCAATAAGTGCGGGAAATTGTCGATTGATCACGAAAGCGAAGTTGAGCGCACGAACGTAGTGAGTGCGCTCATTCGCTTGAGTAGGGTAATCGACAATCTCGCACAAGTTGCACATACTATTGTTTATTACGAATTTCACATACTTTTTTCTATTATTATCACTATTTTTGACATTTTTATTACTTTTTAAAATAATATTTTTAAGTGTTCGTCTTTTTTTACTGAATTTATTATCGTTTAAATTATTTTGTTGGTGGTTTTTGTAGAAATAATTATGAAATATTTATTAAATGAAAAATTAAGAGGCGGCTTTGCGTGTTTTGATTAAATTTTGCGTGTTTTATTGTCAATTTGCGTGTGAAAAGTAACTTTCCACACGCAAAAAAGTATGCGGAAAGAGGTACAGTGGACAAATAGCTATTTTGCGTACAGAAATGTGTGCGCCAAGTTAGTACTTCTCCCGCATGAGTAATAAAAAGTATACTTTCCGTACGTAAAAAAGCATGTGGGGATAGTAGAGTGATCAAACAGCTATTTTGCGAACAAAAATGTGTGCGCCAAGTTAGTACCTACTTCTCCCGCATGTTTTTAAAAATTGAGAAAAATACAAATTTTGTTTTTATGTAAGGAAAACTATTTCCGTATTTCAGTCTTAATGCAGTTTGGTTGAATTCCGTTAAAACTGATACCCTTCCTTTCAAATCCGTTTAAATTACTGTCACATAACCTAGAAAAGACTGTCTTCCTTATCAGAACTCAAAATAGGAGTCACAGGTGTCACAATGGGTGGAAGTAATTTGAAATATAAACTTTCCCACCATGGTGGAACCGGGAGCAAAATTTTGAAAAATTTAATTTGTAGAAGTTTAAGTTTGTAACAAATTTTTTGAAAATGCACCCATCTGCCTCTAAGACCGTAAAATAAATTTTAATTCTTTGTAACTTTTGAACGGAATAGTCTTTTTTATTGGAATTTTTATCAACCTTTTATCAAATACTCACCGCAACCCCTCCCCCAAAAGGTTTTAATAAATACAAACGGGACGGAAGAGTCCTACTGTTACGTTGTCAGCTTTTTTTCTAATCAAATAAACACTAAATTTAACAAATGTTTTTAACAGATGGTCATTGCACATCTTATTTTAGTAATAACTCAAAGTTATTCTGGTCAAAGTGGTTATATACATCCATACATATGGGGTCCTATATGTAATATGGTTGTGGTACTTTGGGGTACTAGATAGGTACTGAAACCTATAACATACATAATATAACAATATATTAAAAATTTTTAATGAATAATTTCGTAGTTGTGTAATAAAATTTATACCTATATAAAATTTATATTACAGAAATATATTTATAGTTTACTAACACATATGTACGCTGTTACACACACGTAAATACTTAAACATTTATATGTAATATACAGTAGAATCTTGATTATTTGAACTGAAGTTGGGATCCGGACTATTTTGCAGATACGTCAAAACTCTAATAATATAGAAACATAAATTAAAAATTGGATAATAGCGAATATTTACAAAAATTTACGGTAAACGCTGTTTGTCCTGTAATTTTTCATATGGTTAATAAAAATATTTTAGGCTTATTATTCGTCTTCTTATTAAAAAGAAATAAATAAACGAATATATTTCATCATGTAATGAAAATCGTTCGTGCGGAACCTCGGTTACTTGAGATTCTACTGTACTATAAAATAATAATAACAATGAACCGATAATATAATATTTATTGGACAATGTGAATCAAAAAATTATGATCAATTTCCGTAATATCAGTTCATATAATATTTGAAAATAAATATAATGGTGACAACGTTGGGGAATGAACACTACGCCGTAAATGAAAAAAAAAAATAGAAAATTCCGGTTTTACAACCGGTACAGAAAATGATGAGGCTAGCTTTACACCCAAAAATAGTTTCTGGTTATAAAAATCGCAATTTTCAAAATTTATTTATTTTTATTCAACAGCGCATAACCTCTTTTGTTTAAAAAAAAGAAAAAGGTGGGGCTAACTTTATGCCTAAAACTAGCTTTGCCTTTAAAAATTGCAATTCTGGGAATTTGATTTTTTTATTTAAGGCACATAATAAGACATTACTAGCACGTTACTAGCACAAAATATGTATCTGAAAAAAAATTAAATGGCGGGCCTAACTTGATCGACATAATTACTTACGTTCCTAGGAGGGTTCTTGTTATTGTTTAAGTGAATTTCCTTTTGGAAATACACTTATTACAGCGGGTACCATGAAAAGAACTGAGCCCGGGACTATGGCAGAAATCCGTTTTGAAGCCTCGAGAACCCGAAAATGAGGTTCACTAAAATTCATATATATATATATATATATATATATATATATATATATATATATATATATATATATATATATATATATATATATATATATATATATATATATATATATATATATATGTGATTGCGCGATAATTCTCGAAGGAAGCCTCCAATTGTTACGAAATTTGATGTGTAGGTCGAAAGTCCTAATAGCTTAGATGAGTTCGTTAGCCAGATACATCCGATTTTTGCATGCTAAAATTTTGGCCAATTTTCGTCAGTTTTAGTGATTTTTTGCAAAATTTGGCCAGAATTCAAAAATTTTTTTGATTTTTTTTTACACGAAAAGAATGTGAAAAATTACATAAAATTGTGAAAAAAAAGTTGCAATTGTCATTTTATCAGAATTTATTCCAGAAAATTATACGGTGTTTAAATTGATAAAATTTGTACTAATTACTACCTATTTTTAAAAAATTTCTGTTTTGTTGTGATGATAAATATAATACGACTTCAGTCTGAATTACTGAACTTAGCTTTATCATGATTTCTGGTAAGTATCTCGTAAAATATTTGATTTTGATTTTATTTTTTTTAAACCTCTATATAAACTGATTCATTTGTAAAACTACAATGTGGTTTATTACGTTACATTAAGCTGTGCAGGTATGTACTACTAACCTAATCATGATGCTACATAAATTAGGCTCATAATTTTTTCAACTATCATGTATGTATGTGTACGGATATGTATAGTATATCTTTCGCTCCAGTAATAATAACGGATCCTAATAATAATGAACGCTTTACCAGCCCAGCTGTGTGTGTGGTAACACTACTGACTCAATATAATAAAACATAACATAGTAACACACCAGCAGAGCTAGCTGGTTCATTTGTACCCCAAACTCATTTTGAATATGGGTGGTTTAGAAATAATTTGTATGCATGTATATGGGTGATTCTGTGACATTGGGAGTTATTGTTTTTAAGGAGTAAATTTTGATTAACAATAAATATTTTAACGAAGTGTTAGAATTTTAATGTAAAACAGTAAAAATTGTGGTACAACTTATTAACAATTGTGGACATTATTAAAGGGGAATGTGAATATGACGTTGACGAGTTTGGATGATCTAAGGAGCTTTGGATGGTCTAAGGAGCTCAAATTTGCAATAAAACAATATTTTTTATTAAAAACATGATGTACCTTTGAATTTGTAATAAAAACAATAATAGTTGTGTTCCAGCATGGCATGTTTGACAGTCCGCAAACTATTTGCACATGCGTAACCGTTCCAGCCAAACAAAATCAAACATATCGTACATTTTGTACAAACTGTACAACGTTCCAGCATCATTTTTGGCATGTTTTCAACTTGTTCCTAACTGTCAGAATTGTCAGCGGACTTTTGAATGGACAAATTGTCTAACGTGCTATCTATCTCTATCTATCTATGCTATCTATCTCAATATATTTTTATGGTTGTTTTGGTTCTAATGCGTTGTTATGTACTCCTCCACAAAACTATGTTTATCTTACATTTTATTATCTGATTTATGTATTTGTAACTGAATTGTATGTATTAGTGTTACCAAGGCACTGAAGTGAAAGTCACTAGAATGTCAGAAACGAATTAAAACCGTTCCAGCACACTGTACATTACAAACAAGTTTGTTACTTGTTTGTATTTGAGCATGCGCACAAACAAATTCGTAACTTGTTTTGTACTTGTCCAAAAATAGACGCTGGAACACAATTAGTATCGAGGAAAAATTCAGCATTTGTTATTGAGTTTTTTGTATTTCAGATCTGATAGTTGAAAATTTAAAAAAAAAAAATATTGAAACTTAACGCTCTTTAATCAAAGCATAATAAACCACTGAGTAGTAAGATCACAGTGATTATCGACCATTGGGTAGTAAGGTAATAGTGATTCTGGATCACCAAGTAGTAAAGTCACAGTTATTAATTGACCATTGAGTAATAAAGTCATAGTGATCGTGGGCCACTAGGTAGCAAAGTCACAGTGATTAAGGGTTACTAAAATCGCAAAATTAATTTTGATTCTTTGTAACGTTTGAGCGGAAGGAGCTCAAATTATGTAAATATTTTAGTCAACGATTTTAAAAAAATTTAGAAGATAAAAATAAAATAATTTACTCTAAAGTATTAATTTCAAATATTATCGAGTGCTTGTGAGACATTACTACGTATGACAAACTTTTGTTTGCATTTCAACACACGCAGTATTGAATTTTGTTTGCATTTCAACACACACGCATTGATATGTTCACTTATCGTTCAGTTAAATTGAAACTTTAAGCACTCGACTGCCTTGGTTAACATGACCAAAAACCACATATGTAAATTAAAAATCACAAAGTTATTGAAAAAATTATCCGGATCGGCCGGGAATCGAACCCAGGATCTCCTGGTAACTAGCCAGGCGTGCTAACCATTACATCAACGATCCTATATGCTCGACAGGCGTCCGAGCCGGACACCCATTCAATCACCTATGTGTATTAGTACTCGCTCTGATTCGAGAAACAGTTACAATTTTAATTTCAAATATTATAGAGTGCTTGTGAGACATTACTACGTATGACAAACTTTTGTTTGCATTTCAACACACGCAGTATTGATATGTTTGAATGGGTGTTCGGCTCAGACGCCTGTCGAGCATATAGGATCGTTGGTGTAGTGGTTAGCACGCCTGGCTAGTTACCAGGAGATTCTGGGTTCGATTCCCGGCCGATCCGGATAATTTTTTCAATCATTTTGTGATTTTTAATTTACATACTCTAAAGTATTCTAATAGTACGATTATATCTGAAAATTGAAATAACTTCCCATAAAAGTTTTTTTCAACGTTAAAAATTTGTAATTCTGTCAGAAAATCTCCTTTTTTGGTAGAATTATCCATATAATTATAACTCCAATTCTCCTGTGTTGTTGTATGAGTGTTTCAGAAATAATTTGTATGCATGTGAAGGTACGTATACACCAACCAATCTACTACTATGTACCTATATTATAATATGTGATGTAATATATTTCAGACACCATAGTAATTCGATATTATTAACAGTAGATTGTGCAATCAAATAGTTATAGATTAAAGTGGAATAACTATAACAATACATACCACATATCCATCTGACTATGTACCGAGGTAGGAGGCGCCACGACTGAAAATGAGCCATCTCCATATTACCCTTTTGCCGATGGCTTGCTTGCTCGTTTGTCTTTACTCTTACTGTACTCATGGTTTATAATTATTTATATCGTGTGCACTACAGTATGCAACAAAAATATTCATAAAACAATCAAAATGTAATAGTATATTACGTGACTGAGATTGTAAGTTGCATATTACTCATGAGCAAAAAAGTTAAGCAAGAGCTGCGTAGCGGTGAGCACGTAATTGCGTGAGTGTGTAATGTGCCTTACAACCGAGTTACGTACTATACTTTATCTACGACTAACATGAAATTCACAATAAACGATAAAAATTTGATACAAACACAATATACATTAAAATTATGTAGAATTTGAAAATTAAAAACAAATGTAAACATTCAGTTGCTAGGTAAAATTTTTGTACAGATTCTAATATAATATACAATATAAGAATTATAGTTGAAAAAATATTCCCAGACACTTTTGTAGGTTTCCTTCTTTTTTGTCCTTGTCGTACACTTTTCAACACTACACCAGTGTCCTTAATCAGTGGTTTTTATTTAGTTTTTTAAATATTTGACATAATAATATTTCATCTGCACAAAGTTAAAAAAATGATGCAATACTGTAAAGAAAAGTGAAATATGTTATTTTCAATTAGAATAAACTATTTTCGTTTGATTTTAACTGATTTGAAAATTCTAGGCAGTACATATTGACATCCACTGATTTTTGTTTTTCAAAATTATATTTTTAATAGTATTAAATATTTTGCAATGAATCCAGTCATTCAGCTATTTTATGTATATGTTTACATTTAAGTTATAATATATCATTAATGTCATTTGTTTTTGGTTTCTTTAAATATTCTTCTATAGTTAATAACACTAAAATAGTGTTATTAACTTACTATTTATTATTATTTCGTAACCTAATGTTCAATTAGTACCCTATGCACTATTTATTTGTTTGACTGGAATTAGAAAAAGACAATTATCCGTTTATCCGCAAAAGAAACTATCAAAAGTGTCTGGGAATATTTTTTCAACTATAGTAAAATTGTAGTAATCTCTGGTATTTTACGTATACATGCATGTAAAGAGTAATTTTTTGTACAGCTGTTCGTAAAAAGATAACTTACCTAGATAGTATTTTGTACAAAAAACGAGCAATTTCATGGTAGTCGTAGATATATAATTTTTTCAACCTATTGAGCCGTAAGTTAGTGTTTACACAGAAGATGCGTAAGCAAAATTTACTATTTTATTTTCGAATTAGTATAGTTACAAGAAATAATTGGTCATGAAAGTTTACTTACCTTCCCCGGCACGTAAGTAATCGTTTACTGTCAATTAGTAAATAGATTTCTCGATGAAAATATAGTTACTTATAGATGCCTACTATTCATTCTTTTATTATGAGTTCCAGGTATTAAGGATTCAAAATTTCAACTTCAAATATTACTTTTTAATAGTCAAACTATTGTGTTATAGTTTTATTCAATATTTTTATGAGTATTAATCCCTTAATAATCCCTACGAAATAACAAATTTTAATATTTTTGTTTTTTCGATTTTCTATTGAAACTTTATTTAAAAATTGTGCGGTGAGTTGGTTACAGTGTGTAAACAAATTTTACAAAAACAATATCCGTTCAGCGATCCAATACATTGTTATTGATCGCCAGAGGTATAATGTTGGTCAATATTTATTTGGTACACTATGTACCTATATTTCATTTTGTTACTTTTTTTTTTGTTGTTGCTGGGTAATGTTTTGATTTCATTTTCACTGATGAAAAATGTTTTTTCATTACTTAATATAGGAATTTTAGTTTTTAATTTTAAATAAAATTACAATTTGGAACATTTTTTTTTTTTTATTTAAAAAAAAGAGGCCTGCGAGAGTCAACCCGTGTTAAACGTCCTTGAATACTTACTTAATCATGTTGCTAGTGGTTAATTTTGAAATTATTCTTTTAGCTGTAATAAAAATTTAAATTTTCCTACCACTGTTAAGTAGGGTGGACCTTAGAAAAACTAATATTTAAAAATTACTAGGGGCACCCGTTCATTTTGTTTCAAAATATGAAAAAGGACTTCCATAAAAATTTTAGATTTTTAGAAAATGTTTTAGGGGTCGGTTTGAATTTTTAAAATAATCGAAGATTTTTAAAAAATTCTATAAAATTTCATTAAGTTGGTGGGCACGAAAGTGACATTGATTATGAATTAAATAATAAATTAGGACATTACCTTAACTTTTAATTACATATCACTCACTCAGAGCTCATTAAATATATGTTCTCAGAGATGCGTTTTGCAGTGCCATCCAGACTCTGGGAAAATCTATTTTATAAGCTATGAGTGAGTTATATGTAATTAAAAGTTAATGTAGTGTCCTAATTTATTACTTAAATCATAATCAGTGTCACTTTGGCGCTCACGTACTTAATGAAATTTTATAGAAATTTTGAAAAATCTTCGATTATTTTGAAAATTCAAAACTTGGTAGCGACCCCTAAAATATTTTTTTAAAGATCTAAAATTTTTATGGAAGTCTTTTTTCATATTGTGGAACAAAATGCACAGGTGCCCCTCTAGTAATTTTTAAATATTAGTTTTTTAGGGGCCACCCTACTGTTAAGTTTTCCAACTATTTAAATATACCTTTACCAGCACCCCCACCGTAAATATTTCATCAAAATAGATGGGCTTTGAAGTGAAAATTTCTATAGCAAAGATACATTTGTTTAGGTAAAAATGTAACGAAAGGTATAACTGTTGGAAGTGTAATGAAAACAGTAATGCTGTAACAAAAGCTGTAGTGATTAAACACACACAGACACTAGTGATGTCGAACCGAGAAGTGGTTAGTCGATTAATCGATTAAAGTTGTTTTTCAGGCAAAATTAGTCTTTTGTCGAAAATATCGAGCATACAATAATCCACTAGTCGACTAAATTATCTAACTATTTTAAAAACAATGTTTTCTTTTGAAAAAATCATATACAAATAGGTAATTTTTTAGTTTTCATTTTTTTGAAGTTCAATAAATAATACAGAAAAATTAATAAATTAGTCGTTGTTAGTCATTTAAAAAAAAAAAAATCATTTTAGTTATTTAGTCAAAGGTAAAATAGTCTACTAAAAAATGACTAGATGTAAATAAAATTAGTCGACTAAACCGACTAATCGATTGACCATCCGACATCACTAATAGACTTGTGATGTCAGATAATTAACCGATTAATCGGATTACTCGATTAATTTTGTCACCTTTCAGTTGACTATTTTACCCTCGACTAAATGAAAATTCCCTCGGCCACCGGTATATGCGAGGCAAAATATATTTTGGCAAAAAACTAATTTTTCAAGTTTTTTATTTTTTTTTTATTTTTTTTTTTATTTTTTTAAATTTTGGAATAAAATACTGGCGTTTTTAACATCAAGGAAGGTTCTTAGGCCATTATATAATAATGTTATGGTACAAAATTCATATAATCTATGTTATATTAATAAAGTTAATTTCGTTTTTTACCACAAAAAACAAACCGCTAATCCGAATTTGCTGAAAACTTTATCCGGTCTCCATTTTTTGATTACGCATCTAATGAAATTAGTCCGGAGTTGATATCATCATTTGTTCTGGAGATATGCGAGACGAAAAAAATATTCACGAACGAACGAACGAACGAACTAACGAACGCACACACAGGCATCACGCTAAAAACTATGGATTCGGACTCTAGTGACCTTGAAACGTGGAGATATGTCAAAATTAGCGATTCGTAAAATCGGACCCATTACAATAACTTCCTATGGGAAGTTAAAAATTATCCAGTTCTACAATTTTTTACTTTTATGTCATTTTAAAAATATTAAAAATTTTCAAAATATTAAAAATTAATTGTTTTTTTTTTAAAAAAAAAAAAACTTTGTTTTTGGATAAATTATTCTATTTATAATTTCGACTAAAAATTTAGACGATTAATCGACTATTGTAGGCTCGATATTTTCGACAAATGACTAATTTTGTCTAAAAAACAACTTTAGTCGATTAATCGACTAACTGCTCCTCGACTCGACATCACTATAATAGACACACAATAAAAAAAAATCTGTTCAAAATTTGTGTTTTTATTATAAAAAAAAAAAAAAAAACGTTAAAAAGATATTTGTATCAATTTGATGTGGTTCGTCAGGTGACAAATGAATGAATGATCGTACTCAATCAAGCATCCGGTACCCATAGATCTTTCACATATTCAAAGTATGTAGCTGTATGTATATAGATTTAAGAGTATATAGTGCTATAGTGCTATAGTGCTATAGTGCAGTTTATAATACTATGGAAACCTAATAACTGACTACAAATTTATATGATAGAAAATAATGGCTGTTATGCTGTTACTCTGTACTCTGTAATATGTGCTTCCATCTCACTTTTGTACAATACACACAATGTTATTATTATTATCAAGGGACCGCTATATATATGTGTGTGTATTGCACAGTAAAACTACTTTAAAGTTACCGTTTTAATGTAATATATGATAGATGGAAATATAATTTATGACTCTAGTAGGATGAATATGGGAGAGATGCCGCACCTGATAGTTCTTAAAGTATGCATTTAATTGATTTGAAATTTGGTACACAATAAATGTAAACATTGTTCTTTAGAATTATTTATAAACAATTTTAAATTTTGACTCATAAAGGATTCATAATTAACATTTTTGTAGAGCCTGCAAAGCGGCGTCTCTCCCACACCTATGGAAGAGGGACGCCGCATAGTTCATATTAAATCTACACACATCTCCATACATGATGCATGCCCGATGCAACCATTTTTGGCACTTTATACATCTTAACTAGTCAGCTTGTTTCTGTTTCTATGTTTCTGAATACTTTTCAAAACATTCAATATATATATATATATATATATATATATATATATATATATATATATATATATATATATATATTCTTTTAAAATATTATTATTATTTTTACAACAAATGATAGGTATTTGATAGCATAATTTTAGCAATATAATTAATAAATTAAAAAAAAATATATTAAAATTAAAAAAAATTCAGTTTCTGAACTGGGAGTTGAAACCCACTACCAAAGCATCCATATCATACCAGACGCGTTACCACCCAGCCATTTCACGTTCTTATCATTGTCACTTAATAATAGGTATATATATATATATATATATATATATATATATATATATATATATATATATATACATATATTATATTATAAAATTGATTAAACTTTAAATTGAAATATTTTTTTTATTTTTGAGAGGTGGACCTTAATTTCTTAGATTTTTGATATAGGTATTATGCTCTACTAAAAGACGAAATTTGATGGAAATCGGTGACGACCATACTTGAACTTCTACTTGTTAGTATCGAAATTGCAAAAAAAATATTTTTGGGTAATTTCAAGTATCCAGAATGAGATGTAAATTAAGTAGGTAGATGTTTTTCGAGCATCCAAAAATCTAACCAAAATCCTAAAATTTACAAAATTCACCTTAAAAATTACATCTCTTATTGTTAGTTGATGAGAGTGCTATGAAGAATGTTAAAATGTTATTAGCTTCTTTTCAGCGTTCCTACTGTTTATTAAATTTTATCCATTTTACGAAATAATTGAAATAAAAGTGTTTTTAGCGATTTATAACGTTCCCAGCGCTTCGGATTTACAATTTCAATAAAAAATTTTAATCTTTACACCTCGTCAGGTCTCAAAAATCACACATTTTGTTTATTTGTAAAATATGAAGACTTTAAATGGCGGAGGTGCTAGCAAATGAATATTTTTCAACATCAGAGCAAATATATTATGAATTTAATACTTGTATTCGTAAAGTATTTTATATTCGACACTCCCGTATAGTCAATCACACCAGTCTGTGAAACAGTTTTACTGTACACATATATTCTGAATGATTGTATAATATGTACCTATGTGTTTTGTAACCTAGATGCCTAGATGTATATATATATATATACATACACTTTATACTTTGGGCAATAATATGCTATGTTTAATAAACAAAGATAGATGGATTGATGATTGTGTGATATATAGGTCGATTATTAATTATTTTGTTTTACATAATGAATTTTGTTCGGTGAGTTTTATGTATCTATGTGTACTTATTATAACGTCGTTGGTATAGTTATAATCGTGGTTACTGTATCGAATTCGGTTAGTTTGTTGTTAATAGTTAATGGTCTTCCCCAACTGATATAGGTAATTCTATTGTGTGTTGGGTGCCGGCCACGTTTGGTTGGCACAATTATTTCCAACGTTACAGAAACGGGATTTGTTAATGATGTCTGGTTGATGATTGTTAATCATCTAAAATCAAATTATTTTATTTTGCTGTTATCGATTAATGGATTTATATTAATGTTTTAGTCTTCAGTTAGTAGAGTGGGAGGAAGTTTATAATAGTATTGTTTCATAGCGGCAGTTTTAAAAATTAACAATGAAATGATTTATATTTGAAAATTTAGCGTTATTTGACACCGTTACGATTAACTGGTGCTTAGGGTGGTCATAATGAGAAACTGGGGAGAAAAATCTAAGAGGATCATATGAGGTTTTCTTAAGGGGGGAGGGTCCTCCAGAACTTTAAAATTTTTCAGTTTTTGTTATGCTTTAAAAGCTCATTTGAACCGTAAGGAATATATTTCTAATGTTTTAATCCCAACAGAAAGACTATCTTAGATAACGATAAACTGCTTTTAACTCTACTTTCCAAGAACGAAAACTTTTTAATAGCGTTTTTCTCAAAAATAGGTTTTCTTTCCGCGCCGTGGAACATAACTTAAAAAGTTATTAAGGTATTAACTTGAAATTTTGTACAGATATTCTTTAAGATATTGGCCTTTGCATATACCTAAAATTTTGCATAAATTATTACTATAAATATTGTTTATAACAATTTTTTTATAATAAAGAGGCGAAATTTTTTTTTTTGCTTTTAAATTGTAAAAAAAAAATATTTCCTCATCAGAAATAGCTATATGCAAAGCCTAATGATTTATTTTAATAAAAATTTTTTTCCGATTGAATTCAGTTGATTACAAGAGGCTGGGCATTCCACGGCGCAAATTAAAAGAGTCAACTTGGGACAGCTGTAGCGCCGCCTTTTTTTCTTTTTTTGCATAAAAATTTATGAGTGAATACACCATAACATGTACTATACTATGTAACTTCATTTGATACGATAAATGTATCCGGTTTCTTAAAAAAGAATTATTAAAAAACCTGTTGTCTGGAGGACCCTCTCCCCGTAATATAGGTATACATCATATCAGTGCAAAAATTTCGATAAAATTTCGTTACAGATTTGTCAACCTTTCCTTTCTGAAGGAAAGGAAAAGTGGGGGTAGGTAATCAGTAAGTGAGACTAATGCCTTTTTTACATGATTGCTAGATGACAATTTTAATGAAAAATGATGCTAAAAATCTAAAATTTTTTCACTTATTATTACACGAGACGTTTGTATTTTTTCGAATAAATTTATGTTTCTCTATAATGAAAATTTATTGCTTAGCAATTTAACGAGAGGAACTGTCAACTTTACAAAAACGCGACAGCGAGGCTGAAGCGTTTTTGTTAGTTGACAGTTCTTCGAGTTAAATTGCTTTTAGGCGAGAAATTTGAGTTGTAGAAAACACAAACTTATTCAGAAATAATATAAAACTCAATTGTAATTCCGTAATATTAGCTCCGTAAAATTTGTAAAACAGCACAGTAAAAAGTTCCATTCCCGACAAAAAAATATTTTTTAATAGTTTTTCTTAGAAAAATTACCATGTTGTCTTATAATATTTCAAATGCTATCTGCTAATAGTAGAAAGAAAGAAAGAGAAGGTATCAACGCTGTCACATAGCGAGGCAGGCTGCAGAAGGTATCAACACAATCATACATGAAGGTCACATAGCCAGGCTGGTGTGGCAAGTAACATAGCTAGGCTGGTCACTGCTGGTGTGTTATCATGTGCAAACAGTATTCATTAGAATGTCTTACAGGACGGTCACCGTTTAATTCATCATTTTGTTACTTCACTATATTCAGTATTAAAATATATTGTTGCCAATCATTTTGTATGCATCATAAAGAATCAAAGATCGAAAAAGATCGATTGTTCCTCAGTGCGTACAGTCCAAGCAACATAAGGTTGCGGGTCAGATGTGCAAATGAAAGAGTAGGACAACAAGAATTACATGATCGTAAAATATTTTTTACTTTGGTCGTCGATCGCGCACGCATTATAAAAGAGCATGGTAATTTTTCTGAAATTTTATCTACAAAAATTATATGATTTTTCTCTCCGTGTAAAAGTTCTGTGTATAACGTTAAAATATAGACGAGTTCTCCCGTTGTTCAAAATTTCAAAAATAAATGTGATTTGTGAAAATCAATTTTGCGCTTAAAATATGGGGATCCTTTGTAACCCTTTGACCATTTCATACAAGTTTCATCGATTTTCATAAACAGGGTCCGGAAACCTTAAGGTGACGCTTGATCCTAATTTAAATTTCCTTTTTTAATTACAACATTATATAATCAGTCAATGTACTATAATGAATCATTTATACATATATATCATAGACCTATGTTAAACGTGTATTCTATAGAGGTTGATACTGTTCAATAGAGTATAATATATACATAAATAGGCTGATTGTGAGTGAAGCAGAGAATTAGTTAGCTGCTCAACTTTAACACTGGAGCGTGGTTACCATACACATACATATATTGGCAATATTCCCCTATGCGATGATGTTAGAGAGAGCCATGATGTTGGTTAGAATTAATAATTATACCAAAAGGCCATTTATAATTTCAAAGCTTTATGATTGGCATTAATTCAATTATTTTATGAGAATGTATTTGGTTATTCAGTGCTCGTAATATATGGGATATGCGAGTACGACATGAACTACAGTTATGTGTGTATTTTGTAGTTATTATTTAATAATAATAATAATATACTATTCAAAAAATTTTACAAAAAAAAAAAATTATATTGAATATTGGATATGATGTATGTATATACACGTTTATATACTGTGTGAGTTTTTTGAGAGTTGCCATTTTGATTACAGCCAAACCGTTGACTTAATCGACAAATTGTTCAAATAAGAGTTGTAGATATCGATGGGGGCAACCGATTGCTATAGTCAGAAGCTTTATAGCTCTAATGGTTTTCGAACTATGATACAAACTTGTAGATTTTTAAATGAGACTATATATTAATTTTTCGACAAAACTGATCTAATGCATTAATTAACAACATTTCTTTTTTAATTTTTTACATTAATTAATTTTTAATATTAAAATTAAAACATTAATTTTTTAATTTTTCTTTAATTTATCAGTTAGGCGGTAAAAATATGTATATGTACTTGAGGCTACTTCAACCGATAGCGTTTTGCTTGGTTACATTTCCATTACATCCAAGAAAAGAACCTTTTCCAGTACCATTTCTATCATAAAAATTTGGTTGTAATAGAAATGGCAACTCTCAAAAAACTCACATGGTATGTATGTATATAAATATATATAGAGGAGTAATAAACTGAATATTACAAATCAGTAGCGATTATTTAAAGGAAATGATGTCTGCACTGTTAACTGTACTTAAGGGGGCTCACCAGTCCAGTAATTTCAAAAAATCGATTTTTTTGTTTTCGTATTTTCTTAAAGCTATACCTACTTATCAGAAATCACTTTAAACGCGGTTTTTTCGAAATGACTTTTTTCGACACATGTGTCAAGATTACTCTAAATCTATTCATCCAAATTAGCTCAAACTTGGACAGAATATCTACAACACATTTCGCTATGAGCTAAACCACAACCAGATTTTTTGGATAAAATATGGTCATTTTATGACCATATTAATACCCCAAAAATAGTGAAATTTCAGAATTTTTTTTTAAACTGCCGCCATTTTGATTCTATATATGCAAAATTGCTAATTCTGGTTCCGGCAATAACCATACTCCTATAGATTAAGAATTTTTTTTACTTATTTTTTCTTCAGATGCTCCTGAGCTTCAGAATCGTGTTACAAGTGGAAGCACCTTTCTTTTTAGATATTTAACTATATATATATATATATATATATATATATATATATATATATATATATACATCTATTGATCAATATACGTCAAAGGAAAAAAAAATATTTCGTGAATAGTTAATAAAAGAACTGATATCATTTGTTATTTGTTTTCATTGCCCAATTTATCTAAAAGGAAATCGTGAAAAAACCTGTTTTTTCTACTCCTGTTGAAGAACACACTCATTACATATCCGTTAATTGTTGAGAAAGTTAGGCATTATTCAAAGGTGTGGAGGAATGTTCATTACTCAATACCTTTTTGACCAATGAAATCACCGTATTAACCATTATTCAATGGGTTTGCTTTTGTTTTGTGTATATATGTATGTATCAAGTTTTAATTTAATATATATCGCCTAGTAACGTTCAAGTAAATAAAGTAGTTTATGTTTTGTTTTGATCGTTTTATACATAATATTATACAAACTTTTAATGAAATTAGAAATAGATTAAATTTGATTTAAAATTTATATTCAATTTTATTTAAATCAAAAAGGAAAAAAGTTGTAGAAGAAATATCGTATTCTACTCGCTTGCAATGGCTATTACTCACTCAGATGCATTACGACACTCGCCTCACAAGCTCGGCTCGTGTCGCAATTTCATCTTCGTGAGTAATAGCTATCATTACTAGCTCGTTGAATAATATACTATTTTTCGATCTCTGGACTGGTGAGTCTCTTCAACAAATTATATAAAATATATTCATTAAAAATCGTGAATCATCATGGTGGAATGTCATCACATCATTGCCGATGATTTTGGAAAAGAGAGAGAACAGCACGTGACATTCGTTTCGTTGCTGTAAGGTTTTAAGCAAGCTGTTGTGCTGGACACTGTGATGGTCCCTCTGTGGTGTTGATTGCACACGATGTGTATTGCTGGCCTAGGTCTGTAGATGGTTTTAATGTTTACCATCTACCACCGGTGGTTGCGGAAAGGGGGTACCCACGTGATAAATGTCACTTTCTCACTGGTTAACGACTAAATATACCAGAGAAACAAGTAAGAAAAATAGGAGGAGAGGTTCTATGTTTTAAATCTATGTTCACGAAACAGAGTCAGCTACATATTATTCCGTCGTTACAGCCAGTACAGCTTCTGCTATGGTTGCCAGGCACTAATTCCTTACCCCTAATTCTATTAGACAGTTCTGCATCATATGATGGGGGAATATTCTCAATTGCTTAACGAATCGACTTTAAACTTTGCACAGAGATAACTCAGGGCACAGAGAATGTTATAGGCTCCTACCCCGGGAAAATATTTTATTTCTGTGGGAAACTTCTCAGGAAATAAATAGCAGCCCTCAGTGACACTGTGCAAATATACTCTTTACATATTAACTGGATGTCATAATTTCAAATAGCACGTGGGCGAAGCTGCGAGTAAATTAGTATTACTATAAACGTGTGTCATTTAACTGTACTTATTTATTTTATTTTTTTATTATGATTACGTTTCTTGTATAATTTGACGATTAGTAGTTTTAAAAAATTTAGAAAATTCTTCCGCCACTGGTACAATTTTTGCGTAATCTATTATATGAAACATTTATTCAATACTGAACACAAATAATTTTTAAATTGAAAAAAAAATCATTTATTGGGTATTTTTCATTGATATAGAAGAATATGGATGGAGACCATTTCTTAAGAGAGAGACAAGATATAATATAATATGATATGTTAGAATGAATACGTATATTCCTTTGAATGTACCACAAAAAATAAAAACAAAAGAGTAAATATACACGATAACACGTGCAAATAAGCACTAAACATCCAGTCCTACAAAAAATTAAATTTAAAAAAATATTAGATAACGCAATACATCGTAAATATAATATTTGGGTAAGTAAATATTGTATTTATCAATAAATGCAACCATTTCTAGCGAAAATTTGTTAATTTTTCTAAATTTTTCATTTAAAAAAACAGGTTTATAATAAGCGTAAAAATACCAATTTTGACATTACACAAAGTAAAGGAAAGATCGAAAAAGGAATCATTCTACATAAATAAGGAATTCGTTTTTTAGTTAAAATATGTGATAATAACGACAAAAATTTTAAAAATATTGTAAAAAATAAAATTATGTAAAAATCAAAATATAGGTTAGTTGGACCCTTCATTTCAGTAGCGTCTTATATGTAAAATTAATGAGCATATAAAAATTTAACTTCAAGATTATGTATTTTGTTTGTATTTATTTATTTATTAATAAAATGATAATTTAATAAACATATAGTTTTATTTATGTTTGTGTCTACTTTTATCAAAAAGATATGTCTTATTAGTGATGGAAAATTATAAACCAAAACGTAATCTTTTTAAAGAAATAGTTATAAATTGTAAATAATCGATTAATTTGAGCAATTTTTGTTTTGAGTTTATAGTAATTTATAATATTCTTTAAGCAGCGTTAAAAAATGCAATAATTTAGTAGACAAGTAAGAATTCGAAAAATTAATTGATAAAATAGTCGAACAGCATTCTTAAGGAGTTGATTATTGAATTAAATAGAAAAGATATTAAAAATAATTAATTAATTTTTTTGTTTTTATATAAAAATCACAATTATAATAAAAATATACTAAATATATTGTTTTAAAAGCAATGGCAATGTTTTAATTAAATTAACACCGCTACTGTTTGTTGACAAAATGACGTCATTCATAATACGCACGTTTAATATTCATAATATGTTGATCAGTATTTTGGCAAATGCTCCTTCCTTTACAATATTATATACCTCTCCTTCTTCCATGGTATTTTTGTTTTCCAATATAATAAAACATTACACTGTTGAAAAAATATTATTTTTCTCGTAAATCAAATTTGGCCATTTATATTATTAAGGGGAGGTTTACTTGAGAGTCGTTAAAAAAAATCGATTTTTTTTTTTTTTGCCGAAATTGATAGCAAATTATGTGTAGAATATGTTCCCAAAGTGATTTCACTGAAAATAATTTAGAAACAAGATTCTTGCACATTAACCGAATCCAGCTTTCTATAAAAAAAAATTCAAAAAACGTAGTTCACGCAATAATGAGTATTAAATACTTATAAAATTTTGAAAATACGTTTCTTTGTATATATTTTATAATATCTCGGAACTACATTTTTGGAACTGGTGGACACGATAACTCAAAAACTATTCGATGGATCCTTTTTTTAAATTTTTTATTTTAAAGATAATTCAATTCTTCGGCACCTCTACCTAAGTTCGATACACTTTCAATATTTTTTTTTTATTCTTAAATTTACTTTAAAGAGTGAAAAATAAGACAAAAATCGTAATCAAAAGTTCAAACATCCGCCATTTTTTTTTTCTTTCAGCAATTTATTGATATTATAGGTAGAGGTGCCGGTACTCTTCATATATTTTATAAATCTTTTTTGTTTTTGGATTTTGGTGCTTTATTACCGGCGCTACTATGTCCACCAACAAGGCCTTGGATTTTCGGATCGTCACATTGCACTATCTATAAAATGGACACTTTTTTTATATTTTTCCTTGAGAATTTTTTTGTGTAGTTTAATACTTAATAAATATGTGCACAAAATTTGAAATTGATATTTACTTCCGTTCTTGAGAAAAAAATTCTAGAAAAATACATAATTTTTAAGGACTCTCGAGTAAACCTCCCCTTAACTAATACATGATTGTGATTGTATTTCAGCATAAAAAAATAATTTCTACTTGTAATATTGATCTGTTTTTAATTACTCATTTGTTCGAATTTTCATATTCAAAATTCCAGGAAGTAAGGTAGTAAAGTAGATACTGCTGTAATGTGAAAATTAATATAGTGGGCGATTATAAATCAAATTCGAGGAAAAACCAAGTTTTGAAAAATTTTTAAATGTCTAACCATTGTAATTAATTTTACGTAAAATAAAGTCGGTTTAATAACATTTAATAAATTTCCTAAAAAAAGACATGAAAAAAATTTTTTGTTAAATATGTTGAACAAATGGCAATATCTTCAACTGAAAAAAAAATTAAGAGAAAAACCTTTGTTTGTTGTTTCAAACATATAAGTATGCTGGAAAATTGTACATTTAATACGAAACATAACTTGAATTTTCATGTAGGTGGAAGTACTTGGATGATTAACGGCCGCCTTCATACAGCTGTGGTTAAAATTAGGTTAAGAAAAAGATTTTAGTTGGAAATATTTTCATTCTGGTACTTGCGGAATAATATTTTCAATCAAATTGGCAACTGCAGACGTGTTTATAAACAAAATTGTCTAAATTGATCAAATATGAAGTAATATTCCGAAGAGAAACTTTTTTTTGGCTAGCTAAGTCAATGCTTTCTGAAATTCCGTCTGGTTTAGAAATTCCTATAGTGTCATCTACACTCCTGGGGGTGTGCTTCACGGGTTAAATACCTCACAATCTGAACATTTTTCTATGAAATTAAGTCATCCTGATCTGGCCAATTTAAGCTGTAAGGACTTTGAGTCTCTAGAATCAAAATGATGAAGACCAGTGGAAATCAACAAAATTTGATAAATTCTAGAATGAAAAATTTTCTTGAAGTTTCGTGTTGATTAAGAAGCCCATTGGGAGAAAAATTCTTTATAATATATCGAAAAACGTATGTGCTCTTATGAAAAATATAGGTACTCTAAAATTTTGGAAAATAAGCAAATAAATCTGTTTAAACAAGTATACAAAATTTCAAAATGATCAGGAAAAGCGTTACTGAAAAAAAAATTAATTTTTAAAATAAACGAATTATTAGTCTAACATTTGGCAACGTTCAGACATGGCAAAAGAATCAAAAATTAAATAAACTGAGATACCTATAACTTACAAAATCATAATTCATCATAAAAAAATTTCGAAAAATTGCAGATTTTTCCTAACTGTAGGTACCTGCACAAAAATCAGATTGTACGGACTCAACGTCATTAAGTGATATTTAATGCAAATATTGCGGCAAAAAAAGAATGCTACCAAAAATCATAGATTAAATTACATGTCTCTACTTTATCATCAAAAATGTTTTTTCTTTCTTGAAATTATTTTTGAGTATTTCAATAATTTTATGTAAACGTGATGGACGTCATCACAGGAAAAATTTCAGAATGCTGATAGCGTTCGTGAATCACTAGTTCAAAATGATAAAATTGTTCTAATTACTTTTTCACGAAGAATTTTTTCAACCTTCTCCCAAATTGCGTGGACTAGCTTTATAGAAGGATGGACATAATGAAACCAATATCTTCTATTTCATAGCTTTTCTTTATTAAAATTGCCAAAATATTTTCGATATGTTTAATATCATCTTCAGTGGCAGAAATTATCTAAATTTCAGATTGTCATTCTTGGATAACAACCAACCATACCAACAATCCATTAGAACAATTTAACTAGTTTTTTTGCATTTCACATGGAAATTTGTCAATCGAAAAAATTTTTTATAAAATAATTACTTTAATTTAAAACAATTAAAAAAGTCAAACATATTTAAAATGTAAAATCAAAAAAAAATTTCAAGAGAATTTTTTTTAAATTATCACAGTTTGTACAATGTACTCCTCAAGTACATTGTTATTGGTATGGTAGCACAGTGGTATATATGGTATTGTTATTGGTATGGTAGCTCAGTTGATCACTGTGCTACCATACCAATAACAATGTACTTGAGGAGTACATTGTACAAACTGTGATAATTTAAAAAAAATTCTCTTGAAATTTTTTTTTTGATTTTACATTTTAAATATGTTTGACTTTTTTAATTGTTTTAAATTAAAGTAATTATTTTATAAAAAATTTTTTCGATTGACAAATTTCCATGTGAAATGCAAAAAAACTAGTTAAATTGTTCTAATGGATTGTTGGTATGGTTGGTTGTTATCCAAGAATGACAATCTGAAATTTAGATAATTTCTGCCACTGAAGATGATATTAAACATATCGAAAATATTTTGGCAATTTTAATAAAGAAAAGCTATGAAATAGAAGATATTGGTTTCATTATGTCCATCCTTCTATAAAGCTAGTCCACGCAATTTGGGAGAAGGTTGAAAAAATTCTTCGTGAAATTTATATATCCCAAAAAAAATATTGTTGCAATTACTTTTTATTAACCGATTCAGTGCCTTGGTATGTTAACATGCCAAAGGAAACAAAAAGGGAAATATATCTTGCAACAAAAGACAAGACTATATTTTTAAAGCCATAAATTTAATTATTTTGACATTTTTATTTAAGCTGCACCCGAATGGTAAGGTAACTAAAAATTCACGCTAGGGTTATTTACTAATAAAATTTTTTCCTCAAAAATGTTAAATTAATGGTAAATTGATATCTCTCTAGTTGTCCAACTTACTTTAAAATGAAATAATAGTAAAAAAATAATACCGTCACTTTAAAATATTAAATAAATGACGGTTTTATTGCAAAAATTTATGTTTTGTATGTAAACTTAACCTATACAAATTCTAATATAATTATAATACTGCTAAAGTTTCATAAAAATACGAAGAAAGGGTCCACTGCACTACGCAAAATATTAGTTTAAATAGATGGACTGTCGTATTTTACTATAGTGTGAGATATATCGTATAGGTACAGACAGTATTCTTAATTTTTAATAAAAATCTAAGAAATGATAAGTACTGGTACAGTGAAGGCTACTGGTACACTTACATTATACAGATAATATGTAAACAATTGTCTCTCCTTATCAGTGTTTATAAACTTGTCTTTTATAAACAAAAATTATTTGGCAGTCATAAAGTTAAATATTAATTTTTTGGAGCTTCTTGTTGTCTTCCTCAGGTATACTAACACTGTTAATACCTATGTAATTTTGACCGTTACTGTATACACTTATTGTAGTTAGTTACATATGCCCATTACATGGTTTGTATAATGATTAACGTGGCTTATGGTTTCTTTTTGTATAAATGTACGATACTGCTATAGGTAGGTACAGCCATAACCGTCATAACAGCCAGCCATATAGTGGCGGTAGTAAACATAACCAAGCGTTTCAGTTGTTATTTTATATTATGACAAATTGCGCTTTTCGTTACCCATTTAAAAAGAACAACAACATAATTTAAATAAGAGAATTTATTGCTTCGAGTACTTAACGCGTATTCTATATGTCTTGTTGAATGTATGGCCGGTACGTTTACCACTTTACCTTTCATAAAACAACAACAACAACAGCATATAGAGCAGGTTCAGGTCGAACTTGAGTGGTGAAAATTATTGGTACAAAATTTGCTTATATAATTTTGTTTCCCAGTGTCCCCACTTGGCAACCTGATCAGATTTTTGTTTAAACCGGGGCTTCTTAAACTTTTTTTATTCGCCACCCCAAATGGAGATATATAAGTATTTTGTAACAATTTATTGATTAGGTAACAATATATACACATATAAAGAATTTTTTTGCTATGACCCCAAGATTTCGCTAAGCGACCGCAAATGGCGTCGCGACCCATAGTTTAAGAAGTCCTGGTTTAAACCGATGTCATTTGAAAGAGTAACATATTTGCATTTTTAATTTTCTTTTTCATATCAATGCCAGTAATTAAGGTCTTTGATGCAATACCGGTAATTAAGGTCTCGTCACATTTTGCAGAGTTAAAAAATATCACGCTTTTGCTTGATTTTAGGTCACTATAACTATATTAAAAAATGTGAAAAATTATCTAAATAAAATTTTTTTACATACATAGATCTCCTGTTAATATGAAATTCCTTAATAAAGATTACAACTTTGAAATTAGAATATAATAAAATTATTGTTAAAGATTTCAAAATACACAAAAAATTTTTTTTTTGTAAATAACCATACGCTGTAAAAATGTTGATAAATAAAATTTCAATTTTGTAATAAAAAAATTCAGCGTTTACATTCTTTGTACTAACTAAATGATATAATAGTTTTTACTTTATAATATTTCAAAATATACAAATTATCTATAAAATCGATTTCTTGTTTGAATTTTTTCATCTCTAATATTAACACTATTTATAATTCATTGTGCTTAAGAGTGGGAGAGATAGTCATACATTTTAGAGTGGTAAAAATTCAATTAAAATAGACATTTCTAATTTCAAAATTAAATCTTTTATTAAAGCATTTCGTTGATAAGGGATCAAAGTATGTAGAAAAATTTTATTTTGACAATTTAACTCATGTGTATCAAGTCCCATAAGAATATTGTAGTTTCTTCACTTTTACTATGGGAAAAAAATTTTTACAGCGAAAAAAATGGTAAAAAACATTTCATTGGTAATTTCATTGTAGGTAAACACGATAAAAACGAAACTAAAATTCGTATTGGTAAATTTAGCTGATTTCAGAACCATAATAACAATGTATTAAATAATAATATGAATTATACTAATTTATTTTATTCGTTAAATTGTCTTACCGTATTACACTTGAGTTTTATATTTCTTCTGAATAAATTTGTGTTTTCTACAACTCAAATTTCTTGCCCAAAAGCAATTTAACTCGAACTGTCAACTCAAAAACACTTCAACTTCACTGTCGCGTTTTTTGTTAGTTGACAGTTCTTCTCTTTAAATTGCTAGTTATTGGAAAAAATACAAACCTCTCGTGTAATAATAAGTGCTAATTTTTCATCTTTTTAATATAGTTACAGCTACAGTTTTTCAGCTAAAAAAATTGTAGGTATAATATGGAAAATATCAGTTTTATGGCAAAAAGTGAAGAGACCTTAATTGTTGTTATTGTAATAAAGAATACGAAAACAAAATTAGAAAATACAAATATGTCTCCTTTGCAACTGTATCAACAATTTTGACTGCTCAAGTTCGGTTTGAACCTGTTCTAAAAGTGTACGATTTGCGTATGTAGAATTGTTATTGTTCTTAAATAAGTACACAGAATATTATTTAATCATAAATTAATTTACGTAAAGCACTTGACGGACGTTAATAACAACAATATGCAAACTTCAGTGATAATTGTTATAAATGAATTTTTATTATAAAATTTAATAAAAATTATTTCTCACGAAAAAATGTTGAAAAATATAAAAATATTTATTTGTCTAGCAAATCCTAAAAGTTGTGTTTTACTGGACGAAAGTCCACAAGTGCTTTTTCCATTTGGATCTTATTTGATGTTTTTATTACAGGTATTATATTCGGAAACACAGATCAAATGGGTGGTGTTCTATCATCGGATGTGGTGCAACCAAAATTTTTATCCACGAGTCGCACCTATCGCCTAGTAGTCGGCGATACGGTCATTATCCCATGCGAAGTACAAAATTTAGGTAAGTGATCTTTTTTTTATATTATAGATAAATTTCAAGATCAGTGTTGTATACTAAGCTCAACCAAAATCAGGGTCCGTCAGGTGTAAAGTTGACTGCGGTGGGACTTTGAAACAAATTTCGTACAACAATATAGTAATTTATTGCATTTTGCTACTTTTACATTGTACAAATTCGTACAGACACGAGTATTGGGACGACCTATATGGAAACGATTTGGTAATTCTGAACAAATGGTAGATCCCTACGGGACTGCGGCTGTTCAACAAAGCTACCGACATAATATGTTTTCGATATATACAAAATTCTTATATACAAAATTTCAGTTGAAAATAAAATCTTTGATCGAAATACACGGTTGTTCTCGTGTTTTTCATGTTATAATCTTACGATTTCTATATTAAAACTCATATTCATATGTGATTTTTGTGTAGTTTTCGTAAATATTTTGGTACAGAATCACTGTAACCTTACTACTTTTGGTACAGAATCGCTGTAACCTTACTATAGTAAGGTTACAGCGATAAGTATACTTTTGATACAGATCGACTATAGCCTTACTACTTTTGGTACAGAACCACTGTAACCTTACTGTTTTTGGTACAGAGCCACTGTAACCTTACTACTTTTGGTGCAGAACCACTGTAACCTTACTACTTTTGGTACAGAACCACTGTAACTTTACTACTTTTGGTACAGAACCACTGTAACCTTACTGCTTTTGGTACAGAACCGCTGTAACCTTACTACTTTTGGTACAGAACCACTATAACCTTACTACTTTTGGTGCAGAACCGCTGTAACCTTACTACTTTTGGTACAGAATCACTGTAACCTTACTGCTTTTGGTACAGAACTACTATGACCTTACTGTTTTTGGTACAGAACAGCTGTAACCTTACTACTTTTGCTATAGAACAGCTGTAACCTGTAACCAATGGCTGTAATCAGTCTTGAAATGGATGTTTCTGGAGATGCAATGATAATAATTTAATTGGTAAAGTTAATATAGTTTTCAGAATAGTAACAAGATTTGTATACAATTCAAATAAATAACATATTTTTAAGTAAATACAGGATAGTCCAGAATTATGTACCGTAATTGCTAGAGATGATAGTACATCCAAAAATAATGGTGCCTTTTCATCAATAATAAGGGTGATAAAGTAGAGGAGTATAATATAGAGGGGTGGAACGAAACCGAACTCTTTTTTTTAGAATTTTTTAGGCGCTTTTGATTACTGGATTCATACTTTAGGGGCGCGTATGAACATTAGGATAATTAAATTTATGGTATCAATTATTCCATCATTTATGATTAGGGGATAGTTTGAAAGTAGATACTTCTACTTTAAGTTATTCGAAATTACGGGTAGTCAATTTTAATCGGAATCGGCTGGTATTATTGGTATTAAATAAATATCTAAAGAAGTTACGTTAAAATCATTTGAAAAAGTCGTATTATCGACCAACTACCTTAACATTTTGAGTAAAATTATAGATATATAATGTCTTTAAAGAAATAGAGAAAATATGTTTTCTTTTGCTTTCGAAACTCACGTAACCCCTTAAGATTTCAAACAACTTCACTATAAAATATCTACATATAAAATTTATGTAACAATAATGACGTTAAACAATCCAATAAAAAACCACACCATATTTTATGTTAAAATCACATGCAATATAATTTCCTCGAATGAGTAATACGTCTTTCGTATTTTATACAGATATCAGTTGTTCAGTCAGTATAACCAACATACGTGGGTATGATTCATTTATATGGTAAAAGCCATTGTTTGAAAAAGTTCAATTCGTTTAGTTTCGAGATGTTAGTGGAGACACACAAATATATGTTACGAGAGAGACACACACGTGCACACATCTGTGTCGATTTGTGTCGAATTCGGTGACATAGATTTGCGGTTTCAAAGCTTTTAATTTTACAAATTGCTGACAATCGCTTTTTTTTTTAATATACGACTATTAACTGTGTGAGTGAGTGAGAGTCGACGGCAAGCGAACGAGGTATCATTGGTTTCCTGTGTGTGTCGTACAAAATTTTTGCAATTCTATTTTCGTTTTTGTGATTTTATTTTTTTTTTTCGAAAGAATTTGTGACTGGAGACTTTTTTTTTCATTCATTTAATGATATATAATTATTTGAGGCTTTGAGATCAATGCGAATGTAATTGGAAATCGAAATTGAAAATTTTTTGCCTTAACCTTTAACCGGTAGGGTGATGTCTATGAGTCGTATACAAATATATTCTTTCAGTTTTTTTCCTCCCTGCCTGTTTTTGTTAACTGAACGTTTGTGTATTCTTTTATGGTTTACGGAAAATTTTACTCTGCTGGCGTAAGGGGAGTGTTTGATACATGCATATACGTGTGGTCTCCAGTTTTGGCTATCTATGTTACCAGCCCGCGGTATGTAAATTTGTTGATGTCTCTCAGACATCACTTTACCGTGAGTATTATAAAACTTCACCTTACCGGTTAAGGGTTAAATTAAAAGCATATAAAGAATTTTTCAGACAACGTGGATGCTGCTGCTTTAAGTGGTTATATACAGCGGGCGAAATAACATTGATTTTTTCAACAACAAAATAAATATTTATTTAAAACTGGTAACAACATCGATTAGTACTTGTTTTGGGATATTTGATAATTTTTTTTCTACAGAAAAATATTTGAAAATAGTGGAATTACAGATTCCAAAAGCTCCTTTTTTGGATATCGCGGCGAATATGATAACTCGAGAACGGTTCATCCGAAATCAGAATTTCAACAATATTTCGTTAATAGGTATATTTTATTGCCTAATCAAAGCCATACATTTCGAACAATACAATAGAGGGGCGAAAGTCGACATACCGCTTATACCGAGCGGCATAAATAGCTATATCTTCGGATCTAATGCTTCGATCGTTACGAAATTTGGTGAGAGTATTCCCGAGACAATGAACTTAAAAAATATGCAATCAAAAATAAACTTTTCCGACTATCACAACTGTATGTAACCCCTTAAACTAAAATTTCATTTGAAGGAAAAAACAATTTTTAGCAGTTGGATTACTATTGAAACTAAACAACAACCTTCATAATGTTAAACGGAAGAATATAGAAAATGTGAAAAATATTTGATGTGCCAAAATGAAAATTGCCTTTGAAAATGTTAAATTTCGTTTGTCATTCGTATTATGAGGAAGCATAGGAAAATGAAAATAATACTGTGAAATAATTTTCTTTTATATTAAAATAATGTTTCTTTTTTTTTATTCCGTTTCTGTAATTTATATGTTAACGAAAACTGTTTTAACATAACTTTTTTTTTGAGATTGTATATATAAGCCGATTTCGTTGTGGCAAAACTTTTTTTTGCTTTTATACGATTTTTAAATGTTTTACTTTGAGCAAATAGTACCTATATTCAGTTTGGTTGTAGAACTTACAAATTTTTTTAAAAATTTTTAGAAATATTTCTGCCTATTTTTAGTGTAAGATGGAATGAAAGTTTGAATTTAGTACACAGTTACCACAAATATATTAACAATTTTTCTCGACCAGGTTTTCAATCACCCCATCTCGGTAATGCCATTTTCAAACAATATAATTTAAACATCACGTTTATCTTTGTGTGAAAAATATTACTAAATTGCGTAATGAAAAAACCATTTTATTACATATTTCATTTTTTCCCAAGAATTTTATTTTTAATAAATAAAATTATTGTTTTATATACTTTTTATTATTGGGTTTATTTTTTTATGTATTTTTTAATTATCTATATGCGCATGCATGAAACATGTGAAGATAGTAGGGCTCAACTGGCGGTATAAGGCCCGATTTACATTAACGCTCTGCTCTCACTCCGATATCACTCCGCTCCCGGTTCGATAAAATATTCTTACACAATAAACAATGAGTGTATTCACATCATCGCTCTGATATCGGTCCGATATAAGTCACGGTTTACTCTCGCTCCAATGCCACCCCAATATCAATACCACTCAGGTAATATTTTATCGGAGCTATATCAGACTTATTATTTATACTACACTTTTTTGATTCCACTCCACTCCGCTTGCATTCAGTTGTTATGAAAAGATATTTGTATCGAACTGAGACCGAACTGGGAGTGTACCCAGAGCAGCATTATAATGTGAATAGCGAACGAATAGATACCAGCATGATATCAGCACTGTAATGTGAACACAACAAGATTATATCGAATCGGGAGCGTAGTGATATCGGAATGAGAGCAGAGCGTTAATGTAAATCGGGCCTAACTTTTCCATGAGTTTTATTAGTGTTTTGCTGGACAAATTTAACATTATTGATTTGTAATTTTTTTGTGTCAAATAATTAAAATATTAAATAATACTGAACTTTGACGAAACTGAGAGGTTTTCATGAATGTTTGTAAGTTTTGTTTTGTTCAATTTCCGCTATGAAATGTTTTTGTTTCCGTTCCGGCCGTAGCAACTAGCAGGCAGAAATACCTACTAATGAAACTTAAATCAAGTGGAGCTAAAAATAATATGAGAAAACGTACCTACATTACGAACGCAGATCACCTGCGGTTTGTGATTTTGCCACCAACTTTTGAACTTCGAATGAAATATGTTAAATTTGGAGTGACTAGTTTTCCAGAAAAAAACAAAAAAAATATCCGAAAAATTTGCTTAAAGATTGTTAAACATTCTACCATGTTTTATTATAAGGTCATAATGAGAATTTTGTTGGTTCAACTAGAGTAAACTGAGCTAACAATACACCATAGTACAACAGATGAAAATGTATGTATGTTATTTTAGCAATAGAACACAAAATAATAAGTTGCAGGCGTTCTGAAGTGTAACTTAACTTGAAACCAACAACAAAATCATAGCCAACATGTAGAGAACAAAGTAAAGTGTACTACACTAGTGGAACAACTAACTGTTTTAGCAATGAACATCGAAAACACGAGGCAACAGAATTTGTGTTGTCGGGTGTGAGAAATAAGGTGGAAGACTAAAAGGATGCAAACAACAGAGACCAACACACACCAGGGACGAGGGGAGTGAACAAAAGCATTAGATTTAACAACTACCAAGCAGGCAAGCACAGGCAACTCTCGCGCTCACAACGAACGTTTGCTATTGTTATTGTACATAACTTTGTTGTTGTGAAGCTTTTTGTTGTTTCAGAGGAACCTGCGTCAATTAACGTCAAAATTAAATTCAATTTTGTGAAATGGAAGCAATTCTATTACAAAATACCATTATGACTTACAACTTACAACGTGATACCACAATCAACGGATACGTGCAATTTTTGAAATTTTTATCTACATATTTTTTTCGGTTGTGTAGCAAGAGGGCATTAGAGTTCAGTATATGGCTCCACTATCTAATTAGGTATATATTTATGGAGAAGTATCGCCAGAATTCAGGTTGTTAATAGCTTTGTAATAGTAATAACGGAATATAATTAAAACCTTTTAGACTACTTGGCTATAAGAGAGGCTATTCGAATCATTTTGTTGTTGGTATTTCATTTGTATCACAGGGAAAACAAGGGAACTTGCGGGAAGTTCCAAATCTATGATTTGGTAGTAATACCTCTACAGTTAACCTTGTTGAGTATCTTTATGGAAATTCATTTGGAATTGGTTAGGAAAACTGTTCTGTTGATGTTTTAAAATGATAAAGAATTGTTTGAGCATGAAAAATAGCAGATTGTTCAAAATTTTCAAAATTGAAATTACTGATATTTAGAGATAATATAGTGGATTTCGGCTATAATGACGGCAAAAGGATTGTTGATGAATAGGGATCATCCATAAAATATGTCATACAATATTTCCCTCTTCCCTCCCGTCATAAAACCTAGACTCGGTTCTCTCCTCTCGCGCGATGATTAATTTTATTATCTATTTTATGTTTAAACACAATTTTTATTATAAATATACCATGTGAATTTTTTGAGAGTTGCCATTTCTATTACAACCAAATTTTTATGATAGAAATGATACTGGAAAAGGTTCTTTTCTTGGATGTAATGGAAATATAACCAAGACAAACACTATCGGTTGAAGTAGCCTCAAGTATATATGCATATTTTTACCGCCTAACTGATAAATTAAAGAAAAATTAAAAAATTAAACTTGAGTAAAAAAATTTCTTTTGCTCATTTATGTTGTTAATTAATCCATTAGATCAGTTTTATCGAAAAATTAATATACAGTCTTATTTAAAAATCTATAAGTTTGTATCATAGCTCGAAAACCATAAGAGCTATAAAGCTCCTGACTATAGCAATCGGTTGCCCCCGTCGATATCTATAACTCTTATTTGAACAATTTTTCGATTAAATCAACAGTTTGGCTGTAATAAAAATCTCAACTCTCGAAAAACTCACACAGTATTATGTCTAGGCCGTTATTCATTCATGCAATTTCGGGGTAATAACAAATTACTTTAGTACTTATTACTATTTTATTAAATTTTGTTTATTTTAGTAGCCACAGTAACATATTTTTTTATATCTCTAATTTTAAAAATTACGTATTTCCATACAAATTTTCATCCCCTATTAAACCCACTTAGGGAACGAATTTTCAAAAATCCTTTCTTAGTGCTCACCTACGTTACATATAGAGAACTCCTATGCAAAATTTCGTTCTTCTAAACCCAACAGTTTAGGCTGTGCGTTGTCTGTCAGTCAGTCAGTCAGTCAGTGTTAGAAATTTATTAAGTAGATAGTTTTAACACTAATAAAATTGATACAAGTCTCAAACTCTTCTCCCTTCCCGTCACATATTATCACGTTAGGCAATTACTGTCTATCCCCTTTTGTTGCGTATTTTATGGTAGGCCCTCAGGAGATTACTGTAATTTCGGTATTAAAATTTGAGAATTGCTATTATTGTTGAAATGTAATCATTATTGCTTTATTCTTTTGTTTACCTTAATGTGGTCATATTACCCTTCTATACCTTAGTAGTTATACATATAAGTTAAATACAAAATAATTTATACCCAAGCACGTGACACTTTTTACCATCAAGAGGCACGGACTTACCGCGCCACCCTTATGTTTCGCGCCATTTGATCGTACTTGTTCATTTTTTTAACTGTTCTACATTATGTTGAGATAATATACACAGACACTTATTTGCCTAGGTATGGGTATATGTACATACGAGTATATTCTTGCTTCTATTATTGTTGGAACGTCTAGCATTTTAAGTTGAGTTGAAACAACACAGATTATAGCAAAAACAGTACGTGCAAGAATCTTGAGTTTACTTTTAATGTAGCACCGGATGTATTACATGTCAACGTATACAATTTACATTCCATACTTTTCCCGGACTCCGTACCAAGAAGTACAATAATAATGTTGGTACTTCTTACAACTTTCTTTTTTTTGTTTCCGAAAATTTGTTTCTAATAGTTTTATTTATAATGGCAAACTTTTACACAACATACGAGAAGTATTCAGTTTTATTTGTAAGTAATTACTGTGTAGACAAGGATCGAAGAGGTGTTGTTGTCTTTGTTTAAACAATTTTTTTTCATGTAGAAGAAATTGTTAGATATGTATGTAGGTGTATTTTTTGCATTTTCAATGTAGGATTTTTATTTCAAAGGCGGGTTCTATAAAAATAATTTTTCATTTGTTATCTTTAAGAGTTCCTAGTTCAGATGTTACCCCCTTGGGAACCCTGCAGGTGATTACTAATTGACCCCACAGCGTTATTTGTGTTACTATTAGTCATACCCACAGAATATTACAGAACGAACGGTAGTACCTATCTCTATACTACTGAAACCAGTGTAACGACAAAGGATAGAAAATAACCCCCCACTATGTTATATATGTGCACGCGGAGTTGTGTGTGGTAGTGCGATAGATGGTTGTGTGTATGGGTGTCTTGCATACGCATATACATAACAAGCATGTGGCACGCATAAGGTACGTGATGTACGTATACCGTGTCAACACAACGGCAACAATATGACAACAATTGAAACACACCCACTGGTAGCTACTAAGTGAATGACAACATAGTTCTGTAAAATGCACATACTTGCCCATAAGTGATTGCAGAAAAGAGATAGTTGTATTCCTTCCAGTGTTCCATGGTCATACTTGTAATGTAGTGTCGCTCACGTAATAAAATCTTGTACAAAAATATATATTAGTAAAAATTTTTTTTCAAATATAAGCGACTCCTGTGGTGAGGGTCGTTTTATAACACTATCCGTGTTACACATAATATGCATGTGGAACCAAAATTTAAACTGTAACCGAAAAAATAGACATTACTTCAGGAATTTCCAAAGTTTTACGTCAACGAGCCAAATTGCATGTACCAAAATATTTGGCGGCCCAAGAAAACATTTTAAAATAGGAAAGGATACAAAGATGAGTTCGTTTGTTTATCGAATTTTCGTCGATTTCCTGTGGATAGGACTAGTTTACCAATTGGAAAAAGAGTTATAAAAAATTACATCCGGGAAATAAGCCAAATTTTCTGCACGAACTTTGCTAATTTTACAGGAAGAATGAAAATTTTGCTCGTAGATTACTCAAACTTCATCATTAGATTTGATTCATATGGGTTTTGTAATTATTCAAAAAGAAAAGAAAATTTAACTTGATGACGTCATCACGAATATAAAAATTTTTTAAAAGCTTCGTAGGTTTTCGATACTGTTTTTATTTCATTTTTAATAAAACTAGAATCGTAAGGACAACAGAAAAAATCATAGGCAGATATCTCAGGTTCTCCTTCTTCACATTAGGTCCTTGAGTAAATTCTATCTTGTTGCCTAATTTACCCCCTAAAATTAACCACCAGATTAAAAATTCAATTTTTCAAATTTCGAACAGTTTTAGAGAAGGTTGCCTCTAGTAAACGAACGGACACGAATGTGACTTCAAAAGATCTCCGTTTTGTCAATTTTGGGATACAGAAGACAAAAAATGCTCAAAGAATTTAAAATTATTTGAATATTGGGGTTTTTGTGTCCAGTAGTAATTAAAGAAGAAATAAAAAAAGCTACTTATTCCTAGTTGAAAATGTAAATATGTAATAATAATTTTAACCACTTTTAGTCCATACAAGGATCGATTTTGAAATTTTTGCGGTCAAAATAAAATTAAACTCATCCCATTCGAGTATATTTCAAACAGATATGAGAAATAATTAAAAATTTATCCACATTCTACAACACAAACGACCCTCAAAATATTAGATTATTATACAATAGCTACAAAAGGATAATCGTATTCATGTTGAAATATTTCGAAAATTAATTGTGGGATGCGGATTAAATGAAAATATTCTCGATGGTTCTCGACCATTCCCTTAAACTATTTTCTTCGCCTTTAATACCGTCTCTTTGTACCGCTCGTTTGTATTTCAGTCGCAACACTTGTTACACTATTCGAAATACATAATTGTATTTATGTATTTTACGGTTAGTTTAAATTAAAATATATTTAAGTCAATTTGTTACTACTATTGGCACAATTAGTTGGTACACGGTACAGAAAACAAGCAGAGCAACCATAAAGTTTGCCTCCGGACAATACCACTTGCAGCATACATATAATGTTATTAATTGTTGGAATTGTATACACAGTAAAAAAAAATTGTGTTCTGCGTAAAAAAAAAACAGTGGTTAAAATTCTTGTGTTAAATAAGTAACACAACCCTGCGTTAATGTAACATTTCGTGTTTGTGTTAAATGAAAATATTAACACATATTTCGATTTACCAGTGGACGCGCCAGTTTTCAATCTCATGTTCGAATACCCAGCAACTGGCGCTCCTGGTAGCCTGTTCAGAAAACAGTAGTATGAGACATCACCCTTCTATCTATTTAAATACATATAGTAGATTTTAACCGGTGCGGTACAACAATCATAGTAGTAGTTTAATCGTTCAACAATGCATAATAGGAAGTAACTTCAAACCGTGCAGTATAATAGTAGTAGCAATTCAACAATATAGTAATTATCGTTGTTAACAATACAATAATAATCTCAACTCGTGCGAAGCAATTTTTGCACGTATACAAACCCTTTATGAAGACAGTAAAAAGATAAACATTAGGGCTAATTTGAATAACTTTAAACTTAGATTTATTACTTTAGAAGAAAACAGGGCCGCACTTGAAGAAATAGTAACAGAAATAAATGAATTATCTTTACAACTTTCTAATGATTACGTTCCGAGTTTCGCTGTTCTGGATGCAATTGATGAAATGTATTGTCACATAAAATCAGTAGCTAAAGAAGTTTTTAAAGAAAAGGAAGAACCTAAAAAGGAAAAGGTAACTGTCACTCAAGAAGAAACTCAAGGTCCGCGCTTACCACATTTAAAAATTCAACCCTTCTCGGGGGAAATTCAGAACTGGCCTGTATTTAAGAATTATTTATTAGCCTAGTTCACAATAATACGAAATTATCATTAGTAGATAAAGCTCATTATCTTATTAGTAGTTTAACAGGTAGTGCATTAAAAGCAGTTGTAGGAATACCAGTTACCGGAGAAAATTATAGCGTCATTTGGGATATATTAGATAAAAAATATCAAGATGATCGTTTATTGTCAATTACATATTTAGATAAAATTTTCAATTTAAAACCGATTACGTCTCAATCTGCGGATCAGTTAAATAAATTTTTAGTAGAATTTGATGCATCTGTTAGATCCCTCCATAAATTAAACATCCAAAATTTGGATGAGTGTATTCTAGTTTATTTAGCCTTGAAAAAATTAGACAGTGAAACAGTTAAATTATTTGAAAATTCATTGGAAAATAATTCAAATTGGCCAACGTACAATCAATTAATTGAATTTGTAGAAAAACAGGCCCGAATTAGTACAAGGGCACAAAATTCAAAATCTTTACTTAAACCTAATTCTAGTAGTTATAGTACAGTTAAACCTAATACTAATAGTTATAGTACAGTGAAACCTGGTCCTAGTAATTACAGTGCTTCCAATAAAATTTCTCACGCATTTGTCAGTGTTCAGAGTAAGACAGTGCCGAAAACTTATAGTAAATGTTTCCTTTGTCATAGTAGTAGTCATAATTTAACCAATTGTTCAAAATTTAGAAATGAATCCCCTATGGAACGTTACAAAATTGTTAGAAATTCTAATTTATGTTTGAATTGTCTCGGCGCACATAGAATTAGTAGTTGTCCAAGCAATAGTAATTGTCGTGTATGCGGTTTACGACACCATACAACAATTCATTTTCCTACTAAAACAAATTTAAAACAAGTAACGGATAACAAAAATAAAATGGATGAAAATAATAGTAGTGCTGACATTCAAAATTCTCCCGATAACAATAATAGTAGTAGTGACAATAATAACGCCCTTAGTTTGTGTTCGACAACGATTGAAAGTTCACGTAGTACGGTTCTGTTGGGTACGGCAATGGTCCATGTTCATGACAGCTCGGGTAACAAACAACTAGCTAGATTTCTCTTAGATTCCGCCAGTCAACGACATATCATTACAACTGACTGTTGTAAACGATTAGGCTTAAAATTATCAAAAATTTCATCTACCGTACAAGGTATAGGAAATTATCAGAACAATACTAGAGGTCAAGTGAATGTAACAATTACATCACGATATAGTTCAAATTTCAGTTATTTCATATCAGCATTAGTAGTGGATTCAATAACTGATAAATTACCTACGTCTTTAGTTGACATTAGTTTATTAACCCACTTTAACAATTTATCGCTGGCAGATGACACATATTTCAAACCCGGAAAAATAGATGGACTTATTGGGGCGCAGCTGTATGCACAGCTGTTGCAAACAAATCATATACATGTACCTAACTTACCGACCGCTTTAGATACAACTTTAGGATACGTAATAACTGGCGAAGCTCCCGTTTATAGTAGTTCGAAAAAGGCTTCCGTTTATAGTAGTTCAAAAAATTTCAAAAGTTTTTGTGTAATAACCGAGGAATCTTCCGATAGTTTAGATAGTTTAGTTCATAAATTTTGGGAATTAGATGAAATTCCTTCACCCACAATAATTTCACAGGAAGATAGTGCTTGTGAAAAATTATTTGTAGATAGTTATAGTAGATCTAACACAGGCCGTTACATAGTTTCATTGCCTTTTCGGGAACCACCTACACTGTTAGGTGATTCATATAGTATAGCATTAAAACGGTTTCTGCTGTTAGAAAGAAAATTCAAACAAGATTTCTCTTATAAATTACAATATTCATCAATTATTGACGAATACATACGTGAAGGATATTTGCACGAAATATCTTCAGACGTTGATTTAACTCAAAATTCATATTATATTCCGCATCACGGAGTAGTAAAAGCTGATTCCGCCAGTACACCCCTTAGAATAGTTTTAGACGCTGGTTGTAAAACGAGCACCTCATATTCTTTAAACGACTTATTATTTAGTGGTCCAAAATTACAAATTAATATTTTAGATTTATTTTTAAAGTTTCGTTTATTCAAAATAGCATTAACTGCCGATATACGTAGAATGTATTTGCAAATATTAGTAAATAAAGAACATCAATGTTTTCAACGTATTCTTTGGCGACAATCCGAAAATGAACCGATTTCAGTGTACGAATGGTCACGAGTAGTATTTGGTATCCGTTCTTCCCCATATTTGGCATTACGAGTAGTCAAACAATTGATTACCGATGAGGGTCAATTGTTTCCGTTAGCAGCTGTCTATGCTAATAAAAATATGTATATGGATGATCTATTATGTAGTGTAGACACTTTACTAGAAGCTAAAAAATTATTTAGTGAAATTAACCAGTTATTCAATGCAGGCGGTTTTCAATTCGCAAAATGGATGTCTAATTCTGAACAATTCTTGCAACATATTCCCGATGAATTACGAGCAAATAACAGTGTCGATTTTGATAGCGAAATACTTAAGGTATTAGGTCTTCAATGGAAACCCAGTACAGATTATTTATATTTTAAATTTCAAAATTTTAGTAGTAGTAGTGTAACAAAACGTCATATATTATCACTGTTAGCCCGTATCTTCGATCCTTGTGGTTTTTTAGCACCAGTTACATTAAAAATTAAATTATTCATTAGAAAACTTTGGTCATATGAATTAGATTGGGATGATGTTGCACCTTTAGAATTCATAAATATTTGGGAAAAATTCGAAACTGAATTACCCTACTTACAACAATTTAAAATACCCCGTTGGTTTCATGTTCAGAAAAATTTCATAGTCACGTTAGTAGGATTTTGCGATGCTTGTGAAACTTCGTATGGTGCTATGGTTTATATTCGTGTAGAAAATAATGACCAAATAAATGTCAGTTTAGTATGCGCTAAAAGTAAAGTGTCTCCATTTAAAACGGTATCAATTCCTAGATTAGAATTGTGTTCTGCACTTTTGCTCGCTCGTTTATTAAATTTCGTTAAAACTAGTTTCACACCTGAAATCGTCGTCAATAGAATTTACCCCTTATCGGATAGTCAAGTTGCACTTAATTGGATTAAATCGTCACCTCATAGATGGAAGGTTTTCGTTTCTAATCGTGTAGCAAAAATTCAGGAACTAGTATCTACTGATACATGGTTTCATATCAATGGTATAGACAATATAGCTGATGTTCTTAGTCGTGGATTAAACCCCTTACAATTTATAGAAAATAGTCAATGGATTTATGGACCAAATTGGTTACGTCAGAATATAGAGGAATGGCCAATACATAATATAGTCGTTAAAGAAATACAAAATGATCCAGAACAAAAAACCATTTCTTTTGTAGTAGTCGAACCAACATCATACCCCATATTTGTTAGCAAAATTGTTTTCTTATAGTAGTCGAATCACTATCGTGATTCATCCTTACGAGCTTATAGCTCAGTATCGTTAGTCGTTGCCGTCAAAATCTCTCTTGGGATAACATAATTTATAGAAAATCCGCTTATCTTGACGAGAGATTGATGGTAACACTAGTCTCAACGGTTAAATATGGTTTTAATCGTTTTAGTAGTAGTAGTATATTGTTCTTTTGCTAACAATCAAATATGGGTTTGATCAACTTAATAGCAGTGTTTAGTTTTTTCCATAACTATTGAATATGATTTTAATCGTTTTAATACTAGTAGTATACATGCGTGGAATTTGGGAGTCTCACGTTAAATGTATCAAAACCCGTTGGGTGTAGTCGTGGAAACCTTCCCTGGTAGTGATGGCATTATTCGAAATGCATCAGTTAAAACTAAAACCGGTGTTTGGAACCGGCCGGTTGTGAAGTTATGTCCACTTCCCAACCAGTAGTAGATTTAATCGTATTACAGTACAACCTCATTAAAAAAAAAAAAGAGAAATATAGAATAAATTTTTCTTTTCTTTCAATTCAAATTTTAATAGTAGTAGTAGTTCAACTCTCTCACTTTAAACATTAGTAGTTAATTTTCCTCATGCCTGGATTCTGAAACGGTGTTTCAGGGGGGCCGGGGATGGACGCGCCAGTTTTCAATCTCATGTTCGAATACCCAGCAACTGGCGCTCCTGGTAGCCTGTTCAGAAAACAGTAGTATGAGACATCACCCTTCTATCTATTTAAATACATATAGTAGATTTTAACCGGTGCGGTACAACAATCATAGTAGTAGTTTAATCGTTCAACAATGCATAATAGGAAGTAACTTCAAACCGTGCAGTATAATAGTAGTAGCAATTCAACAATATAGTAATTATCGTTGTTAACAATACAATAATAATCTCAACTCGTGCGTTTTATGGTAGTAGTTTAAATTCGTTTAAATTAGAAATTCGTTCAATCGCATTACAATAGTGTTTTCGTTCAAATTAGCATAAATCACTTGTAATTTTGTTCTCGCAATAAAATTAAAATTAAAGTGAATTTAGTTCAACGTGTTTACTTCGCCAAGTTGCACACCGGCAAGTTGGTTCAAGTTGGATCACGGAAATACGTAGCAGATATCAACTTCTAACCCGTTCTGGAACGTGAAAATTGGTAATCCCTGTTTCCCTGTATCCCTTTTTTCCCACCAATAGTCACTAATAGGCTTCAATCAACCATAATCGGTAAGTCGATCATTTTCAAATTTTTTAGTATCGATTTTCGAACAAGTATTTACATTTAAAGTTACAGTCCATTAAAATTAGTCCGCGTTTTGTAGAATAGAACCGGCTAGTCGTCAAACTCATTAAAAATCGTCCAACCAGAATAAAAATGTTAACCTGTTTTGAACAGCAAGGAAGTAACACAATATTTTTGTAGAACAAAAGAATGCTATCAGTACCTTACTTACATTAGAATATATATCTACCAAAATATATATAATAAAAAAGATGAGAGTAGTTCTTATTATTAAACAAAACCGAAAAATTATAAGTTTTTTCAGTTATTGACGAATATAGTTTTATTAAACGTTTAAAAATAAAACAATTTTCTTACATTTTAAAGTTATTTTGTTACAGATTCAGTTACAAAAAATCATGTAAGCTTATTTGAGATTGTATTATATATAATATACAATCGCGTAAGCTTACATGATTTTTTTAAACTGAATCTGTAACAAAATAACCTTAAAATGTAAGAAAATTGTTTCATTTTTAAACGTAAAAAACTTAATTTTTCGGTTTTGTTTAATAATAAGAACTACTCTCGTCTTTTTTATTATATATATTTTGGTCCATATATATGGAAACAAATAAGAATTTTTACAAAGGACTGACTTAGGGGAAGGTCGCCCAAAGCGGGTACCCCTCTTAAAGCGGGTAAGCGCTTGTATATCGTTGTATCGAATGTTTTTGTCAAGTCGTGTGTATACCGAGATTAACCGAATATCAACCAATGTCAATCAGTTGCATTTGGACTCTTGTGTCGTTTAATGTCCTAGTTAAGCTTCATCAAATTTTTTTGTTGGTTTTGTTAAAAATTTTGATGATAAATATTCTGTGACTAGTCACAAACCTTTTTATTTGTAATCTTTTTGGTATTACCATATTATGCTATCATCATTTGACTTTTAATGTAGAAAAAGGTGGACATGTATCGGCTTTCATTTTGAAATTATTCTAAGTTAACAAAATTAAGTCTTTTTGGGCAAAGCGGGTATGGGCAAAGCGGGTAGACAAAAGAGAAGCATCTTAATGGAAAAAACTGTTGGAAAGGGAAAAAAAATAAATAATCTTCTTTTTACGACGGAATGAGGGAAAGAGGTTAAAAAAAATATTTCTGCCTTGTTTGTGGTGATTTTGATGTGGAATTACCTGAAGTAATATATTCCAATATGGAGGTTGTAAAGAAAGTTACAGTAAATTGTTATAAATTTATTATTTTTGTCTTTTTTCAATTTTTTTTACTTAATTATTATTATTGTTAAGTTCTATATGATTAAGAAAGCTTATATTAAAAAATAATAACAATATTTAAATACATAATGTACTTACCCGCTTTGCCCAAAGGGGGTTACCCGCTTTAGGATACCTATACGGGCAAAGCGGGTTTTTGCAGAGGTTTTGTATTTTCTTTATGAAAAGTAAATATCTTATAAACATTTATTAAGCGAAGTTTCATTTTAAAGTTCGATAACTATTCTATCTGATAATATAAAAAAGATCTGCTTATCGAGATCAAAAGTCACTTTTTTGGGCGCTTAATCTTAGCTTACCCGCTTTGGGCGACCTTCCCCTACTTTGCGTTCTTTGAGTCTCATTTATAATACAAAATCGTTACAATTTTTGACGACTTTCAAATATCTTAAGTGGAAGTAAAATATTGAATAAAAAAGTTTAACAACTAACTCGGATAAATCTGAAACATTAACACAAAATGTATGTCTTCTTGTGTGTTAAATCATGGACACAAATCTTGTGTAAAGATTTGATACATATGTTTGGTGTTAAAATAACATAAAAAAAATTGAGTGGACCGTTCTGAACATGTGAAATGTGTTAATTTTAACAGAAATTTTTTCACTGTGTAAGCAAGTTACGTTTTGTTTTATTATGTATTTTGATAAACGGGTTACGGTGAAAATGGAAAAAAGAACGATTCGTGAAGGGGAGGGGGAGCAGGGATAGGAATATTGGGCTACCGATATCGATGTTGCTAATATTATATGTGAATAAACAAACTTTAAGCACGTCCTTTTGATGGAATTTTGTACAATGGTAATTTTCAACCGTCCCTACAATTCGACCGGTTTGTAAACATTATCAATTTGTAAACATTGGTGTAGTATATTTAATTAAATGTTGTTTTATGTATCGAAACAACGGATAGTTTTGCAGGTACGGTTTTATCTTCATTATTTGGACGCGAGTACTTCTTGTATCTAATATGTGTTTTGTTAATGTTTACCATAGGTATCGGGCAACGGTTACACTGTATACGAATTCGTACGACTGGGTGACGTGAATTTACTTAAAAACCGATATCCAAAAAAATGGATCCAATTTTTGTTGAGAATCACTGCTTTTAAAATTTCAAATGTTAGAAAATAGACAATTTTGGGTAAATGATTCTTTTTCAATACTGTTTAGATCTTGCTGTGACAATATTTACTTGTTCTGTCTCATAAAAACTGACTTTGTTCAATAATAATAATTAATTTTTTCTACTCCTGTTGAAGAACACCCTCATTATATATCCGTTAATTGTTGAGAAAGTTAAGCATTATTCAAAGGTGTGGAGGAATTTTCATTACTCACTACCTTTTTGACCAATGAAATCACCGTATTGACCATTATTCAATGGGCTGCCTTTTGTTTTGTGTATAATATACGTATCAATTTTTAATTTCAAATATGTTGCGTAGTAACATCTAAGTAAACAAAGTAGCTTGTATTTTGTTTTTATCGTTTATACATATATAAAAATTTAATGAAATTAGAGATTAAAAATTGTATTCTTTTGATTTAAAAATATTCAATTTTATTTAAATAAAAAAAAGGGGTAGAAAAAATATCGTATTCTACTCGCTTGCAATGGCTATTAGTCACTCAGATGTATTACGACACTCGCCTCGCAAGCTCGGCTCGTGTCGCAATTTCATCTTCGCGAGTAATAGCTATCGTTACCAGCTTGTCGAATAATATACTATTTCTAAATTCATGCCTTTTTTCGTACAAATTCGCATAAAAAAATGAAATACTCTGCCTTAAGGTAGTAGTCTGGTAACCTATTTTTAGCGGCAATTTTTTTTTTTGAGAAAGAACAAATGAATAGTTTTGAATTTTTAATGTTTTTATTTACATCTTAAGGTAACAAAAACATTTTTTTTTTTAATAAATTAAATTTTATTTTATTATTATTATTATCACTTGAAGTTGGCGCTTCAAAAAAAGCATGTGGCTGGCCCGGGTGGTTTTGACTCTTAAGGGCACCTGAAATCAAAAATTCTTAATTAGTCTTAATCTATAAATATGTCATTCTCTTCGGAACTAGAATTATGAAATTTAATCGAAAAATAACAAAGTGGCCGACTTACAAAATGGGTTGTAAAATGGAAAGTTAGGGGTGAAAAAAATTGATTCTACTTCCAACGAGAACTACAAGCGTGTCGAATAACCAGTTTAAGTTTCAGAGCAATCGGTTGAATAGCAAAAAAGTTATGACTCGGGCCGACCGTAAAGACCGAGAAAAACGCGTTTAAAGTTTCAAGAACAAATTTTTATAAATAAACTCTTACTTATATTAATCGTCGATGCCCATCCGCTTGCAGCTGCTGGCCGACCTCCAGTAGGTACGCACCTATGAGGCGCTCTCGTTCCTATTTATCTAAAATTCGCTGTAACTTAGTTCCTATTTAGAATTTCGGTCTAAAATTTTCACAGTATATTCTCAATATATTGTACCTTTGAATTACGCAAAAAAAAATTTTCGATCTTTTCAATCCAAGTTACCAAACTACTACCTTAAATTAGTAGCAACTTTTAAAGTAACAGAAGTAGTAAGAACTTTGGTAGTTAGATAAAATTTTGTCTAAAAAAGTACGTTATCAGTTTTTCCAAAGACAAACATTTCCTAAATTGATCCAATCGCTTTATTTCTATTCTTGTCTCACTAGTGAAACAACAATATTAATGGGGAGACTTTATAAATTTCTATACTATACTACAAGATATCCAATTACCTACTTTGTATATATAAATTCCGTACACATACCGTGAATATTTTTCTTTACTCCCCTGTAAATGCACAACATTCCGCCGTAATTAAAATTTATATTAGTTTATTAAAATGTGAAATTACATATATGTAGTATGTACCTTATTCATACATAATATGTATGCATAATAATATGCATATTATAATATTTTTATTATTAAAATAGTAATTATTAATATAAAAATATTAATATAAATGAAAGAAACGTGTTTTGCAAGCATGAATTTTCTTCATGTAAACTATTATACATACTTATGTACTCTGTACTTAACAATAGACAAACAAACAAACCGACAGTCATTTGTTTTTATACTATTTGTTGAAAAAACTAAAATATATACTTTTATACAAATAATGGAGTCTCTTGAAAATTAAATGCGCAGTTATCATCGACTAAAAGATTTATGAAATTAAATGTGTTTCGCTTTTATTTGAATCATTTTAAATATCCGTCTTTTACAAAAGAATGTGTATCAGACTTTCTTAAAAATTACATTTTTTAGCTATACAACAAATTAACTAAAAATGGTACGACATCATTATCAAAAAAACAATGCAGCAAATGAAGCACGAATTTTTTGCTTTTGTTTGGGAATAAGTGCATGGGCAACCAGAGCCGCTTACCCTAAGAAGAAGAGGACGAAGAGTCATATGAACTTACGGGAACATAAGGTTGTAAGTCTAATTTTGCTTGATTTGTTAAAGATGTAATACCATTTTCTAGTTAAATTGAAGTATATATATATGTAAGTTTTTCGCTAGGACATACACTGTTTATAAGATATTCCTTGTCGATAATTTTTGATCACGAAAAGTACACTTCAACAGTCATAATATATTTGGAATGCTTTATGTATATCTATTGGACGCACAGTTTACGAAATATTTACACTCAAAAGTTTACGATAACGAAATATGTAATTGAAAAATATCCATCAAAGTTACTCAGGGCGTTTTCGCGTTGGGGCTACCGTAGCGAGGAGCGACGCTACTTTGTGTTCGTGTACTCGCAACCATTGATTCCGGTGGTCATTAGAGCTATGTTTAAAAATATTTTGAAATGACTAACGCAATATGGCTCCCGTTGACACATAACCGTGCACATAACTTAAAAAAATTTAAATGCCACGTATTATGCCACGTTAATTTTAATAATTCAAACATAAAATTTTTCTTCACTACATTTAAAAATTGCAACCATTTTAAGAGATTATCAAAAAAAAATTTTTTTGAATGACATTTGTATGCTACGCGAACAACTATAGCACCGTATCCATGGGAGCAATGCTTATGCAACGTGAGCATGAATGCTACGTCGATCCGAAGTGATGCCCACGGAAGCGATGAAAGCCACAACGCGAATACACCCTCAGACTGAATTTGGAATCCAAGAATTACATTTTTGCGATTCTCTTACAACATCAGCATCAATACCTGTTAGAAACAAAGTTACTCCTGTCAACATATAAACAACTATTTAAAATGTAAATAGTAGAAAATATCTGACATTGCTCGGGTGAAACGACCGACTGGTTGACTGGTTAATTCACTCATACACTCATCAGCTGAGCTGACAGTCAGTCATCAACGAGCGAGTCAGCAACTCAGCCAGCGACTCGACTGTACACTACCATTGCGTTGTGCTGATGAGTAGGTACTCGTGTTTTGTTAACATTTCATCTCTTCAAGTGTTCACAGAGTTGAGCGAAGTAGTAAAATGAATGTGTGTGTTTGTGTGTGTTGAATGTTGTTGGCGTTTTTGTATATTAGGTGGCGCTGACTCACACACATTCAAACTGGTTGGCATAGCATTTGTTTTGAATGAAACAACGAAATGTCACTATTGAAAATGTTGTTGAGGTTTTGTGTGTAATTTTACATTATTATGGTGTACAATCACTGGCAAAAATGAATGGTGTTGGTTTTTTAAAATACAAAAATGTATTATTTTTATTATGCTATACTAAAATATGGTATAAATGTATCACCGAGAAAAATTGTGAGACAGATCGAACAAATGAATAAATTCTTGATTTACTCTCGATTTTCGTTGAGAGAGAACCTCATGACGATCCCTTATCCCTATGCTTGGTTTTGCGTGTTTAATTATGGTAAAAATGAAAAGAATTGCATATCATTCTAATAGTTTTCTTACGCTTTTTGAGGGATTGAAAAATTTTAGTAAACTTGAGTAATTTTAGTAAGTCATCAAATTAAAAATTTCGTTTTTTCTCAAATGAAGTCTTATAGAAGTGAGCTAAATTTGGGTGGGTGATTGTTAGATTTAGGGTAATTTAGGTGTGAACTTCTCATTTCTGGTATTAAAACAACGAAATTCCTATTAGAAATATGACTAATATGACCTAGAAGTCTGTTTTCTGGTAATTCTAAATTCTTATAGTTCTGACAAAAATGGAAAGAGAGAGATTGAAAATCTATAACTCGCTTCCAGTCTTATCATTCCGTTGCTGTATTTACGGTTTTTAAGGCATTGAAAAAAATTTTAGTTCTGATGACGTCATCAAATTTTTTTTTTCAATTTAAGCTTTGTGGAAGTGATTTGAGTTATATATTGATTGTTTGAATCAAAATAATTTGGGTGTGAAATTTTTGTTTTTGTCATCAAAATAATAAAATTCAAATTTTGGCAGGTATGTATTTCATCTTTGTGACCTTGCTTTTATTAGTGGGCACACAATGAAATACACTTCCCCTTCTATTTAAAAGCTTTTATTTAACTTGCTATGTTAGTATGTTGGTTTATATCAAATCTTGGAATCAAAATTTAGACAGCTTCTAATTGAGCTAGAGGTCTCAAATTTTGCATACGTGTCTCACCTTGATGACAATGCAGTATTGTATAATTAGTTTTTCCCTAAATTGCCTCAAACCAAAATTGTTGCTTTTTAGTCCTATGCAACTTTTTGGCGAACTGTCAAATATTGTCCATTGATTTTACATTGCAATTTTTTGTTCCCATAGTTATGTCTGATTAGGGTAAATTAACCGATTAAAATGTAAGTAAAAAAATTACTTCTTTATTTTTTTTTAAAATTAATTGTAATCAGACTAAAGAGTAGAAAATAAAATAAAGTAAAAAAAATGTTTTTTTAAGAAAAAGCTTTCAAGCGATCAAGTTTGATAAGTACTGAAAAGTAAAATAGCTACACTTATATCCAAAACAGAAATAATTAATGATAACGCCTCAAGCTTTTATAAATTAGTAGTTATTTCATTTTTTTAGCCCATTTTTAAATAAAAGCTTTTTCTTAAAAAACATTTTTTTTTACTTTAATTTTTTAGGATACTTTAATTCTAATATTCTAAAAAACTTGAAACACAATTTGCGTTTTGTGCTTGCAAAAACTTTTATATTTAAGAATTCAATTAATTTACACAAATAATTTTTTTTTTAAAAACGGAAGTTTAAAACAGTAAGACGAAACCACTAACAACAAGATAAAATAGGAATTTAGAACACTGTCAACTTTCTACTAAGGAAACTCACAGTTACCGTGAAAGCGGATTTATTTGCAACTCCAGGAAACACTCAAGTGAATTTTGTGAGCTGCTGTGTAAGATGTTTATAATTTATATTTCATTATTCTCTTTCCAGTTTTGCACCGGTGGTGTTTTAGAATAATGTACTTTTTAGAACTAGAAGAACTAGAATATAATTATTACTGACTTATTATAATATATATTCATAAAACATGAATATTATATGTAATAAAAACCTCGTGTAGATTTTGTCTAGCACAAATTTTGAATTAAAAAAAAAATTAATACGTACTATGCGGGCACAACGAACTTTCTTTGTTGACTCTGGAAAGCATTGTTGTGGTAGAGGTGACTTTTTGTGTACGCTAGCCCATATGATTTTTTCTCGTCGAAACAGTTTTTCGGTCACTAAACCGCAAATAAACTACCGTGCCTCCTTTTGACAAATGATCCCTTTAAGTGCAACGTGAAGAAGTAGATGACATTGGATCTGAGTCAGTCATACATCTAACTAGCTCAATTACAAAAATTGGATATGTTCGCCTGTTACACGTCGATTGTAGTATGAGCACAGTAATTTTTATAGGAATTACTCTCCGTGCATAAATAATCAAAATATTCTAGTCAAAATTTTTTAAAAAACGTTTTATCCCTTTCCTGTCAGACGATACTTTTGAGTACTAATTAATTGACCCACCAATTTAGCACCCATTTGAAAATATCGAAATGCATTCCGAAGTGTCATTTGACATTAGTGTCAAAAAAATATCACTAACAATTAAAAATAATTCCAATTTGTTGACCAAATAGTACTCTGAAGTATCAACAAGTATTTTAGACGAATTTATTAATGATTTGTTAAAATAACATAACCTAAAACTTCTGGTACTGGTAAGTACCGTCGATCAGTTATGGGCTAAAAACTGTTGCGCAGGAATGGGTTAAGTCAATACCTACAACGATACCAAGTTTTTAGCACTAGTAGAACAATATGACGCAAACAATATGATTACATCTGAAATTTGAAACAAGACCCCAAAAAACGTTTCTAATATTAAAATAATTAAAAAATTTTCAGAATCATTTCCATTTTTAATAAGATTATAGATAATTATATTTTACACTAATTTCACCATCATTATTATATAAACAAATTTAAGAGATTCAAAATTATTTTTATTCATTTTGCAAACATCTAATTGCCATTTATATTCCACTGTCCTTATTATTTCAAAATTTTCCATGCCCGAACACTTACGTTCAATTGGCCGACAAATGGTCGTTGAAAAAAAACTTTTTGAATGTTTTCATTTGTATTGTTATTAAACTCAAGGGTACTCTAGCCACACGAATGATACGCACTACGAAGGCAAAGAAAATGATTCAAATAAAATTTAATTCTATATAAATATATTATATTTTAATTGCTTCCTTTTGTTCGTCGGATAACACGAGAACATCGAAATTTGTTCGAGAAACTTGGAAATTATCATTATCATTCGATCGTTGATAATTATTTTAATATTTCGAGAAAAAAATACAAGAATACTTTATCTTATTAATGTTATTTTATTTATTTTTATTAAAATTCGCTATCATTAACGAAGATAAAATAAAACTCTACTTTTATTATCGTACCAAATAAATATAAGTACAACAGAACTTTTTTTTATGCGGTTTTTAAAATGGATGGCCATTAAAGTGCATAATGTGAATAAAAAGTAAGAGAAAGTAAGAAATTTAAACATTAACTTGCGGTAATTTATCGATAAAAATACTTATTGATTGTTTTTAAGCATTTAATCAGTAAGTACATAGAATAAAAATATAAGTCACTGCATCATTAAGTCCTTTTTATATACATTGTATTTATCGAAATTTTTGTAATATTATAATAAAAACTAAATAAAATGTTCTCATGTGCGTAAATTAATGCTTTATCTTGTTTAGAAAAGCCACTTCTAAGGGAATCGTGAAGTTTTGAGCGTTTTATGTATTTTCTGTGAAACCTTTTTGTGTGTGGTAAGTTTTTTTTTACAGTCTGGAGCAAACCTTTTTACACTCAGTTATTTATGAAAAAAATATAGTACACTATATAATTGTATTATTGAGTTATAAACTTTTTTTACATTCTATACAACACCTCTGAAACTTTTTTGAAATTACAGTAAAACTCCTCATAAATTATATCTTCATAAGCTATAAACTTTTCGTAATGATTCGTCGAAATGATTCCATAAATGTTTCGATTTGCTCATTTTAGAACGAAACGTTAAAAAAGTACTATTGAAAAAACTGTAGGATATTTCGAAAGAGAATCTGAAAACTAGCTTAGGGCTAAATGAATTTTTCATTGGATTGGAAGTTGTTGCTATTTATAATTCGATCAATTTAGCTCTAAAAATAGTAGTAAAGATACAAAAATTAGAGGAGAGCTGAAAATTGCCATGAATGTTCGAAACACCATTATAAATAAGTGTTGCAAAGTCCTCATCGATCTTGTACGTGAAAAAATTTTTATTCAAGTTCAAAGGTTTCAAAAATGGGTTTTTCGCGTTTTTCAGCAAAACGGTAAGTTTTATCATAAAATTAGGTCAGACAGAAATTGTAGATCATATGTCTATAAAAAATGTTCCAATACTTTTTTTCCTAAGAACCACCGCTTCTGAGATATAACTATTATAAGAGTTGAAAGAGGATTCGTATGGTACCAATGAGGATATAACTATTATAAGAGTTGAAAGAGGATTCGTATGGTACCAACGAGGAGACATGTGATGCATCGCTATTGAGGCAATTTACTTGCACCCAACAAGAAGAACAAGAACAAGAAGGAGAAGAACAAGAAGAAGAGGAAGCTGAAATATTAGACGATTATGAATCTGACGAATAATTTCCCTCACTTTTTTTAAATCTATACCGCTTTTATCATTCTCAAAACTAATATTTTTTATTATTCAATAGTTTTAAATTAAACAGGATTACCATAGACCGTGGAATAGATCTACCGGGGAAACCCTTTAAAAAAAATCCGCTAAGTACACTATCTTACAGGTGGCGTGGAATTAAGATATTTTTTATAGATAATTATATGATCTACAATTTTTGTCTGACCTAATTTTATGATAAAACTTACTGTTTTGCTGAAAAACGCGAAAAACCCATTTTTGAAACCTTTGACTTGAATAAAATTTTTTCCACCTACAGGATCGATGAGAACTTTTCAACACTTATTTATAATGGTGTTCCGAACATTCATACCAATTTTCAGTTCTCCCCTAATTTTTGTACCCTTGCATGTGTAAAAATTGACCGGTGTATTATTTCACAATTTTAGGTTTTAATTCAAGATAAATTTCATGAAACCTGAAATCTAACCGATCTTAACCCAAACCGAAAATTTTTGTCAAATTTGGAACTAAGAGTTTCATTCAGACTTCCATCCTAATTTTTTTCTATTTCCTACAATTCTATGGTACTTTTCCATATGCCATCTATTACATTCATTAGTAATATTCGCTCTATGTTGTTACTATTCAGACAATGTTTAGAAAATTTTTATAAATTAGCATTTACATTATCGTTGTGAAAAGAACTATCTCATCTGACACATTTAAATAAATAAATTTCTTTTATTTTTCAAATGTTTTTTTCCTATTCAGTTAGCGCAAAAAGTAAATTAAACATACACGCTTTTTTCAAATCATTATACCTACGAGCGCACAACATGTAGTTCCCACAATTTCCGAATGTATTTGTAAATTAAATATAATCATTAATTTTATGGTAGATGTAATTTTTTCAAAAAAAGAAAAAAAAACTAGTAAAAACGTTGACTTTGAATAAAATAAAAAAATATAAACAAAATATTACATATACCTATATGTATATCTATAAAACATAGACGACAGACATATAGCTATGTATCCTACTATGTAAGGTATCTGCCTTGTATTCGAGTATATCTGTGACGACTATACTATGTATATGTGAAGCAATTAACGTAACATAAACATAAAAAACATTGCTATAACGAAAAAGTTACTCGTTCGTTTAAATAAACCAACCGACATGAAACGACAACGACAACATCGGTAAGCCGGTGCCGTGCCGGTATATCGGTAGATACCGCCGAAGTTCAACCGTAAATTTCCTTTTTCATCGTACATAGGAGTCATGAGTATAAGATAATAATTTGTTTCGTTACTTTTCACCATACAAAAATATATAACGTATGCTATACAGGATGCCTGTCGCAGCATCCTGCATAGCATAGCGAATTTTCGCTTTAAAAAATCAGTTCTTATCAGAATCCCATTTACAAAATGAAAAAACTTTTGATTTTTGGCAAATTTTTTGCAAAAAACATATTTTTTTAAGGTTTCTGGCATCATATTTCCTAAAAATTGGATGTTTTGTTCAAGACTGATATAACACATAAATGCATACATACTCGTATCGAAGTACATACATAATTATACATATATACATAGGCGGGATTACTAGAAAAATATTGGGGGTGGGCAAGAACAAGATACATCAATCTGACACTATTTGCTAAACAGGTAGGCCAGTTACATGTTATTGTCCATACCCATTTTTCTTACTATAGCTTACTACGGGCAAGCCATCTCCGTAGTTACAAGAGTAAACAAACCTTTAATTACTATAGTAAATACCACAATTACACAAAAATTCTCTAATTTTCATGTATTTTGCCAGTGACGTTCAACTAGATAAAAAGTATAATTTAAAAATGGATAGCAGATTTTGTATTTAAAGTAAGTAAATATTCGCCAATCCACTTTCGTCAAGACGAAGTTAGTTATATTCGATTTCCGAAAGCACACGTTTGTAAATATTTTTCTTTTATACGTACGTCTATCATATAAACCTATTTAGGTTGCAATTTTTTAATAATTAGATTTTACGCATTATTTTTTTTTTTTTATATTTATCATTATCATTATTAGTTATATATGCATTTAAATATTAGGACCAAAAAACTAGCGAAACTGGCTAACCTGTATAGTATAATCTACTAATCAATCAAATGATCTTGGGGCAAGGAATATATTTAATATAAAAACCACCTTGAGAGATTTTTAGAATAGCAAACCAGTTCAAGTTGACAAATGCTTGACTTAATTTCTACATCCTCACCGTTTTTCTTCCCCCATATTATGTTAATAAATTTTATTCAGGTTTTTAATTTTTTATTCGCACAAATATTGGGGGGCAGTTGCCCTCCTTTGCCCCCCTGCCCTAAATCAAGTGTATGCATACATTATATATATATATATATATATATATATATATATATATATATATATATATATATATATATATAATTTTAATGAATGTAATTTTGAGTTTTTAGGGACCTCAAAATAAATTTCTATCATGACCTCAGTGCCTATAATAACTAAATTTCGATTCGAAAATTCGCTAAGAGTCAAATGATCATCTTTAGTTTCATACTTTGAGGATTCCTTCTAGATAAAAATAACATTGTAAGATTTACATATATCATGGCGGGAGTTCTGGGTATTGAGTAATGTGGTTAAATTATTTGATAAAAATAAAATTGTAAGGTATTCTTTTGTGGATAGGAATGTATGTAAAATGTATATAGACTATATATCTATGAATACCGACGGCTTCACCCACACCCTGACATTTATTTAATTCAAAAAACTACCGAAACTTAATGTTTTTAAATGTTGAATAACTAATTCGAATGTTGCTAACGGTACCGGGTGCCTCACGAAATATAATGCGTAGATATATATAGAGGGTCATATCAAAAGAATTTTATTTATATATTGTTCGTAATTTTATGTTTCCTATTTATTAGTAAAAAGAATAGTTGTGTTGTGACGTTATGTACACATAAGTGACATTATAATTTTCTTTAAGTATTGTTTTTTCAAAATGTGTTTTGTCCACGACTAAACGAACCAAAACGTGTTTTGTCCAATTCGTCTGTTCAAACAATATAAAGGCGGTTTCCTTCATAATAGAAAACATTTTAACGAAAAATCAATTTAATTGTACTTGAAATCATGTAATCTATAAGAATAACACAACCTGAACAATGCAAATATTTAAATAATACGTTGAATAGTTGGTGTTGGAATTTTTCAATTTTCTTTCAAATTGGACACTTCCGGTGAAAAGAGCATTAAGTTAATGGTTACTTTAAAAAGAAATGTTTCCTGTAAATATTTGCGGGAAAGTATATATTTTTGAATTGAAATAGATGATGCAGAACAATTTATTTTATATTTCAAATTTAGGCAATAATTTCTGAATTTATAAATCTTTTTTATAATCTATTTATCTAAACTTATCTAAATATTTATCTATTTATCTAAATTTATAATCTATTTAGAAATAGTTTTATGACTCTTATTCGCTCAAAAACCCCCGTATTTACTTGCGCTCTTCGGACACGCGCTCTCTGAACACGTAATCGAATAGTTTTTGGTGATTTTCCAACATTTTGGTAACTGTAACAAAATATCCTTTGAATTGTCACTTCACATTAAAATTTTTTTTTGATTTTTTGAAAATTTCACTATATTAATCTACTAAGTCTCAACAATTCGTTGAGCCTGCGTATACTTACTATAGATTGCTTATAAGTAAGCACTCTGTCCAGAAATAATTATTTAACTTTATTCTTTGCATCGTATTTACAAATTAGTGATGACTCATGAAGATATTTAAGAGAAAATTTATAATTGAAACATTCCAAAATATAACTCAAATAATTGATAATAACTTTTGCAACAAAATTTCCGACAATAGCAGCAGCTTCAAGATTATGTAAAATAGATATATAATATTTGTAAACTGTCATATGTCGTAAGGTTTTCGAATCATTTCGGTCGATGTGCATTGGCAACATTACAATTTGTAGAGGTAAGCAGGAATTTACATGAATATTATTAAGGGTATATTACGTTTCAGGAAACGTTGGACGAAAGCTGTGATATTGACTGTATTAAGACAGTCGGTAGTATCGATTTTGTTAATTTTTGAGCTACATGAAAATGTGGTTAGGATTTTTTGTAGTTTTATACAATACGTAAAAAGTTAAATTAAAAAAAAATGATGTGATTCGGTCTTACTGCGTTCAGTTTTTTCTGAAACAAACTATACACTTACGACGAACGTACAAACTCGTTGATTCACGGTTGTATGTAATATGTTGAACATATAACCAAAACAAACACCTAAACTGATGACACAGTCTTTTGATGGTGATGTTTGCGCTGATAACTTTCCACAGAAGTGGAAATATAGTTTTAAAATATTTCCATTTGTAAATTTGTTGAATATTATTCCTGCATATACATCCATAGCATTTCATTTATTCAACATCACCCATACTACTTGCTAGTTGGTTTCAGTTTTTCAGTTTTTTGCTATCTGCCATATTTTTGCATTTTTTTTTTATATTTTTTATTCAATTTATGTATTATCGCTTTGATATTTTGTAATGTTATTGAGTTGCTCGTCAAATTGTTACCCTTTTGGTATTAATGACGAGCTCAGTTCGTTTATTAAAACTAAATTTAATCAAAAATTCACGTGGTAGGCTGTTGTATGCTGGTACAGATGAGGAGGAGGGGAGTAGCAACGTGTGGTGGTTTTGTTGGAAGCCGAGTCGAAAGTGACTAGGATTCTGGGTTAAAATAGCCAGCCCCTATTTTTACGTACGATAGTACGACAATCTAGGTGATGTGTGCTCTGGCTAACTGTGAGATAATAGAATCATTAGATCAGGAAGTCATCGTGTTCGTGCTTGTCGAAGATGTGTGATTTGTTGTCGCGCAAAAATTATGGTTTCTAAAAGGTTATACAGGGAAGGATTTTATGGTTTTACACCAAAAAAACACTATTGTAAATTTTAATCCATTTTTAATAAGCTGTTTTCATAACATGAGTATTATAGAAACAACTTCCATCCGATTGGCTGACGTTGAACACTGACACATTAAAATTTACATATTTTTATAAATTTATGATAATTAAAAAACCGTTTCCTTTTTTATACCTGGAAATTTTACTAAACGGAACGCCAAAACAACGGGTTTTCTCAGAAAAGTATTGTCGAGGTGCTGTTTTAACAATTATACTAGACTCGAATGAACCTCCATTTTGAAAGAATCGGAAGCGGAATCGGCATTGGAATTGGAACTTTTCTGAGTTGGAGTAGAAGCTGTGTAACATTCTTGTTTACACTCATACTTATACAGGATGTTTTGATAAAACATACATATATATATATATATATATATATATATATATATATATATATATATATATATATATATATATATATATATATATATACAATTCACACATATTATCTGTCTATCCGCCTGCATATACAAAATACGATGTTGTTTGATCTGAAAAATGTCCGATACTTATATATATATATATATATATATATATATATATATATATATATATATATATATATATATAGGGTGTAAAACAAATAACTTTCGTCCTTTTGTGGGGTGACTCATAGCACCCTGTGGACACTAAAACCGCAGGAATTTTTTCGAAATTAACAGTCACATAACCCCTCAAAAGGATAAGAGTTATTTCCCTTACACCCTGTATGTATATATATATATATCATATATATATATATGTATATCTATGTGTATATATATATATATATATATATATATATATATATATATATACAGGGTGTAAGAGAAATAACTCTTATCTTTTTGAGGGGTGACGCGACTGTCAATTCCGAAAAAATTCCTGCGGTTTTAGTTTCTATAGGGTTATTTACTTATTTCTCTGTCACCCTGTAGAAATATGAAATGGTACAAACAAGTATATTGAAGGGGGTAATGCATTTGCTATGCTATTATTCTTTGTGACTGTTTGTGTTAGGTATTTGCAGACATATATTTTTGTGTTTTTGATTTAATTTGAAAAATAATTGAGAATGTTTTTTTTTCTCTGATAATTATTATATAATGCTTTTAACATTAAAAAATATTATAAAATATTAATTAGTAATTATTGTATAAGCTTTTTTTATAATACGATTTTAATTAGAAAAAATTAATTTGTTTGGTTACGCAAGAGTGGAAATAGTGTTTTGTGTAATATTTGAAGTGTTGGATGAGTTGCAGGTCAAATAATGACTAAATTCCGAGAAGGTCTATCATTTGTTGTCGTAAATTAATATTGGTTAATTGTGAAAATAGTTTTCTGGAATTTTCGTTACATTTATTTTTACTGTAGTTGGATTGATATTATTATGCGATAGTGGTATCATACTAAAGTTATTGGCTTCGAAATGTTTGCAACACCACCTGACGAGATAAAGTCCAACAAAATTTGAATGAAATAATTCGTTTTTTATACGTAACGTCCAAAGAAGTTTATAATCACCTAACAACATATACCGGTTCCTTCAACTAATAATTAATGTCTTATACGTACAATACTGTAAAATTTCTTGGTTCTTTCATAATTTAATGGTCGACTTTATTTTATTTAAGGGGGTATTCTAGTCTAGAATTTCGAAAAAATTGATTTTTTCATATTTTTAAAGTTCAGACGTTTAAGAATAAGCCTCTAAAAGGATTTACGGAAATTCGAACTATTTTCGGAGTTATGGTTAATAATTATAAGCAAATACTTTACTTTGCAAAATACCACTTTTATTTTCGAAACAATATTGTCACAGTTTCAAAAATAAAAGTGGTATTTTGCAAAGTAAAGTATTTGTTTATTATTTACAAATATGGAATACCATAAAGTAATGCTCAAATCTATTAATGTTATGGTTATATTTTTCCTGTGTACTGTGTATCTCTTCAGTGTTAAATTCAAACAACCAAGTTTCAGTTTAGCTGAATGATAAGTGAACATATGAACACTGCGTGTGTTTAAATGCAAACAAAAGTTTGTCATACGTAGTAATTTTTCACAAGTACCTAGTCGATAATATTTGAAATTGAAAAAAAATCATAAATTTAGTCTTTGAACCAGCTAAAATATTCAGTAAAAAAATCAACGAATATTAAAGTGTTACTCTCACTTTAGAGGATATGATATTGTTTTCACTTATTTTCAATATTATAGAGTCATCAAAAATTTGCCCACACTTGTACGAATTATTGAAAACTATTAACTTTTCGCCTGCTGTCTCATATTATACAACTATCACTAATACGTACACATGCACATAATATATTTAATTACAGTTTGATTATAGTTGTATTGCTTGACGCGGTGTGGCGCGGCGCGGCGCGGCTCGACACTGCTGCTATTTACTATGGTTCTATTGTAATTTAATCTAACAGATTACTATAGTTTAATTAGTTGTGGTTACAGTATCATTTTCCACGACTCGGAAAATCATCTGTTCAAACAATTTTCATTAATAGTTTCATTTACACTACATTTCACCAATTTCGACATTTACGTACGTTGGGGAGTGAGAGTGGGGAGGGGGGGCGACAGAGTATGAAAATTTATTAATTTTAAATGTGATAAAGTGAAAAATCAAAATAATGTGAAACCACGTAATATGAAATATTGATTAAATTTTGAAATATTATAAATTGTTTCTGATTTAAATTATATAAGTAGTTGGATTATATTTGTGTTTAATCATAAGTTAGGTACGCTAATAATTAACTATTGTTTTTCTGAGCAGACATTTTTGTGCATTCGATCTGAAAGTAGAAACGTTCCAGCCAATTTTTCTAACGAATATAACACTTTTAGTACTATTTAATAGAAAAGTTTCAAAATATTGTACACGGAGAGAAAATTCATATAAAAATTACTGTGCTCAGCACTACAATCGACGTGTAAAAGGCGAACATATTCAATTTTGTACGGTAAAAATATAAAAATTATAATTAATCATAGAAAATTTAAAGGATAGAATATTGTTTCCGTAATATTAATTCCGTAAAATTTTAAAACAGCACAGTAAAAAGTTCCATTGCCGACAAAAAAATATTTTTTTTTGTTTCTCTTACAAAAATTACCATGCTGTATTATAATATTTGAAATGCTATCTGCTAATAGTAGAAAGAAAAAAATAGAAAGAAGGTTGTGTTTTTTGTGAACGCTGTTGAAATGTACCTCACTCATAGCAAGTCACATAGCCAACCATAGGTTTGGACGACCAACTTGGTCGGACGGGTCGGACCAAGCACCTTGATCCATTAGACTGTGTTACAAGCAGCAAGCAGTATTCATTACACTGTGTTAGAGGACGGGGATGTCACTGTTTAATTCATCATTTTGTTACTTCACTATCTTTAGTATTACAATATATTGTTGGCAATCATTTTTGTATGCATCATAAAGTTCTTACAGGTTCGAAGTTTTTATAGGTACTGTCCAAGCAACATAAGGTTGCGGGTCAAATGCGCAAATAAAAGAGTGCGACAACAAGAATTAAACTATAACATATATGCATAAGAGTGTGATAAAAGTTGTGCTAGCACATTAAATTTTACCATGCTAGCACATATTTTTTATTTTGGTTGTCGATCGCGCACGCATTATAAGAGAGCATGGTAATTTTTCTAAAATTTTGTCTACAAAAATTATATGATTTTTCTCTCCGTGTAGGTACGCAATCCATTCGAGAAAATTATTTTACTAGATTCACAGACTTCTTTTACAGTCTTCTAGAATTCCTGTTTCCTTCCATTTTTGTTACACTACATACATACTCATATCTTATTTCTAATTTAGTTATTATTGTTTTAACGTTGTTCCTACTGTAAGAAGATTCTTTTCATAATTAAATTTCTTGTGGAATTCCTTTTTACTGTTTTCTTTGTTAATTATTAACTTAACAACGTTTGTTAATAATTCTCTTAAAATATTTTACCGTCTTTTTAAATAAGCTGCTTCTTTATTTATCAAAAAAAAAAAAAAAAATTATAATACCTACTTATTATTCTAGGATTATTTTTTGTAGTACTTATACCAATAGCGAGTCCGACCAAAAGCGTGGTCCGGTGTAAAGTGAACTTGCAAGGATTTGAAACAAATTTCGTACAACAGTATAATAATTTATTGTATTTCGCTACTTCTACATCATATAAATTCGTACAGTTAGGGGTTTGACAATTCTGAACAAGTAGTAAATTCTGGTCGGACTGTGGTCGTTTAACAAAGTTACCGACCTAATATGTTTTAAACAAATATAAAATTCTTTTATGAAAAATTTCAGCTAAAAATGAATGTATTTTATTTCGTTTTCGTAAACCTTTTGGCATAGAACCGCCGTAACTTTAATATTTTTGGTACGGAACCGCTATATATTTGATATAGAACTGCTGTAACTTTACTACTTTTGATGTAGAACTGCTGTAACTTCCTACTTTTGGTACAGAAGTGCTGTGATCTTACTACTTTTGACATAGAAGCACTAATTAATGTAGTCTTATTTGACTTTATGGAGCGGCATGGTAAATTTTAGGTACAGTCTGTCACACAAGAGCGTCGTCTTCATATTTAGAAGAAAAATTATTATTTCTCAGAAATGAATAAATCGACTCAAAGCACACTTCGTGCGCCAAGTTAGTACTTCTCCCGCATGAGTAATAAAAAATAAATTAATATCGTCCTTCAATAGTTACATTTAAGTTTTTAATTTTCCAGAATCAGCCAGGGAAGTCTTCAGAAACGCAGGACCTCTCTGGCTATACCTAAGAATAAAGTCGCCTTCTAACATACATAATTTTCAAAATTTACTAACAGTAATAGAATAAGTAGAGACCTAAGTTATGTCAATTAAAATTATTGAAGATAATAATGACTGACATGTTAGATATACTAATCCGTATTTGGCCTAACCATGACAACCATAATAATGATTATATTTGTTTAATGTCATTTTGTAACATAATAACTATACACTATAGTGACGTAATTATAAAATAGTGATTGAAAACGAAAAATTCTGATCCATTTAGAAGCACACTGTATATAATATTAAAAAACAATTTGGAGACAACTTTTTCCCGTTGATTCTTAATTAAAATTGTTGTACCTAATTAAATTTTGTTTGTACTCTTGCAAACTTGGTATACCTACCTACATATATATTCAACTTTTTCTCAATATTTTGTGCTACAAGTATATTTTATTTTTGTTAGTGCGGTTCCACCTTTTCTATGTTTGGTACTGGACCAGATAATTATGTGTCACCTGTAACATTAGTGTCGTAAAATATTTTTACTGTTACCAGTTTTTGTATATTTTATCAACAAACTAATTTAGCCTTTTTGTGTGTAAATAAAATTTGGTAATTTTTTGATAACATGAAAATGTTTATATAGAATTAAAAAGAAATTGTTACTGATAATTTTAAAAGGTAGGCTGTTGTAGATAAGGTGAAGGTTTTTCAAATAAATGTGTCTGCCTTGAATTTCTACATATTTTTCACAAATATTACGCTTAAAATGAATTTATTTTAGCAATTTTTTAGGATACTGTACCATAAAAGGTAGCAAAAGAATTTTTATGGTCAGTCTGTCCGTTTATTTCAGCTCCGTAGAGAGGCCGAGGTAGCCATGCTTTTAAAGTTTAAACCCCGGACTTGCCGGGGGCTTCGACAGACATCGAAAAAATAGAAGTAAGCTTTTAAATTCGCTGCTAAGTTTGTCACAACTGTTATTGCTGTGGGGCTCGTCTCAGCCCCATACGGTCTTAGTCTGTCGGGCACCAGCATTGGACTGGTAATTTATTATAAATGAAAAATATCTTCACCAGACTTTTTTCATGTAGTTGGTCCGAAAAACGATTTTTCAAAGGATTTTAACGAAACTTCTCTACACGGAGAGAAAATTCATATAAACATTACTGTGCTCAGCCCTACAATCGACGTGTAAAAGGCGAACATATTCAATTTTGTACGGTAAAAATATAAAAATTATAATTAATCATAGAAAATTTAAAGGATAGAATATTGTTTCCATAAAATGAGTTCCGTAAAATTTGTAAAACAGCACAGTAAAAAGTTCCATTGCCGACAAAAAAATATTTTTTAATTGTTTTTCTTACAAAAATTACCATGCTGTATTATAATATTTGAAATGCTATCTGCTAATAGTAGAAAGAAAAAAATAGAAAGAAGGTTGTGTTTGTTGTGAACGCTGTTGAAATGTACCTCACTCATAGCAAGTCACATAGCCAACCATAGGTTTGGACGACCAACTTAGTCGGACAGGTCGGACCAAGCACCTTGATCCATTAGACTGTGTTACAAGCAGCAAGCAGTATTCATTACACTGTGTTAGAGGACGGGGATGTCACCGTTTAATTCATCATTTTGTTACTTCACTATCTTTAATATTAGAATATATTGTTGGCAATCATTTTTGTATGCATCATAAAGTTCTTACAGGTTCGAAATTTTTACAGGTACCGCCCAAGCAACATAAGGTTGCGGGTCAGATGCGCAAATGAAAGAGTACGACAACAAGAATTAAACTATAACATATATGCATAAGAGTGTGATAAAAGTTGTGTTAGCACATTAAATTTTACCATGCTAGCACATATTTTTTATTTTGGTCGTCGATCGCGCACGCATTATAAGAGAGCATGGTAATATTTCTGAAATTTTATCTATTGTACAAAAATTATATGATTTTTCTCTCCGTGTAGACATTTATGTAATACCAATAATACGAGCTTATACTGAAAAAAAAACTAATCGCCCCATTTTTGAGAAAAACCGTTTCAAAGTTTTGTAATTTTGACACGGACTATGTAGGAAGTTGACATATTAACACGAGTTTTTTGAATAAAATGAAAAAGTGTCAAAGGAATTTAATAAAAATTTAATATGTTATAAAATACAAAGTTACAAACCATATTTAATAACAAATAAAAATTATTGACCGCTCCGTTTTTGAAATATAATTTATAAACATCATTTTACAACGTTTTTACAACGCGTTTTCAACAATGCTTTTATATTGTCAAAACATAAGTACGCGGAACTTCAAAAAAATAAGTAGTATACAAAAATAATAACTGAAGAATATTAATACATTATTTAATTTTTGATAAAAGAAAATCTTTTCGCAGAGGTATACTTTTGTACCTGACTATCTCGCACCAAATACCTTAACTATGAGGCATCTTATTACTTTGGAGTTTTCGATGTTCTTTTTCGTAATACGTCGAATGACTAACAGATCTTGTAACCGTACTATATGTCTATTGTTTTCAATTTATACACTACTGAACATATACATAGTGGTGTGCTATTGAGACAAGATCATTCCCCTCATTATCAGACCAATTTGTTTCTTTGTATACCACAGTTCGCTTTTTTTTTTAATTATGAAAATGAGGCTATTATTATAAATTATTGTATAGTGATAGATTATAGTGTGTGTACATCGTCTTTTTTTTATGCATGCTGTTCAACTGTGTGTAGACACATACAGTTCACGACAAAATAAAATGGTCACAGTTGATATTATGGAGTTTCGTCATAAGTTTCAAAATTGTGCAAATTATGCGAAATCAATGAAAACTGAATTCCAAATGTTGTATTAAAGGGGGGGGGGGAATTGGGCATGAAAAAGGCCCATTTTTAAGAATTTTTTCAGATGCTGCAGGTAATATAAACTTATTTAATCGATCGTAACATTATAGTACAACAATTGAACATTTTCTTAATTTTTTAAAACAAAATATAAATAATTAAATCAGCGGGTGCAAGTTTTCGGATGCGCCTCGAAAAAAGTTGTCTGCCGGTGAACAATATAACTCATGGGTGGATCATCCAAAATAAAAATAAAAAATGGTATCATTAGATAACCACTTTCCTAAGGTATCCCTAGGAGGAATTTTTTTTCGATTTTCTAATTTTTGGTGACACTTAGAAGTGAAAACACCGATTTTCATCTAAAAAATGGACGTATTTGTTACTGTAAAATTAATAATTATGGAAAATAAAAAAAAAGCTCCCAGGTCCCATTTATGTGAGAAAGCTGTATACAAAATTTCAAATAGTCGGTCGAGTAGATTTTGATTTAAACTGTTCACCGGTTTCAAAAATGACAAGTGTCAGAAAATCGCTTTAAAGTTTTGTATGCAAATGCAATATTAAATATGAAAATTTTTTCATACCTACGTCATTGCTTGTAGTATACATTAGTATACTTACAAATAGCCATCGATGAGTAAAATAATTTTACTCATCGATGAGTAGAGACAAGAGGATGAGTAAAATTAAAGTTTTGTATATCTGAAAATGCAATATTAAATATGAAAATTTTTTCGTACCTACGTCGAATTTTTGTAAGTATATTGGTATACTTACAAAGAGCCATCGATGAGTAAAAGAATTCAGGGATTTCGAGAGCACAAAGCCATGTACCTGCTGGGTAGGGATACAAAAACGTATCGGAGCAACAAACGCTCAAAATTCTATATCTTAGTTAGTTTTACTCCGATTTGCTTCAAATTTTGACACAACAATCTTAAGATGTTGTACAGTCATATGAAACAATAAAAAAATGGAAAAAGTTTTTGAATACGTTATTTATCCTTATTTATAAGTTTCGTTTTAATAGGTGATGCCGGAAGCCTTAGGGACAACTAGACATAGTGTATGGGTTAGTAATAAATTGAGGATAAATATTTAAAATGGTTTAGAATGAGGGGCCAAAACAACAACATACTGCTAATTACTTTTTCGGTATTTTTTCAGTATCTTTTTTTTAACCATGTAACAATCTATCTTAAAATTTTTCTCCGATCGGGCATCCGATCGAATCTGAAAAAATTGTAAGCTATCAAATAAATTTTGTGACGCACTGTATTTTATTTATCATGTCATATATACGTATGTCCATGTTATAACTACAGTACATAACTGCATACCCTCTGTGACGGATAGATAGATATATCATGAAGTATGCACTAGAAGCTTTTTGATAGCACATATCATCTAACACACATACATCACTTTTGATAAGAATAACAATACGTTTGAAAATAAGGTGCGCAGTGTCCATCTATCCAAATATTTAAATTTTTGAGTTGCTAACAGAATTAATTACATGTTTCGATAGTCTATACCTTTAAAAATAACATATTAAAATTTCAAGTGTATAGTTTTTGAGTTACAGCCATCCGAAGCGAGGATTCTGATTTTCATTGTTAACTTTGAGGTATTGAGAAATGTATAGAGGTTGATAGTTCGGTAGTTTCTGGACGTGGCTGCCCGTAACATGTTGTGGAGAAGCTAGATCCTCGCACATTTAAACGACTCATCTCGTTTTACTGTGACCGTTATAGTGAGTACATCGTAAATAATTTTAGTAAAAATTCTCAGCGATTAAAACTAAAAGGTAAAATATAAAATAACTACATTTTTCAAATTTGCTGCAGTAATAACTCGAAGACAAATCATCCGATCGAGTTAATTCTTATTGCAGTTTCTTTTATATATGTTTCTCCGTACCATGAACCTCCAGTTTTAGGATCGAATAATAAATGTAATTTTTGCAGGCCAAAAATCATCAAAATTTCGCCCAAATTTTGAAACTTTTTTTAAAAAACTCCGCCATTTTGTTAAATTGCAACTTTTTTTCTTCGATTGAGGTTCACGGTACGGGCAATACCTTCTAGTTTAATAGGCTTTTTGGTTTTTTGGATTTCAGGCACTGTGAAGGTCGCTATCACTGTAGCAGTGGGGGAACTTTTTTTTTGGAGCCTTGGGAAATCGCGAATAACTCCCTGAATTTTCAATTTTTTGGTCCAAAAATTTTATCATGAATTTATTATATATCAACGAATATATCCTTAAAATGACAAAACATTTCATACAGTAGTTTTCTTTAAAAAAATTCCCAAAAATCACCTTTTTTTAAAGCGGTCACACTAGTGGTCCCAGCCGTTGATAATCGTTCTTAATATAAGTTAAATTTCATTTATTGCAACACTTTGACAAAGTTATTCTGTTCATAGTAAATAATTTACTGCCAGTATCATGAAACCCACCATTCAGTACTCGCAGTACTTATACAGTATCCTCTCTCACACGTTCATATTATGGTGCGGTAGCGAATATATTGTCATAATATTAGCTGATTCAGGCATAATATGAACAACAGTTCAGTATATATATATATATATATATATATATATATATATATATATATATATATATATATATATATATATATATATATATATATATATATATATATATATAGAATGTAATATATGGCATTAACGCATACGAAAACTGCGCACTTTGTACATTTCGATATCGTATGTATAGGTAGACTGGATCATAGAGACAAGCACTGGTATATGGATATTGTACAATATATTGTGCAATAATGAGTTAGATGTCGTTGTGTGTGTGTGTGTGTATTATGTGATAGGTGCCATATAATTCGACAACCATGACATAATATACACATAAAATAACTCCTAATACCGTATGTTTTTTTATTTTGTTGGAGGTAGATGATTTAAGGGGGTTTCGATAATGGATTATATCACTTTTAAACGTTAGTACTACACGATAAGTAATAATTATGTTCTACCAATTGAATCGTAAGTTCGCGTTTACACAGCAGCTAATTTGACGCGTAAGCAACATCTACCATTCTTTTTTTTTGGTTACTATAGTTACAAAAAATAACAAATCAAAAAGTTTATTTACCTTTCTAGGCACGTAGGTAATTGCTTGCCGTCAATCAATAAAAATATTTTTCTATGGAAATAGTTTGAGATAAAAAACGTAAGGAAAAATGAATCGGGAAAACTTAGAATGACTTTAGTTTTCTGGAACATATTTTTCAATATTAATCTTTTTATCAATGATTTCATAAGCAGTAGGATTATTAGAAAGAACTCTGTGGAATTAGGCATATTCTAGAAAGAAATTTTGAATTTTGTGCTAAAAATGAAAAGTTCATACTAGTACAAATTACTTCCATAAAGCTTAACTTGAGAAAAAAGAAACTTTTCAATTTAATGATGCCATCAAATTTACTAAAATTTTTCAGTGCCTAAGAAACTACAAATATATTGATACAGTTGGAACCGAATTGTAGGTTTTCGAAGTCGTTTTTACCAAAAAGAGACATATATAGGATTACTGTAGTGAAAATATTTTTGTCGAATCAATTATATTTTTAAAAAGAATGTCATGATGCTGTTCCATTTAAAAATGATAAGTTTGCATTATATCTCGAGAACCACAAGAGCTATATAGCTCCTGAAAGTAGCAATTGGTTGCTCCCGTATCTACAACTCTTATTTGAACAAATTTTATAGATTTGAGCGTTACTTTATGGTATTCCGTATTTTATATTAGTAAATAAAAACACTTTGCAAAATACCACTTTTATTGTTTATAAAAACTCTTATGACATGTTTCGGTCAATACGATCATTCTCAAACGTGTTGACCGAAACATGTCGTAAGAGTTTTTATAAACAATAAAAGTGGTATTTTACAAAGTGAAGTATTTTTATTAACTAATATCTTATTTGAACAATTTTTTGATAAAATCAGCGGTTTAGTCGGCAATTAAAACGGCAACCCGTAAAAAAACTCAGTCGGTATGTATGTTTTACAAAAATTAAAACATACGGTATTGTTATATATGTCCATGTGTTTATGTATGTTTACGATACATATGATATGACATGATAGGCACATATATGCATGTATATCATCACTTATAAATATAATACGGTAAGCTCAGTTTACATGTACTGTACTGTGATGATTAATGTATGGCTAACCATATTTGGTTAAATGATAAAATTTATAGATTACCTACCTGTGTTATACTGGACAAAAGTATATTTATTATTTACTAATAAATAATATTATATATTTAATTATTAGATTCTGCTGTCTATATGTACACGTAGATATTTCATAAACTGTAATTATTTAATTAGTAGTCACAAATTTAATTAAGAGAACTATAACTGTTTTATCAAATTTTGTTTAATTGACAAAATTATTCGGTTAGAATCAATTAGATTGGTTAGATCTACAAAGAAAACTATGTAGTTGTTGTAATATTTGGGAAAAAAAAAGTATTTCGGTGGCGGAGGCACCGGGAAATCGAAACAGTAGCTCAACTTAAAAAAAATTATTCGAATGCTTTATTGATTTTATATTGTTTTTCTGACTTAAGGTGAATGGATTACAAGAAATTTTCCAAGTTAAGAGTTTGAAATTTTAGTATATTATAGAGAAAGACATGATGTATTCACTGACACCATTTGAATAATTTCTGACATCTAGTTTAGAAGAAATAAATGTTCAAAGTTAGAATGTTTAACGTACGAGTAAACGCAAAAGTATGATTAGAGGTGGATCAGAGGTATACATTTAAGTAAGTTGTGTCATTAAAAACCACAGATCAGACAGATTAAGCCTACATATAAAAAAGTGTAATCCGAAAGTTGCAATAAGTAGTAATTTATACCACTACTGATTTAGTCTGTTACTGTCCATCCGTTCACGTCTTAATAAATATCATGATTTAAATCACGGGAAAACAGAAAAAAAGTGTGTCGTATTTAAAGTGTAAAAATTCTATTGAATAAAAAATTTGTTAAAATAAAGGGATATCTTTCTTAAAATAAATAAATTTATTTTTGATTGTTGATTGGTTGTCACATAGATTGGTCATCATAGTATACAGAATATGTATGCGAACTGCATACATCATTATCACCATATCATATCTACTAATACTGAAAAGCTGTTTTGTCATTCTTCTCTTATTTCAAAGTCGCCAGTTTTTCTGATCAAAATCTTTAATGTTATCAAAACTAACTTGTTTTTGTTAGAATACAAGGTGAATACTAATGATTTATTCCCAAGAAAGTTCTGAAAATGTTAAAAATCCCAAATTATGGACAAGTCTTGCAGCAAACATTTGCAACTTGCAGCATTTTTTTTTTTGGGTTGTGTCACTCTTACTATTTTACCCGCACCATTGAGAAAAAATTCTTGAATAAAACCCTCTTTTCTGATATTTCAAAGGGATGTAACGCCTTAATATATTCTTATGTAAAGAATATTAACACCGATAAAAAAAGTTTTGTACTGTTTTTAATCAGACCCAATAATGTGTTTTTCTTTTTATATAGGTATTTAACTGTTTCCTAACAACATTATTAAAATTTCAAAAATTTGCAACAAATTTCATTCTATCACATTGTTTGATTAATTTTTTTAAAACTATTATTCTAATTATTGTTGCATATACTTGTACGAACACTAGTTACAATGCATATAGTCATATACCTGTATAGAGTTATAAAACTTTTAATAAACATAATGAAAAACTCGATTATTTTAATAAACCAAGTAAAATTTACCGAGTTGATAAAACAAAGAGAGTACCTACCCCACTATATATATTTTCATACATTTATTTCAAGTATGTATACATATTTTGTCTAATACAAGTATTACTAGTAGGTACCCACTGTAATGATTATAATTTATAATAAAAGTCCTTAATTAAAACTTTAACAAAGGTTTAGATTAACGGACCGTAAATCTTTTTATTACTGCTCTGTTTATTTAGTTTCGTGTATATTATATAAAGCGTGGTATTCAGTAAACTGTGCATATCCTCGAAAAGTTTATTACTGGAAAAATCCTTTGGTTTTTATGTACTTAATAGTTATACTTACGCTAGTTATGGTAGTTGAAAATTTAAATTTTATCTTCATCTTTTATTAGTTTTTATCTTTATAAAGAAATTAGTTATAGGGGGGGCAAAACGGGGTACTTAAGAAACCGTTATGATTTTCAGGACTGAAATATGCTGAATGTTATTATTTTCAGTCGTAATTAAAGTAAAATAATCAAATTTTGAGCTGCCGTAAGAAAAACATTTTTTTTTGTGGGCAAAATGGGGTACCCCTTAATAACGTAAGATTATAAATATATTCATAAGAAAACGAAGCTGCTAAATAATAATATTTTTTTAGGAGTAATATTAGTAGTGAATACAGAGGCGAAAAATAATTATTTTTTTATAATTTTTACTATGGTCTATTTCAGTTAAATTTAACCATGCTTCGTAACTTTGAATTTAAATAGTTTTCGTTTTCTTGGCTTTATCTCTTTTATTATTGCATTTATGTAAATTTTAAATTTGCAGTTTATTTTTAGAAAAGAATAGAAGATCGATTTGTTTTGAATATAAGAATTATTTAATTTTTTAACGAAAACTCATGATCAATTTTATCTGAAAAGAGGTATACATAAAGTTATATTATCAATATTTTTCTATTTAAACATTCAAAATATTTTTTATATGTTATAAAAAGAAAAACTATTTGGTTTTCAATATTATCAAATTTGAAAATATAAAAATTTTTACCAAATTTTTGGGGTACCCCATTTGCCCCCCCCCCTCCCTACCTACTATTTCTCTATAATTTGAAAAGTTATTCCGTATAGACTGGGGAGAGGTGACGAGTTCTTCAGTGAGTAGCGGCCAAAGATTGGAGTTTGAAGGATTATAATTTGAATTGAATATTCACTTCTGTTTTTATAAATTAAAATTTTAAAGGACAGCTGAAATCAAAATTGCACTTTATTGATATTGAGGAATATTTTTGTGATTTGATTTAAATAAGTCAGTTATTCCTTCAAAAGTTTGATTTTTTAGTTTTTAGAACACAGTGAAAAAAAAATGTGTTAAAATTAACACATTTCACATGTCCAGAACGGTCCACTCAATTTTTTGTTATTTTAACACAAAGCATATGTGTCAAATCTTTACACAAGATTTGTGTCAATGATTTAACACACAAGAGGACATACATTTTGTGTTAATTTTACACAATTACTTACAATTAGTTATAATTTTACCACAATGATGTGTAAAATTAACTGATTTAGAATGTAAAAGTTTACTCAGTAAATGTGTTGGCATATTATTTTTTTAAGTTAGTATTTTCTTTATTTATTTATTATATAAATGAAAGGAAATATAGTAAAAAATAATTTTTCAATATTTAAACTTTTTTATTTAATATTTCTACAAAGTTGTGCTTTGATGAAAATAATGTCGAAGCAATACTCAAAAATTGCGAAGATCGTTGTCAAACTGAACGTGGAAGGCAAAATGGAACGACTACTCTTCCTTCTTTACCTGATCTTCCTTGACCGTTGAATGTGTTATGGAACGCCGGATATTCGATAATTTTTTAAATAATTTAAGTAAATTCTGCAAACAAAGAAAAAAGTTCAATCTATAATATTTTTAATTAACTTACCAATATTTAATATCTAAATAATTAAAACCAATTTAACCTTAGGAATACGTTTTTGATTTTGAAATATTCCGTCTGCTTCTATACATAGATATGTTTCTGTTGAACGCACGTCGCATAATGTCCAATACTGGCAATGATGCTATCGATGGTATCAGTTACCACTACCTGCGCTCTTATAACTAAAGCAATATAGATGCACGCGAAACCAGTTTTTTGGTGTTGGAAATACACAAATAAGTGTATCTATGACATTCTTTCGCATTTTACACAAACGTTGTGTTACTTGTGTGTTGTTCAAAACAGATTAACATTTTAATTCTGTTAAATCAAAATTTTTGTTAATATTTTCATTTAACACAAACACTAAATGATACATTAACACTAGTTTTAACCACTAGTTTTTTTTTTTTTTTACGCAGAACACAAATTTTTTCACTGTGAACTAGTAAAAAAAGTAAGAAGTTTATATATCCACATTTTTTGCTATGTAAGAATATTTCGACGTCAATAAGAAAGAACACAGACTCAAAAAAACAATTCTTTGCACGCTATAATATAAACATTTTTTTTTTAAATGAGATCCAAATATATTTTTAAAATCAGGGCCGTATTTACGATCCCGAGGCTGAACTTGTGGTGTGGGCCTTACCAGATGGTTATTTTTTCTATTTTTAAATTAATCTGTAAAAATCGTACTTTAGGTAAGTTTTTATATTTTTTCCATTGAGCAGTTCCTTTTGAGCGCAAGTGTTAGAAAGAGAGAGACGCTTATGTCTGAAGACTGCTTGCACTCCGTGGAGCCGTTACCTGAAACTAAATAAAAATCAATAATGTTTACATTTTTGATTTTATTCTTAACATTTGTTAAAATTACACTTCAAATTGGTAAACAATTACCTACTAAAATTTTATAAATATTAACATAATGTAAAAAAAAAAAAATGAACTGTTAAATTTCTGCTCTTTTGAGATTATCATAGGTCGAATATTCGACAATTTTTGGAAGGAAGTGATATCTACCACTATGAAATTGTCATTTTTATCAACTCTATGAAGCTTATAAACATCGAAGAAATTGAGCATTGTGTTAAAAGAAGTACGTAGCTTTAATGTTTCGTGAGATACATAAAATTGCACTGACGGTATTAGAAGCGTTTATTATTATTAGTTTTTTATCTCTAGCCACGAGGAAGAGTCCTATAAAATTTCTACCAATTTTTAAGATAAAACTAACTTAAATAACGTGAATGTTAAAAGCAGTAGCTTAATGTTTTTCTGTGCATCAACTATTAAATATAACTAATATTTTCATCGTTTAAATAAAATATATACTACGGTAACCGTATAGATTCACTAGAAACACTGCTTGAAATTATCCACTGTTGGAATTTCATCTTAGTAATTATGTAAATTTTGAATATATAAATTTAATTATTTTAACCGTTCCGTTGTTAAGCTCGAAAAACTAGAGCGAAATTTTCTCTGTGTGTATATTAACAATACATAAGTATAGGTAAGAGAATTTTAGTATTGCATAGTAATAATTTCATTATGAAATAAATGGAAATTTAAATAGAGATAGAAACATTCTTGGAAAATAGCATTGTTTTTGTTTTAATGATCTTGTTATCGTAATACCGGAAAATTTTTGAAATTGTGATGCATTTGAATTATCTGTGTTTTTAAAAGCTTTTATTTAACTTGGTATGTTAGTATGTTGCGGTTTAGATCAAATCTTGGAACCAAAATTTAGACAGGTTCTAATATTGAGCTAGAGGTTTCAAATTTTGCATACGTGTCTAACCTTGATGACAATGCAATATTGCAATGCAATGTTTTTCCCTAAATTGCCCCAAACCAAAATTGTTGATTTTTAGTCCTATGCAACTTTTTGACATTTCTAATTATCAAATATTGTCCATTGTTTTCACAGAGCACTGAATCAAACATATTAACATATGTTTCCTAGAGATAACACAGGCATTAAATTTTGAAGCATGACTCCATTTTAGTAAGCCCAAATTGTAACCACGGAGACTTGTTTATAAATATTAGATAAACCAATTAAACCATTAAATTAATGGTTTGACCGCCACTAAAGTAATCCCATCAGTCAATTTTTTTGCTCACATCAGCCAATTTTTTTGCTTCAATTTCCTAATGTATTTGTAATACACAGCATTCTCTCTAGTCGATTCTCTCCTCAATGATTGTTTTTACATTGCAATTTTTTGTTTCCATAGTTATGTCTGATTAGGATTGCAATTTTTTGTTTCCATAGTTATGTCTGATTAGGATAAATTAACCGATTAAAATATAGGTAAAAAAAATTACTTCTTTATTTTCTTTTTTAAATTAATTGTAATCAGACTAAAAAGTAGAAAATAAAATAAAGTAAAAAAATTTTTTTTTAAGAAAAAGCTTTTATTTAAAAATGAGCTAAAAAAATAAAATAACTTTTGAGTGAAGTTTGAAGCAATATACAACATAATTTATAAAAGCTTGAGGCGTTTAATTAAGTTTGGTAAGTACTGAAAAGTAAAATAGCTACATATATCCAAAACAGAAATAATTAATGATAACGCCTCAAGCTTTTATAAATTATGTTACATATTGCTCCAAACTTCACTCAAAGGTTATATTATATTTTTAGCCCATTTTTAAATAAAAGCTTTTTCTTAAAAAACATTTTTTTACTTTATTTTATTAGGGTTCAGTTGAAATTTAGCGTACTTGTAGAAACAAGCTTGACGAGACGGAGGGGTAGTCAAGGCTTCAGCTCCAGGGCCCAGGTTCGTTGTTAAAAATTGAGTAATTGATTTTTGCTAATTGAAATTCACTAGTATTTTATTAAGGTGATTTTATGGGCGTAATAAAGAAAACAGCAGTAAACATTTTTAGTATCCATTTTTTAACAGTTTTTTATTGATATTTGAAAAGTATAAAAATGTATAAAACTTTAAAAAAAAATCAAAATTGAATTCGATATACAGGCCGGCAAAGTGGGGACTCAAAAAAAAGTGTTTACTGTTTGACGTGATTCCAACCCTCCTGGTGATTTGAAACATAAAATTTTAGTTAATTCTTAATAAACAAGGATGTAGAATTAGAAGGACGTAGCCGATTTTTAAAAAATAATTTTTTTACAGAAAGGCATCCATTTAAAGGAAATCATTTTTTCACCTACTTTTTACATGTAGGAAATTTTTTAAAAATAGTAAAAAAAATAAATTCCAAAAACACTTACGACGGATTAATTTTGATAGTATTAAGAAGGTCTGTACCAAATTTCAAGTAAATCGGTGAATTAGAATTTGAGATATCATGTCAAGTGTATCGAAAAAAGAGATTTCGAGTAATTTATATTAAAAATTTGAATTTAACACTGAAAAGATACACAGTACACAGGGAAAAATGGCCATAACTCCGAAAATAATTCGGATTTCCGTAAATCCTTTTAGAGACTTATTCTTAAAGGTCTGAACTCTGGAAATATGAAAAAAAAATCGATTAATATGAAAAAAAATACCTCTGGAAATATGAAAAAAAATACCTCCTAAAATTAACGTTTATTAAATAAAATAGTTTCTGATTCTGCAGAATTTCTAGTGATAATTTCTCGAAAAATCAAAACAGAAGTTTGGAATTAATTTCAGCAATCCTTTCAACAAATATTAATTTTTTTAAGTAATGAAATACCTAAAGAAGTTTGTCATGTTATTTTTGGTTTGTTGTTTTGATAAATGCTAATGTTATTTTTATTATTTTTTTTGTTTTGAGTTGGAAAAATTGTTCTGGTTGATTTTAAATAAGTAAGTAACTTTCTTCATTAATATTACAAAAAGACACCAAGTTGAAAGTAAAAGTTATTTGAATATTGTATAATAACTAAAAACGAACGTAGGTACTTTTGTTTTTATGAAAGATTAACTTTTTGTAAAAAGTTTTCGTATATTTTGTGATGAGACAAGCTGTACCGTTGGCACATCTAAAGGAAAATTGAAATTAGTTTTTTAATAATAACACGAAAGCTGTGACGAAAAAATATATGAAATTTGTGATTTTTATACAATTCAAAACAAAGTATGAGTAAGAATTATGGAGGGAAAATACTGTAAATATATTTGTAAATAAAAATAATTAATTGTATTTATACAATAATTTGTCAATGTGTGCAAATCTTTATGATTATAGTTCACAAATTAAAGAGAGAGGAAGGCATAATTTTCCTTCTCTTATCTTTTTGTCGGTATAATTAGCTTTTGTGTATCAGTCTATCTTTCTATAGCAATCAATATTTAAATTTATTTTTTCAATAAAGGGTAAAATTTCAGTCAGTATTTTTAGTCTATTTTAAAATTTTATAATTCCATTTTCCTCCTGTGTGCTTTGTTTGTCGAAGCATTAAAAATGAAATTATACGGCAGGCGTGTCATGAAAATTAAAAAAACGTGGCGATGCCATTATAATTTTATAATGGCAATTAAAATTCTTATACGTTCCAATAAAAAAATTCAAATTTCATAATATAATTATATTTTTTAACGAGATATTTTTATAACTAACATTTCGGGCGGAAAATAATAATTATCTAAGAGAAGAAATTTATTGAAAATTTTTTTCATTTTGAATTCTCAAATGGCAAATTATGTTGATTAAAATGTGGTTCCAATAGTAATAATAAAGAGAAGAAAATATAAGGGTTTAAAATGAAACTGCAATAGAAAACATCTTTGGTCAGTGATTGATAAGGGACTGACATATAAACCATTCATTTAAAGGTTACAAGAAATCAAAATTTATTTTGAGTTTTTACTAAGAAGTGGAAGCGATGAGAACATTTTTGAGGGAAGTAGTCGGAAATAGAGTTGTTGCAAATTAAGTTTTCTAAAAATTATATTTTATGTTATAAAATATAATTTATATTTTATGTCTTTTTATTATAAATTATATTTTATGTTTTCGAAATTTTATAAAATTTTTTGAATTTTTGTCCATAACAGACATCATTATTTGTAAACTTTATTACAGCATCTTAATGACATTATCTATACGCTTTATGATGCGAGCGGAGGACAAGGAAAGTGATAGAAGGCCAGAATTTGGAAATTTCAGAAAACCGCCACTAGCCAGTGGATTCGAATCCTTGACCAAACAGATCGCGAGTGCTTTTCATTCAAAATCAAAATTAAATCAAACTTAAATATTCGCATTCGTATTCGTGTACGCAAATATGGAAAATTGGTATTCGAATATTATCGAATTTTTCTAATTTCCTTGATTTTTTAAGTTTTAAAATGTTAAGACCCACTGGAAACCGCCTATGCTTAAATTAGTCTGACTACCATATTTTGTGTTTGCTTATAATTATAACTTCGCTATATAGCCTATTAATTACGGACGGCAAATTAATAAAAATAAATTAAATACCGCGGTTTTCCGATATCCGTACTACCATTATGCGTACCGTTTGTGTGTGTTTGTGTATACATACACAATCTACGTGACAAAATTTTTAATGTAAATAAACATTTTTATGTAAATAAAACTTCAATTTTTAACATATACAGGCGATTATTTTGAAAGTTAACATAAATATATGATAATAGTAATAATAAAAATTATTAATACACATATATATTATAATTTCTAAGCTTACAAATAGAAATAAATATTATGTAGCTAGAAAATATGAGTTAAAAATTTATTTTTATAAACATATTTTAATTTTTATTAAAAAATAAATTGTCTAGAGAAACATCCTGTATATGATTCCGTTAAGGGTACCACGTGTATGTATTGTCGTACGGTTAACGGAATATCGGTGTATACTTCTTCAAACTTATACTTTATATTTACTTACATAGTTTAATGTAAGTTTATACGATTGATAATATTACAAATTAAGTTTTGCTTTCAACAAATTTTCTCTGAACAAACACTGCAACTATTTTCTCCTTAAGGGGGACCACTAGTGTGATCGCCTGAAAAAAAGGTGATATTTGGGAATTTTTTTAAAGAAAACTACTGTATGGAATGTTTTAATATTTTAAAGATATATTCGTTGATTTATAATAAATTCATGATAAAATTTTTGGACCACAGAATTGAAAATTCAGTGAGTTATTCGCTATCTCCCAAGGCTCCAAAAAAAGTCCCCTCCACTGCTGTAGTGATAGCGACCTTCACAGTGCCTGAAATCAAAAAAAACAAACAAAACGTCTATTAAACTAGAAGATATTGCCCGTACCATGAATCTCAAATCGAAAAAAAAGTTGAAATTTAACAAAATGGCGGAGTTTTTTTAAAAAAAAGTTTCAATTTTTGCACGAAAATTTGATGATTTTTGGCCTGCAAAAATTACATTTTTTATTCGATCGGAAAACTGGAGGTTCATGGCAAGAAGAAACATATATAATAGAAGCTGCAACAAGAATCAAATCGATCGGATGATTTGTCTTCGAGTTACAACTGCAGCAAATTTGAAAAATGTAGTTTTTCTTTACCTTACCTTTTAGTTTTAATCACTGAGAATTTTTACTAAAATTATTTACGATGTACTCACTATAAAGGTCATAGTAAAACTAGATGAATCGTTTAAATGTGCCAGGGTTTAGCTGCTCCACAATATGTGACTGGCAGCCACGTCCAGAAACTCCCGAACTATCAACTTTCATACATTTTTCAGTTCCTCAAAGTTAACAATGAAAATCAGAATCCGCTCTTCAGATGGCTGTAACTCAAAAACTATTTGAGATATGTACTTGAAATTTTAGTATGATTTTTTTAAGAGTATAGACTATCGAAACATACAAAAAAAATTTTCCAATTTTTAAAAAATGTCACACTAGTGGTCCCCCTTAAGCGCCAAACGATACTTTGCTACTTGGAAACGAACATGGCATAGGGTATTTCAATTTAAAGTGCATTAAATAAAATTTCTAATCACTTATTTCGAATTATGAATAATTAATAAGCGAGAAATGCTTGCTTTGAATGTTCATTCTGTTTTATCGTTTCACTATACCTGTGCAGATTGCCATATATATGTATATAGTAAAAGCGGAAAAGCGATGCAATGGAATTTTCGTAATTAATTATGTAGCTGCATGTTTCCTCTATATTGAAAATTTTATGTGCATAGGTGTAGGTGGTGTATGTATTTATTTAGAACAAGAAAGCTATTCATAATAATTATTGCGAATAAATGTATTTATTTTATGATTTATGGTAATATTCTCATAGATAAATATCTGCATAGAAAAGGTTTCTGATAGAGCAATATTCGTTTCTGTATAGCGGCTATATATGTGGAGCTTATTTTCAAAAAGCAATTTCTAACAAAATGTAATTTCTAACAAAACGAGTAAAATGAGGTTTTCTATATCTAACACCAGCAAAATTTTTACGGATTTTTTACCAATGAATAACAAAGTTGGGATGCTATAAAAAAGAACCTCAGTCAGTATAAAAATCTAATTCAAATTAATCCCCTTAAAAGTGCGTTCTCAAAAAAAAAAGAAAATTCATTTCAAAGATAAAACTTTATGATATTTCATTTTGAAAATAAAATTACAAAAAAGTAATAATTTCATTGTCTAAAATGAAAATAAAAATGAATAACATTCCATATATTTCCCACGCAATTAGTATTACGTTAAATTTTAACCCCAATGAGTCACATTCTGCCGCTTTTTTTCATCTTCAACTTGATTTTCATATTTCTTTTTTTTTGTTATGGCTTTCTCAAAATTGTTTGTAAAAATTAAATTCTAAAAATTTTTTCTAGCTTCATACAAATAAAGTCATCTTACTTTGTTTGAAAATGGGCTTTTAAGCTTGAAACAATTGTCAAAATTAAAAAATAAACGTGATTTTTTTGCTAAGTAAAATATTTGCTTTATTTTATAAAAATATGGAATAGCATAAAGTAATTTAGACTTATATTTTTCTCTTTCCCTTCGGCTTGTAGCACTTTCTTCTATTTGCTTTCGGTATTTCTTTCAGACACTAATAGTAGTAACACGCTACTCATATTATCCATGATACTATTGTGACCGTGCAACAAAAAATGAGTTAAAAAGCTTAAAGCGTAATATTTTTTGTTGGGTTTTCCGTTCCAGTTGTATTTTTTCTTTACTAAGGTACCTTTATACACGTTAAAAATTTCAAAATGACGGTCATTATTTAATTCAAGAAATTAAAGATGTTTCAGTTTAAAAATAAAATTTCAGAAATTGCGTTTAGAAAACAAATTTTTATTCAGATATTTCTTTTTGAAAATAAACTTAAAATCTGATGCCCTTTTTAGGTACTTTGTAGTCAGTTTTGGAAAAAGATTTCCGTTTAGAATAATGGCTTTCTAAATATAGTTTACAATTCTATATTAATCTCAAAATCTTTTCTTTCTTAGAAATTGCTTTTTGAAAATAAACTCTACATATGTATACCTATATACTTATTTGTTCTACTTTAAAACACTAGTCACAGCGTTTCCTAAATGGTCTTTCGCGGAACACTGGTGTTCCGCAAACCAGTGTTTTTCAACCTTTTTTATGGCGCGATCCCCCTAGTACGGAATTTAATTTATTTTTTTATGTTGTAATATCGAATCCGTTCATCATTATTGATTATTTTCATAATTAGGTATCGACTAAATATGTAATTAAGTACCTGAAACAGGCATATTGTAAAGGCAGCTACAGACGAGCCAAATTTGGAAACCAACGTAAAAGAAAATCTGCTGATAGAATTCAAATCAATTTAGTCTTGGAATTCAAATTTGTCACTTTGGATACTTTTGGTTAAAGAGAAAAACAGAATACCCACAATTAACTATAGAAGCTTTGAAGTGTTTGATCCCATTTTCCACCTCCCAATTGTGTGAGTTGACGTTTTCTTCGATGGATCAAGTAAAGGCAAACAGAGAGATCATCTAAATTTAGAAAATTATCTAATTCTCTGCGTATCAAACAAACAAATCCGCGATGGGAAAAATTGGTCGAAACGAAAAACAGGAGCAACCATCACATTAATGTAATCTTTAATTAACCTTTTCGTTATTAAATATTATATTTTGAATTAGAGTTGTTTTATTTTTAAAATAACTACGACCCCCAAAAAAAGGCTGGGGGTCGCGACCCACAGGTTGAAAAACGCTGCCGTAAACAGTTACTAACCGTCATTATTGTTGTATAAAAATCACGCACATAATAAATTAGTAAAACCCAAATTTATAGTGTTTCTTAAAATTTTTATAACTTAAAGACTGTTCCGTGATGAGAAAAAGTTTGGGAAGCACTGCATTTGTGTATTTAATTATGTACCTGGCAATGTTAACCATTGTTCTATAATTTCTATAAATTTTGGGGAATTAGTTCTTCAAGAAATTATGGAAAAACTTAATTATGTAATCTTGACTTTATTGCACAGATTTTAATTACAGTTACAAATTGTTTTTTTTTTTTTAATTTTTACATAATTATGCTGGGGTATCTAGAGATGATAGTGAGTAGACCAGATAAATAGATAGTTTATTGTTGTCTGTATATGTGTTCCTAAGATACCAGAAAACATCGATGATTCAATGTTTTTCCGTATACTGCAAAAATTCGGCGTAAATTTACAGACGAATTACAATAAAAAAAATGTGGTGTGAATTTTACATTTTATTTAATGTAGAACGTTTTTTCCTTCATACTACACGGAGAGAAAATTCATAGAAAAATTATTGTGCTCAGTACTACAATCGACGTGTAAAAGGCGAACATATTCAATTTTGTACGGTAAAAATATAAAAATTATAAATTAATCATAGAAAATTTAAAGGATAGAATGTTCTTTCCGTAATATTAGCTCCCTAAAATTTGTAAAACAGCACAGTAAAAAGTTCCATTGCCGACAGTTTAATTGTTTTTCTTACAAAAATTACCATGCTGTCTTAAAATAGAAGAAAAGTAGAAAAGAATAAAAGAAGCTAATAGTAGAAAGAAAGAAAGAGAAGGTATCAACGCTGTCACATAGCGAGGCAAGCTGCAGAAAGTATCAACACAATCATATATGAAGGTCACATAGCAGGACTGGTGGTGTTGCAAGTAGCTGGTCAGTTGGTGTGGTGGCGTGTGCTGTCGAAGCAGTGTTCATTAGAATGTCTTGACGGATGGTCATTACCTACAAAAATTATATGATTTTTCTCTCTGTGTAGATGTAATTTTTCAAACTCAGTGAACAGCAGATAAAATTTGCTTATATTTTGCTCTTCCCAGTGCTCCTACCACGCCTTATTTTTTCCTGTGACTTTGTACTGGACATGCAGATTTCGAACAGAACTCCAAATTTCAATCTAAACTTATTTAACATTATTATGTAGGTGACAATACCGCCTGAAATTTTTGGCAGTTCTCAATACTTTAACTTGAAAACTCGAAATTACTTTAAAACTGAAACATGTCAAATAAATTATTCACTAATAAAACGGAAAAACTTTTTCGCCATATAGAAAACCCATAAAAAATCGATTAAACAATTAAGAAAAGATTTATTTAAATTTAGTTACTTATTAACATCAAAATGTCTTAACTAAAATTAACAGATTTGTACTACTTTAGTCACTTATTTGAATACCACTCTCGACTTCTGAATATTCATTAATATTCATTCAATTACAAAACTTCTTAAAGAATCGTATCTGTAGAAAATTTCGCGAAACAATTTAAATAGATAAATTTAATTATATTTTAAAGTTCATTCAACAATATACGGGTGACTGTTTCAAAAATAAAAACATAGCCGAACATATATTTATATGTACGCTATTGAACAAAGTTTAACAATAAAATTTTAATAATTTACATATACACTAGATGTTAGAAATTATACTGTAGTTAAAAATATAGGTCAAAATCATCAACAGACTACAGAGAATGAATCGTGTATTTAATTATTATTATGTAGCTTGAAATATATTTACGGGTCTTCTCAATGATTTGTATATACATATAAAAGTAATGGATAGGACAAGAAGATAATAATTAATACATTTGAATATGTTTGAAATAAACAAGAATTTTAAAATTTTGAAATTCAGTGTTACCTATTTTACATATTTTACTGATTTTTCTTGCCAGTCCTTTCACCATTGGTACAATTTTATTACAAAAAACCTCCATTCTTAAATTACAAGAATGAAGATTTACCGGGGGAATGGCTATTTCTAGCGCGGGCAGACTAAACGAGTTAAGTCTATTTTTGATATTTTTTTTTAATTTCATAATAAGGACCAATAGAGTCTATCCCATATATTTCCAAAAGGGCAAAAATTAATTCCACTCCCAACATTATTTTTTATGCATTTGTTAAAAAAAATTCTTTTCAGAAACTAACAAAAAGAGTTAAGTTCTTAAAAATCTTAATAAAATAATAAATAAGTATAGTTTATTTAAATTGGAAATGTGATTTTATTTCAACAACTATCCGCTTCTAACATGTAGTTCACAAATGGTTTTAATAAAGAAATTTATTATTTTTCTTTACTATATGTTAAGTCCATAAAAATCTCCTAAAAAATTTTAGTATAATGCTTTAAATTTATTTTTTATGATTTACTGTATTACATGCCAAGAAACCAATTGATTAAAAAGAATATACAAAACGTCAATTAAACTTGAAGATAATTCAAATAAACTGATACTGCATGCATTTAATTTTAGTTTTTACTCTCTACGGTAAAATTAATGTTTTGGACTTAACTCGTTTAGTCTGCCGGCGCTAGATTTGTAAGTTTACGTAACAAAACTTCCCTCTTTTATATTTTTAGGGAAATCATTTTAACTTCCACCTTTTTTTTTAACACACACATCCTAGAGATGTAACGAATATCAAATTTTCTGTATTTGCGAATGCGAATGCGAATGTGAATACGAATATTTATTAATACGAATATATAAGATTGAACCGCACTTGTTTATCGCATAATCACACAACAACTAACCGTTTAAAATTTTCAGAGGTACCTACATTTCAATGCATACACGGTTGTAGTACTGAAGGATCAAAACACATCCTTTGTCGTACTTATTAGTTTTACATATATCCCAATTTCTGAGAAAACTTGTACGAAAAAGGTACATATAATAAACTGACATTAAACAAAAATTAACTAATGAACTAGAAAAAAAATTACAAACTCCAATGTTTGGGATGAGAACTGCGAATATTCGGAGGATGAGGTGCTTTCAAAGTTTTATTCTGTGTGTTCCAATTTTAATATTATATTTCATTTTTAGTTATTTATTAAAATTTTAAACTTTTTATAGGTACATTTATTTTTTATTTAAATAGTAATTTTTTTTTATTTTTGTACCGTTTGAAATGATATTCGATTAGATAGTAAATATTTTTGAAATGGCCCATAAGCTTTGTTAAATTTTTCGTTTTTTTGTAATATACTTATTGATGATAACAGTAAAAGTTTTAAATATGCTGAGTATTTTCAGCACTTTATAGTAAAAATATCAAAAAATAGCTTTTCTTTCTCTTTCAAGTTGGGATTCACAAAATAAATGTCTGATATCATTTGAAGAAAATTGCAGTTTTTTAAATTTTCTTTTATCGACAAATATCATACCATTTCCGGGACGAATGTTATACGATCCAAATTTTTGGTTTCGAGCTCACGACCTAACCGACAAGAATTGGTCCTTTTAACCACAGAACCAGCTATTAACAATTTAAAAAGTGTAAAGCTTTTTTATTTCTTGTAAAAGTAGTTTTTGAAAAAAATTTCAAGACTTCTATCTACGCTTTTTTGACGTATATTAACCAATTTTTATAGGTAGGAGTATTGATTTTATATTAATTAACGACTTCTAAACATTTTATTAACGCTTAATTAAAAAATTTCTCTTACCTAATGACAAATATTCATAAAAATGTCTTCTTTATCTTATGTATAGAAAAATTTTATATAAAAAAAAATGAAGTTATAAATAAAAAGAAGAGAGAAATTATATGGTGTTTGCATTTTTGCTCCCTGAATGGACTTTTAAATCAATTTTGTATGTGACTGACTTATGTGGTTTTGTGTAAAATAAAATACTGTTTCAGCTGACGTTTCGTTATTTTTATTTTCATTTTTTAATGAAAAACAAAAAAGGAAAATGATTAAAATTTTGCGTTGAATAGAGTAATTAAATTTTTGAAATATTATTAAAAAAGAAAATTTACATCGTGAAGAGATTAAACAGTGGGTAAACCTCACAAAAATATCTTGGCGTACCGAGCGTTTATATGAATGATAACTATAATAAAAATTAATTATTTGACATAGCAACTGAATAATGAAAGTTGAATGTTAAGTTTGTTTTTTATTTGGTATATGCTTAAGACATGTGTTATAATTATTAAAGCTTAGAGTTTATTTGTTTATGTATATTTTAGAGTAATAGCCAATGTTGGTAAATCATTGAAACGCTTAGTATTTTGTTAGTTAATAAAATAATAAACACATTAAAGAACTTTTCGGTACAAAATTGAAATTTTTAATGATTTTTAAATACATGTCAAAATTAAATAAAAACTTTCTTCTTTTAATTTTTTTTTAAAAAGATGACGTTATCAGTTAATAAAGTTGACATAAAAAAGCAACGCAATTAATAAAGAGGATTCTAAGTCTAAATAATCTCGAATCTTTCGTAAATCTGTTACTATGGAATTGATGTAACCTTACTACTTTTACTATAGAACGGCGGTAATCTTGCTGCTTTTGGTAGTTAGAACTGTTGTGATTTTACCACTTTAGGGCTAGAATCGCTGTAACCTTACTATTTTTGTTGCAGAACTTCTGTGACCCTACTACTTTTGGTACAGAACTGCTATGACCTTACTACTTTTGGTATAGAACCGTTGTGTTCTCCTACTTTTGGTATAGAACCGTTGTGTTCATCTACTTTTGTTATAGAATTGTTGTGGTCTATGACGACTGACTCCTCGTTCCGGCTTTAATCGCTAACGAAAACTCCAGCGAAACAGCAGCTAAATAAAAACACGTTTATATCTTTTCAATTGCCCTATGCACTGCCTTTTATTTTATTATTTTAGTAGCTAGAAAAACTAAATCAATAGTAATAATTTTTAATTTTTATATTTTACACGTCAAACTAAATGCCAATGTTAAAATTTTCAAAATTAGGAAATTTACATTTTGACGGCAATCTTGTGCCGGTACAGGTCTTGCTACTTTTGCGGTACAGAACCGTGTAATTTTAATACTTCTGAAATAGAATCACTGTAACCTTCTTTTTTGTATAGGATGAATTTACTGAAATAGTAAATCGATCTTGACTAACGGTAGTTCTAAAGATAATATTAAAAGATTTTTTTAAATTTTAAATAAATTACTTTTTTTAAAATAATTATTGTAATATATATTTACAAAGATTGTGATTCTGGAAGGCAAAACTCAACGACAAATTTTGATTTCCTTAAATGAATCAGTTTCATCTTTCCAAGGTCACCTTGCATCGACCTCGGGTTGGCCTTGGCCACGAGAGTGAACTCATAAGAGTGAACTCTTAATTTTGCTTTCAAGGTATGGAATCCTAAAATTTGTCATGGGAGCCTTCTAGGGATGATCGATATTAGAAAAACATCGATGTTGACATCGATGTTAACATCGATTCAAGAGTATCGATATACGATATATATCGAAAGAAAAACATCGATGTTCGAAAACATCGATGTTTATGTAGCAAAATAAACAACCATTATAATCTATTATTTTATTTATTAAAAATTAACATTGTCAGTATTTATTTGGTGCACTTTGCAAAAAAAGTCACTTTGTTAGCAGTTTCCTTTTTAATCTGTTCCTTTGTTGATACAAATGCTGCCTGCCCAGCTTTTGAAAAAAGTCTCTCTGAAGTTGTTGAAGTTGTTGTGCAACACAAATATTTAATGGTAATTTTTTTCAAGTTTGGATAAGTGGATCCTAGAACTTGCCATAAAAGTAATGAATCTTGTTTTAAATCAATTACAGGACTTTTTAAATACTGGATAGCTTATAGTAATATCGATGTTTAGATATTATTCTCGTAACATCGATGTGTCGATGTTATCGAGGACATATCGATGTTTTTACATCGACGATTTTCCGCTAAACTTCGATGTTTTTCTACCATCGATAAATATCGATCATCCCTAGAGCCTTCTATTCAGTCATATAAAATTGATTTTTTGCTAAAAAAAATGAACCACTTGACGTTTTTTCTTTTTTTCATTTTTTTTTTGTTTTGTTTTTGTTTTTATAACTTTATATTTAAAGTGAAAAACAAAAACGCGTTAATGCAAAACGGTGCCTACTAGCGCCATGGCACCCCGACTTGTAACTAATACGTTTAGTTAGACGACGAAATAATAAATCGTGTTGAAAAATATGACATGAAAAGATCAACTGATTTCAGAGAGGGTATAGTATAGCAAGGAAAGGTAACAGAACAGAATCAGATATGAAACAAGTTCAGATTGTATACAAAACACGGCCGGTCGATTATTCCTCATCGTCCCATCTTTGGCGCGGCGCTCATGAACCTTCCACTTTGTGATAGATTACTACTAGTTTACCACCGTGTCACTCTTGTTGGGCGAGTTGTGACTGTCGTTTGTTGCTGATGTTAGTGATATAAAGTTTTGTACGTCAAAATATGTATGTATTAAGTTGCTTCTTCCCTCGCCCTGTGCGTCTCTACAGCCGTAGGTCGCCGACGTCATTTTTTTTTTCGTATATGTCAGCAGATTCGTGCTATTTACAATGTTTTTATATGCTATCGACAAAAAAATAACGATATCTCCATATATAACAATATCCTTATTTATTTTGATCGTATTAAAAAAAGGGTGCTACTGTGCTCTGGTGTTTGTTGATTTTTGTATTTGTTTTTCGCAATGATGACTCTTTTCATGTTCTTCATTGTTTTTCTTTTCGTGACACGTTATTAATTAATAAATGTTTTTATGGCCATTTTGTATAGTGTATGTAATTATTTTTCAACATTATTTTAAAACATTGTTCATAAGATTGATACCGGTATGCAAATGAAACATAGTTTCAGGAGGAAAGAGGAATTGATTGTTGAAGATAAGCATTACTTTTGTAAATTTCTTAAGGGGGGAGGGTCCTCCAGAACTTTCCAATTTTTCATTTTTTGTTTTGCTTTAAAAGTTCATTTGAACCTTAAGGAATATATTTCTAATGTTTTAATCCCAACAGAACGATTATCTTAGATAACGATAAACTGCTTTTAACTCTACTTTTCAAGAACGAAAACTTTTTAATTGCCTTTGTCTCAAAACAGGTTTTTTCCGCACCGTCGAACATAACTTAAAAAGTTATTAAGGTATTAACTTGAAATTTTGTACAGATATTCTTCAAGATATTGGCCCTTGCATATACCTAAAATTTTGCATAAATAAATATTGTTTATAACAATTTGTTTATAAAAAAAAGTGAAATTTTTTCGTTTTGGTTTTAAATTGTGAAAAAAAATTTTCTTATCAGAAATAGGTATATGCAAAGCGTAATGACTTATTTTAATAAAATTTTTTTGTCCGATTGAATTCAGTTGATTACAAGAGGCTGGGCATTCCACGGCGCAAATTAAAAGAGTCAACTTGGAACAGCTTTAGCGTCGCCATTTTTTATTTTTTTTGCATAAAAATTTTTAAGTGAATACATCATAACATGTACTATACTATGTAACTTCATTTGGTACAATAAATGTACCCAGTTTCTTAAAAATCCTGTCGTCTGGAGGATCCTACCCTCTTAATACAGATTTTATCCTAATTGTCTTGGCATGTTTATAGGGAATATGTAGTCTTCATATTAGTAAGACATCTGTAGAGAAGACATAAAACATTGTCGTACCAGTCTCAGTCAGGCCCTACGAGAGGGTGGGGTAGCTAAGGTTACAGCTCCAGGGCCCGAACTTTAAGAGGGGGCCCGTAGCTGTCGGTAGTGGGCCCAGTAAAAAACTTTTTTTTGCTCATTACTTTTTTTTTGGGAGAAAATCTAAAATAAATGAAGTTTATTTCCGGGGCCCGCAATTTCTTTCCACGGCCCTGGTCTCAATAGAAAATGACGTACGGGAGAATAATTTTTTACTAGTCTCAATAGAGTGGACTAGTCCAATAAACTAGATTTAGTTTACTAACCACGTGGCTGATCGAGTAAAATTTCTGGTATTTGGATTAATAGGTTTGAATTTCATCTAGAGTTGGATTTATGTAAGGTCCTCTGGGGCAGCTGCTCCTGGGCTTCTACAAAATTAATAATGAATCCGTGAAAACAGGAGAGAGTATAAATTTTTTACATTAAAATAAAAAGTACAAATTTTCACAAAATGGCCTTTTTTATTGGTTCTTTTTGGCCATTACTTATAAATGCTTAAATATTAGTCCCTAATTAGTTACTGACGCTAAGCTCTACTCCTCAGCATTAAATAAACGCGGGGGGGGGGGGGGGGGCGGAAAGTTCTGCAACTGCGTCGTCAGATTTTTTTAAAAATTTGATCTTAAACACTAAGAGAGCACGAAGCTGTAATCACAAAATTAAAGCCATAGGCTATATAAGTCGATTCCACGTATCGAGATAGACTGATTTCAACTTCAAATTGTGCTGCGATCCATCCAAGATTACTCTCGCTCCAGGGGGAAATTGATTTAACTGACAAATAGTTTATTATTGTCATCATCAAAAATTCAGACTCTGTTGACAAACAGTTAAATGGATTACCTACAGAAATGATTCCCAAACTTGATGTTCCTAAGATTTTGTAACGAGTTTTCCGATTGGGTTTTTTGTTTACTTTGATACCGTATCCTAGGAAATTTTGTTTCACACCTTTCTTTTCTTTCAGGACCAAACCTAAATTTAATATAATTTCAAAATATCATCCATTCGAACCCCTTTAAAGTACTTTCTCTTTGACTAAACCTCCAGTTTCCGCCACATCACCCTTTCCCAACTTCTAACGCATCTGACACATTTCCTTTCTAATTTTCTCTATCACCTGTACCAATTATATTTAATGCGACAGTGTTAAGTGTTCCGTATTGGAAATAATTGCTCTAATTATAAGTTGACTCATTCTGTTTGAACATTTCGATAGATGAAACATTAACATTTAAGTGTTGTATGTGTGATCTCTTACGAAAATTTGTGTTGCCGCTTTCTATGATGTTAATTGTGATGACTACGAGAGGAAATATCGCTCAACTTCTTTAATGGTTGGTGATCATTTTGATGGCAGCATTACCGTATATAAAGTTTCATATATATATAGGCATGGAAATTATACAATAACGTTGGGAGTTAATGTAAACTTGCCTAAGCAATGGTGTATTTGGTATATATTATTGTTATTGCGGTCAATAGTGTAATTACCGTGGGGTATTAGAAATTCTTGTGGTATTCCGGTTATGTGTTGTTAGCAGCTGTTTGACCAGTATCACTAGCAGTGTCCTACACCATACATATTATGTATTTACCATATACGTATATCATGGTGTACACACGAACAAAATACAGAATGATTCGAAATTTTGAAATATTTTGTAACAATGAAATATTTTCTGGCGTTTCCCTACGATTTTGATGATACCGTCAGTTGGGACGAATGTAGACGATTTTTTCAGTTTTTTGGCAATAAATTGTTTAGAGTTTATCTAAAAAATTCTAAAAAAATAATTTAAATTCTTTAATATCACAAGCAGTAATAAAAATATCAAAATTGGTACTATTACATTTTTTTTTTTTTTTTTGGTTATATAGTGTCTAGATTCGCCCCTATGTGTGGGGCGAATCGTGACAGTGCTTTATTTGCAATATAAATCACATTCAGTCATGCATATGGGTAAAATCGGACATAAAAAGATAAAAGTAGCTGAATTTCCAATCTGAAAATTCGCTAAACTAAATAACTGCATCAGCGAATAACTTTTGGTGGGTGGAATAAAACATTTTGGATTTAAATGAATTTTATTTCGATTTGCCTTTGAATCTATCATGCAAGGTCGATTTGGGAACATGGAAATATTCAGCAGCTTGTCTGAGCGATTTTATTTTTAACATCGGAAAGCAGGGGCGCAACAACTACATATCTACAGAAGGTCCAACAAAAATTTAATTTATCAAATTTTTTGATAACGCAGTTCTCCGATAACAAAGGAAAATGTTGTAATAAAATGTCGTTTCCGAAAATTTGATTTTCAAATAAAAAATATTAGTAAACCACTAAAAATTTTACTTTTTTTAATATTAATATAAATAAAATAAATTGAAGGAAAATTTCCAGGTAATTTTAGGGGGTCCGGACCCTTTGGACCTCCCCGTTTGTTGCGCCTCTGTCGAAAAGAGCCCATTTTATGTTATCTAGACTACAGTTTATGTAGTTTATACCCACTTTCTTTTTATGCTGACGCAACATGGTGTATGAATTCGCCTCACCTATAGACAATTTGTTGTTAATCAGTTTATAAAAAAAAATTAAGCACAATACAGCTTTCATTTTTGGTACATATATTGTCAAAAAAACGCCAAACATTTTGTTGCCAGTCCCCACTTCATATATATAACTGTTTTTTTTGTACAGCAGTTTCTTTACAAAATTTCAAAAAGCGCGTTATTTTTAAAAATTATAAACAATGCGCCTGTAAGATAACAAAATACAAAAATGTCACATTCACCGCTTTTCTTTGATGACTAACTCATAACTGACAAAATTCAGTAGCATAAATTGATCCATGACCTTGTACGGTCAAAACACTGACGAAGAAATATCGAGAGGCAGCTCTGTCTAGATTCGCCCCTACTGTCTCGGTTCGCCCCAACTGATGGTACTGAGATATGTTGTTTTTTGTTGAAATCTAAGAGACACGTATTTTTGTTAATCTGTGGAAGAACACTTTGTAGGGTAGAAATAGCTTTTTAAAAATTGGGGTTAGAATTTAATTTTTCAAATACTTCGAAAATGGTAAGAGATAGAGCATAAATTTATTGGCCATCTTGTTATTTTTTAAATAGCCATCTGTATGAAATTTGTTCAAATTACATTAATAAGAGTGGTTGGGGAAAAGGTAATAAAAAAAAATTAAAATTTTGTTTGCAAATTTCAAATCTACATGGAAAATTTAATTGGCCTATATTTGCACGATTTTGTCTAGGGCTAGTTAAGTAGGGGGTAACTGTGTCATGAATGTATTTTCGAGTATTTGAAAATTTTCTGTTTCATGGTAAATAGTTTAAGACAATTTATTAGTTGTGGTATAACATAGAAATGAGCTTTTGTGCACTCTTGCATTTTTTTTAAATTATGTTGTGGTCAAGATTTTTAAAAAGTTTTTAAAAATTCTAGGAAATTATTAATTAATAAGTTACGCTAGAAATTTTTTAAAAGTTTCAAAGGTTTTTTTATATTTTAGTGAACGTTTTGCTTAGATAAAAATTAAATTTTCTAATGCAGTTATTCAAGAACATGAAATATAATAATAAAAATATTAGTTTTATCGATAGTTATAAACTAATTTTTAAAAAGCTTTTAAACATACAAAAAAATTTTTCTGGAACTTATTGATATTTACATCTTTATCACAAAATTCTGGTTTGTATGCAAATAAAGAGAAACCGAAATTACTACAGTAATATAACCAACCCCTGAATTTGGTAAGTTAAAAATTTTCGACCTAGCAAACTTTCAGTTAAACTTCTACCTCCCCCCCCCAAAAAAAAAAAACAGCATACAATTGACCGTCGAATTTCGTGTCATTCTGTACACTCACACTACAACACTGTATATAATTGTATATCGTACAGAGTGTTCAGCGGTCGAAGTTTGAGTAAGGTTAGGAAGTTAGTTATAACCGTCCGTCAGGTTTGGTTTGGTTTGGTTTGGTTTGGTGCCGGCACCAATAGGATGGTTGAGTAGGGCCCCTGGTGGTGGTGTTGGTGGTGCGGGGTACAGCCGGAGGTGTGTACATGTAATTGCTACCGAACTAATTTACATATAGATTGTTCTATCTCGGTTTTCATGTACGCCGCCTGTATGTATCATGTATGTATGAATTTTCATCCCTGATGGTTCATGATGTTGAATATCCTTGAAATGTCGCCACCTACTGTAGCAGTTCGGAGTTAGTTGGTACATGGTGCTGCCATCATGTTTTGTATACAATACCGAAAACTTCTTCTGTCGCTTCTGTTCTTTGTGCACGTATGGTGGAATGGTATTTGATGTCTCGCTCTTTGTTTAGACGTAGGTACCTAGTGGTATACATTTAGAAATTATAAGTTGATTAAAAAACACTGATTCTTTTTTTATTAACAAAGCTACATTCATGTAGTTTTAAACTATATAATATAATATCGTTTGTATATTCAGGTGATTTGAAAATTAGTTATTTCTTTCGACTGTAATTTTAGTTTCGGTTTTTGCTTGAAGGAGGTTCTTCTCTCAGTATTTTAAAATTAACAACTGGGACGCACCAGGAATCACTCAGATCCCAATAATTTTTCACTCATATCTACTTGAAATTTACTGGTACAAAGTTGGTTCATTCTATTACAAGAAATAATTTTTATTAATAATTTGCAGCCATTTATGCCAATGCACATATTTCACAAACCGAAATAAAAACCATTTTAAAGGTAATAAATGTCTCTTTATTTTAAGTGATATCCATATTTAATCTATTTTCGTCTCTTCCATAAGAAAACTTTACCTAAATTTGGATATCAAAATTTAGCAAAATTCACTTTTTGGACATTTTTTTTCTTATAGAAGGAATGTTTTAAACCTCGCTTAGTATTTTTTATGAGAACAAATACACACTATTTCAATTGTGAAACTTGTATCTCTTAATTTTTACAAACTTCCGTAAACTGACTTTTTTCCAAATTTTGGAATTTTGCGCCCCTGTATCTCTGATGGGGCTGGTGATAAAAATATGAAATTTTCACAACTTGTAGTGCTTCCGGAGTAGATTTATTAAAATAAAAAATCTTGTACCTATATTGATCTTTTACAAAACCCTCAATTTTTATAATTCCCGCAACGGGAAAAATTGGAGTTTTGTAAAGGGCTTATATTCTTATGAGTTTTTTGACAATTTATGTCAAACGTTGGAGAGGTGGGGCGCTATTTTCAAGTTTCTGCCCCGGTTCTAATATATCGTAGATCCGAGGCTGATTATAATTATGAAAGAAAAACAGGGAGTGGACGTTAATACATTCACAAATTAATAAAACATTAGTAAGTATATTTTCGAGTCATCTGTATACGCTTCAGTAAAATTAAGTTCTAGTTTGAACGGTATAAATTACGCGACCGAAAAGTAAGTAATCAAATGCACTATCAAACGAACGTTGTAGAGAAAGAGAGCAAACAAGGCATATCACAACGAATTATGATAAGAACAAAGATGATAAACGCGTACATGTATTGGTAGAGTAGTTGGAAATTTTGTTCGAGGATCGTTCGATGTTTGGATAGCTGAGATTTTCTATGTCAAATATTTGAATAATAATATAAAATAAACTTTGTAACTGGCATTTACATTAGCAATTATAGATTACCAGTCATAATTCAAATAACAATGATATCTCACATACAGCCCAACCGTCTAACCCCCGCCATCATTCCCATCATTCTATCTCTCTAATTCCATTTGTTTCACATCTCTTTCGCACTCACATGTACAATGGAAAATTTGTTATGGAACCCATCATCGATGTATGCTGGAAATAGCAGGGCGGGGGGAGGTTGGGGTGTGTTATTGTCATTGGCCCATTACGGGGGTGAGTTAGAAGATTTTAGAATAACTAACTGATGAATATTTGTTGTTTTAATAAGCATTCTTCCGATCAAAATTTTCCGCAACAATATTATTCTGTTTTGCCTATCCGTACCGTGCTGGCATTCATATTATTATAATGCTGAAATAACTGAAATTTATTTAAATCAAAAATAACTTTGTGTAATAACATTTTTGAGGTCACATTTTCTATTAGCGAGAATATTATTGTGATACAAATTTGATTAGCTATAGGTAATTATCAGGATCAGATCAGGTGTGTAATGTAGAAAAATTCGAATAATTTTTTGGCTACCGACATAGTAAGCTCTATTGAATATATAGGGTGTAAAATCAATAACTCTCGTCCTTTTGAGAGCTAACCCATAGCATCCTGTAGATACTAATACCACAGGAATTTTTTCGGAATTAAATATTTGAAAAAATTGCAAATTCACTAGCTAGCTACATGATGGTTCAACATTTTCTAAGTACGGCCCTAACTAAATTATGCCTAAATACCTTCTTAGTATCAAAGGTACAAAATAATTTTATTGGCTAAAATTCAATAAAAACATATTTAGGTTGTAAACGTGTTTCCCAGATCTTTTTTTTTTTAAACAGAAAATTTATTTTACAAAGATGAGATGATCAGAGCCGAATGAAAAAAAAATTTTAGAGCCCCTTTTTTGAGCCATATTTAGTATTAATTTTTTTCTGTTAAATATCAGTTTGGTTCAAATTTATTCGTAAATATTAATTATATGGGTGAGATCTACTCACTATTTTCGTAGCGAGATTTATATACTTTACACCCTGTATAAGTTTAAAGATACTTATGAAAATACAAGGTTGATAACAGTCAAAATATGGATAATCAGCGCCAAATTTACTTGAAACACGTACCCAGAGATGTCCACATAACAGGGACCTCCACAATATCAAAAAATTCTAAAAGATTACTTAAAATTTACGAGAATAATTTGAATAATAACATAGGAACGGAACTGTTACAAACTAAAGAATTTTGTACAGATTTATCTTTACTAAACGTAGAAATGCTTTTATTCATATACCGTAAAACCGTCTAGACCCGGACACTTTGCACCAATCTTCAAATTAAATAATTTCTACATTAACCTGCACCAATAAACATTTGTTCTTGACGTCATTAGAGAGAGAAAAACATCCGCTAAACAGCTGTACCAATAAAAACTACGGATTTCAACATTTACTATCTCATTTTACAGGATTACTTTCCTACAGTTTTTCAAAGAAATAAAATGTGTGTCTAACTTAGACATGTAATTTTCGTCATAATTGTTATATTGTTTTAGTTTTGACATGTATGTGTTCACAATTTTATCGCGCATCATTTAATGATGTTTGAAGTTATATTCGATGTATATATAAAAAAATACATGCTATATATGTATATCCGTTTAGACCCGGACACATCAGTTTATTACACTATGGCCGCGATTCGCACCAGTTGTAACTCCCACTGTTCATACGTTAATATTCCCCCCAGAATTACGCGGTTCATGCCTCCTTCTGGTGTCATATTGTATGTTTACTTTATAGAGAGACATACTAGGCATTGTCCCCTCTCCCTTCCCACAAAATATTTTTAGGTCTTTGGCAGGTTCAAAGACATCAGTCGATATAAAACACTGTCCTAAACCCGACGAGAGAGGTTAGTTTGCATGTTATTACATTATTTATGTAAGTGTCCGGATCAAGACGCATTTGGGGTGTAGACCCGAACATTTACTAATTATTTTTTATTTTTTTTATTTTTACTTATAATGAAACAAATGGGTCAGGGATATAACAAATAATAGATATACGCTCTTTCTAATGGTAATACTTTTATTCGTGATATCTATGAAGGAAACATGTATAAACATAAAACTATACCAAAAAATGTAAAAAGTGTCCGGGTCTAGACGGTTTTACGGTACCTAAGTTAAAATTAATACAAAATTCACTACGAACTAATGTGTTTCGAAATAGTTCACAGAACAGCGGTTTTGAACCTGTGGTACGCATCCCTTTAGGGAGGCGTGGAAACATTAGTGATAATGACGGATAACACAAAACCATAAGATGTCTCAATCAAAACACAAGCAAGTTATAATTATAGTTTAAAAAGGGAAATGAAACTGAAATTATATAAATTCTATAAATATTCACAACCGACGTTTTTATTTTAACCGCGGTTAAAAGTATACCAGAATTTTAATGTTCGATTGAGCGTCATGTGATTACAATTATTGACTTTTATACTGAAAGTGATTGATGTAATACAGAAAAAACTAAAATATCAGCTACAGGATATAATATGCTTATTGGCTTAATTATTTTCAAAACTATAAGGAAGTAGAGACAGGGTCGTGAAGTGAAATTACGGGCCCAAGGAACGAAAAATTTTCTTTAATTTCGTCCCAAAATACAGTCGATGAACAAAACAAAAAAATTAAACCCTATTACTCTTCTTCCCGGGCCTTTTACTAATGGCTCCGGACCCTCTTTCTGGACTCGGACGCCCCGGATGTTCCCTCCCCTCTCGGCGCACCTGTGCTGACAACGACAAACTCGCATCATCCTTCAAGTCAAAGCTACCGACCTTCGTTATTTCTTCCGCTAGTTTTACACCATAAATTTTTATACATTGTCATGTAGTTAACGCAATTTTCGGTAGTTGATTACGAAATATTTTGAGACACTTAAATAATTAATATGATAAATTAGGTTTCACTCTCTAATTCCATCCAGAGAATTTGATGCTGAACGAAAACCCAAATTAAAATACTTTGTAGTTTAAGTTTAGTAAATTTTGACCACAGAGCCAGAGCTGCCTGTTGATATAATATGTATACAGAATAGATATCAATATCCATTTCTCCTCCAACCTCGTCTTTCTCCGCCACTCCTACCCCCGATGATTAATAAAACTTTTCAACTTATATACATATCTAAATCATATATTAAACTAATAAACAACTGACATATTAGAGTGGGCGTCTCTGGTGGTTACCTAGTGGAATATTAGGTATCAAGGTGAATGCGGGAGAGATGCCGCACATTTTGAAAACACTTGATAATTCTTAAAGATGCATTTAATTCTTAAAGTATGCATTTAATTGATCTCCGTACATGATGCATGCCATATGTAACCATTTTTGGCACTTTATACATCTTAACCAGTCAACTTTTTTTTGTTTCTGAGTACCTTTCAAAACATTCATCACTAATATGAGGGCTTCATCATTTTCACTAATATGAGGGCTCTTCCTGATCCATTAGTGGATCTTTTGTATTTACGTGGCATAATTTTCAGTCCAAAAAGAAATTCCATAATTAAGGTATATAAGTCTATGTTTTTAACATGTAATATGATGCGGCATCTATACCAACTTTTAATGCGGCAGCTCTCCTTTTTGTTGGGATAAATGCCGCATGTTGCTATATCAAGCATAGTGCGGAATTTCAACCTAAAATTTTATACAGTACTTTTAAAATATACTTAAATTAATAACAAAACTCATTTTCATTAAAACAATGACATATACATTCTTAAATATTAATGAATTAAATGCTTGATAAAATATTATGTTAAAAAACTTACTCTTCAATAATAAAAACTTGGATAATTACTAAACTAATGGACTAATCATAAATGTTACCATATACAGCTTAAATAAGTAACTTATTTTAAACATATAATCTGTTAATAGCGCTATCAATCAACGGACGAACTATGGCTACTGCGGCATCTCTCCCGACGCGGCATCTCTGCCGCACTTACCCTAGTTGAAAGAATATTTTATATGCTAAAATTACTAACAACTAACTAAACTACAAACTGTGTACCTACCATTATACCGTGGTCCTATAGTTTTAACAAGGATAACTTGGAGTCTATGTTGTATACAGGACAGAAATGTTATCATTTTGGTAAAATATAAATTTTAGTTTTAATCAAAGACATTTATTATAGAAATGTTAACAATACTGGAAAAAATAGGTTACAAAATTCATAATTTTTGAAATGGCTTAACTAGTGTTTCTCAACTGCCGGTTCGTAGAAAAATATATGAATTACAATGGTTTACAAAATTGACTATAATTTTTATTTCTACTTTTAAAAAATCGGGACTAGCTTTATGCAAAAAAAAAAAAAAAAAAAAATTGCTGATAAAAATCGCACGTTATGGGATTTTAGTATTTTTATTTGTAGTACATGATAGCACACTTCTAGCACAGCAAATCACAACTTTTTTGTTTGGAAAAAAAAAAGGAAAGAAACGGCGGACCTAATATTATCCCTAGAATCATACGTACTCGTCAAAACGACGAACGAACTTCTCTACCTGCTCCAATACTGTGACTTGTCGGTACCTGCTCGCTGTGAAACTTCTGTTATCTAATTTATTTGTTATTATAACACATAAGACATATAAATTTTGTTTATAGCTATTGTCGTTTTTTTTATACTGAAATAGTGTACGTCAAAAGGACGACGATGTATGATTAACCTATATTTTTTTTTAAAGATTTTGTACTCCACGCTCCTCTAAATATTTTTTTATAATTCTTGGTTTGTATAAATAAAGCAATTTTTTTTTTTTTTTGATACATTTTATGTTTAATGGTTTACATTTTACATAATGATGATTGATACAATATATCAGCATATGCAGTAGAACAATACAAACTCTGTTGATAAGTTACGGCGAATCAAATTACAAACTTAATTTGACCTATGTCATATGTATATAAAAAAAATATTAGTAAATCTCTCTTTATTGGAAACTGTCAAATAGGCGTGGCTTAATCAAAATGGCTGACGAAAAAGTGAATTGACATTAGTTTTACATATAATAGTTAGTGCGATATGAAGAAAAAATGGTAAATATTAAAACTATTTGTACATGAGTTGACAAGTTCGAAGCGAAGAAATTTTGCTGAAGGAGAGAGAATTTTGTATCTGAAAAATAGTTAAAATGTGGTAAAAATATGAAAAAATGAGTGAATGAGTTAATCAAACGTTAAATTTGAATGGTAAAATGTCATGAAATAACCCGAGAACTGCCAACGAATGGAAGAAACAAATCAATTCTATGTAAATATAGATCTATTATATAAAGTTCAAAACATTAATGACATTTCTGCAAAAGCACTTTAAGAATAGTCTGATTTTTAAACACCAGATGTCATACCCTCATTCGACAGATCCCAATACTTTTAGCTCATTTAACATAAACAAAAACAAACTTTTTGATTTTTAATTCTTATATAATAACATAAATATTGTATTAGGTGGTAGAGTGGAGCTAAGGCTCGAGTCTCAAACTGAGACTATTGAGAGTAGAATTATTCAGCATGTGCACTGTATTCGAAAATGTAAATAAAATATTAAATTCAGAAAGAAGTAGTTGTCTGTTATTGTTTTGACATGTGGAATCCTTTTAAATCCTATTTTTACATTATTAATAAATATGTTAGAGACACAGAAATGTGTAAGCCTTTTAGCCTTTAAGCATTTAAGTATAATATATCGTAATATCATTTAAATAAATTGTTTGATATATAAACTATTTAACAGACCAACTATATGTTAGTTACACGCACGAGAGAAAAGCTTTAGGCAATTTTCTTAAATTTTAATGAATTAAATGCTTGATAAAATATTATGTTAAAAAACTTACTCTTCAATAATAAAAACTTGGATAATTACTAAACTAATGGACTAATCATAAATGTTACCATATACAGCTTAAATAAGTAACTTATTTTAAACATATAATCTGTTAATAGCGCTATCAATCAACGGACGAACTATGGCTACTGCGGCATCTCTCCCGACGCGGCATCTCTGCCGCACTTACCCTAGTTGAAAGAATATTTTATATGCTAAAATTACTAACAACTAACTAAACTACAAACTGTGTACCTACCATTATACCGTGGTCCTATAGTTTTAACAAGGATAACTTGGAGTCTATGTTGTATACAGGACAGAAATGTTATCATTTTGGTAAAATATAAATTTTAGTTTTAATCAAAGACATTTATTATAGAAATGTTAACAATACTGGAAAAAATAGGTTACAAAATTCATAATTTTTGAAATGGCTTAACTAGTGTTTCTCAACTGCCGGTTCGTAGAAAAATATATGAATTACAATGGTTTACAAAATTGACTATAATTTTTATTTCTACTTTTAAAAAATCGGGACTAGCTTTATGCAAAAAAAAAAAAAAAAATTGCTGATAAAAATCGCACGTTATGGGATTTTAGTATTTTTATTTGTAGTACATGATAGCACACTTCTAGCACAGCAAATCACAACTTTTTTGTTTGGAAAAAAAAAAGGAAAGAAACGGCGGACCTAATATTATCCCTAGAATCATACGTACTCGTCAAAACGACGAACGAACTTCTCTACCTGCTCCAATACTGTGACTTGTCGGTACCTGCTCGCTGTGAAACTTCTGTTATCTAATTTATTTGTTATTATAACACATAAGACATATAAATTTTGTTTATAGCTATTGTCGTTTTTTTTATACTGAAATAGTGTACGTCAAAAGGACGACGATGTATGATTAACCTATATTTTTTTTTAAAGATTTTGTACTCCACTATTTAGTAAAGTGGCTAAAACTTTTCAGAACTAAAAAAAGTGTTACAAAAAAAAACTAAAATAAATATTATAATTTGATATAAATTTAATAATAATTTAATTAAAATTTGTCTTCGTGTTTTCCGATGTCGGTGTGGCGTCGGAATACAAAATGATTTTTACACTGTAAATAATAATCTAATTTGTAATAAAACCAGCAACGCAGTGATACGGATAAAATGAATGATTAAAATGAAACGAGTAAACCTCGAAAATGTAAAATGTATTATGTGTACATATCACAAACATACATTAGTATGCGTGACAAGAATAACTGTACCTCCGAAAATTAGATGCGCAGTGGTTAGTGTGATTGGTATGTGAGCCCTGTTAGCGTATATGTGAGAAAAAAACTAGTAAGCGAGGCACCATTATATGTAGTATGATCATATATACTCATTATGTAAGCGTATCCAGTATAGGTACTGGCTAATAATACATACACACTACATAGCTAACAAAAAGTCATGAATATATGTATTACGTATGTACAAATACACTTTCAAACTAATTAGAAAAAGTGTTATGGCTTTCACACAATGAATGAAATAAGAAATGAGACATTAGAGATAATGGGTGTTCGCCATCGAGTGACGTTGAATGAAACCTTAACTTAAATATTAAAACTATTTGTACATGAGTTGACAAGTTCGAAGCGAAGAAATTTTGCTGAAGGAGAGAGAATTTTGTATCTGAAAAATAGTTAAAATGTGGTAAAAATATGAAAAAATGAGTGAATGAGTTAATCAAACGTTAAATTTGAATGGTAAAATGTCATGAAATAACCCGAGAACTGCCAACGAATGGAAGAAACAAATCAATTCTATGTAAATATAGATCTATTATATAAAGTTCAAAACATTAATGACATTTCTGCAAAAGCACTTTAAGAATAGTCTGATTTTTAAACACCAGATGTCATACCCTCATTCGACAGATCCCAATACTTTTAGCTCATTTAACATAAACAAAAACAAACTTTTTGATTTTTAATTCTTATATAATAACATAAATATTGTATTAGGTGGTAGAGTGGAGCTAAGGCTCGAGTCTCAAACTGAGACTATTGAGAGTAGAATTATTCAGCATGTGCACTGTATTCGAAAATGTAAATAAAATATTAAATTCAGAAAGAAGTAGTTGTCTGTTATTGTTTTGACATGTGGAATCCTTTTAAATCCTATTTTTACATTATTAATAAATATGTTAGAGACACAGAAATGTGTAAGCCTTTTAGCCTTTAAGCATTTAAGTATAATATATCGTAATATCATTTAAATAAATTGTTTGATATATAAACTATTTAACAGACCAACTATATGTTAGTTACACGCACGAGAGAAAAGCTTTAGGCAATTTTCTTAAATTTTAATGAATTAAATGCTTGATAAAATATTATGTTAAAAAACTTACTCTTCAATAATAAAAACTTGGATAATTACTAAACTAATGGACTAATCATAAATGTTACCATATACAGCTTAAATAAGTAACTTATTTTAAACATATAATCTGTTAATAGCGCTATCAATCAACGGACGAACTATGGCTACTGCGGCATCTCTCCCGACGCGGCATCTCTGCCGCACTTACCCTAGTTGAAAGAATATTTTATATGCTAAAATTACTAACAACTAACTAAACTACAAACTGTGTACCTACCATTATACCGTGGTCCTATAGTTTTAACAAGGATAACTTGGAGTCTATGTTGTATACAGGACAGAAATGTTATCATTTTGGTAAAATATAAATTTTAGTTTTAATCAAAGACATTTATTATAGAAATGTTAACAATACTGGAAAAAATAGGTTACAAAATTCATAATTTTTGAAATGGCTTAACTAGTGTTTCTCAACTGCCGGTTCGTAGAAAAATATATGAATTACAATGGTTTACAAAATTGACTATAATTTTTATTTCTACTTTTAAAAAATCGGGACTAGCTTTATGCAAAAAAAAAAAAAAAATTGCTGATAAAAATCGCACGTTATGGGATTTTAGTATTTTTATTTGTAGTACATGATAGCACACTTCTAGCACAGCAAATCACAACTTTTTTGTTTGGAAAAAAAAAAGGAAAGAAACGGCGGACCTAATATTATCCCTAGAATCATACGTACTCGTCAAAACGACGAACGAACTTCTCTACCTGCTCCAATACTGTGACTTGTCGGTACCTGCTCGCTGTGAAACTTCTGTTATCTAATTTATTTGTTATTATAACACATAAGACATATAAATTTTGTTTATAGCTATTGTCGTTTTTTTTATACTGAAATAGTGTACGTCAAAAGGACGACGATGTATGATTAACCTATATTTTTTTTTAAAGATTTTGTACTCCACATATAAAAGTTTTCCTAATTCTTCTAAAATTTATTAAAGATATGGATGTTATAATTAATTTATCAATGATTTTGATAATGTGAAAGATGATTACAGCTGTTTGACTTTTAGAGACGACATAATACTGAAGTTTGAATATATTGAATCGAAAACTAAAGAATGCGTTTCGAATGGCTTAATAAAAGATTAACAATTTATTTTGTGGCAAATATTTTAATTTTTATTATTTTTTGAGATCTTATTCGAAAAATTACTAACAAATTTTAGAAAATTTACAAATGTGCCTAATGGGGAAATAACTACATATCTATAGGAATATTTATGACTGAGAAATTTCACATTCTGTAAAGTCACACATGTACACTGATTCATAATAGTTCATAAATTAATTATTACAATTGATGTATTTATATATTTTTTAATTTTTATAATGAAAATATGTTTTGATAAAAAGATTAAAAAAATTAATAAATATTTACATTAAGAAATTTTTCCAAATCCAATTTTTTTAAATATTTTGCGCTTTTGTAGTATTGTTATGTAAAAAAAATGTTTTTTGCAAATAAACTCTAAAACTCCCCGTAAAAAGTCCATTCGTCGAAACGACGCCGATGTATGATTAACTTGACTCGTAGACCAACGTATGATTCTAGGGTTATAGAGAGATGATCGACATTTCATATTACACGACCGAATGTTATTCCAACTAAGGGTGGAAATAATTACAGGCTACAACAAGTCTATTTACATTTAATGCTCATTTAAGAGCCGATATTTATCTAAATTATTTTATAGACGAAGTGGTCGGAAAACGACATTTCATGTTACACGACCGAATATTATTCCAACTAGGGGTCGAAATGATTCCAGGCTACAAGAATTCTATTTAAAATTTAACAATTGCTTTTAAACGTTTCTTTAATGCCTAAGAAAGTGTTGATATTTATCTCAATTACAAGGTAGATCAAGTGGTCGGAAAACGACATTTCATATTACACGACCAAATGTTATTCCAACCAAGGGTGGAAATGTTTCAAGACTTCAAGAATTTTATTTAAATTTGAAGAGCTGCTTTTAAAAGTTTCTTTAATGCTTAAGAAAGTGTTGATATTTATCTCAATTACATGGTAGATCAAGTAGTCGGAAAACGACATTTCATATTACACGACAGAATACTATTTCAACTACGGGTGGAAATGATTACAGGCTACAAGAATTCTGTTTAAAATTAAAGAATTGCTCGTAAACATTTCTGTATTCGGGATTGCATGGGTCAAGTCTGCCTCTTTGTAGGGGACATTCGTTCCCTGCGTGTAAGATGGAGACAACAGAGTACCTATATATTTTGAATTAAGTTGTTTCCTCTAAAAGATTTTCTAGAATGATGAATGTTTTGCAATTATCTCAATAACTATATGTGTTTTATTTTCAAATAGGTATAAATGTGTTTGGTCGGACTATTTTGTTAAAAGTACAATTATCCATGCTAAACTTCCTCGGTCCGTACTCTTGCAGTACCCGTACCCGTACCAGTGGGTACCGTACCACTACCGCTAGCTACACAGTGATTTACATTAAAACACCGTTCATTGGAAGGTAAATATGTTGTTGATTCATTGACCAATAGAATCATGTGATGCATGAAGCTACAAAACTAAGTAATAACTGAACTAGAAAATTATTTGATTGAGCTAGTAAACTATTTTGTACTGAATATTTTATTCATCGTATGTATGTTTCCATGAATGGCTTGCCGATGGCTTTTTATTTGATTGCATATTATTAGATTAATATGTAAAAGATCAAAACATTTAAAATCATGTGAAATATATGAGCGACGTACAACTACATGTTGAAAAATAATAGTATATTATTCACAAAACAATCGCAAGCCAATTGAATAATGGTTAATACGGTGATTTTATTGGTCGAAAGGTATTGAGTAATGATCATTCCTCCACACCTTTGAATACTTAATGCCTAACTTTCTCAACAATTAACGGATATGTAATGAGTGTGTTCTTCAACAGGAGTAGAAAAAATTGTTTTCATATGTATATTTTGTCAGTGATAACTACAATGCTTGTAAGAATATATAATACCCATAACATTTTAGAGTTAAGAGGCCTTAGTGGCACTAATTTTTTATTTCACAAATTTTAATTTCGTTTTGAAAATCAGCCAAGTGGTCGAGCGTATTAAGACTTGGGGCTGATAGGTCGAGCATTTTAATTGCGCGGTCGACGCAATTTCTCACAAATTTTAGTCTCATAATCAGTTTTTCCATCCTTCATCACGATCACAATGAAATGAAATAGTAAAAAATGTATAAAATACAAAAAGTTTTAGATACGCCTTGTATTTGTACATGGAGAGAAAAATTATATAATTTTTGTAGATAAAATTTCAGAAAAATTACCATGCTCTCTTATAATGCGTGCGCGATCGACGACCAAAATAAAAAAATATGTGCTAGAATGGTAAAATTTAATGTACTAACACAACTTTTACCACACTCTTATGCATATACATATGTTATAGTTTAATTCTTGTTGTCGTACTCTTTCATTTGCGCATCTGACCCGCAACCTTATGTTGCTTGGGCGGTACCTGTAAAAACTTCGAATCTGTAAGAACTTTATGATGCATACAAAAATGATTTCCAACAATATATTCTAATACTAAAGATAGTGAAGTAAAAATTAATCCCCGTTCTCTAACACAGTGTAATTAATACTGCTTGCTGCTTGTAACACAGTCTAATGGATCAATGTGCTTGGTCCGACCTGTCCGACCAAGTTGGTCGTCCAAACCTATGGTTGGCTATGTGATTTGCTATGAGTGAGGTACATTTCAACAGCGTTCACAACAAACACAACCTTCTTTCTATTTTTTTCTTTCTACTATTAGCAGATAGCGTTTCAAATATTATAATACAGCATGGTAATTTTTGTAAGAAAAACAATTAAAAAATATTTTTTTGTCGGCAATGGAACTTTTTACTGTGCTGTTTTCAAATTTTACTGAACTAATATTACGGAAACAATATTTTATCCTTTCAATTTTCTATGATTAATTATAATTTTTATATTTTTACCTACAAAACTGAATATGTTCGCCTTTTACACGTCGATTGTAGTGCTGAGTACAGTAATTTTTGTATGAATTTTCTCTCCGTGTAGAATATGGATTAACATTTCAAGCTTCTTTTGGGGCACAGATAATCAGTCAACTTCAAATATTTATTCCATAATATATTCAGTATCTATTAGTTCAGTGCTCATTCTCAATAGGTCCACAAAATAGAATGAGGGGAATAACTTTTTCAAGAAATTTTGCTCTTCCATCAAAGTTCAATCGCTCACTGCCGAGATACATGAATTTCTTTACATGTATGTTCAGAATTATCGTTCAAAAATTTTTCAGGAACGTCAAAACGAGTAAGTGGACCTAAAAATAATAATAAAATGCAATTTAAAAATTTAATTTAATTTAATATTTATATAGCCATCCAACAAACCTCTAGTGGTTTATGTTCATATATTAACATGCATATTCATAGATATACTATGTGCATATAATGTACCTGTATACGGTATTGGACGTACAATTAGGCACAATCACTTTATAGTAACATTGCAATCGTGTATGTTAGGTTTTTATGTAGCTTCTAGCTCAGTGTTAACAATGTATGCCCAAAAAATAACTTTCTTCATAAAATTTGCCAAGACTAATTCGTGGTTTGTATAAATAAAGCAATTTTTTTTTTATACATTTTATGTTTAATGGTTTACATTTTACATAATGAGGATTGATACAATATATCAGCATATGTAGTAGAACAATACAAACTCTGTTGATAAGTTACGGCGAATCATATTACAAACTTAATTTGACCTATGTCATATGTATATAAAAAAAAAAATATTAGTAAATCTCTCTTTATTGGAAACTGTCAAATAGGCGTCGCTTAATCAAAATGGCTGACGAAAAAGTGCATTGACATTAGTTTTATATGTAATAGTTAGTGCGATCTGAAGAAAAAATGATAAATATGAGTTGACAAGTTCGAAGCGAAGAAATTTTGCTGAAGGAGAGAGAATTTTGTATCTGAAAAATAGTTAAAATGTGGTAAAAATATGAAAAAATGAGTGAATGAGTTAATGAATATTGCAATTTTAATTATACAAACGTCAAATTTGAATGGTAAAATGTCATGAGATAACCCGAGAACTGTCAACGAATGGAAGAAACAAATCAATTGTATGTAAATTTAGATCTTTTATATAAAGTTCAAAACATTAAGATATTTCTGCAAATGCACTTTAAGAATAGTCTGATGTTTAAACACCAGATGTCATACCCTCATTCGACAGATCCCAATACTTTTAGCTCATTTAACATAAACAAAACAAACTTTTTGATTTTTAGTTCTTATATAATAACATAAATATTTTATTAGGTGGTAGAGTGGAGCTAAGGCTCGAGTCTCAAACTGAGACTATTGAGAGTGGAATTATTCAGCATGTGCACTGTATTCGAAAATGTAAATAAAATATTAAATTCAGAAAGAAGTAGTTGTCTGTTATTGTTTTGACATGTGGAATCCTTTTAAATCCTATTTTTACATTATTAATAAATATGTTAGAGACACAGAAATGTGTAAGCCTTTTTGCCTTTAAGCATTTAAGTATAATATATCGTAATATCATTTAAATAAATTGTTTGATATATAAACTATTTAACAGACAAACTATAGTTACACGCATGAGAGAAAAGCTTTAGGCAATTTAGTAGAGAATTCTTAATACCGACAATAATAATGGTAATGATAGGTAATTATAATGACAGAGAGATGATTTTGAAGTTTCAACGTTATAATAAAATTTGGAATAAAGTAATTAAATTTACAAATGTAATTTCGACGTTACGTCTTTCGTAATATTAATTTGAAAAAATTTAAAAATTATCAAAATAATTTTTGAAACTGACTTTTTAAGACTTTTGAAAGATATTGAAATACTAAATTATGGACACAAAAGTTCTTGCAATTTTTTAGGTTACTAGCTAAAAAATTATTAAAGTGAGAAAATAATTTTTTTGTCACCGACGAAATCGCAAAAAATTTGTGTCTAAGTCTAGAACTATTCCGAACGACCGAACCTTTTAAAGATAAAAGGACCGTTCAATTTAATTTTTAAATAGCAAAAAATTCAAGTGTGAAAAGACAATACATTCTAACAGCGCCCTTTGTTATAACAATTATTCATGGAATTGATTGCTGGGGTCAATTCTTTTAAGCACATACCAAAACACATTTTCAGTTACCATGTCGCAATACCTTGCAGACTTTCCCAGATCCAAATTATTTTTATCTACAAGGTCATCGATTCAAAATATTTAAAATATTATTATATGTTTTTTTAATTTTTATAGAAAATCAATTTATAAAAACGATAATGGTTCAAAAGTTGTTTTATCTGATTTCTTCCGTACTTTATGATGGTGTAATAAAGATTTTGAAAAATCTGAATTATAGCGAAAAATACGTCCTTTTATTAGAAAAAATCTAAAATACTCGGCTCTAAATATCTAATGTGTCTGACTGAAGAAGCTATTTGAACATCGTACTACTTCCAATATTTTCACCAAATTTTGTAAAAACTGAGTGTTTCGTTCGGGAGTTGTCGTACTGAAATCCATACATACGCATATGGGTTATTTTCGGCTTGTAGAGACCTCAAAACAATTTTGTATCATAATCCTGGGTACAAATCTCACCATGCTACCCGCTGTAATAGCTGAATATTTTTAAAGGATTTTTCTTCTGCTTACAATAAACACATTTTCTAACTTACTTTAACCGTTAATCATCTCTTTATCATATATTGCAACTAAACAGTTTTATTTAGTAAAGTGGCTAAAACTTTTCAGAACTAAAAAAAGTGTTACAAAAAAAAACTAAAATAAATATTATAATTTGATATAAATTTAATAATAATTTAATTAAAATTTGTCTTCGTGTTTTCCGATGTCGGTATAGCGTCGGAATACAAAATGATTTTTACACTGTAAATAATAATCTAATTTGTAATAAAACCAGCAACGCAGTGATACGGATAAAATGAATGATTAAAATGAAACGAGTAAACCTCGAAAATGTAAAATGTATTATGTGTACATATCACAAACATACATTAGTATGCGTGACAAGAATAACTGTACCTCCCGAAATTAGATGCGCAGTGGTTAGCGTGATTGATATGTGAGCCCTGTTAGCGTATATGTGAGAAAAAAACTAGTAAGCGAGGCACCATTATATGTAGTAAGATCATATATGCTCATTATGTAAGCGTATCCAATGTAGGTACTGGCTGGTAATACATACACACTACATACCTAACAAAAAGTCATGAATATATGTATTACGTATGTACAAATACACTTTCAAACTAATTAGAAAAAGTGTTATGGCTTTCATACAATGAATGAAATAAGAAATGAGACGTTAGAGATAATGGGTATTCGCCATCGAGTGACATTGAATGAAACCTTAACTTAACTGCTCATAGATATATGCAGGTATTTTTGTACATCAAAATTCGTGATTTTCTTTGTCATTAAGTTATCATGAAAGTTATGGTTTCATGAATTTGGATATACAAAAATACCTACATATACGTATGAGCAGTTAAGTTAAAGTTTCATTCAACATCACTCGATGGCGAACACACATTATCTCTTATTTCTTATTGTGTGAAAGTTATTAACTAGTGCAATTCCTTATTGAATTTAAATAAAATAAAAAAAAAATCGTCAAGTGCGTATTTGACACGCACTAAGTAATGTCCCTCACTCAGTGGTCATAATTAAAACTTCTTAAAATATAAGAGTCCGGACACATACGTACACATACGTACACATATACGTAATATATATACGTAATACATACACACACCTCACACACAAATACATACAAATTAATGTAGCAAAACAGATGGTAGATTAATATACCATAATTTGTTAATTTAATACATTTAATGCCATCTAGCACAACAATTAGTAACTTGACGTGATGCTATACTATATATTAAATATACAAAGTCACTACTTGCTACTGGATGGTGTCTTAATCGTTTTCTTACCACAACATAGAGTTCACAGATACATAAAATATATACAATACACAAGCAATACACAAGCAATACAGCCCTCTTGCGTTTATTCAATATATGAATGTAAAACTCTATAATTATTTACCACCTCTCTCAAATTTTCGATCACTCAAGGATTTTAATATGTCCCGAACTAACACGAAGTTAGTTCGGGACATAAAAAGAATTTTAATAACTATATCTAACTGAAATTTTTTGTAAAATTTTTTATCTATATATTTATGTATTTGTGTCGTTTGAACGGCCTGGTTATGCAGCCGAATATTCGGCATTCGACCAACATAAACTTGCGATTTATTGATTAAACTAGATGGAAAAAGTTCTGTAATAGATCATTCTAGAAAATTATTTAGTATTTACAATTTTGCGTTCGCGCAGTTTAGAGGCAAAGTTACTTTTATTTTACTTTATGTGATTACTCTGTATACATTGTATGATATGTACCATTGTGTTATGAACCAAAATTACTAATATACCGGTAAAGCTAAGGTCGGCTCTCAAAATATTTATTTACGAATACAGGCCCAAGGGCAATTTTTATAGGTAAATGGGTCTTCGTCAACAATATGGCACATTATGTGCTGTATCGAACCTTCTTGATATTTTGCAGATATGAATTATTCAGTTGTGTTTATGCTACTGTTTGAAATAACTGCTGTAAGGCTAACGACAAACGAAAATAAAAATGGTATGAAAACTTTTTAACTCAATAACTTCATAAAAATTGTTGACTGATATAATTTTTGTATATTAAATACAAAACAAAACTGAAGGCTGAAGAATTTGTCAGGAAAATCCTGTTGAATAGTAAAATATTAATTCAAATTTCATAATTTTATAGATTTGCCTAAAGAAATATATTTTAACTGAATTATAATATACTCAAGCTCACCTAACGTTTCAACCATGTTAGGAATATTTCTGTCATAAATACGCCACTGGTCGTATGTAGTTCATCATCGTAATACAGTTTATAAAACATGCTATGATGTAATGAATTTTACAATGTGATTCACTTAAATTTGGATTTGAAATCGTCCTACAGACGCCCTAAGTTTGTTTTTATAGCAATTAGAAACGACTTCAAACGGTTTAAATTGTACGATAAATTATTTTGGTGTTTTAAAAATTCTGATAGGTAATTTAGTATTTTGATCCAAATTATCCAAAAAATAAAAAGTTAACAATAAACCTATATCAAACTCTTTTACAGTTTTCACTATATTTTGAAATTACTTTAAGAAATAAAATCAGCCATTAATAGTATATTGTGCAATAAGTGCGGGAAATTGTCGATTGCCCACGAAAGCGAAGTTGAGCGTACGAACGTAGTGAGTGCGCTCATTCGCTTTCGTGGGCAATCGACAATCCCGCACGAGTTTTACTACGAATTTCACATACTTTTTTCTATTATTATTACTATTTTTGACATTTTTATTACTTTTTAAAATAATATTTTTGAGTGTTCGTCTTTTTTTTCTGAATTAAATATTGCTTAAATTATTTTGTTGGTGGTTTCTATAGAAATAATTATGAAATATTTATTAAATGAAAAATCAAGAGGCGGCTTTGCGTGTTTTGATTAAATTTTGCGTGTTCTATTGTCAATTTGCGTGTGGAAAGTTTCTTTCCGCAATTAGGTATCGGGTTTCTTCGGACAGGTTAGGACCGTACTTATTTCAATAAAATTTTGCAACTAAATTACATTAAATTATGCACATTTGAATGAATATAATTGGTCAAAAATTACATTTTTCACCATTTAGAATACTAGCAGAATTTTTTATTTGACGAAAATAAGAAAATTCAAAAAATCGGAAAAAATTTTTGTAAAATTTATTGAATATTTAGACGGTCCACTATAATAGCTAAGACGTACGTATTAGTAAGATTTTTCATTATTGAAAAACAAATTTTTAACAAGCAACTATACTTCTACCTCTCAAAATTGAAAACAATAAAAAAAAAGATGAATTTATTTAATTTAAATGACATGTCACATAAATCACATACATAATATAAACAAAAATACTTTTGATAGTCAATTAAAATTACAGTGGCACTTTTCAATGGTGCAGGTAATAAATTAAAAAAAAGGATGTTTACATAAAATACGTATAAATAATATTTTGATACACATATGTATGTGTGTATGTAACTTGTGTACGTTGTTATGAAAATATTTTAAATTTTTAGTCACATATGCTAAAGACGAAACAGTCTGATCCGAAAGAAATCCGATACCTGCATATAATACACTCGGTATTCAAAAAATAGTAATATTACTGTAGAAAATAAACAAACAAGAATATATCAACCCCATTTCAACGGCATAATGAATGAATAAATAAATTAAAATTAAACCGAATATGTTACCATCAACGAATAACAAACCCTGCCCTGGTCTGTTTGCAACTGCCACTCTCTCTGTAGAATCTTCCCACCATTCTATTCATCCTATATATATATATATATATATATATATATATATATATATATATATATATATATATATATATATATATATATGTATCTATTGAGCGCCAACCAGAGAGTGCTTAATTAAACCGAAAGCCTGCGGTTAAATCAACTAAACTAATAAAATTCCATCTTTACTTTGTACGTTTAATAACATATACAATATCATGAAAATTTTATCCGATAACGTAATGATTATAACCCCTTTATGAGCTGTAGGTTGAATGAAGAGACTGTAGCTCCGCAGCTCCAGCATAGCTTGAGCTGTTACTTGCTGGTCGGGTGCTTTGTTAGTTAGCAACAAGAGTGGTGTTAGTTATTTAAAATACGACTTGCGTTTGAAAATGTTATAATATACCTACCATGTGAGTTTTTTGAGTCATTTTTATTACAACCAAATTTGTATGATAGAAATGGTACTAGAAATGGTTCTTTTCTTGGATGTAATTGAAATATAACCAACCAAAACACTATCGGTCGAAGTAGCTTCAAGTACATATGCATAATTTTACCACCTAACTAATAAATTTAAGAAAAATTAAAAAATTAAACTTGGGTAAAAAAATTTTTTTTGCTCATTTATGTTGTTAATTAAAAAATTAGATCAGTTTTATCGAAAAATTAATAATATATAGTCTCATTTAAAAATCTATAAGTTTGTATCATAGTTCGAAAACCATAAGGGCTATAAAGCTCCTGACTATAGCAATCGGTTGCTCCCGTGGATATCTATAACTCTTATTTGAACAATTTTTCGATTAAATCAACGGTTTGGCTGTAATTGAATTGTCAACTCTCAGAAAACTCACACAGTATACTTTATACTTTGTGATACAATAGAAAGGTTAACAGTGTTGCATATTGGGAACGTTATTGAATGTTTTTGGAAATTTTCGGTTAGTGTATCTCGGTAGAAAACTGTGTTTCTTGATTGAGTTTAAAAAATAACCTAGTAGCTTTTTATAATAGACCTGATACAATTTGGAATTATGGGAAATCGAATTGAGTTGTGGTTTAATGTTTAGTCTGCCCGTAGCAGTTTTTTCGTTCGTCACTCAATGTCTTAAGTTGGCATCTAAAGAAATGGTAACAGTTCGGAACTGTTCGTTTCTTGTTTGGAAACAACAAATTTTTTTGCTGTTGGGAAGCTAAACAATTCCAGGCTGACATAGGTTATATTATATATTATATATTGAATTATAATAGAAATTAACGTGTGGTCCAAATTGTCCGTTAGGGTATTATAAACCCAGAAAGGGCTAGACAGAACTTGGGTAGTAAGGTCATAGTGATTATGGACCATTGAGTAGTAAAATCACAGTGATTATAGGCTACTAGGTGGTAAGGTCATAGTGATTATGGACCACTGTGGCTAATAATATCATAGTGATTAAAGATTACTAAAACTGCAAAATAAATTTAAACTCTTTGTAACGTTTATAACGTAATGAGCTTTTTTGTCAAAATTTCCCTATCCTATGTATATCAAGTTATTTATGAAAGAACTAATGTGAATGTTTTTAACCCCACAAATCAGGTACTGAATAGACTAGACAAAAAATTTCACACTAAAAAAACATAAAATACTCCAAAGTATTCGTTCAGGTTTTCTAAATTTAAGATTTTTATTTTTGGTGTAAAATAAATCCCGTAAATTTAACTTATAAAAGCAAAATTAAGAAAAATATCTCTTTTACATTATGATCCATGGATAGTTCTTATAAATTTTTTTTAATTGATATTTTACTAATTAAAAATTGTACTAAAAATTCTTGTTTTTATTTTCAGGTACTTACGTTGTTGTATGGCGAAAAGGCACGACGTTACTATCAGCGGGAAATCTAATGGTCACGCAAGATAAACGATTTCGTCTACTCGGGAATCAATTACAAATTCGTGACGTGCAGGTGAAGGATGCCGGCGATTATGTATGTCAGATTGGTGATGGAACACCCGGTGATCAGATTCATACGGTGGAAATTTTAGGTAGGTTGGAAAATTATTTGGCCGAAAGCTAATTTGATTATAAAGTAGATGTTGATGATAATAATAATTAGATAAATAAACATTGGTTCTGAATTTAAATGTGTTCGGAAAATAGCAAATGAGTCAAGTAGTTTGCTAAAGGAAGAATTAGGATGTGCTAAGCTCACATAAGATTGTCCGTTCTGAAATATCCATTCATGAAAAGTCTTTTTTTGTTGTTCAGAAAGAATTTTTCACAGGAAAATCACAAAAAGTCGAAAATTAAAAAAAAATCTGAGATTTCGTCAATATTAAAAGCTGACTATCATAATTATAACATAGAAAATACTAAGCTAATTTTTTGCATACACACATTTTAAAGGGATGAAACTATGTCTTCCTTAAGAATATAATTTTTTTCTAAGATCTCTTCGATAAAATTCCTTTGCAAAAATGTCTTTTGCTAAAATTTTGATTGTTTCATGATAAACAAAGGAAAACCCAGATAAGTTTTTGAATCACTAGCCAATTATTAAATCATTTTTTTCGGCTGAAAAAATAAATTACTTATATTTGGCCTATAAGTTTATTTGTGTGACCATGAATACTTCTTAAATTGTCTCTGAAGTCACTATTAATTAGAAACAAATGAAAAACTGACCTCCAGTTGATGAAAAGAGACTCAAGTTGACCCTCTGAATGAATTGCTGATGAGTTGGTTCCTAGCTAAATAGCTTCCAAGGTCTCAGTACTCCTCCGTAGCAAGTTTCATCAAAATCGTTTCCGAGAGAAAAAGGATATATAAGCAAAGATAGCTCGTTTAATGCAGAAGTATGAAAATTTTATCGTTAAAATTTTATACTATTACCGGAGGTTATTCTTTTAAAAGTAATTTCTAGAACATTTATTAGGCTTACAGGAGCTTACGGCAGGGAAATTAAGAAAAAAGAAGATTAAAATAGATTTTCAATTCAGGGGGCAACAAAGTACTTTTTTACTTAACGTATATTCAGTATTCAAATAAAAAAAATGTAACCAAACGAAAGTCCCTGTTTTTCTATCGTTGGCAACATTGTACATATATACATTTTATTATGCTAATAACGTTTGCAATAATATTGTATACTATTGTATAACCCTAACACTGTATGAGATTAAATAAAACATTAAAAAAAAAGCACCAATTTAATCAAAAGAGAGTTAGGTCAGACAGTGGCACTGGCATTGGACAAAAATACTGTTTGTACGTTCAATTTATTGTAATATTTAATTTTTTACGTTTGCTGGTAGCAAGCAGTGTAGGAGCCATATTGGGGTACATTTTAATAAATCAAAAATTTTAATCCATATTCATTAGATGTATCCTGTTATTTTGACAGGATACATATCGTTTCATCAATCATTAATTCGGGAATATATATCAGGGATAAATTACTGCCTGTTTTTTTTTAAATAGTATTTCAATGTTTCTTTAGTGATAAATCAAAATGATGATTCTTATAATTGTAAATATTAGTGTATTTGTCTGAACAGGAATAATTACGTCTCAAACGATCGGTTGCGCAGTAACCCAAAACTCTCAACTAAGAAGGGAAATCATATCTTTTCAATACTTCTTTGCAATTACATGACGCCATGAAATTAAAAATTTTCGTTTCTGTCCAATCACGTTTTTTTTTTTCTTTGAAATAATATGAGTTAGGGTGTGCGATTGAATTCAACTAATTTGGATGTGAAGTCATCATGGTAAAATGGCTATCAGAATGGTAAAATTATTGGAATAAGTGTATAATTTGGGATTAATTTTTAACTTATCTGCGCAATACCGACGCAAAATTACTTAATTTACATTAAAAATTCATTAGTCCAGATTGAATTGTTTTGTTTCCTGTGCGTATTTTTTTTTTTTTTTTTTTTTTTTTTTGTATTCTTGGTAACGGTTTTATAGCATCATTAATCCAGTATTAATGAGAATTAATTACTGAATATTTCATTTTTCCAATATTTTTGTTGGGGAAGTGTTTTCTGCCATTTGCTTTTAGCGTCTGATTTAAACCTAATTGATAAGAGTTGGAAAGTTGAATTTTTTACAACTGGTATTGATTTGAAACATAATTACTTGCTTTGACCAAGACCTTATGAGCCAACATGGTTTTTTCCAACAAATATCGATTTTACATTGAATTTCGGCCTAGGTTCAGATATTGAATATCCTACGATTGGGATACAATCAGATCGGGTCATAGAGCTCTATCAAGTTCCAAACTTATTCATACCGCTTTCCAATGGGGTATTTGACAGTAGTTGAAAAAATATCTATTTTGATTTTTAAATAATTATTCGAGTCATAATGATACTGAATATTGCTTTTTTACAGGTTATTTCATTCAAAAATATAAAAATTTTAATTAAATAAAATTACAAAATTTACGTTAAAAATGACGAAATCAAAAACATCAAGCAAAAGCAGCTTACGTCACAAGCTCGTTCGAATATATAGGCATTACATAGTAGTTAGGAAAAAAATTGTTTATTTTTTTGGTAACTATGAAAGAAATTTTTCATTAGGTATTAATTTTCATTACTAGACCAACTACTACTACTTAATGTTTTAGAGCCAATGACGTCATACGATTTGAAAGAGACAGAACGTATCTTTCTGGCGATCTTTTTAAAAATTGAAATTTTATCGGTGATTTTTATTAAAAATATAGTACAAAATAATTTAAAAATGTGTATTATGAGTTTAGTGAGAAGTAATAAACATACTTAGATGGTTTTTTAAAAAATTGTCAAATATCCCATTGTTGCTTGGTTCAAACATCCAAAGCCTACATTTTTTACCTTTCAATTATATTAATTTTAAAAACAGAAAAACTCGGAGGAAGGGGCTTGTAAAAATATTGATAGGAGTGCGGCACAAATTTCGTTGGAACCATTGGCAGAAGAATTATAAATTCGGTTATGGCTATGATAGTGAACTTCAACATTCTAAATTGTTGGAGAACGTGTTCAAATGTTCAAAAAGTTAGAACATAATTCAATAGTTGTCTTACAATTATCACCATAGTCGAGAAAACGGGATTAAATGGATTAAAATTAAATTTTTCCTTAAACAGATTAGTACATGTAGACATACATTTGTTTATATATATATATATATATATATATATATATATATATATATATATATATATATATATATATATATATATATATATATGTATATATGACTCCCAAAACTTATTGTTACTGTTCAATGAATAAAATAGAGAGATTTAAGCGGTGTATGTAGATCCCCATTCCATCCCGTTAAAGTTTTACCATTTTGATTCCATACCTCACCCTCCGATCCCGCCGCTACTGTACACCAGTGTAACACAACAACTTATGTTCTGTTCTTATGGCAGGCAACATATCAAAGTTAAACGTCTTATGTCCCACAAGCACTTAAATAACTGTATATTATATCTTCTTCAATATTATTAAAGTTCGTAAGTTAAACTTTACGAGGCTGTGATATTGTATTATAAGTTATAACTATCACATATTATGTATATTCATTACAAAAAGATACTTATATACCAAATAAATACTGTACGATACAAAATTTGGCGATTTGATACTGAAAAATTGTTGCGGTTATGACAGCCCCGGATCTACGCTCTTTTAGAAGCGGGGTAGAAACTTAAAAATGCCCCCCCTCCAAAGTTTGACATAAATTGTCAAAAAAACTCTTAAGTATATAAGGTGTTATAAAACGCCAATTTTTCTCGTTGCAGTAAAACCCTCAATGATAAAAATTGAGGGTTTTGTAAAGGATCAATATAAGTACAAGTTGACTTTTTATTTTAATAAATCTACTCCGAAAGCACTATAAGTTGTGCAAATTTCAAATTTTTATCACCATCCCTATCAAAGATACAGGGGCGCAAAATGGGTAGTTGTACCCGAATAACTATTCTCATAAAAAATACTAAGCAAAAAAAAAAATGTTCAAAAAGTGAATTTTGCTAAATTTTGATATCCAACTTTAGGTAAAATTTTCTTATGGAAGCGATGAAAATAGTTTAAATATGGACACCACTTAAAATAAAGAGACATTTATTACCTTTAAAATGGTTTTTACTTCAACCCTTCAGGATGAACGGTTTATGAAATATGTGCATTGGCATAAATGGCTGCAAGCACAAAAATCAGCGCAAATTGGAAAACAAAAATGGCTACCACGCTTAAACGGTTCAAAATAATTTTTTTTAAGGATGATTCTCAATATTTCAAATATAATAGAAACAACTGGAAGAATATTAATTTTTTCTAAAATGGTCGAGCAGCCAATTTTTTTTTTAGACCATTTGATATAGACCGACCTAGTATGATTTTGGCGCCCCCTGAAACTGACGCCCGGAGCAGGGGCCTCGGTTTGCCCCCTCTTGAATCCGGGCCTGCGGTTATGGCAGCTGTGGTAAAAAAAAGATGGAAGGAGTTGAAACGATGCAATGTCAATACCATATTGTAAACAGGGGAAATAGAAAATTGTCGTTCGAAGGATGGAGATAAAGCTAATCAATATTATTTGAACAGAGACAGATATAAATTTAAAATTTTTTGTTAGAATTTTACAGGTGGTTAACTTTGTAAAGTGAGCCAGGTGTATCTGTAATGAAATTCTGAAAGTGAGATAGCCTAACAAGTACAATATTATTTATTGTGATATGTAAATAACAATATTTTTGTAAACTATATTTTCGGTGCAGTGAAAATAGCAACAAAAATGATGTAGGTACTAAAATATTTACCAGTAAGATAGACTTTGAAACTATATGAAATTATCTGCATTTTTCTAGGATCTAGATTTGTAACAAGGTTTTCTATGTAGTCCATCGTTTTTGAAGCTTACTGTAGGTGTATATTACAATAGACATTACTTTATACATATAATATTCAGGCAGATCACATTATGTCTGTATAAGTAAAATACTCACTTAATTTTGTATATATCCATCCAGTCTATAAAGCTGAAATATTAATTTTCTGAAGCCACTTTCATTAGTTTCATAAAACGTCATCCTTTATTTTATTATATTTATTATTATATTCATCCAAAAAATTTTTATTATTATCTTTTTATTTTTTTTAGTGAACAATAAAGTGACATGATAAGTACATATATAGTTTATTACAGTAAAACCTCTTTTATAAATTCATGCGTCTTATGTATGACGGGCCCCCGGGCACAACGGGATGAGCAAAAAAAAAAAAAACAAACGTCTTCTCACTCTGTCTGGACTCTAAATTGAGGGTGGCCACTCTCTCACCGGCCCTGCTCATAAATATACGTCACTGCCCACTTTTTACAAGTATAATGCTCACTTAGTAATTTTAGGAAACCAGTGTATTTCTAAAAACTCTCTATACATATAATAATATTGTAACGAGACCATTTCTGTACATGGATTATTTTTTAAAAATTGTGCTGGTACTGTAAATAGTTATCGATGTAGATATCAAAACAGCGATTTTTAAAATTTTAGTCTGTCTGTCTGTTCACGCATCACGCAAAAACTACTAGACGGATTTTGATGAAATTTGGTGTAATGATAACTTATTACCTGGGTCAATATCTGGATCAACGTAGAAGATAATTTTTACCCCGGTAAAATGTCTTATTTCCAGAGTTATGCCATGTGATGTAAAAAACCAGTTTTTTACATTTTTACGTAAAAAATTGTAAAATATGTAAAAAACTGTAAAAAATCGTAAAAAATTAAAGAAAATTGTAAAAAATGTAAAATACTTAAATCATTTGTCATTTCACTGACAAACAATTTATTTTGACCGTTACTACTTGTTTATAAGTTCACATGAAAAACCGTGTAAACAAAATGTCCACACAAAAATGTCCTATTTTTACGAAATTTGGTGAAAATGTTGGAAGTCCCAAACCCAAACCGTTGGATAAGTTCGTTAACCAAACATGTCCGATGCCGGAAACATTTTTTTTTTGGGCATTTTTCGTGAAAAAAAATTAGTTTTTGCTAAAATTTTCTCCAGTTCAAAAATTTTGGCAACATTTTTTTACACCATTAGAAAGACGAGAAAAAATCAGATAAAAAAGATTTTAAGCCATTATTCTGTACAAACTGGTTACCGAGAAAAACTAGTTATTATAACCGAAAACTCGCTATGTTATGCAAGATGCCGCAAACGGGGTATTTAATATTAAAGAAATATATTCATTTAATATAAAAGAAACCATTCTATCAAAACTAACCTTTCTTTTTTCTGTTTGTACCCATTTATATTTTTAATTTTCAAATAACTTAATTATGAAGTTTTATTTTGCAAATATAGCAAATACTTCAATAGCAAATATATGGAATACCATCAGTAACGCTTACATTTATTAAATATAAAAAAATTAGTTTTTTACGTTTTTTACATTTTTTTTTTTGTCAAAACAAGTATACGTAAATTACATAGTTTTTTACATGTAAAAAACTATGTAATTTACCTGAAGTAAATTACACGCACAACTCTGCTTATTTCCACGGGAAAATAGAAAAGTCATTTTGAGCATGTGCACACGTTAAGCAAAAACTATTGAACGGATTTTTTATGAACTTTAGTGTGGTAATAACTTATTACCTGCGTTAACATTTAGGATACTTTTATTATGGGAAAATGTTATCTTCCCTCGGGAAAATACAAAAATCATTTTGAGCATGTTTATGTATTACGCAAAACTATTGTTCTATGCAAATACTTTATTAAACATATATATTTCTCATTGATTTTACAGCTATAGTTTTGAATAAAGTAATCACGGAGAAGTTATAAAAATGTAATTTTATTTTTTTAATTGTACAAAAAATTAAATATATCGATATTTGTCTTATGTAATGTATATATTTGGTACTATTTTACATGATTTTGCAAATGATAAAGTGGCCTTTTGCATGTTTCTAGTTATTTCACATTCCCTGTTTAATATAACACTCATTTACTTTTGTTTTCTTATACATTTAATATCAAAAGATTTAATAGTATATTCACATTTCTTTGTATAATATTATGTTTCAAATAAACATATTTTATTTCTGACAACTTTGTTAGAATTTAACATATTTTCGAAAAACTGTATTTATATAAAATATAAAGGATATAGCTACAAGATATAAAAGGATAATGATACGTAGAAGGTGAAAATAATAAAAAAATGCGTTGTGAAATTTTCATATTCATTTGTTTATTTTCTTCATTTTCAAACAAAAAAAAAAGCCAACCCAATGAAATTATATTTAATGTGTAAGCACGATATCGAAATATCATAACGAAAAAGTAGAGTTCTCGTATATTATTATTTTATAAATTGGTCGAGCGAGGCTGATGTAAATAAGTACGAATGCGGAAAATTATTTAAAACCACCGACACCCTGCCCTAGGACATATTTAGCATATATATACAATTCATTTTATATATTGAAATATTTTGAATATAATGATACTTTGGTTGATACAAAAATCTGAACAGTCTGTGCTTTCTTCTCGACATGGAAAGTATCTTTCGAAAAATACACTTTTCACGCTAAAATATACATAGTAGTGAAAAATTGATTTAATACATGTTTTCGATAATATCAATATATTATTTCTGACGATTTATTTACAGAAGCAAAAATAATCTTAATAAATGGTCGGTAATTTACTTTTATCTGTAATTTTTGCCCTGAATTAGTATCAATCAATCAACGCTGATACATGAGCGGTTATAAAACGGACAGGAATTATGTATTTTGTAAATTACAAATTCGTTTAACGGCGCAAATGTAAATGAGGTTTGGTTCCAGCTTTCAGTGAATTTAGTTTTTCCTGGCAATAGAATAAAGGGAATAGCCGGATAAGTATAAGTGAATCGGCCCCGGAAGCGAATTATTTTAATAACTATATTAACGGTATGGTGAGGCTGTAAGTAATTGATATCTACAATTTTGGCGGCCAAAACTGAACATTTAACAACATTACAAAAATTTTTTTCTTAGAAACTACTCAACATAGGAGTAATGAAATATAATATTATCTACGAGCTACGACTACCATTAAATTGCTAATTTGTTGTACAGAATACTATCTATGTAAATTATCGTTTACATACAGCTCTGCCGTGTCACACTAATCTCACGTATCTCAGAAATGATAGTTTTGAAAAAACTTGATTTGAATAAAATATCGTATTATCTTAATTCGCTCAAATATTATTAAATATCTAAGATAATTGATTTTTATTATGCGTTATTGATTCAATGTTGCAATATTGATTTAATAATAACGTATAAATATACTATTTGAAAATATAAGAAATAAGGAATGTATGTAAAAATTTAAAATACTAATAATGAAAATTTAAAAATACAATAGATTAATTATTTTATTATTATTAACAAATTAATTAATTTTATTGTCAATATATATACTAGGGATTGAGTAGAATCCTTTAAACGTTGTTACGCGAAATTGCTGTATCTAAAGATACATGACATTCGTGTGACACGGCAGAGCTGTGCGAAATTTTATACTTTACACACGACTGTGTGCATAGAACCACAGTTTGCTACACTTTTATAAATTTTCATATTTACATAACATTAAAACCTGTACAAAATTGTCACTTAGCAACTGAATGTTGGCATTTCGGTCGTGTATAATATTGTTCATGTTTCTATAGACCTTACTGTATCGTTTGTGTAAATATGACAAATTTTAGCTATCTATACATTATTTACTTGACCTGTGTTAGGTTGGCTTTGTATGGCATGTATGTATGGGTGTGTTTGTGTGTGCTACACTTTTATCAGTTAACAGTTTACTTTATTCTCTCCTGTAACCTGTCTGTGAAACTTTTGAATTGCTTTAAGCCATTATACAATTGTATGTAATCAAATATATGTATATATATGATAATGTTTTATGCTCATTTTATTCACTTCTCTCTCGGCATTCTTGCTCCAACTCTGTTTTCATTCGAAATGCCTTAATCAGAGTTGAATTTGTGCTACGTTGTGGAATTGCTTTGTAATTTAGTTGTTTTATTTTTATTGTAAATTTTATTATCATTACCCGTGTTGTTGCTTTTTCCCTTTAAATCGAGACTTTTATTTGACAAAATAAAAAAAGCGTAATTTTACTCTTTTATTTCTGATTGCGTGCATGATTTTGTTATTTTAATTTTTTTAAAACATGACAAATTGTTACTTTTGAACTAGGGTTACTGCGGATGTGTTATTTGAGACGTCTGTAGATGCAAATGTGAATGCGAATTTATAAAAGGCGATATCTGCAGTAAAGTGTAGAAGGGTAAAAGTGCAGAAATGTTTTTTTGCTTGTCGACTGTATTTTTGGGGAATAATTTTTGAAAAATTTAGCTTGTATCTGGCACCCGCCATTTCTCTTGATGACCATGATTTAATACAGGTTTAACAAAAATCATAGCAATTTACTTAAAAAGAAATCTAGTTTGACTCTAATTTTTAACTTCCCATAGGAAGTTATTGTAATGGGTCCGATTTTACGAATCGCTAATTTTGACATATCTCCACGTTTCAAGGTCACTAGAATCCGAATCCATCGTTTTTAGCGTGATGTCTGTGCGTGCGTTTTTTTGTCTCGCATATCTCGAGAACAAATGATGATATCAACTCCGGACTAATTTCATTAGATGCGTAATCAAAAAATGAAGACCGAATAAAGTTTTCAGCAAATTCGGATTAGCGGTTTGTTTTTGTGGTAAAAAAACAGAATTAACTTTATTAAGATAACATAGATTATATGGATTTTTTACCATAACATTATTATATAATGGCCTAAGAACCTTCCTTGATGTTAAAAACGCCAGTATATTATTATAAAATAAAAAAAAAAAAGAAATAAGAAACTGTTTTTGAAATATGTTGTGTCTCGCAAATCTTGAGAACAAATGATGTTATTATTTGTTTGATAAAGGTGGAGCCCCCCCCCCCCCCTTAGGTATAGAAGGCGAAGCCCCCGGTATGGTGCAAGGGGCAAAGTCTCTATCGGGGGCCCAGGGGAGAAGTTGCCCGAAATGGAAAAAGAATTATTTATGTACAGTAGTCTCTAGTCTTTAAGGACACCCAATGGGAAGTTGACAGTGTGGGTAGACCTGTCCCCCAAATTTTTTATGATTTATTATTTACAGCAAACGAATCCATAATGTTCAAAATTTTTTTTTAAAAACTTGCGGTTTATGCAAAAAATACAAACAATACTTCCATTCTTTGGGCTTCTAATGCACAGAACCCTATTGAAACAAGAATTTAGGAATTTTTAATAATAATAAAAAAAAAACGACTTCCTGCAAAACGAAATCAAAGAATATAGATTAAAGAACGAAAATCAAAGATCTACATGTCAAAATTAAAAACAAAATTAAGCGATCACTGTCAATCTAACCTGTTTCGGTCCAAAGGCCATCCTCAGAGATTATATGGCAAAATCAGTGTGTTGTAGAAAACAACAAAGTTTAAAAAGAAATTAAAAAAAATTATGAAAAAACATATCAAAGCGGTACGAAACTATACACCATGGAGGCATGGAGTAATAATACATGCAATAAAACAGTTCGACGGCATTGCGACACAAAGATTTTTGTAGAATTCAAAAAAAATATATTCCAAACAGAAAGATGATCAAAATACGGTCAAATAAAAACAATAATTTATACAAAGCACAAAACACATAATTGTTCACTAAGATTTTTACAAAATTGTAGATAAATTCTTTTTTGAAAATAAAAAATTTAAAAATTTTATAATTATTATTTTACGGATTTTTATTTTGTGGGCATACTAAAAACGTCTTCGATGATGTATCTAATTTTGTACCAAAAAGTTGTTTGAGGTCGAAATGTATTCCAATCATTTCTCACATTTCCAAACATTTTTGGAGTCAATATTAACAACATCATAAATTATATTTGGTTTTTTTGTTTGCAGTTCCACCAACGGTCACGATGTCGCCAGCCAACGGACATATTACAGCAAAAAAGGGTGGTTCCGTAACATTTGAATGTAAAGCGACCGGGAATCCAATACCACGGATAACATGGTCGAAAAAGGTTGGTTCAGAATTAAACAAATATTTTTGGAAATCATTGTACCATTGCTTCCTATACTTATCAAATTATAATAATATTATTATGTAACTTCTAAACGTTATTTCCTATCTCACTTATATTCAATTACGAAATGATTATAAAATAATTATAAGTGTCCATTTTGCTTTTTGTTTTAAACTATCTCACAGAACTTCTACATGTAAATGTAAAGTGTAATCTAAAATGGAAATTTTTTTCCCGCATTAAGTTCATAAATTGTTCAATTTTTCATGATTATCTTAATTGCCATCCCACAGAATATAAGTTAAATCCACCAATATAATGATAATTGCCATTTTCTTTTGACTTGGATTTTCGTTGTAAGGGAAAGCGTCCAAGTTTATACAAGATAATTAAAAGTTTAAAATTTTGTATTGTGTAGATACAAATATTAAGATATTATTCGTTTATAATATTTGTTAGAAAAGCTGCAATTGGGACTTTTGTACCGAAATTACCCAATTAACGTAGGTATAATTCAGAAAGAAAATTTTTACTAATTGCAAAATTAGTGTTTCTTAGGAAAATTTTGTTATTCCACTGAAACATTAGAATATTTACATTAGAAATTTACTAGTGTACTATACACGGAGAGAAAATTCATAGAAAAATTACTGTGCTCAGCACTATAATCGACGTGTAAAAGGCGAACATATTCAATTTTGTACGACGGTAAAAATATAAAAATTATAATTAATCATAGAAAATTTAAAGGATAGAATGTTCTTTCCGTAATATTATAATAGCTCTGTAAAATTTGTAAAACAGCACAGTAAAAAGTTATATGATTATACGTACAAAAATTATATGATTTTTCTCTCCGTGCACAAATAGCTATTTGTTGCCCAAAAATCTATTTTTCCTACATTAATTAACTCTTTGAGTACCATGGCGGCTACCGATTGGCGTTAAAAACATATGATTTTAGTTTCCACTATAATAATTGGTAATTCTTAGTAACAGAAATGTATTAGAGACAATCATCCACTCTAAACGTCTAAATCATCTGTTCTCTCTTGTAAATAATAATAATACACCTCGAAAGATTTAATCAACGACAAAAATTTTAAAAATTTTGGTCTTTTCTCAAAAAGCTGTCTCAGTAAAAAAAAAAAATAATCCAACAGTAATTTTAGCCAAAAGAATTTTTAACTTAAACTGTCTACTTTTTGAATTTGAATTAAAAAATTTTTATGATTTGTAGAATAATATTTCTTAAGATAATATATTTATGCTTCTTTAAAACTGTGCACGAAATGAAAACAATTTTTTTGATTTAAAAAATGTGTGTAAAAAAAGACTTTCTCAGAGCGTGCTTTTAATTTGAATTTTTTTTTATTCAGAAACTTTTCTACGATTACTACGGTTAAACAAAGAAAATACTTTTAATTTAGACCTCTGATATTTCCGATAATAATGATGCTACAGTAATAGTATGGTTTAAGAAGCTTACAGTGTTTTTTTCAACTTTAAAATGTGAAAAATTGGATTTAATCATTAAATTGGTTTGATTTTTTTCCAGGCCGATTGCAAAGTATTAAAAATAAAATTGGTAAAGACAAGAATATTTCCACTATTTGGAGACTTTCCCTTACGTATAAAATGTGACGTTAAAGTAACAATGTAGCGATAAAATAAATGAATTACTATAAAATGTTGAGTAGTTTATAACTATAATAACTACATACAATTTGAGTTGACTTGAATTTAATTGTTTTAACCACCACAACATGCTCTCCAACATTCATCTCACTCACACCCCATACATATTCATTGTTTCTATCTCATTTTTTCTGCTCGTTTCTTTTACACTCGTACGTATATTTGCAGAATAGTGTTTTACCAACTGGTGAACAATCGGTTAGTGGTTTTACATTCACATTAACTAATATAGAGCGTCGTGATGCCGGCATTTATCAGTGTACTGCATCAAATGGAGTTGGTCAAGCTGTATCGGCAACGGTGCAATTACATATTTTATGTGAGTATTGCACAATATACCTAACAATATATAGTTAAATAATATTGTGTCTATTTGATACGATAAATTATGTACGAGAAGTTGGTACTAACTAGTTTATTGTGCAGTGATGTGCGTCAAATACGATTTTTATTATAATCGAATTAGGTGAATATATGAGTTTTATTTTTATCATAGAACAAAAAAAGGTTTTTTTTCGAATTATTATTTAGCAGATAAACATTGTGGTTCATTAAAAAAAATGTTATTTTTCGGTCAACTTTTAAAGTGGCGGAAAATTAGTAATGACTTTTGTAAGTCTAAGTCTATAATTTATTGACGCAAATTAATATTGGTTAATTACGAAATCTATTTTTCTAAGAATGTCTTGATACAGGGTGTAAAATAAATAACTCTCGTCCTTCTGAAGGGTGATTCATAGCATCCTGTAGACACTAAAACCACAGGTATCTTTTCGGAAAATCGCAAATTGACTGGCTAGGGGAAGGTCGCCCAAAGCGGGTAAGCTAAGATTAAACGCCCAAAAAAGTGACTTCTGACCTCGATAAGCAGATCTTTTTTATATTATCAGATAAAATAGTTATCGAACTTTAAAATGAAACTTCGCTTAAGAAATATTTATACGATATTTATTTTTAATAAAGAAAATACAAAACCTCTGCAAAAACCCGCTTTGCCCGTATAGGTATCCTAAAGCGGGTAACCCCCCTTGGGCAAAGCGGGTAAGTATATTATGTACTTAAATACTGTTATTATTTTTTAATATAAACTTTCTTATTCATATAGAACTTAACAATAATAATAATTAAGTAAAAAAAAATTGAAAAAAGACAAAAATAATAAATTTATAACAATTAACTGTAACTTTCTTTACAACCTCCATATTGGAGTATATTACATCAGGTGGTTCCATATCAAAATCACCACAAACAAGGCAAAAATATTTTTTTTAAGCTTTTTCCCTCATTCCGTCGTAAAAAGAAGATTTTTTATTTTTTTTCCCCTCCAACAGTTTTTTCCATTAAGATGCTTCTATTTTGTCTACCCGCTTTGCCCATACCCGCTTTGCCCAAAAAGACTTAATTTTGTTAAGTTGGAATAATTTCAAAATGAAAGCCGATACATGTCTACCTTTTTCTACATTAAAAGTCAAATGATGATAACATAATATAGTAATACCAAAAAGATTACAAATAAAAAGGTTTGTGACTAGTCACAGAATATTTATCGTCAAAATTTTTAACAAAACCAACAAAAAAATTTAATGGAGCTTAACTAGGACATTAAATGACACCAGCGTTCAAGTGCAACTGACTGATATTGGTTGATATTCGGTTAATCTCGGTATACACACGACCTGACGAAAACATTCGATACAACGATATACAAGCGCTTACCCGCTTTAAGAGGGGTACCCGCTTTGGGCGACCTTCCCCTACATAATGTTTAAAAATTTTTCTAAATACGACGCTGACTAAATTATGTATACATTCCTTCTTAATACAAAGGTATAAAATAATTTTATTTATAATTTAACTCATGTGTATCAAGTCCCATAAGAATATTGTAGTATTTTCACTTTTACCATGGATAAAAAGTTAGGACAAATTTTTACAGCGAAAAAAATTGTACATAACATCTAATTGGTCATTTCACTGTAGGTAAACACGATAAATACGAAACAAAAATTCCTATTGGTAAATTTAACTTATTTCAGAACCATAGTAACAATGTATTAAATAATAATATGAATTATACTAATTTATTTTATTCGTTAAAATATCTTACTGTATTAAACTTATATTTTTTCTGAATAAATTTGTGTTTTCTACAATTCAAATTTCTTGCCTAAAAGCAATTTAACTCGAAGAACTGTCAACCCAAAACGCTTCAGCTACGCTGTCGCGTTTTTGTTAGTTGATTGCTAGGCAACAAATTTTCGTTAGACAAACCCAAATTTATTCGAAAAAATACAAACCTCTCGTGTAATAATAAGTGAATAAAATTCAATAGAATTTTGTAAACATGTTTTGGTCGTAAATGTGTATTCCAGATCTTTTTTTAAAAACATAAAATTTTATCTTACAAACATGAGATGGTCAGAGCCGGATTAAAAACATTTTTTTATGGGCCCCATTTTTGACCCATATTTAGTATCAAAATTTTTCGGTTAAACAACAGTTTTTGTTCGAATATTAATTACATGGCCGAGATCTACCCACTGTTTTCGTAATAAGATTTATATATTTTACACCCTGTATTTCTTTACAACTTTCAAAATTACGGCGATAAAACTGAAAGAAATCAAGTAAACTGAAATCCAAAAAGTAGCAGATCTTGATTCTTTCCACTTCCTTTTACACTGTTCTTAGTTTTTGCCCTTTAGTGGCTCAGCGATTTCATTTAGGGAAATTCCGACTTCAGATTCGTAATCATCGGTGAATAATGCAAGATTCGCAAAAGCAAAAGTTTCCTTTCTTGTTGTGTATTAATTTTAAAAGTTACTTGTGCGGTATCTCACACTTTTTTGTTACAGTATATAAGTACAATCTATTCAGGCCCAACCAGATTGTTATTGCCAGTCTCCAAACTAGTATCAATCCGGTTTGTAACTTATAATTTCATTTGCAGTGCATCTTCGTTTTTGCTCATTTGCTGTTCTGGATTTCTCTTTTGTTAATTTCTCAATTCAAAATAAATTTTTGGTTTAGTTCAACTTCTACCTGATGATGGTCTAATAAATCGAAAGCTGGCTCGTAGAATACTTCAATTTTTTAAAAGCTTTTATTTAACTTGTTAAGTACGTATGTTGGTTTAGATCAAATCTTGGAATCAAAATTTAGACAGGTTCTAATTGAGCTACAGGTTTAAAATTTTGCATACGTGTCTAACCTTGATGACAATACAATATTGTATAATTAGTTTTTCCCTAATTCGCCCCAAACCAAAGTTGTTGATTTTTAGTCCTATGCAACTTTTTGACATTTCGAATTGTCAAATATTGTCCACTGATTTTACATTGCAATTTTTTGTTTCCATAGTTATGCCTGATTAGGGTAAATTAACCGATTAAAATGTAGGTAAAAAAATTACATCTTCAATTTTTTTTTAAAATTAATTGTAATCAGACTAAAAGGTAGAAAATAAATTAAAGTAAAAAAAAAAATGTTTCTTAAGAAAAAGCTTTTATTTATAAATGGGCTAAAAAAATAAAATTACTTTTGAGTGAAGTTTGAAGCAATATGCAACATAATTTATAAAAGTTTGAGGCGTTTAATTAAATTTGGTAACTACTGAAAAGTAAAATAGCTACACTTATATCCAAAACAGAAATAATTAATGATAACGTCTCAAGCTTTTATAAATTATGTTGCATATGGCTTCAAACTTCACTCAAAAGTTACTTTATTTTTTTTAGCCCATTTATAAAGAAAAACTTTTTCTTAAAAAACATTTTTTTTAACTTTATTTATTAATTCTTCTAACTAATAATAAATTTGTATCTTTTATTAGTTCCACCGGAAGTTACAACGGATCGTAATTGGATTTACACACCCACTGGCGTTGAAGCTCAATTGAGTTGCATAGTACACGCTGATCCACCAGCAGAGGTATAAAATTACTTTTCCCCGACACTCCCGCCAGTTTTATTACACTTCATTTGTACCAATTTTACATTATTTTAGGTCCAGTGGTATCAAGATTCATTTCATCTAGAACCAACGGATCGTCGTACAATGGAAACTCGTGGTAGCACGCACACCTTAGTGATTCGTCATTTACAAAATTCCGATTTTGGAAATTATAGTTGTTTGGTGGAGAATTCATTGGGTCGTGTTAAAAAGTATATCGAACTGACCGGAAAACCAGGACCCGTACAATTTTTAAGTCCACAATTTTCAAGATGGCCCACGTCGTATAATGTAACTTGGCGTGTGGACTCATTACCACCGTTACAAGAAGTCCGATTGCTCTATCGTCGATTACAGGTAAAGTATTGACAAAATTCACCCTATTATTGCGACGAAATGAATAATAACTCGGCTAGCAACAAATGCACTCTTTAATTTGACCGTGCGTTGGTTGAATACCGAATATTCGGCAAATACAATTCGGTATTTCGTATTTTTTTTTATTCCTCATAACAAGGTTTTTCAAACGACATCCCACACGATATATGAAATTAAAAAAAAAAAAATTGGTGTACTAGATTTCGTCTTTTCAAGATTAGGAACAGTTAGGTACCAAAAAATAAAAAAAATAACAATAATAATAGTAAATAAATAGCGTATACATACATGGAGAAGAAAATTAACACCTTGTTCTCAAAACTTACATTTACCGTGGAATTTCAGCAAACACGACATTGTGTAAAATATTATGCAAACGACATATCTCAGATGTCATGATCAATTGAAATCATTATAATAGATTTTGGATATGTACACAAGAGTAAAGGGAGAACACCCGAATTATGTTAATGGCTATGATGATAAAAGGTGCCGGTGCGATGAGGCACACCGCACCGCGAGAGAGATGTCTTGACCACTTAGAACAGACGTGTTTTTGAAGAACTAATTTGATATTTTTAAACAATGTAATTCCAATTAGCATCTCTCATTTTTGTGTTGTGTTTCGCGGTTAATAAACAATTATATGTAATTTTGAAAATATTTAAATAAAATTAATTGAAATCAAGAACAATTCGACTTTTATTTATTAACTTAAGAAACTAATCAAAATATCCGTTGCGCAATTCAGACCAAACACCGCATTCCGCAACAAGGAGAGAATCAACGAGAGAGAATGTTGTGTATTACAAATACATTAAGAAATTGAAGCAAAAAAAAAAATTGACTGATGTGAGCAAAAAAATTGACTGATGGGATTACTTTAATGGCGGCCAAACCATTAATTTAATAGTTTATCTAATATTTATAAACAAGTCTCCATGATTACAAGTTGGGCTTATTAAAATGAAGTCATACTTCAAAATTTAATGCCTGAGGTATCTCTAGGAAACATATGTTAATATGTTCGATTTAGTGCTCAGTGATTTCTGTTTAATATCTGTTTTTATTCAACGAATATTGAAAGGCTAGTGACACTTGTAATAAACAATTATCTGAATGTAAATGATTTACAAAATACAAGAATGATTAATTTCATTCAGTAATTTTGATCAGTTATTAGAAAAAGTACAATAATTTATTAACTATTTGTGAAAAATTAACTGTGTTGGTATTTCTAATCAGGTTTGAAATTAAGAATTAAGAGAGCGGGTAAAAAGTTTGATATTTCAAAAATAAGAATTTTATGAAGTATGTTCAATTTATATAATAAAATAACTATTAATTTATTAATATATTTATTACAAGAATACAACTGAATATTAAAAAAAAATATTCACCCCCGACAGAAAGTTTAGGACCACTTCAATTTTTCTAGAAACGTGAGTCCGTCCGTGCTCTATCCTTTGAATTACTGTAACTGGGTTAAAAATTATCATACGAGGAAGAAAAAAGTAAATTAACGCTAAAAGAATGATCTTAATGAATATAATATTCAATGTTGAATATGATGGTTTTTGGATTAAAATTTTTATTGCATATAGATATAAGAATATTTCTAGAAAAATTACAGTGGTCCTAAACATTCTGTCGGGAGTGTATAAATTGTTTGAACTGTTAAAAATTATTCTTTTAAATATCCATAAACACCTTTGTCTTGACGCCATGACGTTACTAAAACCCTGAATTTTTCTCAGTTTCGTCGGTTGTCTTTTGAATATACTAAAAATAAAAGTTTTCCGAATATAATTATGTTAATTGCTTTGTTTTAAGTAAAATAATAGTATATTGTAGAATAAGTGGGAAAAGAGGCTTATTTGCGGGCGAGTGCAACAATTCGTATAAGTGAGAAATGAGCTTTTCCCACGTATTTTACACTATACTTTTTCTACGAGCACATTTTTTTTTTCGTAAAATTTAACATAAATAATTAAAATAAAATTTAAATAAGTAGTAAAAATTTTTTAAATTTATAATGTCAGTGCTAAGATGTTCAAATTTTTGCCAAAGCATACATTGAAACTATGGAAACAATAATAAATACTCAACATACATATGTATATTTTTAGTACTATTTCTATTTATTATATATTATATATTAAACTAACGGAACAGCCTACTTTTTTATTATATTAAGGCGTGGGAAATAATTTCCCACTGTATTTCCGCACAGTGTGGGCAATTGTTAAATTTTACATATAGTTAGCGGTGCGCAAAATGTTACTTTTAATAGTAGGAGTAGAAAAATAATATTACGTAACAGTTAGTAGGGAATATTTTTTAAAGTGCATACAATTTAGGAACATTTTTTGTCTACTTTAAATAAATAAATGCTCCTGATTTGGTTTCCTTCTCCACTATTTGGTATTCAGCCGAATAGTCTTTCAGTATTCGATGTTTGGTCGAATATTAAAAAATAGTCAAATAGGTCGAATACCGAGTAGTTTCTGAACATTCGTTGAACATAATTCTAATAACAACATTTTATATGTTTAGGTCAATGAAACGTACCATCAACCCGGCAAATGGCACGATATAATTTTAACACCAAGCGCAGCCGATCATCTGAATCATGAAATGTCATACACGATACGTGACTTAGAACCGTCGTCCATTTACGAAATTATGATCCAAGCGAAAAATCGTTACGGTTGGAGTGAACTCTCGCAAATGCATCAGTTCTATACGCGTGGCATGAACGAGATACCAACTAAAGAAATTGAAGATATGGGCCTATTTTCCTATGCGCATACACTGCACACAACGAATTTTCACAATTTGTTAGGTTATGTTTTAGTTGTCAGTTGTATACAAAGAACCGTTTTGATTTGATAGATAGAACTTGATTTTTTGGGTTTTTTTTTGTAAGTAATTAGTAATTTTTTGCCTTAATTATGACTCTTTAATGTAAATAAATGTGAAATTAGAGTGATTATGACCGAACGGGTTGACTGACCGTTACCTAACGAATATTTTTTCGAAAAAAGACAAAATTTTATGTGTAAAACACAATTAGACTGCCATTTTTGAAATAAACTCTATATTCTATACGATAAAAACAAAATTTTAGACTAGAAAATAAAAATGTAATTTGTAAAAAGTGTTTTAGTTATCGAAATAATTTTTATTTCTTTCTTATGTTATATAAATTTTGAAGATATGCTTTTAAAACAAGACTGAATTTTAGAATTTTTCTATATAACCGTCCGGACCTAGCATTTACTTTTCTTTCTTAAAAAAAAAATAAACCAATTTTTGGCTAGATTTTTTATTTTTTTAAATATTTTAAAAAACTGGCATTTTTCTACCCAAAGTATAGTTTTAATTAATGTTCTAAATATATAGAGTATTATAACTTAAATAACTTTAGGAAAGAGGTAAAAATTATTTGTTATAAAAAAGCTTGAAAGAAAATTTGAATGTAAAATAATTTCAAAGAAAACAGACTAATGGTGCTATCTATTGATTTATATCTACAATAAACTAAATCGGTAATACAGTTCACGCAAACGTTATCGAACAAATTTCATACATAACCTAAACCATTATTGGTATTTCAGTTGAAAACGTTACCTGAACCAACAGTGGTGTAATTTTCGATATTATTCGTATTTTTCGTTCATAGTGACATCTGCACGTTACAATTAAATGTTAACAACATTACCAACAGTTGTCAAGCTTTAATTTATTCGGAGGGAGCGCCGGGTAGATGCAGTTGTGAGTTATCTAAAATAGATGGCCCTATCTACATATAATTTTGCGAGGGGGGTATAAATGGTGCTGATTGTGAGTGCTGTTACAGACTAAATTGATAGGAAAAATATTCTTTCAAATTATTTTATAAACGTAAAATTGTACTAAATAGCTTTTTTTATTTCTTTTAAAGACATTTTTGTAAATATATTTCATATAGACGTAAAAACAAAAAATTCGGTATATCTAAAAGAGATTTGGGCAAAGCCTGACAATTAATAAATTATTTTCATAAGATTGACTCGTTTTAAATTTTCTGCAACAAATAAATATAAGAAAATTTTATCTAATTTCAAATTTTAAACAATTATTACTGTACAGATTTGAGAAAATTTTAAGAAACTCTAAATGTGGCTGAGCAAGAGATTAAATTTTAAAAATTTTATAAGAGATTTATATGTACTTAAAGAAGTAAAGACGAAAATATAAATTAATTATAAAATATTCGTGCATAATAGTAAATATTAATTAAATATATAAAAAATTGTACTATTAGAGAAAAACTAAACAAAAAGAAAGAAAATTTTTATTTATAATCATATTCTGTCCTTTCCTATCTTGTACAAAAATCATTGAATTATGTTTTAAACATTTTGTGTATTCGATAAATTTTACAAAAATAAAATTATTTTTATTTAATAATCGTTGTTTTTTTTCGTCAACAAAATTCTATCTTTTTGTTGTATGTATCTTATATGTATTCTTTGAAATTCTATCAAAAATTAGTTTCGAAATAATTTAGTGTCTGTTTAGCACAATATCAAACATCAATTTGTTTCACCCTAAATAATTTTCCACATCGTTGAAGGACAATAATGCAAGAGAAGGGTAAAATTAGGCTTTTATACAAAACTTATACAAAGCTTTGTTTACTAAAAATAAATAACAGTACACATGTTGTCCTGTTATTATTATAAATATGTACGGTATGTTCCAAATACAATGTAATTATATGAGTAAATAATTGAAGTCATAATCGTAGTTAAGGAAAAAATAAATTCACTGGTAATCTTCACTAATATGAGAGCTCTTTCTGATCCAATTAATGGATCTTTTATATTTACGTGGCATAATTTACAGTCCAAAAAAAAAAGACAAATTGCATAATTAAGGTATAAGTCTATGTTCTTAACATGTAATATGATGCGGCATCTCTCCTTTTTGTTGGGATAGATGTTGCATGTTGCTATAGCAAGCATAGTGCGGAATTCTAACCTAAAATTTTATACAGTACTTTTAAAATATACCTAAATTAATAACAAAACTCATTTTCATTAAACCAATTAAATATACATTCTTAAATTCTAATGAATTAAATGCTTGATAAAATGTTATGTTAAAAAACCTACTTTTCAATAATAAAATGTTGGATAATTACTAAACTGATGGACTAATCATAAATGTTACCATATACAGCTTAAATAAATAACTTATTTTAAACATATAATCCATTAATAGCTTTATCTATCAATCAACGAACGAACTATGGCTACTGCGGCATATCTCCCGCACTTACCCTACCTGGGTTAATGTTCAATATGTTCAGCCTAGATTCTAAAATTTTGTTGTCAGTCCAAGGAAGAGAAAATTTGTATCTACCTAGTAGTTTACTTATGAATACTTCCAAAAGTTGTTACTAATTGACATATCACATAACTAAATTCGAATATAGAACATTATGTACATATAGGAAAAAACTCTGTATTAAAAGAGTTGTGGATACAAAGTCGTGTAACCTTTTAAATATTAAAACACGTTATTATCGCGCATATAAAGTGTTAAGATCGTCGGCCCTAAGTGTTACTTGCAATAAAAGGTCTGTTGTTCTTGTAGGCTATGCCTGGCTACGTTCATACTTTTCAATAGATGTGGTTGTTGGGTGGTTCTTGGTGGATATCATAGACTAGAGAAAATCTGTCAACATCAGCTTCAACAACTCACAACAACAAGACAGACGCGAGCATTGAAGTAAAAATAAAAGGAGGGTGAAACTTCTATTCATTTAAAATTGTTGAATAGTTGTTGCCACTGCGCAGTAGCTAGGAAGAAGATGGTGTAATTTTAATTGCCTTTTAAGTTTTTACATTAGAAAATTTTGTTCTGAAACTGAAGTGTAGTCGAATATTAAGAAATTCAGGTGTTGGAAAAGCAGTAAACATAAGCTTTAATTAACAGACTAATTAAATATATGCATGATTTAAATGTGGTAACTCCGAAAACGTAGAAAACGAATAAATGTAATATAATCCTTTAAAAGGAGGATCTACTCAGGGTCTAAAATGATCTACATTTCGTTAAGTTTTCAAAATTTAACTGATTTTGATTTTATGCTTTGTGTTCAGAATAGAGTTTCAAGTTTGAGAACGGTAGGACACCGGTACCTGTCAGACGGCAAAAGCCTAAATTCGCTTCGGTGGAAGTGGAAAAAATATGAAAGTAGAAATGCTCCCTATTCTAGCTCTCAAAATTGGGACGAAATACTCATCTAGGATCAAAAATTCTTGTTTATATATTTAAATTTTTACAAAAGAGCGAGAAGTTCAGAAAATATGAAAGAAACCTTTACGTAAACTTTTTGGAACACAAATAAGTTGAATTTAAATAATAATTTGTAAAATATAAATGAAGTCTTGTTAACTCTTTCGAGTCTTTATGTATTATTATAGGTAACTTTAAATAGTTAATTTATCGCTCATATAAGCTGCTACATAGTACAATGATTTTAATGCTTTTACTACTGACAAATGAACACTATTATTTTCTGTAAATACGGGCACGACACAACTGTAGTCAACAGACATTTTCACAATATTAACAATGCAATATAATGTAAAAGGTTTTTAAGGTTTAATGTTAACAACCTTCTACCTTCACTATAAAACATACATACATGCAAGTCTATACGTATATGACAAGGGAAATTTATTATTATAATTCTCATTTATTTTGTTCAAATTGTACACTAAATAATCATTTGTTAAATAAAAGTTGAATAACGCCTTCGACGTTCAAGCCATTCCAGAGTAACAAATATTGTGAATGTGTTAAAGACCACACGATCAAAATCGAAGTCGACTTTATTGAATGAGCCGCGGCTATAGATGAACATGCGAAATCAATAATAAGAATACAAAAAATAAAATATAATAATAAATTATTGTCAAATCGAGTTCAAGATTAAAAAGTCAAAATATATCTCAGTTTAATAATTCAGTTATTGGACTCTCTGTGGCATGGGCGCCCATCCCTATGGGCAGGGAGTCATGGCCTCCCTAGCTAACCAGGATTGGAAGAAAATTAGAAAAGAGTAGTTCGAAGAGAGTAAAACGACGTTGTTTTTGTGGGTTATATATAGAATTTCTGAATTGCGGCATCCCTCTGTGGTCTACAGCTGTGCTCTATATAAAAGAAGGGAAAAAAGGAATAAAGCGAATGAAGGAATGAGACAAGCAAAAAAAAGGTCGCCAGGCTAATTTTGTGGGAGAAAATTTACAATTTACAACAAAAATTTAAAAAAAAGATCGAAAAAAAAGATTTTCCGAAATTTTTTGCGGAAGTTCACACCTTTCGGGGCCCCTCTGGAATCCATCATATGGGCGCCCATGCTCTGTGGCCCTTAAACCATGAGGAAAGTTCAGTAGAGCAAACCATGTTCCTTAATAAAGAAAAGCAGATACTTCACTTTGATCTTCCTGGGGTCAGGTAACTGCATCCAAAAAGTCGGTACCCCAGCTGCGATAATTCGTATTACTACTTAATTTATCAAATTTACATTATTTCTAAAATAATATACAGTTGTGTCGATATTAACGATGGCCGGAATGTACAACAATGTTAGTATTGTTATTCATATTTTTACTACCAAACTATATTTCTTTAGATTATGTCTAGTTGTAAAAAAACTTATGTTAATTTTTTTATTAGTTATTAAAAAGAGTTATTAGCATACAATTTAAAGAGTCTAGAAATTATTATGTAGAATCATTTTTTTCAAACATTAAGTTGATTTAATGGTGTTTTGTTTAGTCGATATTGGCGACTTCTGGCTGGTACTGATTTGTACAGTCCATAAAGGGGATAAAATTATTTTTATTAGAAGTTTTTATTAAGAACTTATTTAAGGAAAGTTTATTGAACTTGTAAAACACGTGGGGAGCGCCAAAAGTTCTCGGCCTAACATGATTAAACTTATTTAAAGGTGACGTAATTTATACTTACAGAAAGTATTAAGTCTCTATTAGTAATCATAAACGCAGTGGACGAGTTCACATGTGTTTTATTTATTCTGTTGTAAAAGTGTAAACTCAATATGTCGACCGTTTCAAAAATTGAATATCGTGCAGTCATAAAATTTCTTACAAAAGAAGGACAAACTCTAGAACAAATTAAGGACAGATTGGATGGTGTATACGGTAAAGCCGTGCCAAAGGTTTCGTTTGCGGTACGAGTCCCTCAACGACGATGATCGTTCTGAACGTCCGGCAGATTCGATCACTTCCGAAAACATTGCTCTTGTAGAATCGCTACAAAGAATTTGCTTATTATTATAAAGGCATAGAGATCCTTATCCCACCTTATAATAAGTGTATTGAAATAGAGGGCGGTTTAAAAATTTAATTTAAATCAGGGGTTCTTAAAGATGTCGGTGGGCCAAGGACATATTTTAAAATAAGGAAAAGTACAACAAGAAAAATGAATTTGTTACTTATATAGAAAGTAAAACAAAGGCTAATTTTAATGTTAAATAAAAGTAAGAATTATTTTATACCTAGAATTGTGGAAAATTCCAGCTACTGAACTACGAAATCTCAATGCACTTGCAGAATTTTTCATTTATTTTACTCCATATGTGTATAATGCACTTGTTTATAAGAGTTCAGTCAACGATTCAGTCAATTCTCTAAAACAATGTTGGAAAATTTTTAATAACTTTTAATCGTAACAGTCGTATGGTTGGTATGAAGCATTTAACTTATTATGATACGATATTATGTGGTGATATTACGCAAAACTCCAATAGAATTCGCTATTTCGTGTGCATTTACAATATTCACATTTAGTAACATGAATAATTCTTCCCATGAGTTGTGCAGTTGAAAAATAAATGCAAAAATTAAAACGGAGAATCACAAAAACTTATTAGGAGCTGAAATTAAATCGAAATTCTATAAAAACCATGGTAAAATTTCTTATCTTAAAATTCTGTTTTCAATTAAAGCATTCTTTTGTATACTTTAACCATTTTTAAATGGGATGACTTTTTAAGAGGATGTTATTAGTGATCATAAACTTTTAAAAAGTTGAATTATTTTATTGCTTGCAACAAATGCCACCCTATATTCTCTACAATTGTGTTTAAATATATTACCTGTTTTACGATTGACGGTTCCTTTTAACACTTAAAATAGGCGAGTAGATAATCTGCTGCGAACAATACTAATGATTATTGCCGTACTTGAAAAGTCATCTCATTTAAAGATGGTTAAGGTATACTGAATGTTAATTGCACAGTTTAATGTTAGAGGCAAATTTACTTTTGTTAAATAAAGTATGTATATAGGGGAAGCTTGCCAGAATAGAACCATTTTTTTTAAAAGCTTTTATTTAACTTGCTATGTTAGTATGTTGGTTTAGATCAAATCTTGGAATCCAAATTTAGACAGGTTCTAATTGAGCTAGAGATTCCAAATTTTACATACCGATCTAACCTTGATGACAATGCAGTATTGCATAATTAGTTTTACCCTAAATTGTCCCAAACCAAAATTGTTGATTTTTAGTCCTGTGCAACTTTTGGACACTTCGAATTGTCAGATATTGTCCATTGATTTTACATTGTAATTTTTTGTTTCCATAGTTATATTTGATTAGGGTAAGTTAACCGATTAAAATATTATAGGTAAAAAAATTACTTTAATTTTTTTAAAATTAATTGTGATCAGACTAAAAAGTAGAAAATAAATTAAAGTAAAAAAAATGTTTTTTAAGAAAAAGCTTTTATTTAAAAATGGGCTAAAAAAAATAAAATAACTTTTTAGTGAAGTTTGAAGCAATATGCAACAAAATTTATAAAAGCTTGAGGGGTTTAATTAAGTTTGGTAACTACTGAAAAGTAAAATAACTACACTTATATCCAAAACATCCAAAACAGAAATAATTAATGATAACCCCTCAAACTTTTATAAATTATGTTGCATATTGCTTCAAACTTCACTAAAAAGTTATTTTATTTTTTTTAGCCCATTTTTAAATAAAAGCTTTTTCTTAAAAAACATATTTTTTAGTTTAATTTATTATATATTCCAACTTCTGTAAACTTTAAGTTTGAAATTTTTTGCTGCCTCTTTAGTTGCGACTACTCACTTTCCGAAATGCAACTGACGAGTTATTTACTTTAACTGACCAATTATCAGTGATTACAACCCTATCGATTACTCTTACGCTTTTTAAACTAAATGTTAAACTTTTAGATGAGGTGTTAGCCTCAAGGTGCCATATTTGGAATAAGTGATAATTAAGAATAGGAAACCGCGTGTTTATAATCTGATTAATCTAATGGTGTAAAGTCTACAACAATTTTTAAAATCTGCGTTGCTAGATATGAGACTTTAGTTAGTTTAGTGAGCACGGCTCTGTAGAAGTAGCATATAATATCCCGGCCACTTTCCCCTATTTATCTGGTATGTAATATACTTAGAGCACAAAGCGATATTTATTTATCCTTCATGTAAAACAACTTATTTTTAAACCAATACATTCACTCATAGAAACCACAAACAATACACCCAACAAGTGAGACAGAACGATTTTGTAGTCCATTGTTATGAACGAAGAAAAGTGAATAAAAAATACAAACAACGAGTGTACTACTAGAAAATAGACTCTATGGTGGATAGAACAGCAAGAACTAAGCATACTCGAGCAAAGCTGTAAACGGTGAACAGTTGGAGCGGCTGTTGGATGAAGCTTTGTTAAAGCTTTTTGTTGTTTGAGAACCCGCGTCAATTAGCGTTGAAATTAAATTCAATTTACAAATTGAAAGCTATTCCACTATGAAATAACGATCACACACAGCCACGCATACAGCTATAGAAATGTAACCGTATTGGTGGTAGTGACAGATGGATCGAGATAAATGCGAACAAAAAATTCGTGTTCGTTTTGGAAATATTGATTTTTGAGAAATGGTTGCGGAAATTCAAGATTTAGCATCGTAACTAGTTTAGAGAAATCATTGTATAATAACGCTTGGTAAGGCTTGGTAACCCGGTAATTTTTTTAATCTGTACCATTAAAATTCATAAGTGAAATAAAAAGTAGACATTTAGGAGTTCGAAACTTTTTCAAATTTTTTTCAAAATATGTTTTCAAATTAACTGCGGGCAAAGTAATCGCCAAATGGCCACAGCAAAAATTGAATACAAAAAGGGAAAAAAGAAAAATGCCCCTGTCGCAGCATCCTGCAAATATAGCGAACTTCCCTTTATAAAAATGTTTTTCTCGGAAACTAGTTGACATAGAAAAAAGTTTAAAAACCTTTTTTATGTAATTTTTTCTTCTCTTTTAAATCGTGTAAAAAAATTTCGCAAAAATTTTTGATGGCTAATTTTTAAAAAAAAAGACTAATTTTTTGCAAGAACAAAAACCATGTTCTTGGCATCCGACGTGTCTGGCTGACGAACTCATCCAAGGGTTTGGGACTTCCAATGTTCTCACCAAGTTTCGTAAAAATTGGATACTTCGTTCGAGAGTTATCGCGTATATCGCATATATATATACATATATATATATATATATATATATATATATATATATATATATATATATATATATATATATATATTATATATATATATATATATATATATATATATATATATATATATATATATATATATAAATTTTAGTGAATATTATTTTTGGTTTCTAGGGACCTCAAAACAAATTTCTGTCATAGTCCCGGGCTCAGGTCACGTCATGACAGTGGCTGTAATAGCTGAATTCCATTCTGGAAATGCGCCAAAATTTACGCCAATTTAAAGTTGAGATACGTGCGGATATGATTTGATTCGGATGTTATTTTGGTCTGCAATTATTCTGTCGTTCGGTTGTTTTATAGCAGTCATTTTTTGTGTGAAGCAAATGTTCAGAACTAAAGTTTTACGAAAATAAATCAATTTCAAAAGACAAATTTTTCTAAATCTATGTTAACCTGGAATGTTTGGTATGCAGGGCCGTGGAAAAAAATGGTGAAGTCTCGGGATTAAATAGAATTTTTTTAAAAATTTTCTCTCAAAAGTTGCCTCTCAAGGCAAGGAAATTCTCAACTTTTTTCCCGAGGTCCCTAGGGGCTGATACCTAGGGGCCCCCTCCTCAAACTCAGGCCCCGAGGCTGTAATCCCGGCTACCCCACCCCCTCGTCGGACCTGTTGGTATGTACTTAAATTTGAAGGAATTTCAACGCTAATGCTAAGTTATAAAGATCAAAGTTTATAAATCATAATTTTTAACAAAATAATGAAAGCTTTTAGTAATTCTAAGTTTGCCTTGCAGAGGAGTAAAATTCTAGGGAAAACTGTATCCCCACCGTAGTTCCGTGATCTTCACCGTCCGTTCTCTCCTTCTGAACAAAGCCAACGATTAAAAAGAAATCGTTTAATTTTTGTGGTTTAGAACGTTCAGTGATTTAATTTTTATTGCTTGCGAATGACATCATTCAGATAAATTGATTCAAAATCTTGTTCGGGAGTAGAATTCTAGCGCTAGAAAATTTTTGTCTGACTATTTCTGATTTTTCAAATCAAATAAATTGTAAGCAATTTTATAATCACTGCCTATATGTGATAAGTTAACAATCTTTAACAACAAAAGATCATCACATTTTCCTGTTTTATAATAAACTCACCAAATTGAAATGTATGATTTCGACATCCACGCTAATATATATTGTGCTCTCACTCACACACATCCTTTTTTGCTTCTAGCTCTAGCTTTTGACGCAGACAAAAGACAATAAAATATTTTTGTGTGCAGTCATCTTTTTTGATTTTCGATCTCATTTCAAATTATTCTGTGGCAATATGACGATTTAAATTAATTTCGTTTCGCTTGAAATTGACTTATACATTACTTTATTCGAGAAACTTTTCGGTAGGAATAGAAAATGAAGGACGGATTTTATAAAACCACTAATTGAAATATTATTGGTTTTCCTATGTACATAGATGGAGTTTTAATCCGTATTAAGTAATATTATTTTAATGATGTTAGTTGCTTTTATTTCCCTAAAATGGACTTGGGTGTTGTAAAGTGGAATTATTAATTTTGGTTTTCACATTTCAATAAATTTACAATCAAAATTGAATTTAGAAATTTTGTGAATAGTTTGTAATATGCTCGTACAATAATTTTTCGTTTTTAAAATATAATATTTTCGAAGGTTACGAATTGTTATCACGATAAATTTTAAACCCTTATCCTTTTCAATATATTTTCCAGTGGTTTTTTATTCCTTTGTACTATAAAAACTAAGAATTATCTTAAACCAAGTAAATTATGTGATTTTGACTTATAGCGTAAAACAATTAGACTTCTTTAAATATTGGATATATTCTATACCTATCAATACATTTTCGTCAGTTATGGTAACTAAAAATAGTATATTACGTGACTGAGGTTGGAAGTTGCATATTACGAGCGAAAAAGGTACGCAAGAGCCGCGTAGCGCAAGTGTGTTATATGCCTTACAACCGGGTTACGTACTATACTTTACGACTAACATGAAGTTCACAATAAACGATAAATTTGATACAAATACAATACATTAAGGAGGGGGTAAGGTTAATTCGTACAAAAAAAGGCATGTTTTTTTATTTTTTTGCGACGACACAGTTAAAATCTCTTTATTAAAACCAATGGGACATGAAAGTATGATATTCGAAGAATATTATATAAAATTTTCACGAAGAAATAATAAAAAATACAGTAATGGCAGCAATTATTCGAACGTGTCTCGGAAAAAAGTATAATTGCGGTGCCCCTCATAACTTAGTGCTGGATCATCCGAAATAAAAAAATTAAAGTTCATTCGTTAGATAATAGTTTTCCTCAGGTAACGCTGGGAGGGTTTTTCGAAATTTCAATTTTTCACTTTTTTGAAACACTTAGAACGGAAAAACTCGATTTTTGCGAAAAAAATTGGCTAATTTGTTATTGTAAAATAAAAATTATTAACAAATTCGAAAAACCTCTCCAGCGTTACCTCGTAAATTATGTACAGAAATAGTGTTCAAAATTTCAAATGGATCGGTGCTGTAGTTTTGAAGTTATGAGGGGCACCGACTTTGAAAACGTGAGCTGTGGGGAAAACGCTTTAAAGTTTTGAATACTTAAAAATTCTTGTATAAAACTGATATAGAATACTTACTGCTAAACTAAATTTTGTACCCTACACTGCTAAAATATACAGTACAGGTTAGTACTTCCATCGAAATTTCTATAATATAACTGAGAGAGAGAGATATATAGAGAGCGAAACATCTGCCAGGTAACAACAAAAATGCTTATAACTTCGTCAATTTTGCTCCAATCAACTTGAAATTTTGAGACAATATTCTTGAGATATTATGCATTCAATTAAAAAAATTAAAAAAATGCAAAAAAAATTATTTTAATACCTTACCCTGCCCTTAAAATTATGTAGAATTTGAAAATTAAAAACAAATGTAAACATTCAGTTGCTAGGTAAAATTTTTGTACAGATTCCAAATTCCAATATAATATACAATATAAGAATAAATTAGTAAATGTGTAGTAACCTGTGGTATTTTACGTATATATGCGTGTAAAGAGCCATTTTTTGTACAGCTGTATGTAAAAACATAGCTTACCTAGATAGTATTTTGTACAATAAGCAAGCAATTTCATATGGTAGTCGTAGATAAAATTTACTTATTGCCGTATTTAACTAAAAAAATTAATAGCTTTCCAACTGTAATAGCCAAAAATTTTTTTTTTAGTCTACTTAAATTAAAAGTATATTGTTATAACAAAAATAAACTTGTATTTTATTAAACTGACAGAGACAAGTCAAAAACAAAATGAAAATCTTAAATCCGTATTATATTTGTTCAGTAGACAGATTTCTAAAAATTGTCTTCTTCATTTCTTGTCAATATTGTTTTGTGCCATTCAAGTTCAAGGTATTGTGAATTATCGACAGTTCAATCAATAATCTATCTCCCTTTATTAAAACTTTTCATATTTATTTAAATGTCATTTTTATCTATAAGAGTTCTTTTTTGTTTCAGGGAAAAAAAAAAACGGTCGACATAGGTACAATGCATATTTAAATTTCACTGAATAGAAAGAAACATGTAATATTACTGATTGAAAAATTTTTTTTTGTAATATGGTAATCAACTTTCTGGCAATTTTAATAAATATCTTTGTTATATATGTATGAGGTATATGCAGGTACAGTACACAACAAAATATTTACTGTAATTTGTTGTGGTACTCTGGTTCACTCCTTGAACACTTTTGGAGCACCCAACTTTCCAAACGTGTGTTTTCAAAATAATAAGATAGAAATTTTCAGAAACAATAATCTATTTAATAAATTAAGATGTGATTAACAATATTTGTTAAAAAGAATATTTCTTCAAATCCAGCTATTCCATCAATTCCGTTCGATTGACCACAAACGTCCACTGACTAGCCACTCCGGTTTCCAATTGCCTGATCCACTTCTCGATTTTCACTGCCTGTTCCACTCCTCGCTCCAACACTTGATATTCACTAGTCTTCGACGTAACACTCGATTTTCAACTGATGATCATCGTCTGGCGTGACCGACTTTTATACCCATCTGAGTGCTGACGTTTTGTTGTTGTGATGTTGGTTACGTGCTTGTTTTCTTCATTGTAGAAATTCTCGATGATTCTGGAATGTTCCACTATTACATAAAAGTGGAAAGAAAAAAGAGTTACTAACAAAAAAGAAAGTGTAGATCGTCGTTGCCGATGGGGATTGAACCCGGGCCCTTGGCATCGGTGGTCCGACTACTTCACCACTGCTCCACCGGGCCGTGGTGTACTGATCCTTGGCGTTGAAGTCTTCCGACGTGTGCAGGTGGTACTGACGTTAGATACAGTAGCACCCCGTTATGCCGTACGCAATGTGAAAACAGTAGGGTCCCAACAGATTCAAGTAAGGCTTTCTGTTAAAGGAGATTAGTGTAACACTTTTCTGTGTTAATGCTTTGTGAAAAATATTAGTTCTGTTTTCAGGAAACTTATGCTTAGAATTTTAGCTGATAATTATCTTTATTAAAATTAATATGGTAGAAGATTTTCCGTGATGGCTTGGTGAAAAAATAAATAGCCATAATGAAGTGGCATATCACTTTCCAGGACACGCGTTGCTTAGTTAAATTAGAAATATAACAAAAATATTTTTATTGACTTACAAAAATTTTTTACACGCAATTGAAATTATAAACTTGCATCTCTTAGATAAAATTCTAGATATGTATGTTATCAATTTTACAGGAAATTGAGTACATAGTGAACATTCAAAATTTGTATTTATACAGCGCTCCTACCATCGCTTAATTATATGGTCGTGGAGAAAAAAAGGCGGTCCCCGGGGACAAGATTTTTCAAAAATCGATTACGTTTATGTTGCGTTTGTCCTGTCTGGAAATTTTCAGACTACAATTTTTTCTATTTGAATTTATTTTTGACTTTTCATCCTCATATTCTCGAGAAGAAAACAATATTGTTGCAAAATGAGAGAAATTAAGCTTTCTAAACGATTTTTTTGCTCTTTTTTATCTTTGCAAAAAATATTTATCAAAAAAATTGTTTTTTTTGTTTCAAAAAAATATTTCCCTGTTTCAAGAAAAATATTTATTTGAAACAATAATATATTTTTTTGATTTAAAGAGAAAAGACAGAAATATTTAATTCTTGAATCTTTAGAAATTCTCTATTAAATTTTCATCTCCACGGACATATATTTTTGCTAGCCCCTGTAATTTTCCATATAGCTTTACGTACATACATATTTCCTCTTTTTTAGTTGCATAAAGTGTACCTCTACTATTTTCTATTTATACCTAGTATGTGTGTACGACGGCTACCACCGTAGCAGCATATATAATACTACATACAATGTACATTGTAGTACTATAAGTTTGACGTTCAATGCATGGATACATTATTATAGTTCCCAGGTCCTTTATTGTGTATGACAAAAGAGCGTTAATCAGCTCTGATGACTGTGACGTCGTCGTTATGCCTGACAGATTGTGATGCTTGATACTCGTATATAGGTTTGTAACTGTTCTTTACTCATTCTCTCTCTTTCTCTTTCCTATCGTGTATGTGGGTGGAAGTGCTGTGGAATGAGAATTTTAACGATAAGTACTATTTGTGAAATGACGATTTTCTACGAACAGTTTGTAAACAATGGCCTTTGAACGAAATTGAAAATTTATAGCATACAAAAATTGGTAGCGATCGACTCTCCTTTTGAGCTGGAGGAATTTAAATGTAATTATGTGACTGGCGTGACGTTAAACTATGTCAGGTACGATGCCAATTTCGTTAAAAACCACAAATTGGTTTGCAAGAGTGAAATGGGAAGTGTACAGAGGAAAATAGTTTATTGATCGTATAAAAGACAAATAGAAATTTGGGAAAATTTTTTGATTTGGTTGTACTTGGTACGAATTAATGTTGGATGCTTAATCGACTTAGCCGATTAATTTTGTTTAATCATTTTTAAATCGATTTTTTTACCTCCGATTAAGTGACTCAAGTGACTAATTTTTAAAATTATTAAGAAAGGCTACTTTAATATACATATTTTCTGTATTATTTAAAAGATTCGAAAAAATAAAGTCTAAAAGAAATCACATTTTACAAAACATTATTTTTAAAAGAATTACACCATTCATGATTTAGACTAACATTTTAGTCGATTAATCGACTATTGTATGCTCGATATTTTCGACTAACAACTAACTTTATTTAAAAACAAAAATTAGTCAATTAATCTAATGCCTGTTAGTGAATTACCAATTCTTTTTAAAGTTAATTTTTGTAAAGTTGTTAAAGCTGATGTTAAATTGGATGAGTCTACTTGGATAAGATTCTTAACAAAGGAGAATTCTTAACAGTTTGTTGAAAAATTTTTCGAATAGAAATTTTTAAAAGGAATAATAATTCAGAAAATTTATTTAAGGCTTAACATACAAGAACGTCTTTCAAGACCTCTGTAACGGTTCAAGGTCAGATTCAACATTCAAATTAGCGGAGAAGGGGTTACATTTTTTTAGAAAAGCTTCATAATGTCTTCTTTATATAATTCACTTCCTATTTTATCGTTGTTTTATTTTATTTATGGTTTTTAGGGCATTGAAAAATATTAGTATATACTTAATGACATCATCAAATAAAAAAAATCTTTTCTCCAAAAATTGTGCTTTATGAAAGTGATTTCAGTTAGGCTGATTGGTTGACTAAAGGTAATTTGGGTGCGAAGCTCTTATTTTTGTCATCAAAATGACACCACTCTTTTATAGATGTGACTGATCCGATAGAGGTCACTCTTCTAGTGATTCTACACGGAGAGAAAATTCCTATAAAAATTACTGTGCTCATACTACAATCGACGTGTAACAGGCGAACATATGTAATTTTTGTACAGTAAAATTGGATAAGTTCGCCTGTTACACGTCGATTGTAGTATGAGCACAGTAATTTTTATAGGAATTTTCTCTCCGTGTATGTGCTAAGTTTCGGTAAAAATTAAATTAACGACTTCAAAAACATAGAAAAGCTTCTAGTAAATTAGTTGCCTCAACGAATTATTTTTTCAGATGCTTGTTCCAGAGCTGAGGCGGTAAAAATTTTATACTACCACCAAAAATATACTACAAACAAAACCAAATCATTTCCTGATTATTTTGTTGGAGTAACACTGATAAAAATTGTTATTTTTACCATTTTACTTACCTACTACACATACATATGTAGCGAAAAGATTATGTGGCACAGTGAATGTAAATTTAAAATATCGTTGAAGAATATGAGAACACCTACTTTCATTTATTTAAAAAGAGAGGCGCACATCCCACTAACCGAACCTTGTGAACCTTCCCGTGTTACCATCCCATGATCCCATGCCATCGCAATCGTCCCCTTAAGGCTACAAATAAAAACAGACAAAAAACTTACACGAAGAAGAAAATATAATCCTCATAATATTTTATTATTCAAACACACTACTGCTTGATATCATTTCAAAATTCTCTGTCCGTCTGTTTGTCTGCCTGTCAGACTGTTCGCCTATCGTATGTTTGTCTTATGCATTTTTTTTTATTATCTTCTAAAATCATTATCAAAATTTTTATATTTTGCTGGAAAAATAAAAATTCATTATTCTTTTCTACAATTTTATATTATTTGTTAAATCATAATAGTACATTACTGACCGAGGCCCGTAAGTGCTAATGGAGGCCACAAAAATAAACTTATAGAGTACGTGTAAACCATTTTTCGGCCAAAATAATCATGTAATTTTAATTAACAAAGTTACTTTCACATTTTTTATAATTTGTACCTAGAGTAAATTTTTATTATTCGCAAGGAATGAAAAAGAGCGACAGAAAAAACAATACCGTAATTACTGAGAGATCGATCGGCATTTGATCGGATAGTGAAGGTTTTCAGTAGTCCACCTCTAACACCTTTATAATTTTCTATCCATATCATAATGAATTGTAATGGTGTAAGTGACGTCTGTTTTAGACAAAATATCTAAAAAGAAGACATTATTATTATTATATTTAAATAATATGTCAGATAAGAAATGTAAGTTTTTTGAAGTTTCCTTGATACTAAAGATTTTCACCTTTTTAACATTAATTGTAAGTACCTACCTAAATCTCATAGCAATGGGGTTCCACTGTACTAGTAACAATAATAATCATGGAGTTTTACATCAGTTTCTTCAGACAAATTATACTAAACTGATATAATTTTTCTAAATTGAAATGAAAATGATAGAAAAATATTTTAATTTTTCCGTGTAAATTAGATAAAACAATTTTTTATTTGGTATATTTTTCTATTATACAATTTAAATTTCGTTTCTTATTTTTTTGCGGTTAAAACACGCAATACTGTAAAAAAAATATGAATTTCGCCTTTCTGGTTCAAAAATATGAGTTGTATGAATGCAATAAATATAAAAATTAGAGTCCAAGAAACGCTCTAAAAGGTAAATAATTTCGTGAAGGAACATTTTTGTACCGAATTTACTGCCTGATACTGTAGATGAGTAGAAACTTTTGGTCGACCCCACCTTATGTATCAAAAGCATTGTATCAGCTTACCAGCTGCTCTATTTAACTGAACAGGGCTGTTTAACTCAATATACCAGTTCAGTTTGACTGAGTCGTGTTACAATGCTTTTTGTCCATCGAGTGGCGAGCTTAGAACCGGCCTAAACTATCTATTTAGATGCTAGATACACAGTTTAGAAAGATTTTCATACATAAGCTTTTTTCGTGCAAGAACATAGCAGAATAACTTACAAAACATATTATTATTTCGGTACGGTGCACGATTGTTTTCAATCCTGCGTTATAATAATTTAACTTATCCAGACAGTATTAGGAAAACAGAAAGTGGCAATATTCTAACATTACCATACTTAGGACAACGGATTGCTCCTGTAACTGCGCTTCTCCAATCCAATTGCATACGACCGGTGTTTAAATATCCATTCACTATTAAAAACTTTTTCCATTCAAATCTGAAACCAACCATACCAGTTGAAAAGAGAGATAATTTAATTTACTCAGTCCCATGTGATTCGTGCGAAGCCTTTTACATCGGCCAGACCTCAAAAATGCTTGAACATCGGCTAAGACAACATTGATGGGATCTGAAAAGAGGCGACTTCCGAACTGGTTTGGCACAACATTCAAACCGTTTTGTTTCGGATGACACCAAAGTGCGGAAAATATTAATTTACCGGAAAATATTAATTTTGGAAGGTTTATGGATAAACACCAAAAAAAAAAAAAAAAAATACACTGAATTCACATTAAAAACATACACAATTACATTGCATTTGTCATTAGTAGAAGGATGTTTTATTTTGATTGTTTTTAATTACTATTTTCATTTCGTTTTCATTATGTTTTTATAGAATATTTTATTATCTTTATCTAATTATGTGCAGTTTTTAACTTCTGTAAACTTCAATATTTTATTCTATTCTATTTTTAATTTTAATTATATTTCTTTTATCTTAAAATTGACGTGTTAAAGGATCTTTTTAAAAATTTTTATTTGTAAGTATTTTAAAACATTTTTCTTTCTACTGTTTCTATAATAACCTACATTGTTAATTTTTACTTTATTTTATTTTATTGATAAGGCCTGATGAGGGGGATGTTTCAAAAACTCCCGAAACGTACGTCGCATTGAATAAAAATAATTTTTCAAATTACAACTGGTGATTATTTTTCAAAAATACTTTCCTTAATAAAACATATTATTAAAATAAAATTTTCCGAGCGGATAAAATTGAGAAATTATGACTTAAAATTTGCATTTTTAATACGTCCGCGATAAAATTGTGCCATTAAAAATATCAATTTGATCACAGTATAGGTTAATTATTACTTTCTACCCAACATATTGAATTTAAATACTTTTTATATGCAAGTTTTGTACACTATGTATGTAATATGTAATCTAAATCTATAATTTACTGGGCGTAGAATAAAGGCCCATGTTCAAACGTTACAAATAGTCGTGTCATGTACATTATATAACAATTTATTTTGTATTGAGCTTGTGTGTTCTTTAATTTTACTTTAAAAATAAATGTTACTCGGTTTTATAGCCGTCAATTTATATGCAAAAGATGGTATTTTGCAACTTCGCTAGCTATGGTTTATGTACGTACACGTGTGGTGTGGTGAGGTTATATTATGTCGTAAATATCAGGTGAATCAGGATACATGGATTACACTTGTTGTCAAAAAAATTAGAGAAAATTGTTAAAAAAATCTCAGATCAAAATTCACATTAATTTATATAAGCTCGTGTATCATCATCGTTTTCAACACTTCGGATTTTCGGATTTCGATATTTTCTTGAAATAAATAAGGAACAATAAATTATACTTCAAAATTTACGAAAATTCAAATAAAAAATTTTTGAAGAGGCAACTTAATACTTATGATTATTTTCACTGGTGGGATTTTAAGGAAAATATTGGGGGAAGGGGGGGGGGCAAGGAATATATTTAATAAAAAAACCACCTTAGGAGATTCGTCCAATAGGAAACTAGTTCAGCTCGACAAATGCTTGACTTAATTTCCGCATCCGCACCCCTTTTCTTCTGCCATATCACTTTAATAAATCTTATTCAAGTCTTTAATTTTGGAAGGGCAGTTATATTGACCCTTGCCCCCCCCCCAACCCCCCTTAAATCCCGACTTTGATTTGTTTCACATAAAAAAACTTTGAAAATTACTTTCTATATATGATAAATTACACTGAAATAGTAAAGCTCCGTTGAATTTTTTTGTTTTTAATCAAAAAATTATTGTTTTAGAGAAATAATTCTTTCAATTAAATAAATGTTTGTTTTCTTTTTTTTTTTGAAACAAAGAAATATTTCTTTTATTTAAAAAAAGAGAAATCATCGTTTTTCAAAGTAGATATTTCTAATATTACAATCTCAAGACGATTTCTTTGTGGTAAGATAAAAAATTTCTCTGATTTTTTTCTCTTTGAATCAAAGAAATATTTGGGTGGTTTAAAGAAATAATTTTTTGAGATAAATTTTTTTTTCTTGAAAGAATAAAATATTTTTTTGACTTAATGAAAACAAAAAAATTAAAGAATTTTTTAATGTTTGAACAAAGAACCATTTCGAGAGTAAAACTTATCTTTAAAACTAGTCGTAAAAATGAAACAAATCGAAAATAATCCTAATACTTTTTGTTTACATTGTACACAATATATGTATGGCTTGGTGTGTGGTTGCCGAGTATTATTTAAAGAAAATTGACTTTACAATCACTTACACACGCTATCATAAACATATTATATTTACCTGAACATACTGAACTAAACGTTCGTCTGCTGAACACACATACTAAACGATGACAGCGAAATAGCATGTAAATGAAAATAGATTTTTTCTCTACTTCCACAGTACTGTGGTGGTGGTGTTGGTGGATATTTTCACGCACGCCGCTGGTAAGAAGTGGTGGTGGGTAGAGTAATAGCTTAGCTCGTTTTTCACGTTTTCCGTATTCTTTACAACTGTTATTATTATTTAAATAATATTTATGGTGATCGTTTTGTGAGTATATAGAAAAATTCTACGAGGTGGGTTCACATATACAATAAGTAATTTTCTATATATACTTTGTAGAAAAATATTAGTATGAATTATTATTAGTATTTCATTTTATAGTTTGGTTTAGTAATAAAATTTTATAACGTAACTATTAGTAGTAAAATTAGAGTTTGAAAATTATTAGAGGGGGCCAAAGGTTTATTTTTATTAAAATTAGAAACTATTAGTGTTGTGTACCAGAAACAATTATTATGTATAATTTTGGATCATAAAACAAGGTAATTGTAGGTTTACAAAATTTATGTTTTTTTTGCTAAATTAGAAAATTAACTAAACAAACGACGGCAAGTTACTTGGTAATAACGGAAGCAGTATGAAAAACTAATTATAATGAATGGTGCCTTGATAAGGCTTGATTTTTTTTTTAAATTTAATTTTACTAATTGTATAAAGATAATAACAAGACATTTAAGGGAGGAGCGTCTTCCAGACAACAGGTTTTTTAATAATTTTTTTTAAGAAACTGGATACATTTATTGTATCAGATGAAGTTACATAGTATAATACATGCTATGGTGTATTCACTCAGCTGTTCTAAGTTGCTATAGCTGTTCCAAGTTGACTCTTTTAATTTGCGCCGTGGAATGCCTAGCGTCTTTTAATCAACTGAATTCAATCGGACAAAAAAATTTTATTAAAATAAGTCATTACGCTTTGCATATACCTATTTCGGATGAGAAAATTTTTTTTTCAGAATTTAAAATCAAAAAGAAAAAATTGTCACTTTTTTTTATAAACAAATTGTTATAAACAATATTTATAGTAATAATTTATGCAAAATTTTAGGTATATGCAAAGGCCAATATCTAAAAGAATACCTGTATAAAATTTCAAGTTAATACCTTAATAACTTTTTAAGTTATGTTCCACGGCGCGGGAAAAAACCTGTTTGGAGAAAAACGCTATTAAAAAGTTTTCGTTCTTGAAAAGTAGAGTTAAAAGCAGTTTATCGTTATCTAAGATAATCTTTCTGTTGGGATTAAAACATTAGAAATATATTCTTTAAGGTTCAAATGAACTTTGAAAGCAAAACAAAAAATGAAAAATTTGAAAGTTCTGGAGGACCCTCCCCCTTAAGGGGTTATGTAGGTTTTGAAGTAAATAAAGCATATTTTGACTGTTTTTTTCTTTTTCTTTACTATTTCATTCAAAATGTTGAGTACATAAAAGAGCAACATTTCAACAATATTTCGAAAAGTTTTCATTCAAAGATTTGGGAAATTCAGCCTCGGTGGGACCTCGTTTTCGGAAGCTCCTGAAAAAAGTGTCTTTGCTGTGGTCACGATAACTCATGATAGTTTTATCAGAGACTAAAAAATCAAATTTTTTCTGTTAGTAGATATGTATGGCTAATAATTGTACGAAAGGTTTAAAAAAAATAATTGAAATTTGAATTTTTGGTAGAGTTGTATACAAAATAATTCAATTCTTGGTACAATATTCACTATGAATACCTTTATGAAATTAGTTGTAATCGAAGGAAAAAAAACCAGTCACTAGTCAATGCTATTTTGAAGAAGTGTGCAAAATTTCAATAAAATTGGTGCATTAATTTTTGAGAAATCGTGTCCACAACTTCAAAAATAATGTTTTGAGAATACTGCCGGGAGTTCTCAAAGGCTCTTTCTCCTAGACTTTTACTCCTATTAACTTAGGATTCTGGTAGAATATTTTAGACGTGTTGTACTATTATATAATAAAATTAAAAAAAAGTTGGCTTTTCGAAATTTTCAAATCCACGTATCTCTTTAAAATTTAGAGATAAGATTTAGGTTTTTGATAAAAATCAACCTTCTTAATAGCAATTTCAAGTCTATGTGTAATTTCTAATTTTGTCCCGATATTTTTAACTCCCGATATTTTTAATTCCAATTAATCCATCTAATCCAGATCACTTGGTATAAATAAATCATCTTGTTGGGTTAAAATTAAAGCTACATGTGAGGAAAATTTTTATGACTACGAAAAACAATTTTTCGTAAAGATTCACTTTTGGAATCATCGATGGATTTCCCATGTGATTAATCATATCACTATGATTAACAACCAATATCAATTTATAATACGGTCGTGCAATATATATATACAGTGGGTACGCACAGGTTACCAACATGAAAAAACATAATTGAATGATGTTATTTAGTTAATAATCCACGTTAATAATGAAATAAGCAAACTGATTGATGATTATCCTTTTTTATGTACTTGTGTATATCCTTCTGTATGTGTTTAACGCTGTCTAGCTCGTCGTAGAATCCGTCAGGCCTATTCGTTCACATGATCGCAGTTCATATCTTTTGATGTTTGATTGCGGTTTTCTGTAAAAAAAAAAATTTAATCGTTTTAAAACATGACATGCTTTAACGATTTCAAAATAAAAAGATCAATCACTTGGCATTAAATATTAATTGAGAATGAAATAATTTGTTTGTTATATTCGTTTTCAGTAACAAGTAGGGAAGACTGGGGTAAAGTGGTCATTGGCCTTTACTCACCGGAAACTACTCCAATCTGTTGGCGAAGCTGAATACTAGCTTGCAGACAAGCCATTAGTATTCTATTAAAACGTCAATGATCAGTTCCCTAGATTGTATGAATTATAACGAATTTTCTGAATTTTCAAATGTTGATGTAAAGTAAGTTTTAAGTTGTATTCTCATTATTTTATTATTAATTATGAATACAAGTTTTTAATTGGGATAACTAAAAACTCTGTCTAATTACCTTTAAAATAATAAAGTTATCGATGAATCAGAAAATTCTTTCTTGAAATTAATTGTAGTTTGCCAAAATGGCGTCTAACAGGGTAAAGTGACCAGGCTTATAATGGGGCAAAGTGGTCAGTGTCTCTGATCGCTGCTCAAATTGAATTCTTAGAACATATTGTATTAAATTCAGAACATTTATTTAGCTCTTTATATTTTATACACAAAAGAATTGCCTGAAATAGTTTTTAGGGTTCCGAGAAAAAATGTGAAAAAGGAACCTGTATGATGAGACTTCAATGTCCGTCCGTTCGTTCGTCCGTTGATATATAATAATTAATGATACAAACATGGTTTGATTTTATATATAAACATGTTTATTACTTCAAGATTTCTTTTTGGGTTAAAATGAGCACCCCTGGACACTTTACCCAACATAGTGGGGTAAACTGGTCACTTTGCACATGTTGCGAAAAACAAAAAATGCAAGAATACCTTTCAAGATATTGTTGATATATTGATGGTTATTGGTTCTGCACTAAAGCAACTATATGCTAAATACTTATTAAACTGTATTTCTTTTCAAATAAATAAACTAAACAACATTTTGTCTTAGAGTGGCCACTTTACCCCAGTCTCCTCTATATATGACGAGCTCTTTTAATTTTTAAATCAATGGTAATTGTTGTCTAGACATTAAACGTTAGACATGACGGTTAAATAATGGCGCAATTTTCTAGCGAAAATTTTTTCTTGAATTTCATATTCTAGTGTTATCAAAATCGATGATATCACCCAGCCTACGTCAATATTTTAATTATTTTTTTAAATTATCGAGGCAATTTGTATTTCACAAGTAGTGGGATAACTTACGAAAGTACATATATATATTTTACTATTCCGTACTGAAGTTGGCAGGACTGAATACTGGTGAAATCTCTTTGTTGAGAATTTTACATTTAAGAAGAATTTAAAATTTTTTGTAAAAGCTGTGAAGTATAAATATAGTTGAATTTGATTCTCAGGATAATTTCCGTGTGTAGATTAGGGAATGAAAAATTTCTTTTTTAAGTTTTTTTTTTAAGGGAGTTTGTATAGGATTCAAAGGAATACTTGTTCAAGCACGAATTTAATACATCAATACATTTTCTTAAAATATTTTTGGGGGAAAACACTTAAGAACATCGCTTAGAAAAATCTCAAAAATAAGTCATCAACATTGGAAACAAATTGTAGGTTCACCAATACTATCAGAATTAAAAAATTCTAGTACGAGCTTCATTAAATTCTTGTTTGAAAACAGGTTATTATACGGAACACTATTTTTTTGCTATCAGAATAGCACATCGTAATTACCTAATTTTATTTGTTGAATTTTTTTTCTTTATGTTTTAACAAAACCAAATTTTAAAAATAAAACATTTGTGGCAGGTTTCGATCAAGTAACGTTCAGGTTTATTTAAGAAGACACATACTTATGTTCTGCTGCTTTAGTTGTAAAGCTGAGATATAAATTTTTATCCGAAATGTAGGAAATTCTAGGAAATTTGATTTTGAGTTTTCGTTTCGGCGAAAATTCATTAGTTCTTTAAAAAAAAGATCAGAATCTATCAATTGATTACATAAAATTTTATAGAACCAGATTTATTAAATTTTGTAATTTAGAAAAAATTAAAAAAGAATAATTAATGTATCTATTAAACTTTTCAGAAAAGAATCATTTAAAAAATTATGTTTGAAAAATTTTTTCGCATTTTTCTTTTTAGATTAAAAATACATTTTTGTAAAACAAATGACAGCAATTAAATAAAAATGATATTAATGTTAAAAAAAACTTTTATTCATTTATCAAAAATTTTGTTATGATTATAAAAAAAATAATAATAATATGCCGGACGTTTTATGAATATTAAAATATATATTTTATTTAAACTGAAGACTATAGACTAAAGTCTGTAATATGTACGAATGAAAAATTATAAAAAAATTTTCTTTTTTGTAATTACAAAGAAAATTATTTGTAATTATGTTGATTCATGCAATGTATGAATATTAATTAGGCATAGCAAAGTTTAAAAAAAAAAATTATGCTAAAACTAAATTAATAGCATTTTAATGTAATAATTACAAAGTAGGAATTAAGTTTAAACTCTTTTACTGAAATTTTCCATTCTCATATTATATTACATTGAATTTCCAAAAGAGAAAATTCCAAATTGTTATTTACGGATGACATCTAATTTAATTTTTCTCGTTCGAAGAAAAACTGTAAAATCAGCGAATATTTTTAATAAGAATACTCAATAACATAGTAGTAATTGGTAAAATTGATTCGGATGTTATAAGAAAGATATATGTATGCGTATTTGAACAAAAAATTTGGAACATCAAATTTTAATTAAATGTTCTAATCTTACAAGACATTTTGTGACAATAAAAATAATTTAGTTTTTACTGTATTTCAACGACATGGTCGTGTTAATTTTAATTGGAGAAAAAATTGTGTTTTTCGTGATTGAGAAATAAATTTATTGCTTCGTCTGCGGTTTTAATTCAACAATCTTCAGTAAAGATATATTTTGACTAATACGGTTGGGTTGGTTAATGATTTTTTGAATTTTGAAAAGATTATATAAAGCTATATAATCCAAGCCAAAATGGGTAATAGTTCTCGTACAATAAAAATTTAATATGTATTTTGGTCAATTCGTCACAGTTTTCAATTTTTCCGAGCGCGTTAAGGCATTAATACTTCAACTAAGTAGTCAGCCGAAAGTTCTTTGCAGTTTCATTGATGAATATGAGGATATTTCCCTTAAGAAGGTGGCTGTAGATGTGTACCTATCAAATATTAACCTTGTATCAATTTCTCCATCTACCACCTACGTCAAAATTTAAGTTTGGGAAGGTCGTCCAAAGCTGATACTCCTCCTATGGTGGGTAACCGCTTCTACACAAATGTAGGTACTAAACATTAGGGTCAAGATGAATATATGCCAAAAGTAAGCGCATATCAATTAATTTCAATAGCTTGCGCTTAGGTACTAGAGCCGTTTGATTTTTTGGTTAAGGGCAATCAAAAATTCTTGCTGGTATTGGGCTGAAATTTCTTGTGAACAGTCGAAAACTTTTATAGTAGTAATCCTTTCGATATTGCCATATTGTTTTACCATTACTTCATTTTAAAACTAGAAAAGAACAGACGTACGTTATATAGCTTTGATTTTGAAGTTGATTTTGGATTTATTCTTTGTTGACTGGGCAGTCTTGGTCTTGGTCTTGTTCTTGCATTAAGAATCTTGGTCTTGGTCTTGCCAGAGCAGTTTGAGTCTTGCAAAATCCAGTCTTGGTATTGGCCTTGGTCTTGGTATTGCTAAAGAATCTATCACTTCCTTGCATTTTTTTATTAGCGAATTTTTTCCTTCTAAAATCAGAATTTTCTCTCTTTACGGTATTAATTATACTTTCAAACTATTTAAATAACTTAGCAAGAGTTTTGCTTTTTTCTTGCTATTGTCTTGGTCTTGCTCACTTGAGTCTTGGTATTGGTCTTGTAGCCATACTTATAGTCTTGGTCTTGGTCTTGCTCTTGGTATACATAGTCTTTGTCTTGGTCTTGGTCTTGCAAAAAATGGAAGACCAAGACAAGACTGCAAGACCAAGACTAATTTTGCTCATCACTATACGCAAGATATAAGCGATTTCCCGATCGTTTTCACCTAATACCCCCTAATAATAATCAAAAGTCAAATTCTATACCTCTTTCAGTGCATACTTAATGTCAGCTAGCACCTCGTCTAATTGTATTTCTGGTCCTTTTGGTAAATTTAAAAATCCTCGCACCATGAGCAAAATAGAAATAACGTTTGCACTGAAAATCTTATTCGCTTTTGGCTCCCTATACCGGAGAAAATTTCCTAAACTGCCTACTTGTTGACACCACAAGCCACTTTTTTCTGCCTTCTACGGTGTGAAATAACAATAATAGGCCTTTATAGTCTGGACAGATAATCTGAAAAACTGAAATTAAACAGACTAATCGTGTAGGTTAGTTGAAACGTATTCTCAATCTTATACATTTTTCGCAATTCAAATCTGTTTTGTCGTTAGCTATAGAACCATAAAATTGGGATTTTGTAGAAATAAAAAAATTGATAAGAATTAATTGAAGCCGTTTGTATCTCCCCCGTCAAACTCCATCTCATTTAAAACTTTAATGAGTATTACAAACATATAAATACATATGATATAACTCACATGTGACATAGGTATCTATCAAAGTCAGATAGGAAAAAAATTTTCAACAATTACTCTTATCTTTGAAGGTACTATCACCCGCTCTGTCTGTGTATAAACATACATCTCTACAGAGTGATATGGGATGTTTGTAACGTTTCAAGCGACTACCGCTCATATCTTTATTAGTAATAAATAAAATCTGTTATCTTCCATAAAAAGAAAGTACTGACAAATGTTTTGCCATTATTTATATGTTTGTTTGTTCGATAAAATAATAAAAGGCAGACGACACCCGCCAACCAAACCCGAGTCGTTGCCTCCCTCGTCCTGACTCGACCGGAGTCAGCAGCAGAGCATACATAGATATACAAGATATCAATTTCCTATTTCATATAACTAACGTGGACATCGCTACTCCTATCAAACGATTATGATACTTACAACTAAACACATCATTTTTATCTACACAAACATGCGAATGTGTTTGTGCAATATATGCTGTATATATGACTAATTATGAGTAATTGCTAGAACTGATAGTACGTTCAAAAATAATGGTACCTTTTCATCTACACCTTTTTCCAAAACTCAATAATCAGGGAGATAAAGTATAGGGGTGAAATGTAGAGGGGTGAAACGAAACTGACTTCTTTTTTCTTGAAATTTTTTAGGCGCTTTTGAACAATGAATACATATTTTAGGAGTGCGTATGAACATCAGGATAATTAAATTTATGGTACTAATTATTCCATCACTTATGATTAGGGGACAATTTGGAAATAGATACTTCTACTTTAAGGATGTTTGGGAGGTACAATCGGAGATAAAAGTACATGAAATTAGAAATTCGTGAATAATTGCGTTTTATAACAAACTATGTGGTAAATAAATAGTTATCTTTGTTAAATAATAGCTATCACTACAACTGATTGTACAATACATCAAACTATAGCTCCCAGCTGACTACAAGAGCTAAGTACATTCTGAGGACTTTTCGGAGGAATTTCAAAATCCTATGAGACTATTGAAAATTTAGTAGAATGTTCCTCATTAAATACTAAGGCCCCTGTGAAAATTTCAATCTGATTCACTAAGCCGTTAAAAAGTTATTTAATCTGTTCTGTTTTCGAATTTCCATAAGAGTACGTGTAAAATTAGTTTTTTTTTTTTTGGTTTTTTTAATAACTTTTTAACGGCTTAGTGAATCGGTTTGAAATTTTCACAGGAGCCTTAGTATTTAATGAGGAACATTCTACTAAATTTTCAATAGTCTCATAGGATTTTGAAATTCCTCCGAAAAGTCCTCAGAATGTACTTAGCTCTTGTAGTCAGCTGGGAGCTATAGTTTGATGTACAATACAATCAATTGTAGTGATAGCTATTATTTAACAAAGATAACTATTTATTTACCTCATAGTTTGTTATTCAACGCAATTATTCACAAAATTTCTAATTTCATGTACTTTTATCTCCGATTGTACATCCTAAACATTCTTAAATTACTCGAAAACGGTATTCTTTACCGAAATGTAACAAGTATGTCTTTTTTAGGTGGAATTGGGTGAGGAATCATATTGTTAAGAATTTTGTTTAAATAAATGCAAATTAAAAAAGAAATATCGTGACCACCCAAAACCACCGCTTGATCATAAGTGGTGGAATAAGTATTAACATAAATTTAAGCCCCCTAACGTAAAATACGTACTCCTAAAATATCAATCAGTTATTCAAAAGCGTTTGGAAAATATTTAAGAAAAAATGGTTTTCGTTTCACTCCTTTGCAGGGTTGTATCTCCCTTATTATTGAGTTGTCGAAAAAAGTGTACTTGAAAAGGTACCATTATTTTTGAACGTATTATCAGCTCTAGCAATTACGGTATATAATTCTGAACCACCCTGTAAATAGTATATACTGTCATGGCCGACTTATGTGACTAACAACCAACAATTATAAATAAATTTATTTATTTTAAGAAAGATATCCCTTTATTTTGAGAACTTTTTTGTTCAATAGAATTTTTGCACTTGATCCTGATGACGAACAGTAACAGACTAAATCAGAAGCAGCCTAAATTGACACAACATTGCACCTTACGAACGACAGATTTTTATATGTAGGTATACACTGCTTCTATAGTGTTCTGTGACAGCACAGAATATGACATACGGGGGACACAAGATATAGCATCGTAGACTCGAGAGCGTGTATACGGTACTACGCTTTTAGTATGTGTTTGTAACTAAAACGTAGGTATATAGACTAACTATACAATCGGGACGAAATACGTGGAAATTAATAAAATATCCTGACAGTTATGTATGAGTGAACATTTATATCGGGATTTGTGATTAATCCATAAAGACAATGTAAGATTTCATTTTGTGAACAAAAAAAAATGTTGTTTGTACCGAAAACATATTATGTAACGATTAGATTATGGCGTTGTTACATTTTAGTTTGGTGGATTTAGTAGGTTTTATAAAAAAGAAATTCGTTAAGTGCGTGTTTTTGACACGCACTAAGTAATGGCATCTCAGTGAAAGTGTTATTTTATGATTTTCTGTTAACTCTATAGTTGTTTGTTAACTCTATAGTTGTTAACTCTACAGCCCTCTTGCGTTTATTAAATATGGATGTACAACTCAATAATTATTCAATCACGTGTTCAATTCAATCCCACAACGATATTAATACGTCATCTTCGATGACATAAAAAAAACTCTACTTTTCAACCAATCATAATAATCTTTTTTGCATTCCGCTATACATAATATTTTTAAGAATCTGAAATTCATATTTCAAGTCGATGATTTGTCAAAATGGAGAGTACATACACGAGTTCCACCATGATGTCATTTCCTTTCCACAACTTTTAAGGCACTGAAAAATTTTAATAAACTTGATGACGTCACTAAATTAAAAAATTCTCTTTTTTCTCAAAGCAAACCATATTCAAGTGATTTGAATTAGGATGATTGATTGAAGACATATCCACTCATGTCTTCATTCATGAAGGTGTTATGTAACATTTTTTTAAAAATGTATTTTTTCCCAAATTTTGAAATATTCTATGCTAAAGGATCGTATATTAAAATTTGCTTTCATTAGGTTCAATAGTTTTGTAGAAATTCAATAATAGACATGTGCTGTTGCATGGGAAGTATATGTAAATAAAAACTTTCAAACGCTTGTATTGTAAAATTATAAAAATGTTACATAACACCTCCATCCACTCATGCCTTCAATTGAATCAAGGTAATTTGGAAGTGAACTTTTCATTTTTTCTATAATCATAACTTTAAATTTTTTTTTATAAATGTGGCTGACCCGATAGAACTTTTTTCCAGTAATCCTACGTGCCTAACTTGGGCAAAAATGAAAAGAGCGACTTCGAAAACCTATAATTTACTTCTAGTTTCATTAGTTTATCATTTTAGCTACGGCTTTTAAGGAACTGGGCCGTAAACTTGATGACGTCACTAAATTTAGAATGTTCGTTTTTTCAAAACAAATTATATTTAAACGATTTGAATTAGTCTGACGGGTTGAGTTAAAGTAATTTGGATATATGAATTATGAACTTTTCATATTTACTCTCATAATGACTCAATTATTTTTATAAATTTAACTGATTCGATAGATGTTTTTTTTCTATAGTGATCATACGCGCCTAATTTTGGTAGAAATGAAAAGAGCGATTTCGAAAACCAATTAAATTTCATCATTCTGCCATTTTGTTTTCGATTTTTAAATGACTGAAATCATCTTATTGTTAGAAATTTGATGGTGATGGAATTAATCTTTGTTCAGGGAGGGTGGGGGAAGCTCATGACCTTTACGGTCACTCCCCTCTATCTGCTCGTGCATCCTTATTCCTTCATATTTATTTTAGTGCTTGGCGTAGAATCTGGAAATTTTCCACTAAAGGACAATGGGCAAAACTCTATGGGGAGCTGCTCCCTAGTGCCCAAGGTTAAGACCGGTGCTGATCGATAGCCCTGGTCAAGTAGTCCAACTTTGTCAATGGGCACGTTCATGGAGAACCTGGCCTTCAAAAGTTATAGGGGGTCAAAAGTGCAAAAAGTCTGCACGTGGCCATTGCCAAACGGGATACTCTGTATAGGTACAAATGTGTTATGAGACATGTGGTGAGCCGACCTATCACTGTGTAAAACCACTTTCCTGGCAAGTGGCCTAATCTCGTTTTTTCACGTGGCTTATGGCAGAACACGTACCGAGCAGCTTCAAACCTGTACATTGGGGGTATCCGAAGAGAAGTTTGGGAGTTCTACCGGTGGCATTTTCTGGCAGATCCCTTGGTAAATTACCGAAATAAGATAGTCTGAAGTGCACCCTCCCGACGGGGACTCTAATGCCTGCTACAGGTCAACACACATCGTTTCCTTAAGAAATGTCCCCGTGGAGTATGCAAAACGTATTGCACGTCAGAACTTTTGAAGGCCATATTCTCTACATATACCTAAGATGGGTATATTTGTGACCTACTAGGAAGGGGCTTTCAGAAAATACATATCTCACCAGTGGGCGCTGGGGAGCAATTTTGCGCATTGTCCTTTAGTAATATGATATAACGGCTTGAAAATAGGTACCTACAAGAAAAAATAAATTAAAATGATTCTTTATGAATTTCAAAAAGAATACCCATTTATTTTATTAAAGGCTTAGACTAGATATTTGGATTTTCGATTTACCACATCACCGATCTAAAAAATTAAAACTAAGTTAAGACCACATATTAAGATTTTTCCATCGATAATAAATTTCATTCTTCAAAAACACTCGCTTTGTTATTCTAATCTGATATTTATTTTATAAATTTTTCTCTCCGTTCAACTTGTACGAGCAAATAGTAGATAAAACAAAAACAAACAGACACACTCAAAGTGAACACACATTTAACTGGACGAGTTTGTTCAAATAATGTACGCCAGGACATTTATTCCATACACAAACACAGAAACATACATACAAACAAACATATATAACTGAAAAACATTCAGAGCAATAATCCCACACCCACGAAATAATTTCCATTGAAAACATTAAGAAAAACTGAACAATTTTTAAAAGTTTATTTTTGTAAGTCGTTACAATGATTGTTAAAAATTCAAATTTAAAAAGAAATTCTATATTCGAAAATAAGGATAAAAAAATAACTTATAGTTTTCAATTGTTTTCAAAACAACACGTCCGTATTAGTGTCATTATTGAACTTTATTCTGGAGTGAATGTGTCCCGCTTTCATACTCATACAGAATGTATGGGTTTGTGACTTTGGTTTTGGTCATGGGTTATAATTTGTGTAAAAGGTATATAGGAAATATGAAGCTATCCATTATCTCATATTGTTATATTTTATGACAAACTGTTTTATTGGTTTACAAAACAAATTAGATAAATTAATTTTATGGAAATAAATCTTTTATAAAATGAGAGATAAACACAACTGGGTATATATTTTTCTTTTTGTTTGCCTGTTTTATTGTTATTATCGGTTTTGATTGACACTTTTGTGGTAAATTTATTTATTTCTCTTTGGAATTGTTTAAGTCTGTTCTTTAGTTCTATCGCGAAAATAATTTTCTTACAAAAATTTTCATATTTTGTGTACTTTATTTAGCAGAGGAAATAGATATAAAAATGTACATTGAATTCCATTTGAATTACATTATAGCTGAATTCATATTAATTACGTTTCAAATTATACAAAAATAAGTATTCTTAGAAAGTTGATAAAAAAAATTTTTACCAAATAGTTACATATGTAAACAGAAGTTCCACGCAATTTGAAAATGATTCACTGTTACACTTCCTGAGATAATGTAAAATAAAAACACAAAACTATATAAAAATATTATTTTGTTTTTATTTTGTTCATAACTCACCGTTACAGTTATATTATACGTATACATATTCGTTCATTTTATTTGAATTGTTACTAATCTGCAAATTATATTAACTTTATCAATTAAATTATCAAAACAATAAAAAAAATTCTTTAATCATCAGAATATTTTTTCCTAATACTTTTAAATTTGCCCCATCAAAGTGCGAAATTCTTTTTTGATTTAATTATATTATAACTAGAGAGAAAAAAATTAAAAACATAAAAAAAAAATTCGCGGCTCTAACTTCATTTAACTCAATAAATTACTTGATTAAAAGTCTGAATAACGTATTATTATATGTATTTATCCTTTACTCAAACCAATAGACATACTTAACTAGATATATCAAAAGACACCATTATACTCGTACATAGTTATTTAGATACATCAAATTGTCTCGCTATATATATTAACATTTTAAGAATTACATACGTGTTCGGTGTTAGGGGTCTGCCTCACGTTTCATTAATGGTGTTAATAAATTGTATCCGTTTTTTACACATACCAACACTTTGTAAAAGAAAAACATTAATAAATAAAAATTTTAGAGTTATTTTTTTTTTAAAAACATATTCCTTGGATTAAAAAAACTTTCGTTTTGGATTAAAACCTTGTATTAAAAAAATGGGTGTTTAATTTATTCATCAATTTTTATAAGCCAGTTTAATTATACTCCTAAAAATAGTGTTCCGGTATAGGAGCCTTTACGTTACCTACAAAAAAGATCTTTTTCTAGACTAAAAATAATACTTCGAACCTACCGTTAGTCGAGATTGATTTACCTCCTCGATAATTTTATTCAACAAATTTCTATACTAAAAGTAGCGTGATCACAGTAGTTCTATACCAAAAGTAGTAAGATGACAGTGGTTCTGTACTAAAAGTAGTAAGGTTGCAGTGATTCTGTATCAAGAGTGATAAGGTTACACGGATTCTGTACCAAGAGTAGTAAGGTTATAGCGGTTCTATGCCCAAAGTAGTAACATCATAGCAGTTCTAAACCGAAAGTAGTTAGGTTTAGGGCAGTTTTATACAAAAGTAATAGGGTAGAGCTATTTTATATCAAAAATAGTAAGGTTACAGCGGATTCATACTAAAAGATTCACGAAAACGACATAAAATTTATAAAATAAAAAGCAACAGTGCATTTCGCTGAAAGAGCTTATTCTTAACTGAATTTTTTTTTATAAATTGTTATATTGCTGTACGCAATTGATTTCAAGGCCCCACAAGTTAAAGTTATACCGGACCCAACTTTTGGTTGGGCCGACTCTGCCTATGCATGCGTATGCGTAAATGCACCCCTGTAACATAACAATAAAAAGCAAAGTTAACTGATTATTAATCCGTATTAAAAATATCACATTTGAAATTTTATGTTCAAAGAAATTATGATAAACTTTATCCTTTTGTAAATTTTAATTAAATATGAGTTTAGATAACTTCAAAAGAATATAATAACTGGAAAAATATTACAATTTTTATCTTTTTTTCTTTGCTTTAATAAAAAGAGTTTTTGAGATTAATTTTGAAGCATTAATTTTAATTGTTATTTTGTAAACAAATTAACTTACAGAATTGTTTTATACGCTCAAAAAATATATACTTCACTACATCCTCAGCACGTGTATTTTCGCGCTAATATTTTAGATAAATTCTTGGCTCACAATGTTTGAAAAGTTAACATTTGTTAATATTATTCAGAATCCAAATTGGTTTCTCATCAATTATTCTACCGAGCAAAAAAGGAGAAAAATAACTAAAAAAAAATTAGAGGAAAACATTTTTTCTTTTCTATTTTATTTAAAAATATCACGCAAACTTTTTTTTAATTTAATAAAATAGAATTACAACAAAAAAATCAAAAACCACAAAAAAAAATGTTCTATTTTCTTATATTGATTTATGTATTCTTTTCTTATTTTTTAATAAAAGAAAATTGTATTATGTTATTCGTCGAACAATTGAAAGGATAATAAACAAGGATAGTACAAGGTACAAGGACTCTATTTAACAAAACTATGCCATTATTTTCTTCTGCCACACACGTTAGTTACATTCACTAATTACTTTTAAATTGTTTCGTTCTTGTTTGTCGTATTCAATTAATTTATACATACATTTAGTTTTAACCGTTACCGCCTGCTACATTCTCAACCGCCGCACGCCGCCTTCATTGTCTACCGCCAAGGCATCATTGCCGCCAAATCACTTAACGCGATCCACCAGACAAGGATAATTTTTCCTTCTATCAAGGAATCAATGGACAGAGCGATTAACATAAAATTAAATTGTTTATGGTCATGTTTAAATTGAAAATACACTCATTAGGATATTTTTCGGTCTGCGAAAATGAGGGGTAAATCTCAGCATCTTCATTTCTTCTTAAAAAGAAAAGACAAAAAACGGTTACTAGTATATTGTGCAACCAGTGCAGAAAGTTACCGATTGCCCATGAGAGAGAAGTTGAACGCACGATCGAAGTGAGTGCGCTCATTCTCTCGAATAGGCAATCGACAACACTGCAAGGGTTACCCACAAGGGGCCAAACTACTATATGATAGTTAGCATTCCGGCTGTAACAGAAAGGTGACGTAAAATCCCCTTCACTTCGCATCACTATGTTGTGCATATACACACTGTTTGTAGTGGTGTAGGTTTGATGTTTGCTTCTGTGTGAGTATTTACACACACAACTACAAAGCACGTATTATCGGACAGAGCAACGTGCAGGTCAAGTAATAATTGTCTTACAGTACATAACAATCGTATAGTGGATTCGGTGACCGACACCGACTGACTAAACGCCTTAATCTGTAACAAACCAACAAATGACTCCAAGCGAGCTATACTTTTTTGTCACGCACGCACACTTATCTTTAAAATAATAATAATATGCACATAATCTTTCTTAATATATTCAGTTGGCGCCATGTTGATTTTCAAAAAATCGAACTAAAATAGGATTACAATCTATTTTTATAAAAATCGTTTTGAAATCGAAAGGCAATACGATCACAATTCGATTACCGATTTACACATCCAATTGTTATACGATTTTCGTTCGATTCGATTAACATTCGATTGAAATCGTATGTCTAAACGTAGGGTAATAAATAATACAGAAAATTAACAAATTAGTCGCTTTAGTCATTTAAAAAAAAATTAATCATTTTAGTCATTTAGTCGAAGGTAAAATAGTCGACTAAGAAATGACTAAATGTAAACAAAATTAGTCCGATCAGACTAAATGTAAACACAAACCGATTAATCGATTAATTATTCGACATCACTATATACACATATTTAAGATCATTATTTTTTTTTTTTTTTTTTGTTATTAAGATTTCAATTTTTTGACGCAGATTTGACGCAATGATATTCGTTGTGAAATTATAAGTCATTCATTCAGTCATTGCGACGCTATTCGAGGAAACATTAATTTATTGTGTAACTATATTATATTGAAACGAAGAAGGAGAAATATTATGATTTAAAAAGTTTACGTAATGTCTCTAGTGTGTTGTCTCTATCACTTGCACTTCACTTTTCGTTACCCAGTTATTCCGCTCTTGTTTAGTTACAGTTTTCATCGACTTACCCACTCACTTATTTTCACCGACATCGACGTACAACTGACAACACTACGTTTTCCACTTAGAACAATTAATTGTTTTTACTGTTTCAAATTAAATTGTTTAATTGTCTTAGTGTTTTATCAAACCTCAAACTACACACTGATTTTCAAAAGTAGGTATTATTATGATTTAAATACAGGACGATTCAAATTTCTTGATTTTTGTGGGGTAAGGACTGGTCTCAGAAACGAGAAAATGTAATTTGATTTTTTTGTAGTTAAAGGACGCAGCAGTTTTTATATGGAAATCAGATTTCGATCAAATCGCTGAAGTGTTAGAATCAAAAGTCTCAATAAGTCAAAAGTCCAAAACCTTTATTTTAGAATTAGGTACTTATTAAGAAGGTTGGTTTGTTGCGAAAACAATGATGAGAATCAGCTAAACCCACTAAAATTGAAGCATCGTAAGAGATTCGGAAATAAAATAATGTTATATATCTATGCAACACAAAATATTGCAGTTTAATAAAAAAAAAATTCAACAATCGCTTATTTTATTCTGACCGTACACAAAAATCAGACACACAAACGGGAATCGAGATTTCTAGAAGTTGGTATTTGGGTTTTAGAAATTCATGAAGAATTTTGATCCTAAGAGTTGATGGTAACTAGGTACTGTTAAAGTTTCAGAAAAGTTAAACAAAATTAAATTTCCGTACAAAGACTATGAGATCTGTTACAAGCAGCAAAGAGTGACCTAAAATTTCGCCCATTCTGGACGCCTTTTGAATTTGATTCAAATGTGGTCTAAATAATAGCTTGTGGTGATGGGTACTTTAAAGTAGACAAAATTTCATAGTCTTTTTTTTCAAATTTATTTTCTCTTTGAATTTCTTTTAGTCTTTTGACGGAAAAGTCATCGAGAATATCGGATTCGCTTTGACGTGGGTGAATCAAATAACAAGTTTGTCGTATTTCAAAAACAATAGCTATGCCTAATTTAAAATTTCATCTACTTCAAAGTATCATAAATTGTCATTTAGGTCACGTTGAAATAATATTCATATAAAACCCAAAAAAGGAGCAAGAAATATAAGTTTTTTTTTTACGTCACTCTCTTATAATTTGTTGAAAAATCAATAATTTTAGAGATATTTTCAATTATTTTTAATAATTTAAAGCAATAGCAGTTTTTTTTAACTAAATCGTCGAAACAAAACCCTTTGAATAATAAAGCCATTATTTTGATACCACATTTTAATTTATATATTTTGAGGACATTTACTTTTTAACCATTCTTGACTTATTGAAATTTACGCTCATAAAATTTGTGAATTGTGAAACAAATTGAAGATGATTAATGCATAGAATTAAAACGTCACGTCGTCTGATACAAATACGCTTTCTCAGACTTCGCTCCTTTATTTATTTTCTTTTCAATATATTATGCGTAAAAAGTAATTTTGTTGTCGTTTTGCGAAGAATATTTATTTATTGAAAACAATAGCATTATCACCAAAACTAATTATTATAAATTATTTTGTTATTAGAGGGATTTATATTCAAGGAATTTTAATACCCAGATTTAATGTGATATTTTAAGAACAATGTAAATCTTAATTGAATTATTTCATGTATCGAGTAGTACCTACACTAAAAAAATACGAATTTTGTATTTTTCTAGTATATTTTCACTGTTGTTTTTCGCGAAAAATAATTTTTGTGGACAACCGTTAGTTCCTTCAGTACCGCCAGAAACACATCGTCAATGTTATTTTTTAATTAAGAATGTAAAATAAAAATTTGTTTTTACAACTGTACCATAAAACAACATCCCCACGAGCTAGTTAATATACATTTTAAATGTTGAAGTGTGTTAAATGACGTGTGTTTTTTTGTTTTACCAGTATACGTAACAGTATAATTAGACAGGTACAAGGGAAATCGGAAAGTTCGGACATTTGATTCTAATATGCAATTTTCAAAATGAAAGTGATTGAGTTTTCGATGCTGAGTTAACCCTACCTAGGATTCCATTATTAAGCCGGTTCTACACGATGCTACGAACACCTTCCAACATTGGACGTTCGATGGTTCATCGCATCGTGTGGCCGTTGTTCGAACCTACGAGTGTCCAATGTCGAGCGTCAAACATTCGCATTTGGCCATGTCCCGCTCGATGTCGGTATTCTTGCACCGAGTCAAAGGGATGCTTCGAACGTTTGAAGGTCAATGTTGGTTGCGTTGGTTGGTTCGACTCAGCAGCTGCACGACTCGTTCATGTGAAGAGAGACAACATCAGTGTATAACATTAGAGATCACATAAGACAGATGACATCCTCGTCCACTGAATAAACGTTTGTACCAATACATTACATAAGAGAGGCAACATCAGTGTATTACATTAGAGATAACATCAGACAGATAACAGCCTCGTCCACTGAATAAACGGTTGTACCAACACATCATCATTCGTATTGGATCAAACATTCGATTCACCGTGTAGTAGATACATTCGTCGCACCAACTATCGAACTTAATTGTCTCAAACGTTCGATCGAACGTTGGAAGGAACGTTCGTAGCATCGTGTAGAACCGACTTTACGCAAACTCCAGTTCTTTGATCGAGCGTTACAGCCATAGTTCTGATCGATTTGAAATGAAACAAAAAGTCAATTTTTCTTCGACAAAATCGCGAATAAATCGACATAAAAAGATTTTTTTGAAGCAATTTTTTTTTTTTATTTTCTTGACCCTTGATTTTTGAAAAATATAAAGAGCTTGGAAAAAAATTGGCATAAAAATATTTTAACCTTATCGTAAATTTTATAAGGGAGGAAAATTGTGTTTTTTAAAAAAGTTTTTATTCTAGCCATAATCAATTTTTAGTTTAATGGCATACCTTCTTAACAGCGGGTAAAAATATGAAAAACATAAAATCTTATACATTTTACATAAAAAATATTAAAAAAAAATAAATAAAAATAATTAGGTACATTGAAAATTTATTACTTATTCCGAAATATTCAATGCACACTCTGTGTACATTTGATAGATCGATGGTCTTGACAACGTTTTTTTTTTTTTTTTTACATTTTGAATATTTAATATCTTGATTTCTATTTTTATCGCGAGAACAGAAGCGCAATGTACTTGTATATCTAAAGTGTATTCCAAAATGTTTGGATATTTTATTTCATATCCAAATAAAATAAAAAATTAAATTAAAAATTCAGAGCTGATATAGCTACATATTAAGTCATTCGTAAATATGTTTACTAACAGTTAACTATTATAATTTTACAAAATTATACATCGTAAGGAAAAACCCATTTCCACTATTTGGAAAATGCAATGTCATTAGATTACACAGAAACAGGAAAAACAATTTTTTCCTTTGTATAGATAAGTAAACAAATTTTCTCTCCTAGATAAACACACGTAATAACGGATAATAAACAACAATTTGCTTAATAAATAATATCGTAGGATATCAAACGTTTGCCATCTTTTGAACAATCAATCTTACTCATTATTAACGAACCTGTATTCCAGTCGAGTCGAGTCGAGCTAGAAGCGGAGCTATATTCCATATGTGTACGTACTTCGTTATCTACAATTTATTTTCATATTCAACTCATTTATTAACGAATGCTGCAAACCACTACCGCACCCCTCCAATGCTCACTTTTACTCATAATACAGAATGTTTCTAGTTTTGTGGTATATATAGAAAAGTATATTAGAGAATATTAGTGGTAGGACTTTGTCGTTTCCCTTTTTATTTGAAATATGCTGTAGGGGTTGAAGATTGGGGTTAGTATGTGATAAGGGGTTGATATATAAATTTTTATAGATAACAGCCAAAAAATATCTTAAAACAAAGGCAATTCTACTGAGTGTTTACAAAAAATCAAAACTTATTTTCGCCTTTAGGAATAGATGGATGCATTTTTGAGCGAAATTGTGAGGAAGAAAAAAGCTGTTGTAAGCTAGAATTTCTAAAAATTATATTTTATAAAATGTTTCGAAATTTTTCTCCCACTTCTCCTCAGTGGGAAATGTCACATTTCAAATCACCTCCATCCACTGTGACGTCACTTGGAGGGCCAGTTTTAACGAAAAAAAATTTTCCTAAAAAGCTATTTCCCCGATAGAACTACGTTCAGTCCAATTCACCTAATTACTATTTACGTTGTGTAGTGAATTTAGAGTAATGCTAACACGCCAAATTATTCAAAATTTCCACAATTGCATTGATTATGGTTGCGGGGTATAAATAATTTTTTTAAAAGTTATCCGTGTAGCCATAAATAACGCTCATTGTTCCGTGGAGCTGGAAATATTAAGTTTGTGTAGTCATTCTGCCATTCATTGCTTTATTTATTTTTGAATCATTAATTTTATATGAAAAATACGCGAACATGAAAAATTATTTTTTTTTATACATATATTTTTTTTTTAATAAATTTGATGCAACAAATTAACTGTGCATACTTAATTGGTAATAAAATACCATATTTACATTTATTGGAATTTAAATAAACAAAATAAAAAAATTTTGAAAAAAAAAGCGTCAATGAAAAAAATTAAAAATTCAACAAACTGGGCTAGTGTACAAAAAAATTCTGTTAATTACTGGTGAGTAAATACCCGCTGTGCGTTTTTGATTATGTTAATATTGTTTTAAAAACGATTTCAGTAGCTGAATATGTAATTACGGAGTTGAGCGAAGTTTTCAATTCAATCAGAAATTCTACGAATATTTATTTAAAAAAAAAATTCAAAAATTAAGTTTAAATATAATGACGTTACATAACTGGTGCTTGATTTGAAAAAAAATTTTAGTTTGATAATGTCATAAAGTTTACCAGTATTTTTAATGCTTTAAAAACCGTAAATGAAATGATAAAATCATGAAACTGGAACCGAAATATGTTTCCAAAGTCGTTTTAAAGAAACTAAAGCTAATGTCGACTCAGTCATATTTCTAAAACCAGTTTCGTAGTTTTGATAGTATATAAATATGAAAAATTCATATCCAAATTACCCACTTTTTGAATAGAAATTTTCTTTTCCCATCTTTTTATATTGTTTTATTTTATTTTTTTAATTATTTTGTTACATTAACAAATTTTTTTTATTATATTAATAATAGAGCACTAGTTATGGTCACTTTCAACCTTTTGTTATAAATATATAGTAGAGTAAGTTAATAACATTTTTTCAACAAATTTCTGTTCGGTTTGGGTGACTTTATTTATAGTAAGTGAACTATAAAAAGTTGTTAAGTTAACTAAAATTTTTCATAACAACATTTATACAGTTTCTCCAAAAACTACTACTGTAACGATCTTGATTACAACATGAGGGTCAAATTTATTACTTACAATTTGTAATAAACGTTATAATTTTTCTAACTCTAAATCTTATTAGAAGAGAAAACATTATTATTCTTAATGGTATTACAAATAAATTATTCGTATATACTTGTAACCCTAGTTTTCACATGTATATATCCACCCATACTCATATTACATGTTATAATCTATTTGATATGAAGTTCTTGTGTTTAATTTTCCCCACAGGAACACTACTCTATGGTACCTACAACTTCCTAGAGTTCGTTGTCTCGACCAAGTTTCTTATATTGTTTCGAATGTATACACAATTGCAGTCTGTCCGTTTTAGCTTTGGTGTCCGTTCGCAGCGTGTAATAATTTTTATAGAACACGTTAGTAGTAAATTACTGTAATGGTTACATAAGTTTTACTAGAGTTTTAAATAAAAATATTATAATGCTGTGTTTAACATAAAACTACATAAAGAAGTAGATAGCTATGGACGATATCGCTGGATAGCACCATGATTGTGGTTACATTCTTGCTCCATTTATGGCAGAGGTTCTCAAAGTACGACTCGGAAACTTCAAAAATGCAGCTCGCAATGCTAGATCGTCTCCAATTTCAAAATACCTAAGTAGGAAAGGTGGCATCACGGATATGAATTTGTTGTACGAGGACAACAATTCATATTAGTGAGAAGTACTGGACACCATACTGTACACTATACTTTTTCTACGATCAAATTATTTTTTTTGTAAAATTTACATTACTATATTTTTTATAACACCCGCTTCTAAAGTTCAATAGTTGTGTAGTGGGCGTAAAGAGCAGTATTCACATAATTGTAAAACAAACGATAGTAACTGTGCGCAAGAGTACAGTACCGTGCGTGAAAGTAGCTAACTGTGCGAGAAAATAATGATATTCATTTGTCAATGATAATCATATTCAAATTAAACATGGAAACGATCAACAAATTAATAAAAAAAATAAAAACGATCTACAAATTAATATAAAAAAAATTTTTTCATATAACCGTATTATAAAATAAAGTTAACCCTAATATTTTCTAAAATTGCTTAAAAATAATTAATTTTTTTCTCTCTATTAAACTTTAGCCTATTAAACAGCCGTCGTTATAAAAAATTATGTTCGATACGTATGCGCAAAGTAAGGTATCCAGTAGGCTGAAATTGGGGTACTCGCTAAAGGGACTGACGCATACACAACGAGATCTCGTGCGCTTACCCACACTCGCTTGACGGCTCGTGGGTGTATACAGTGCCCTCGATCTCGTTGTGTATGCGTCAGTCCCTTAAACTCGTGCCCCAATTTATGTCCACTAGAATACCTCTTTTTACGCATACGTATCGAAAATAACTATTATATTAGTAATTTTTTTTATAATTTTTTTGACGCAATGATATATGTTTATTTTTAATATTTTCGAAATTATTTGATATAAAATACTTTTATAAATTAGTCCCTATTAAATCTGAAACGCCCTAAAATCATCCAGTCATTACACGAAAAATTTATTTGTGGCTTTCTTAATTAATTGTAAAAGTGTTAATAAACTTGTGATTTATTTGCCAAAAACACAAGTCACAATTAAAATTTACTGATTAAACTTTCCTTATTTCTCTTGTTTGCGGTTTTTCTGCTGTGAAGTGGCAAAACAATATTTATTTATGTCGTAAGAAATCTTTGTATTTGAAAGGTAAAATATTAACTTTCCTCGCTGAATATTGGTAACGCGCGTTTACATTATGCGCGTTGTATACAGGATGTACATAATGTTTGTCTACGTTGAATAAAATGGGATTAAACCCGTTCCACACTATAACGCTGTTCTCAATAAGCTCTCGATTTAGTATCGCTTCGGTCAAATCTTGTTATGTTCAGATTACAGTGCCATTTTCTAATCGCACTTCATCTAGACTATAATATTGCTTTCGGTACGCCCTCGGTTCAACAAAATCTTCTCTTACAATTAGTAAAAATAAGTAAGTGGCAACGGAGTAGAATCAAATTAAAAACGAAATTTACACACGTTCTTACAATTAAATTAATTTTTTTATTCATTAAAAATTATATAAAAATAACTCCACTTTCATTATTATTATCTATCAATTAATTTTTGTTGTTGTCAGATTACAGAATTCAACAAATTTATAGAAATCAAAATAAATTTTAAGATTAAAACAATTAAAATTACATTTTTATACATTTAATTAATATCAAATATTTTTATTTGAATTATACAATAAATAGATGGTCTTTAAAAATGGCAAGAAGAAGTATTTATGGATAGGTACTTCAACCAAATTATTACTGACTGTGAGATATACTCTGATTTATTATGAATTCTGTTCCTGACCTGATGGCATTTCATCTTAGACTCGATTTTAAAATAATTTATTATTACCTATTTCTTTTCCACATTTTTGTTATTGTCTTCGCACGCTTATCATAACCATGACCCGTTCAATAAAGTCCTATCTACCGAATACATTTACCTTACTTTAAATTGGTTACGATATCGCCATAGAAGTTTTCGGTTCGGTCGTGTGGTCTTAACACCACTCACAATTTTTTTTATTAAAAAAAAATATTGAAATTTACATTATCTTAAAGTTGCAAAACTTTATATCCAAGTTAATTGAAATTAGTTATACAAAAAATAATTAAAACTGAATCAATATCAAAGTAAAACGTGTAAAAGAATTTTCTCTTAAAAGTTTAAAACTGATAAAACACGAAGTGTACGTCAAAAAAACATACATTTTTCCTTCTCAAAAAAAATCACAAATTTCTGGAAGCACACTTTAATTAATTTCACCAAACCATTTTATGTTTTATAACAAATTTCTTTGTTTAAAATTTTTATAAACATCTTGTTTTCAAAGTTGGCGATAATACTTAAATATGATTTATCAATTAAAAATCACAAAGCGATTGAAAAAATTATCCGGATCGGCCGGGAACCGAACCCAGGATCTCCCGGTAACTAGCCAGGTGTGTTCGTTATTACACCAACGATCCTGTGCTCAACAGCCGCCCGAGCCAAACAATCATTCAATCATCTATGTGTATTGGTACTCTCTCTAATGCGAGAAACAGTTACAATTTTTCAATTTCAAATATTATGGAGTGCATGTGAAATATACATCAAAAAAACATACATTTTTCTTTCTAAAAAAAAATTACACTTTAATTAATTTCACCAAACCATTTTATGTTTTATAACAAATTTCTTTGTTTAAAATTTTTATAAACATCTTGTTTTCAAAGTTGGCGATAATACTTTAATATGATTTATCAACATTAAAAAATTTTTACAAGAAGCTTCCGCTCCACGTTAAGTACGTTAATACTTACGTTCAATATTCATTTTATAGAAGATAGCGTGGATGATGATAATCTTCATCAGTATGCCCCCGTACCGCTCGCCCCGCTCCTTGGTCCCTATCATATTTATGTTAATTTGCATATAAAAATATTGTTGAATTAAAACTATGGCCATTACGTAAACTACATACTTAGATGAAAAGATAATTATTCCTACATAACATCCAGATTTAACAACAGCTAGGCTAGCGTGTGTACCTACACATAATACGTATTTGGTACGTACGTCCGTTGACTCTATAATCTCATATGGAATATATTGGATAGATAAAATTCGAAAATATTGTTTAAAAAACACGTTACATCATGTTTTTCGTTTGTTTAAGTAGTAGGATTACTTAAGTTACCATCACAGTGAGATCACCCGAAAAATAGTTAATTTTTACGATTTTTTTGTGGATGGATGGGACGGGGAAATGGGGATGAATTTTATTTACGATTAATACCACTACAATACAAAAATATTTTTTTTATTCATTTTTATTTATTTTTTATAATTATTATAATTTTTTGAAAAAAGTGACTTTAAAAAAGGGCGAAAATCGCTGCCCACGATTGCGGCCGCAGTTTTCATTTAAAAAAAAAAAATCAAATAGTTTTTCAATCTGTAGGTAAGCCGCTATGTACCTATGGGAGCTTTCTTCTGAAATCTTCCTATTTTTCCATATAGAAACTATAAAAAATTTTATACTTTTTATTCAAACCGCCGCCATTATTTCAAAATTCAAGAAAAGAAAGCTCCCATTGGTACATAGCGGTTTACCTATAGATGGATAATCTATTTGATTTTTTTTTTTCAAATGAAAACTGCGTGGGCCTCAATATCCACCAATATCGTGGGCACCAATATCCACCCTTTTTAAAGACACTTTTTTCAAAAAAATTATAATTATTGTAAAAAATAAATAAAAAAATATTTTTGTATTGTTAAATAGTGGTATTAATCGTCAAAAAAAATCATACCCATTCCCCCATCCTATCCATCCGAAAAACAATCGCGAAAATTCACTATTTATCGGCCAATCACAGTGATGGTACCTTAAGTACCAGGATTATTTAACATGGTTGGTGTGTTAGAGATTAATTAATTACTAAATCCCAAAGAAAATCTACAAAAATTTTTTCGTTTTTAAAACCCTTGACTTGGTTTGGTTGTTGTGTAAATTTTGGGTCCATCAAAAATAAAATGTTTGACAGAATTATATAATTATGCTCCGCTCAAAGAACGAAAATGCTTATTGAGTGAAGGTGATTGACCACAACGTGTCGTCGTCGATTCATGTATACAAAAAATACACACATGGAGGATGGCACACAGTTCCCTCATTAAACTGCATCTTGTCTTAAATTTTATAGGTTGTATCATCATGTTATTAACGTCATGTTTGAAACAAGAGTAACTTTAAAACAAATCGCTTCTTGAATTGTTCTAATCGGCTAAATAACTATGGAAATTACGAAAAAACTGACTGCTTAACTATCGTTATTATGATTGTAATGAAATTCATTTAGGATACCATATATCGCCTATCTCTCAAAAGTCACAAAATTTTAACCAAACAAGTGATAAATAGGGTACAGACAGTAGCGCTGCTATCACTCTTCGTAGAAAACCATTTAGGAACCAAACCGCCCAATTTCCAAAAATTTCATCAAAAATGATCAAATAGTTCCGAAGTTATGCAACGGATAGAGAGACACAAAACTGAAATTTTTCACGAACCTGTAAAACGTAAAATATTTGGAAAAGTTAGCGAAAACCAACAAAATCTTCAGTATTGGTAAAAGCTTAGGTACATAAATTGTCACTTATGGAAAGTATGGACCAAATGTAAACACTTCATGGAAAATAAACCAAATTATAATGGGAGTGTCGTTAAATGAAATTTTCATTTAACTCCTGAAGTCCAAAGGATGCCTAATATCAAAGTATACTGTAAAATTGGCTAGTAATTCTTTGCAAGTATTTATGCACACTATTGAGATTTTATCACAGAAGTGCCAAAAATCAACGATGTCTCTTTGCCTCCACAAAACGTCAAGATGTACGCTTAGAGAAAGCATTTGTCTAGTAATTTTTTCTTTCTTTTTTGTAACTGAATAGTTAAGTTAAAAATAATATAAAGTACGGGGCATATTTAATAGTAGGTATATTGTGCAATAAGTGCGGGAAATTGTCGATTGCCCACGAAAGCGAAGTTGAGCGCACGAACGTAGTGAGTGCGATCATTCGCTTGAGTGGGGCAATCGACAATCCCGCACGAGTTCCACATACTATTTTTTATTACAAATTTCACATACTTTTCTCTGTTTCTATCACTATTTTTGACATTTCTATTACTTTTTAAAATAATATTTTTAAGTGTTCGTCTTTTTTTCTGAATTAATCATCGTTTAAATTACTTTGTTGGTGGTTTCTATAGAAATAATTATGAAATATTTATTAAATGAAAAATCAAAAGGCGGCTTTGCGTGTTTTGTTGTCACTTTGCGTGTGGAAAGTTACTTACCACACGCAAAAAAGTATGCTGAAAGAGTATAATGGGCAAACAGCTATTTTGCGTACAGAAATATGTGCGCCAAGTTAGTACTTCTCCCGCATGAGTAATAAAAAATTATTTAAAAAATTACTATTACGCCGCCTGTGTGATTAAAAATTTATAGCTATGCCGTAATCGATAAACCAAATAATTTCACTGCACACAAAACTGTAGAAGATGGAAGTGAGCATAGAAAGTATATGGGAATAACTGACTGACTAAGTGTATGGGTTCAGTGACGTTCCACTGTGTGATGGAAAGTGGGTTAACTAACTAAAGATATGTACGAGTGACGATAGCTATGGCAAACATGGGCGCGCGGGCTGACGGGACACATGGACGTAAGTTTGTTCTTTGGAGCAGGTGGGGGGGAGGTGACGAGGCAAACACGGGAGGTGCGATTATACTAAAGCATGCCGGCACACTAAGGCACGGCAAGCAATGTTGCTGATGATGACGATGATGTGACGGTATATAAATATAATTTGTCCCCCAACTAATTTACATATAAATTGTTCCGTCTCTGCTTTCAACTGTTCTTGTATTCCAGTTATATATTATGGATACGTAGTGATGTACTCATATATTTTGGCAAACATAATTGTGCCTCTAGTAGTTCAATGCCCAGTGAACATTGACCGCAATAGATGAAGAACTTACTCTTAAAAGAATGCTTCGAAATTGCAAAAGTAACCACGAGCGTTCTAGTGGCTGTTGTTTTTTTTAATCCATGCAAAATTTAAGATAAAATAAAAAAACGCCGTGAGCAGCGGGGCCCCATCACGGTAGTCGAATTTTCCCCTTCATCTTCGGTATTGAATGTCTACAAGCGAAATGTGATTGAAAGTCTACAACCGAATTGTCATTTTGTTGGTTTCAAAACTGGTGATGAGTGTTCGGCTGATCGAGGCTTTAAAAAAAGGTTTTAAGTATTTAAGGGCTGTATCTCAGTAAATTTCAATTTTGTGCCGAAAACAGGTAGCAGAAAAAAAGCCAACACAATTCGTACGAGGACATTCCTGCCCATGTTTATCCGCTAATTGCCTTTATGTTTTAGTTTTAAATATTAAAAAAGGACCTTAAATAGTAAACTGGAAGGCCTTTATAAAGATATTTTTTCTTTCCAAAAAAATCCAAAATTTCTATTTTATAAATACTAAAAATCCAAAATTCCTAATTTATAAATAAACAGTGACTTTAATAACATTTTTAAATTACTTAATATGTATGTATTTCATTTGTCATAAAAGTAAGTTCACTTTTTTTTAAATTTTTTAAAATTACTATTCGCCTACTTGTATTTAGAATAAACATAATGCTTTTAAAACACATTTAACAATAGCATTCAATTCCGATGTAAAAATGGGAGAAGTGGGGGGAAAAGTGATGCGGACTCCCTACAAGGTACTAGCTGGATACTAACTGAATACACGTACAAAATTTCAGCCCTCTAGGTTTCCTTATGGAGTCTCTAGACGTGTTAGAAAACAAGCAAAAAAATTAAGGAAATATTGGCGTAAAAATCGTGGGGGTAAGGGTTAAAAGTTGAAACCTCCAAAAAACAGTGTCTGGCTATTAGCTTAACCTGTACACCAAATTTCTGCCGTCTAGGTTTATTTGGGGAGATTTTGACCCGAACGAAACTGTTAAAAAACAAGAAAAATCATGTTCTTTTGGGTATAAAAATGGTGGGGGTAGGGGTTAAAAGTCGAGACCCCCAAAAGGCACCCCCTTGATACTAACTCAATCCGAATACAAAATTTCAGCCCTCTAGGTTTATTCGGGTGACCTGTGCGAGTGGTACAAACTTCGAAAACCTCGAAAATGCATGAAATTGTAGCTTAAAAATGAGGGGGGTGGGGGTAAAATATTAAAACCTCCAAAAAGCACAACCTAGGTACGAACTTTATCAACACACCAAATTTCAACCCTCTACGTTAATTCTGGGGGGCTGGGGGCCTGTTAGATCCAGCGAAAATCGTTTTTCCCCCCTCTACTCCCACCATATCATCCTAGGAAGCTGAATTTTGGATATGTTGTAGATAATTGACCGAAACATTATTTAAAACCGGTTTGGAGAAGTTTTATTGCTTTTCCGCCCCCCACCACCCCCTTAAAGGTCGGGTCAGAAAAAAAATTTGCCCAAAATTTGACCCCACTTTGATAGTATGAGGTGCCTCGAAAATGAGCCCCATTTACCAAATTTCATCTCTTAACTTCCATAGGGGGGCCCTACACAAATTAAAAGGTGGCGGGAAAATATATATATATATATATATATATATATATATATATATATATATATATATATATATATATCAGACATTTTTTTTTCTACATATTCGTGTTCTACGGGTCCGAAAACGGATAGCACCCCTACTCTCGCCTCTCGCAGCTCTTATCGTATAGACTGTATAAGTCTAATTTTTCGGAGAAAATTCGACTAAAAATTCAAATACCATTTTTTGATTAAATCACGGCTTCAATATTAAAAATTGATTAAATAATTTGACGAGTAATCTTAACATAAACATTTGATTTTAGTCTACATATTCATTCTAAAATATAATATTTTCAATAGTTTTTCCTCTCCCTAAAAAAATGTTATAAATTTGTATATATATATATATATATATATATATATATATATATATATATACATATATATATATATATATATATATATATATATATATATATATATATATATATATATTTTAGGGAGAGGAAAAACTATTGAAAATATGATATTTTAGAATGAATATGTAGACTAAAATCAAATGTTTATGTTAAGATTACTTAATTATATATATATATATATATATATATATATATATATATATATATATATATATATATATATATATATATATATATTTGTCAATTGTCCTTATAGGCTAGTCAACTTATTTAAAAGAAAACTAGTTAGCGGAAAGTTTAGTCACAGTCGTTATAATCGTCGTTCTTTACGTTTTCTGGGTCGCTGAACACGAATTTGAATTTGCTAACAGATATTTTGCCCGGAACATTGATTATTTTGCAAAAAAGTCAAATTTTTGCTAATCTTTTAAGTTTTTAATCTTAATCTTGGTAAATATACATTTTCTCGAAAATATTGTTCTTTATAAAATTAAAGTCGGCAAAATTTCCTACAAATTTTGTACATAACAATTCTTTCTACGACCAACCGCTACGCCGCTAGAACGCACAAAAAAACGGGCGTAATTTTTAAAAATAAAAATTGCCAATTGCCACTAGTTTTTGTCAATAAAAAAATTTTTGCCGTCAGTTGCCAAAAAAGCACGCATAGGATCTGGTTGAAATTTTCGCTGGTTATTGTTAATATAATGAGCAACAACACGCCATGCCATCAGAAAATACACGGCTGGTCGATTTCCCGAAATTGGACTTCAAAAACTCATTATTATAAATGCTTATTTATACACAAAAAACTTTTTTGACTGTTAATTTCTATAAAACCACGCATAGGATTTGGTTAAAATTTTCGCTGGTTATTATTAATATAATAAGCAACAAAATGCCAGGCCAGCAGAAAATACACGGCTAGTCGTTTTCCCGAAATTTGTCTTCAAATGACGTATTTTATAGGCGCTTTTTTCAAAAAAAAAAAATTTTGCCGTTAATTGCCAGAAAAACCACGCATAGGATCTGGTTCCAGCAACCCAGAAAACATAAAGAATGACGATTATTAGGACTGTGACTAAACTTTCCCTTAACATTCCTAATATGCTTAGACTATTATGGAGTACTGCTAATACAAAATTTATACGTGTATCTTACCTATTACTTTCATTAATTTCAGCTTCTCATAGTGACGCCGGCATTTGATAAATAAATGGTATATTGAAATTTTTTATTCCTTTTTAAATTTTGAATTGTTTAAAAGAAAAATCAGCCACTAGAACGCTCATGGTCGCTTTTTGTTAAAAACTAAGGTTAAGTTCCTCCTAGTTATATAACAAATACAATTTCTTTCATGAAGTTTACAGAAGATTGAAGATTTTGACTATTGATTTTTTTGAAATAACATGTTACTTAGCAAGATCCGTAATTGTTATTTGTGTGGCTTCGGATGCAGTTGGAGAATATCTGATACTGAAAGTCAAGAATTTTTATATATACCCGGCCACAAAAATATACTTACTGGATTGGAAAAAAAGAAAAAAAAATACGTAAAATTCATGGAAAATGCAATTTTTTTGTAATTACATAGCAGTAGAAAAAATATTCATAACGCCAATTCCATACATGAAAATATCTTAAGAATATTTCAGATAAATGAACTCAGTCTTTTAACTGAGTTTTAACTTCTATTAAATTTTTATAATATTTAACTAATTATTATTTTATTAGGTATCAATAAAGCCGTGATACACACACTTCAAGGTTAAAATTTATACTCAGATCCAGTAAAAAATAAGAACACTGGTGGCACGTATATATTCTTTTTCTTTCAAACGCGCAACCAAAAAACAAATTTATTCCGGTCAAATTAGACGTATAGATGTTTCTTACTGTACGTACTTATATAATATGTTCTGATTCATACTGGATGGGGCAAAATTTTCGAAAATAATTTATCTTGAGAATGATTTGCATTCATTTAGAACAATGAGGAGCGTTGTTGATTTAAAACTTTCCCATTGTCATATTTTAATAAAATGCGAACAAAATTTGTATATCTTTGCGTATAATAGATTATAAAATTATTTAAGTTAGTTTTGCTCGGGGAATACAATTATTAATATTAGAAACAAGAGTCAGTAGAACTATAAAATCGATTATAATGGTGTTCAGAAACTAAAGAAGTGTCCACATGTAGTCTATAGTTTAATACTAGGACGATAAAAAACGGAGCCTGATGCAACGGGCCGGGCCTCGAAATGAATTTGGTACAACAAAATAATAAAATTAATTATAGTTTCCTCTTTTTAACATTGTACACCCTTGCACCTACCTTGGGCCGATCCCGACTAGGACTCATCTATAGTTACAGAGTTGATTGCAGTCAAAGAGAGTCGGAAAACTGCTTCGTCAGACGAGCTAACCACTTTAACCACCAAAGTAACATAATTTCGACACATTTCAGACTATTACAAAAAATATCCTTCAAGTTTTGCTTGCAATATATTCAAAACTTCTATTTTAGAAACCAAAATAGTCCTTCAAGTGCTACAGTTTTAAAAACGTCCTTCGATTTTCAATTGCAAAATCTTTTGATTTAAATATTGTCGATGTGCTTCTGACCATTTATCAGTGTATGGCGAACTATTGTTTCTATTTAAACTTACGTTAATATTCATATAATCACTTATAATTAACTGTCTGGAACTCGAACCTGAGATCCCCTGAAAATCAGTTAGATACTTCGTCACTAAACTACCGATCCTTGTTTGCGAGCCACTCCAATTTGACAATGTATCAATTGTATATATTATAATTACATGACCTCTTTACGTTAATTTATCCTCATGTGTACTCAAATCACCATTACTGGAACTGATTTTGCATATATAAGACAGAAAATGTTAGTTAGTACGTTCAAGTTATATTTAAATTAAAATTACTTTGTATCCTTCACGCACTCATGGTTGCGGTATTAATGCTCCTTTATTTTTCGATGGAAAATGAATATGAAATAGCCTAGCACAAAATTAAAATAATAAAATCGTTTGATTTGCCTCGGCTTATTGTGAGCTAACGTACTTACAGATACCTATGTACATCAGCTAATTCTATCGGATTTTCTATGTTTATGGCATCAGATAAATATTTTAAGAAAAATCAATAATGTTTCGCCGGGAATTCTGGAAAATAACGTAATCTTGATTCAAGATGATAACAAGTGATAATATGCTTAAAAATAATGAATTTTTTTTTCAAATTTACCTGAAGAAAGATAGGAGAATTTCTATGAAGTTTTAGTAAAATAAGGAGCGATGGTATTTGGTGCGAGATAGTCTGGTACAAAAGTATAGCTCAGCGAAAAAATTTTCTTTTATCAAAAATTAAATAATATATTAATATTCTTCAGTTATTACATTTGTATACCACTTGTTTTCTTTAATTTCCGCGCGCTTATGTTATAGCAATATAAAATTATTGTTGCAAAAGCGTTTTAAAAACGTTATAAAATGATGTTTATAAATTATATTTCAAAAACGGCGTGGTGAGTAATTTTTATTTCTTATTAAATATGGTTTGTAACTTTGCATTTTATTACATATTAAATTTTTATCAAATTCCTTTGACACGTTTTCATTTTATTTAAAAAAATCGTGTGAATATATCAACTTCTCATAAGAGCTCGCTAAGAGTAGAATTACAAAACTTTGAAACCGTTATAGGCTCGTATAGGCTCGTATTATTGGTATTGAATTAAATATATGTCTAGAGAAGTTTCGTTAAAATCCTTTGAAAGTTCGCTTTTCGGACCAACTACCGTAGACAAGAGAGTATTTTAAGGGTATATAAGGTGGCCCTTATTTTGGTATGTACTATCTTATTTCAGTCTTATTTCTTGCTGCTTTTTAATTTGTTATTAAACATAAAATTCAAGAAGGGGGGAAGATAAATTAAAAATGACTTGAAATCTTTTCTAAAACAATTGAGAATCCAATGTTTTTATTGAGTAAGAAATCAATATGGTGGACAGTATGGTATCTGAGAATGTACTTGACAGTTTAAAAAATATATTTTTTTAAAAGTTTTTAGATTTAAACAGCCGTCATTTTGAAAATATATTACGGAACCAAAAGATCCTAGTTCCTGACAAAATGACGGTATCGAGGAATAACATGCACTCTGACTTATATGGATATCTCAAACACCTTTTCAGATACACGAGGAACCATGTCAAAAAACGTACATTCGAGAAAATAGCATTTAAAGATTTTTTTTTAATTGAATTATAATAAAGTGCGTGCACTAAAATGCCGATAACTTTTTGATTTTTCATTTTTTTAAAAATAAAATTTTAGGAGAATATTTCTAACACCTTAAGGAACATATTTATCGAAAAAAATCGATTATATTTCAGCGAATCTCCTCTTAATAAAGCCAGCTTTTCTAAAAATAAAAATTAAAAATTCGATCCACTTTTTTTCATTTAATCATCACGAATTATTCAGTCATCTCCCGGGACAAAAGAAGTATCGGATCAATGAGGTTAAGCAGCTCGGTGTCGAGAGAATACCCTTGAGGATTCTCTATTAATCAAAAACACACCGTAAATTTTATATTTTATTTTTACAACAAAACTGTATTTAGACCATATAGAACAATTTTTCATCTACTCTAAACAAAACAAATCAACATATTTTTTTTTTTTTAAATTTTAAATAATTACAAAACGAAAAATTTTTACCCAGAATTTATAGAGGAAAATGAAATGAAAAAAACAAATGAAAGTAATAATAATAAAGCAAAGCTCAGAGCTCAGAACTCAAAAGCTACACGCTGTGTTGTGATTACAATGTACAGAGAATATGGTGTTATTATTATAGCAAGAGTAGTAGTAGTTCATTTTTGAATTGTAATAACAATAGAATTTTAACCGAAGAACTAAAAACTTTACCTTAATATATTTACATATATATCTAATACACCAGTACGAACGAACCTATTGTTTTTGAATATAATGTACAAGAAAGAGATAACATTATCATAATACAGTACATGTCTAAATTGATTTTGAGTTGAAACAAAAAATTCGTCTTAATAGAATACCGATATTTTTTTAAATACCCATATTTAACTGTAATACCGACATTTTTTAAAGATTTTTAAGCTTTAAGAATTTCTTATTTTACAGTACCTATTAAAAAAAAATGTGTCTTCCACCAAAAGCTCAGAAGGGAGAAAACAAACTGGACTCCACAGAAATGTATTATTATTATTATTTTTTTTTTTTAAATACACACACCGGCATAATTAGCAGAACATGAAAAAAATATAAAAACTTATTTATTAAATAAAGTTGGCGGATTTTTTTCATTTTTACTTAAAATAATATTGAAGCAACGAATCATTTGACTTTCCATAGAATTGTCTTTATTTATTATTGATGCAATTCTTTTTAAGAAATCTGTCACTTTCGAATTCAAATGCCGTTTCTTCTCAATGTGGTTGAGCTTCAAACTGCCGTAATTGAAGAATGACAAAGACTGTCCCAGGAAACTATAGATAACATCATGCTGAGTATAGAAAAGCGAATGGAAGCTTTGATAAGAGCACGGGAGGAACCAGGCGGGATTAAAACGCTGTGTTTCATTTTCTATTTGTTAAATAATCTTTAACTTAAATTATTCTTAGACGACATAAGATTGCAAAGGTTTGCCATTTTATATGGTTACTTGTTTTTCTACCAAAAGAAAGGTATATCGACTTGTAAACATGTCATTTTAAATGAATAATTAAATAAGATCAATATTTTCTTGAAATTAAATGCTTTGTTTGATTCTTACAGATTTTTTGTATGTTCCGCTAATTCTGCCGGTGTGTGTATATGAATACGACAAATTAGTTATTTCTGAAGAAATTTAAAATTCATTTTCCAGCGCCTCCACCATTTATAATATTAATATTATTGGAGACGCAAAGATTACGCGTGTGCTGCTGGTGGTAAAATTAGAACTAGTATATCAAGTAAAAATACACGTATACGTTCAATTGACATAATAATATGTATTATACAAATTATGTGCGGATTACTGGATTCTATATAATCAATTAAACTTATACATATATTTATACTTGATACTAGTTCTAAAATTTACCACCAGAGATGCGAGTGAGAATCTTTGCGTCGCCAATACTGGAGTGTTACATTTTCTAACATAACTATCAAAACATGCTACTGGAAACAAATTAATGAAACAAAGAAATTTCTTAAATTTTGCAGTGATATTTGAAAGGTTATATCACAGTGAGAAATGGTCGTTTAATGGAGATTTAAAAAAAAAGAGGGTTTTGAAGCTTTAAGTTTGTTGTTTTGAGAAATTTTGACAAAAATGTTTTTGGAGCTACAGTTATTGCACAGTGATAAGAAATAGGGCGAGACAAAAATGTTCCAATTTAAAAATTATTTTTTTTTAGTGTGTGGACTTGAGAAAATTTTTTGCAATTATATCGATGGATTGGTCAGTAAGCTTGTTCATTCAGTTTTAATTTACTTTTTTCAAATTCTCTCTATGTTAATTTTTTGGTGAGATATTCCATTTCAAATGAAAAAAGATCCTTTGTCATTGAGCATCGTTATCTCAGCAACTGATGACCGTACGGTAAATCTAAATTTTTGAATAAATTTTCTACAAAGACCTATTATGATTTTTAAAGAAAAAATTTTTTCTGACCTTTACCCTAATTTGAAATAACTTGTGGCGGTATATTAGGACATCTTCGGCTTATTTACAAAATTTGATAAAACTACTAATATTGAACGTGACTTTTACTATTCAATGTACCCACAATAACCCTGAAAATTTACAAATCGATCCATCAAACTGTTTTTTTCTTGTTTTTTTTTTTCTTTTGTTTGAAATGATCAAAATTTTTAAAAGAACTAAAAGAACAAGTTTATTGTTCGGAAACATTCCGTAATCATTATGCATATCAACATGAATAAAATAAAGTAAAAAAAATGTTTTTTTAAGAAAAAGCTTTTATTTATAAATGGGCTAAAAAAAATAAAATAACCTTTGAGTGAAGTTTGAAGCAATATGCAACATAATTTATAAAAGCTTGAGGCGTTATCATTAGTTATTTCTGTTTTGGATATAAGTGTAGCTATTTTACGTTTCAGTAGTTACCAAACTTAATTAAACGCCTCAAGCTTTTAGAAATTATGTTGCATATTGCTTAAAACTTCACTCAAAAGTTATTCTATTTTTTTTTTAGCCCATTTATAAATAAAAGGTTTTTCTTAAAAAACATTTTTTTTACTTTATTTTATTTTCTACTTTTTGGTCTGATTACAATTAATTTAAAAAAAATTAAAGAAATAATTTTTTTACCTATATTTTAATCGGTTAATTTACCCTAATCAGACATAACTATGGAAACAAAAAATTGCAATGTAAAATCAATGGACAATATTTGACAATTCGAAATGACAAAAAGTTGCATAGGACTAAAAGTTAACAATTTTGGTTTGGGGCGAATTAGGGAAAAACTAATTATACAATATTGTATTGTCATCAAGGTTAGACACGTATGTAAAATTTGAAACCTCTAGCTCAATTAGAACCTGTCTAAATTTTGATTCCAAGATTTGATCTAACCCAACATACTAACATAGCAAGTTAAATAAAAGCTTGTAAAAGAGAAGAATTTTTTTTTAATTTAAAAAAAAAAAAGAAGCAATTTTTTCTGAAACATTTTCAATAATTTTGAAACAAATTTTTTTTTTTTTTTTTGACTCATTGACTGATATGTAACAACGGCAAACAAGAATACATTCAAGCTCCAATTACAAATACGCTAGTAGACGAACTAGATTGTTACTTGTACTGTACATAAGTCAACACAGACATCAAAGAGTAAAATATCACGTTGTGAAATTAATCATTTGTTCTCAAAGTTAAATTAAATTTGCGTATTCATAATATGCTATTCGCAACACATTTAAATATACAACGAAACGAATAGCTAGCTCTTGCTATAGCTCGCTCGTTCGCTTGCTATACTATAATAGCAACGGCAACACCACTACAGAATAGCTGAACATCAGCAGCTCTGTAGCTGGTACTCAAAATTTACAATGAATGAGGGAATCAAATTGCTTCCTGGGAAAAAGCTATACATAGCATTGAATGAAGCTATGAAGCTAACGGTATAATAATTTTTATGTTTCATATATATAGCTAATAATTTTTGTGAAATAGAAATATCTACCTATAATTGATACGACATGAAGCTACACAGAGAAGAAAGAGATGGAATGTTGCATGAATAATCTATACATTGTTCAAACACACGAAAAGCAAATTCATTTTGTCAAAAATATAAATTAAAAACGCCGTGAGCAGCGGGGCCCCATCACGGTAGTCGAATTTTCCCCTTCATCTTCGGTATTGAATGTCTAGAAGCGAAATGTGATTGAAAGTCTACAACCGAATTGTCATTTTGTTGGTTTCAAAACTGGTGATGAGTGTTCGGCTGATCGAGGCTTTAAAAAAAGGTTTTAAGTATTTAAGGGCTGTATCTCAGTAAATTTCAATTTTGTGCCGAAAACAGGTAGCAGAAAAAAAGCCAACACAATTCGTACGAGGACATTCCTGCCCATGTTTATCCGTTAATTGCCTTTATGTTTTAGTTTTAAAAATTAAAAAAGGACCTTAAATAGTAAACTGGAAGGCCTTTATAAAGATATTTTTTCTTTCCAAAAAAATCCAAAATTTCTATTTTATAAATACTAAAAATCCAAAATTCCTAATTTATAAATAAACAGTGACTTTAATAACATTTTTAAATTACTTAATATGTATGTATTTCATTTGTCATAAAAGTAAGTTCACTTTTTTTTAAATTTTTTAAAATTACTATTCGCCTACTTGTATTTAGAATAAACATAATGCTTTTAAAACACATTTAACAATAGCATTCAATTCCGATGTAAAAATGGGAGAAGTGGGGGGAAAAGTGATGCGGACTCCCTACAAGGTACTAGCTGGATACTAACTGAATACACGTACAAAATTTCAGCCCTCTAGGTTTCCTTATGGAGTCTCTAGACATGTTAGAAAACAAGCAAAAAAATTAAGGAAATATTGGCGTAAAAATCGTGGGGGTAAGGGTTAAAAGTTGAAACCTCCAAAAAACAGTGTCTGGCTATTAGCTTAACCTGTACACAAAATTTCAGCCCTCTAGGTTTATTTGGGGAGATTTTGACCCGAACGAAACTGTTAAAAAACAAGAAAAATCATGTTCTTTTGGGTATAAAAATGGTGGGGGTAGGGGTTAAAAGTCGAGACCCCCAAAAGGCACCCCCTTGATACTAACTCAATCCGAATACAAAATTTCAGCCCTCTAGGTTTATTCGGGTGACCTGTGCGAGTGGTACAAACTTCGAAAACGTCGAAAATGCATGAAATTGTAGCTTAAAAATGAGGGGGGTGGGGGTAAAATATTAAAACCTCCAAAAAGCACAACCTAGGTACGAACTTTATCAACACACCAAATTTCAACCCTCTACGTTAATTCTGGGGGGCTGGGGGCCTGTTAGATCCAGCGAAAATCGTTTTTCCCCCCTCTACTCCCACCATATCATCCTAGGAAGCTGAATTTTGGATATGTTGTAGATAATTGACCGAAACATTATTTAAAACCGGTTTGGAAAAGTTTTATTGCTTTTCCGCCCCCCCACCACCCCCTTAAAGGTCGGGTCCGAAAAAAAATTTGCCCAAAATTTGACCCCACTTTGATAGTATTGTTGTGCATCGGAATAAGCCCCACTTACCAAATTTCATCTCTTAACTTCCATAGGGGGGCCCTACACATATTAAAAGGTTGCGGGAAAATATATATATATATATATATATATCAGACATCTTTTTTTTTTACATAATCGTATTCTACGGGTCCGAAAACGGATAGCGCCCCTGGTCTCGCCTCTCGCAGCTCTTATCGTATAGACTGTATAAGTCTAATTTTTCGGAGAAAATTCGACTAATAATAGACTGTGCAGTTGGTAGTATTGATTTTTTTAAATTAATTTTGATAAAAAATTTGGAATTTTTTTTTTTTTTTAAATAAATAAAATTTGTTTTGATGTGTAGTGATCCAATTTAGAGAAAATCCAATATATACACTTCTGTCGAAAACCAAACATAAAATAACATTTTCTGATAATTTTTTCTAAGCCAATAATACATACTGTTTTACTGTCTTTGATAGTTGAACTGCTAGAAGTACTGACAATTAATGACCACGATATGTTACTTACGCTACTTTCGATGCAGAACTGCTGTGATCTTACTACCTATGGCAGGGGTCGGTAACCTTTTTTGGATGGCAGGCCACTTTAAAGAAAAATAATTTTTAGCGGGCCGCACACTCAAATATTTTTCAATGTAGTAAGTGGCTTAAGTAGGTTTTTTTAAACGAATTTTCGAATCGAAAATTCAGCTATTAGAGTCACTGTCTTGATGTTGCTTGAGCCTAGAATTATGATAGAAATAATTTATTTTGAAGTCTCTAGAAGCCAAAAATGACATTCACTAAAATTTATATAACTCTCGAACGAAAAATCTCCTATTTACGAAATTTGGTAAAAATGTTGGAAATCCAAAAAGTCAGACACGTCCGATCCCCGGAATGGATTTTTAGGTATTTTTGCCTAAACAATTTTTGTGGAAAAAGAGAGTTTTGCTCCATTTTTCTCAAGTTTTTGCCACATTTTCTTACACCGTTGGAAAGAGGAGTAAATAATCACATAAAAAGGGTTTTTGAAAAATAATTCTATGTCAAATAGTTTCCGAGAAAAACTAATTTTCGTAAACAGAAATTCGCTATATTATGCAGGATACTGCGACAGGGGTATTTTCTTTTTTTAAGACAACTTAATATAAATATTATTAAATATCAACATGAGGAAAAATTTTTAGTAACAGTTTTATTTACCTGTTATAAAACATCGGAGAAAGTATACCTAAAGTATGCTCAACTCTGCATAGGCAGAGCAAATTGTTCGAAAAGTTATATTGCTTGACAGGCCGCATGAAAGCTTGCAAAGGGCCGCAGGTTGCCGACCCATGACCTATGATATAGAACCACTGTAACCTTACTACCTTTGTTACAGAACTACTGTGATCTTACTACCTTTGGTATAAAACCTTACTACGTTTGCTATAGCCTTATTACTTTGATTATAGAACTGCTGTGACCTAAGTACTTTTGGTATAGAAATTTAATCTGGATGAAATTACTGAAGAGATCAATAGGTCTCGGCTAACGGTAAGTCCAAAGTAATATTTTATTATATTCAGTCTTTAAACGGTCTTTCTGCAGACACAATAATAAGGCCAGGCGCACATTGAGCTGTGTCATGCAGTAAACGCAGAGCAGGGCAGAGCAGAGCAGAACAGGGCAAGGCAGGAACGCACGAGAAATAAATTGTGTGGCCGGGCGCACATTGACATGCAATTGACGCAGGCAGGGCAGCGCAGTTTCTGTGACTTCTCTTGTAGAACGAGACAGTACGAATTTAAAAGCAGAGCAGAGTAGAGCAGAGCAGCACATTCACGAGTGGCACATCGGTCTCGTTCGACGCAGTGCTGCTCTGCTCTGCGTTTCAATTCGCGCTGTCCCGTTCTACAACACGAGTCACAGAAACTGCGCTGCCCTGCCTGCGTTAACTGCGTCTCAATGTGCGCCCGGCCTGATAGTTTAATTGTTCAAATTAACATACTTTTCAGAATGGTAACAAAATTTGGATACAGTTCAAATAAATTACATATTTTTAAGTAAATATTGTAATACATATTTGTAAAATTGTGACCTTGGAGCGCAAAACACCACGAAAAATTTTGATTTCATTAAACAAATCAATACTTTCAAAGGTTACATTTAATTTTTTGATTTTTCAAAAATAGTCAATGAAACGAAGCCTACAGAAACGCGAGGCCTGGTGTGGTTCACCGTTTACACCGCTTTCGGGCCGATCTTGCTTGTAACAATACCTATTTCTGATCACTTGTACACGGAAATCCATAATAATTTTTATATACATAATTTTTATATGTAAGGGAAGAACATCACTGAAGTTTTTGTATATAACTATTGATAAAAATAAACGTTGTAGGGTAAACAGTATAGTTATTGGACACTGACAGTTATTGGGCAAGACACTCTCTTTTGGAAATTATAAGGCTTATAGTAAAGCAAACTTCCTGATTTTTTAGTTAGACAGAACCCTCTAGTATCTATTTTCAGAAAATGCATTCCATAATTTACAGAAACCTGGAACTATGTCATTCTTAGCGTGATCTTAGGTAGTTCATTAATAGAGTTTACTACGTCTAATGAGTGACAAAGCTAGAATCATTTAATAATATCCTATAAAATTGTGAATCATCGTAAAGGTTGATCAAGGAGTGGATAAAGGCTCTGTAGGTACATGATACAGGACTTGTGGATTGTGGAAATACGCCAGAAATAATTAAATGCAATTTTTGTCCAATAACTGTATTTTTCTACACGCATAACTTTAATATTTTTTTTTCAGAGATTTACCAATATATAATATGAAAGTTTTAAGTGATACATTAAAGTAGACAGGTCTTACTTTGTTTATGAATTTTTTCGTTCAAAATAAAGTAACAACACGAACTTTTTCTGTACTTTGTTTTGAAAATTTTTCTTAACTGTCCAATAACCAGGTATCGGATTTCTTTCGGATCAGACAGTTTCGTCTTTAGCATATGCAGGTATACATATTGCACTCAATGTGACTAAAAGTTCAAAAACAACGTACACAATTTACATACACCCACATACGTATGTGTATCAAGATATTATTTATACGTATTTTATGTAAACATCCTTTTTTTTCTTTTATTTATTACCTGCACAATTGAAAAGTGCCACTGTAATTTTAATTGACTATCAAAAGTATTTTTGTTTATATTATGTATGTGATTTATGTGACATGTCATTTAAATTAAATAAATTCATCTTTCTTTATTGTTTTCAATTTTGAGAGATAGAAGTATAGTTGCTTGTTAAAAAATTGTTTTTCAATAATAAAAAATCTTGAAAAAATATTCAACTTTTCAATATATTTTACAAAAATTTTTTCCGATTTTTTGAATTTTCTTACTTTTGTCAAATAAAAAATGCTGTTAGTATTCTAAATGGTGAAAAATGTAATTTTTGACCAATTATATTCATTCAAATGTGCATAATTTAATGTAATTTAGTTGCAAAATTTTACTGAAATAAGTACGGTCCTGACCTGTCCGAAGAAACCCGATGCCTACCAATAACTATACCGTTTACCCTACTAGTTAAGTATAATGTTCAAAATATAAAGAACAACAAAAACTATTTGCTTCCGCTATCGCTACCAAGTACTTGTATTACTGGAGACTAAATACTGAGTGTAAGTATAGTGAAAACAAAAAGTATTTTACATTTTACCTAAAGGAACGAGAATGGATTACCAACTATATTATTTTAATATACATTGTTAGGTTATGTAAGCGCATATCAAATCGACGCGACGATGCCGCCATGTACTTTTACGTACCTAGGTATCGCGGTAGCGGTACAGTGCCGCGGTATTTCTGTGCATACTGACAATCGCAATTTTGTTGTTGTTATTGGTTATGACATGGATCGCTGTGAGTCAGTCGGCTTTGTTGTTCCATTGTTCTTTTGTTTCACTCTTTATTTTGTTTCGTTTTTTCTGCTGCTTTTTTGCTGTTCTCTTGTGTAGAACCCGTGGGTATGTAATTTAGTTTAGTTTGGTGTGTAGAAACATATATAAGTATAGTTCATAGTCAATAAATTAGGACTACTAAGACTGTTTGAGACTATTAAAGTTACTGAAAAACAAAATAATAAATTATTTTTGTCAAAATTACTATTTCTAATGCTCGAAATTATAAAAAAAAGATTTTTACTTGGAAAATAAAGTAGGTAGCTGAGTAATAGTATAGGTCAAATCTGTTAATGAAGCAAAATTGGACGTACAATTTTAAATTAGTAGTTATTCTAATATAAAAATAACAAACAGGAAAAGAGACAAAAAAGTAGATAGGTCTAATTTTGGTTTACTTGTTGCATTCTTTCATTGACGTCAGACCATTTTTAGTTGATTACACATGTAGTTATCTGAAATAACATATATTATGTTAGTTTCATACTCCGTTCGGCATCCAGCTTGCTGTCCGACACTCAGATCGGCGTTCGACTTGCCGTCCGACACTTCGTCCGGCGTCCGACTTGCCGTCCGACACTCCGTCCGGTGCCCGACTTGCCGTCTGGCACTCCATCCGGCGTCAGGCTTGCCGTTCGACACTCCCTTCGGCATCTGTCTTGCCGTTCAACACTCCATCCGGCGTGCGACTTGCCATCCGGCACTCCGTCCGACACTGTCTCCGGCATCTGTTTTGCCGTCTGACACTCTCTCCGGCATCCGTCTTGCCGTCCGACACCTCGTCCGGTGTCCAGCTTGCCGTCTAACACCTCGTCCGAGGTCCGACTTGGCGTCCGACATCCGACTTGCCGTTCGACACTTCGTCCGGCACCCGTGCTGCCGTCCGACACTCCGTTCGGCTCCCGGCTTGCCGTTCGACACTTTATCCGGCATCCGTCTTGCCGTACTTTGGCAAATGGCCCATTCATTATGTTAATTAAAATTCACATAGTATTTGAAAAATCATCAAATTGGATCGGCTGGGACTCGAACCCGGATCTCTTGGTTGCTAGCCAAGCGCCTTGCCAATTAGGCCACCGACCACTTAAAATCTTATTTTATTTATTTTTCTTGTTTTCACACAGTCTCGGTTCAGAAATTTTTCAACTAATTACACTCTCTCTCTTTTTTGTGTCAATGCAAACTAATGACCCGTAATTTATTGACACTGAAGTGTATATGTTGGTATATGCTTACATGTAAGTTTATGTTCACAGAAACCCTTTGTGATATAAACATTTTTAATTTGTTGAAAAAAAATTTTCTCAGTACAGACATATAACTACATATTATGTACATATGTATGTTATGAAAGTATATTCGTAACTACAAACAGGCGACGTCAGTAAGGTATTCCTTTTTTCTCCATTCAAATCATATATGAGCAATATGGTACGTATTATTCCAGAATAATTGCTACGTGGAAACGTTTTGTTTTGTTCAAATTAACATTCTGGTAAATTTTCATTTTGAATTTAAACATAAAACTGCGCGGTTTTTGCGTAACTGTTTCACTCGCGCATGTGTGCAATTTACAACCTCAGTCAAGTTAATTAAATTTTCTTTAGTAACAGCAATTACGCAGGGAAAAAAAACGACTTCAAAATAAAATTGCTAAAAAGTACGAAATAATTATGCGATAAATAAAATTTCAATGCAATCCAAATACCTGTATGTATAAGCAAATCTAACAGTTTTGAAGTTGACGCTGAGCCAACTGGACTACATTTAAAACTGATTACATTGAATGTAGTAAATTATGAATTTATAAGATTTGTAAATTTGTTGGCGTAGATACCGCCAACAGTAATTTTATAACTTCCCATAGTAAGTTATTGTAATGGGTCCGATTTTACGAATCGCTACTTTTGACATATCTCCACGTTTCAAGGTCACTAGAATCCGAATCCATCGTTTTTAGCGTGATGTCTGTGCGTGCGTTAGTTCGTTCGTTCGTTCGTTCGTGAATTTTTTTTTCGTCTCGCATATCTCGAGAACAAATGATGATATCAACTCCGGGCTAATTTCATTAGATGCGTAATCAAAAAATGAAGACGGGATAAAGTTTTCAGCAAATTCGGATTAGCGGTTTGTTTCTGTGGTAAAAAAACAGAATTAACTTCATTAAGATAACATAGATTATATGGATTTTTTACCATAACATTATTATATAATGGCCTAAGAACCTTCCTTGATGTTAAAAACGCCAGTATATTATTATAAAATTTAAGAAAAAAAAAACGAAATAAGAAACTGTTTTTGAAATATATTTTGTCTCGCATATCTTGAGAACAAATGATGTTATCATTTGTTTGATAAGGGTGGAATCCCCATCCTTAGGTACAGAAGGCGAAGCCCCCGGTATGGTGTAAAAGGCAAAGTCTCTATCGGGGGCCCAGGGGAGAAGTTGCTCGAAATGGAAAAAGAATTATTTATGTACAGTAGTCTCTAGCCTTTAAGGACACCCAATGAGAAGTTGACAGTGTGGATAGACCTGTCCCTAAAATTTTTTTGAAGTCGGTTTTACACTTTTTCTTAAAAGATTTTATTATTTATAATTATAACAATTTAAATATATCTGTTTTATGAAGGAGATTTATTTATCAATTCAAAAACTTTTTCGATTAAATTAAATCATATTAATTAATTAATCCACTGTTGTCATGAAAAGTCATCCAAAATTATCTGTCTGATGAGACAAAATTAAAATATAAAATTAACGGTTTTTGAATAACTTTTCAAATAAATGAAGACGCATTTCCATACAGATAACACTCTTAAAAACAGATTAAAAGATTAAAATGAACAAATCAGAAAAAGATGATAATATACGAATTTGATGAAATAATCTTTAGGAGGTGGGAAGATGTGTATTTTTAATACTAAATTTTATTGGAACGGTTATTTGTGTATTAAGAGCGCAAAATGGTATATCGCCGCTCGACTGAGAATGTTGACGCGCGACGCCGGATGGTGGAGCGCGTCATTCTCATGAGAGCGTCAATGTCATTTTGTGCTCGAATTACACACAAAATTTTTTCTACAATCTTATAAAAGGTATTATATTTTTTATTTAAAAGATACTTGAAAAAATAATAATGGACGTTAATTTTTACTTAGTATTATAATTTTTACAGCTTCAGAAATATCTGGCGGTGTACTGTCACTATTAAATATTTTTTTAAATTTTTATTTTTACTGTTTATTAATTATAGTTATTTATTATTATTAATTAATATTTTGTAGTTATTTTGAAATTTAATAAAATTAATATTTCATTTGATTACGGTAAAAATAATAATTTTAGAATCTGTTTATTTGTTACCATAGAAAATATAAACAACGCCTACCCGATTTGTAATTAAATATAGGTTGAGCGAGCGAGAAAGTATTACTTTACCGCTTTAAAGCGAAAAGTAATACTATGTTGCTCGGCAACTAGAGTCTTCGGTAAATACACATTTTGCGCTCTCTTCACAGAGCGCAAAAGCCTACTTTCCACTAAGATTATAGAAAAAATACATTATTATTAAGTCTCATATCTGAGAAAAGTTTATTGCATCACTCAGACTGAGCAATCATTTATATTAACTGTGTTTATGGTTGGGTAAAATATGAGATTTTCAAACTTAATCGACGCTTATTTATCGCCCTACGAGGGCGACAGCTACAGCGTTAAGTACAACCTTAGTACACGGAGAGAAGAATCATATAATTTTTGTAGATTATATTTCAGAAAAATTAGCATGCTCTCTTATAATGCGTGCGCGATAGCCGACCAAAGTAAAAAATGGTAAAATTTAATGTGTCTTGTTGTCGTACTCTTTCATTTGCGCATCTGGCCCGCAACCTTATGTTGGTTCGGCTGTACGCACTGAGGAACAATATACCTATTCAAACCTGCTTCGAAAAACTTCGAAGATGCCCGATCTTTTCCGATCTTCGATTCTTTATGATGCATACAAAAATGATTGGCAACAATATGTTCTAATACTGAAGATAGTGAAGTAACAAAATGATGAATTAAACGGTGACAGTCCGTCCTGTAAGACAGTGTAATGAATATTACTTGCTGCTTGTAAGACAGTCTAATAAATCAAGGTACTTGGTCCGACCAAGTTGGTCGTCACACGACTCACCAGCCTGGCTATATGACTTGCATGTATGAGTGGGGTACATTTCAACAGCGTTGATACCTTCTTTCTCTTTCTTTCTTTCTACTATTAGCAGATAGCAAGACGGCATGGTAATATTTGAGGTAATATTACGGAAAGAATATTCTATCCTTTAAATTTTCTATGATTAATTATAATTTTTATATTTTTACCGTACAAAATTAAATATGTTCGCCTTTTAAACGTCGATTGTAGTGCTGAGCACAGTAATTTTTCTATGAATTTTCTCTCCGTGTACATCTACTATTATTACTTTTTGAAAACAGCACCGTGTCCGCACCTGCTGCTTCTAAAAAATCCGCATCTTCATCCGCATCTGAAAATACTATAAAATATCAAATCCGCAACAACTCTGATTCCAAGGAAACATTCCAAATGACATTTACTTCCTTAAACTTTATCATTTTGTAATATTTTAAACGCTGTAGGTACGTAGATTGTATATCAATCTAGGAAAATGATATGCACATCCTATAAAAACACATTATTTGTGACAAATAGTTGCAAAAATTGTGCTATAAAATTTCATTTGATAGTTGCTGCGGGCTACAATTTATTTCTACATAAATTGAAAACCATTTACCTAATCATTTCGTGTTTGATATTCAATATTTATATTTGCTGGATATCATATCAGTATGAGGGTATATAGGCGGCATGTATGTATGTTTATATACGAGTATTATGTATATAGAAATTTTTGATTTGCATTTCATTTTCGACAAATAAAGAAAACTCTATCGAATGAAAAATATATCTTACGAAAATGTATACAAAATTTCACAAGGGGAAAAATTTTCAGTACAATTTTTGATGAATATATTTGGTATTAACGGAAAAAATATTTTTTCTTATATCTTCTTCTATATATATAAAAGAGCAATACCACTGACTCACCTATCAAGAAATCTCCAAAACTACAATATCTACAAACTTGAAATTTGGCATGTAGGTCCCTATTGTACCTGCGTGGTAAGTGGTCCATAATTACTATGGCCTTACTATCCACCGACCCATAATCACTGTGACCTAACAATCCAGTGGTCCATAATTACTGTGGCCTTACTACCCAGCACCCATAATCATTGTGACCTTGCTAGTTGCTAACCAATGGTCCGTAATTACTATGACCTTAATATCAGGCGACCCATAATCACTGTGACTACCTAGTAATTCATAATTACTGTGATCTTGCTACTCAGTGTGTATTATAGTTTCTTGAATTAATCTTCATTCTGTTATTTGCGCAAAATTAATTGAATAAAACTGATATTTTTACAGAGGGCGTTTTCGCGTTGGGGCTACCGTAGCGAGGAGCGACGCTACTTTGTGATCGTGTACTCACAACCATGATTCCGGTGGTCATTAGAGCTATGTTTCAAAATATTTTGAAATGGCTAACGCAATATAGCTCCCGTTGACACATAACCGTGCACATAACTTAAAAAAAATTTAAATTTTTCAAACTGTTTATGTTTTAATAATTTTTGTATTATGCCACGTTAATTTTAATATCTCAAACATAAAATTTTTCTTCATTACATTAAAAATTGCAACCATTTTAAGAGATTGTCAAAAAAAATTTTTGAATGACATTTGTATGCTACGCGAACAACTATAGCGCGTATCCATGGGAGCAATGCTTATGCAACGCGAACATGAATGCTACGTCGATCCGAAGTGATGCCCACGGAAGCGATGAAAGCCACAACGCGAATAGGCCCAAAGTAATATGTACGAAATGAACTCTTTTGTTATTCTTGTCACTATGAAAATAAAAACTTATATTTTAAAATGTTTTAAATATTTACAACTATTTGACAGTTCGAAAGTCAAATAATGTCTATCACCGGTTTCCTTATTTTTTCTACGAATGGATTGATTAAACTTTTGTAGCGTTATATAACCGATTAATAAAAATTACCAAGCAGTTTACCCTTTCCTTAAAATTATGTTTGTTTCATACATGAGGTTAATAATAGAAACAAATATATTCCGTTATATTCTGCGAATTTCGTTTTAAGTGTTGTCACATCATTATCTTTTTTTACAACTTATAATTCTCAATCTCGTTATGGGTACATTCCTAGATACATATTCGAATACTGTATACACACCCTAGAAATATTTTTTTAATACAGTAAAATTATAATTTATTCATTTAGAGTTTGCTGTAATCAATTTCTTTTTTTTTTTATAATTTTTTTTTTTTTGATAAAAGTACTATATAAATAAATCGTAAAGAATCGCAACTTATTATACTGCGTTAACTTATTATCAAATCGAAACACGTACGCGATATTTTCGAAACCAATTTTTTTTGCTGATATGTTTACCTTATGTACAACGAAAGTCACTTACCGCAAAATTCACAAGACCACCCTCTGCTACCATCACCGGTTTATAATAAACACCAATATATATACGTTATGTATGTTACTCGTTGATTTTCTTTACTTATCAAAATCGAAAAAGAAAATTTCATTAAAAGTTTTAACGAAATTTGCTTGACTTAAATAAATTATGATTTGTATTTTTAACTGTTAATTAACATGATGAAAATTTTCGATATACCGTAAAATTGAGTAAATTGCGGTATTTTTTAACTTTGTATTCGATTTTCATACAGTTTCTTACATATTAGATGATGTAGAACAGACTAATTTTGATTCTGGTAGTTCGCTCTTCATTTTTCATTTACATTTATTTAAAGGGGGGTTTACTCGAGAGTCCTCAAAAATTATGTATTTTTCAAGAATTTTTTTCTCAAGAACGGAAGTAAATATCAATTTCAAATTTTGTGCACATATTTATTAAGTATTAAACAACACAAAAAAAATTTTTCAAGGACAAATATAAAAAAGTGTCCATTTTATAGATAGTGCAGTGTGACGATCCGAAAATCCAATGCCTTGTTGGTGGACATCCTAGCGCCGGTAATAAACCACCGAAATCCAAAAACAAAAAAGATTTATAAAATATATAAAGAGTACCGACACCTCTACCTATAATATCAATAAATTGCTGAAAAAAAATGGCGGATGTTTGAACTTTTGATTACGATTTTTGTCTTGTTTTTCGCTCTTTAAAGTAAATTTAAAAATAAAAAAAATATTGAAAGTGTATCGAACTTAGGTAGGTAGAGGTGCCGAAGAATTAAATTATCGTTAAAATAAAAAATTAAAAAAAAGGATCCATCGAATAGTTTTTGAGTTATCGTGTCCGTCAGTTCCAAAAATGTAGTTCCGACATATTATAAAATATATATATAAACAAAACGTATTTTCAAAATTTTATATTTAATACTCATTATTGCGTGAACTACGTTTTTTGAATTTTTTTATAGGAAGTTGGATTCGGTTAATGTGCAAGAATCTTATTTTTAAATTATTTTCAGTAAAATCACTTTGGGAACATATTCAACACATAATTTGCTGTTAATTTCGGCAAAAAAAATCGATTTTTTTATCAAATCTCAAGTAAACCTTCCCTTAAATTACTTTCAGCAAAATCACTTTGGGAACATATTCTACACATAATTAGCTACCAATTTCTGCAAAAAAAATAATGGATTTTTTAACGACTCTCAAGTAAACCTCTCCTTAACCATTAATGAATAAGGGGTTAATTTGAATAAACAGCGGAAACGTAATCAGCAAAATAATTGTATTTGATTTTATTAAAATAAATACAAAAGCATTAATATTCTTGATAGGGAAATGAATTCTAAACAAAACAAAAGAAAACTACTTAGCACATTACAATATTTTATAATATACTTTGCTATCGACAAAAAATACATTTTTTTGCCCTCTTACAGTAGTAAAATAATACTTTATATAAAATATTTAATGCTAACGAATATAACGAAAAAATCTACATGAAGTTAATAAAAACCATTTTAACTTTTTGTGCGATTTAAAATTTTAATACTTGCTGATCGATATTGTAGCACCAGTACAATGTTGAATTCACAGAGGTAAGCCATTCACTAGCTGTTACTCAATACCGTTAAACCCAGCGACTTTGCGAAGCCACATTTTATGTGAAACAAATTAAAATTTTATGGCTCATAATATCTATAATACTTTTTTTATTCACAAGGGCATTTCTAGTAAATCAATGGTATTTTATGTGGTTTTCTCGGATTTGTACCTGTGATTTCCTCAAATTACAACATTAACAGTCAATTTAAAAAATGTGGTTTTGTAGAGATACTTTCAACAGATAAAAGTTGTGAGGTTTGACGGTACTTACAGTATAAGTACGTCATATACAATGACCATGGTCGAGAAACATTAAGGTGAGATATTGAGACAATGATGAACTTAATTAATTTAATTAAAAGTTTGATTTAGGCTTGCTATTGTTATTTTTTAGAGGTCACTGAATAACCAGAAGCAATATTTCTATCTCTACTTACTGTGCCCCCTGTCTGGGGACTGGTACCCCTTCCAAGCGATTATGATAAATACAACAACACACATCCTCGTATCGACACAAGCATGCGAATGTGTTAGTGTAATATGTTGATGAATGACTACGTACCTTGCATATATGTAGCATATGCCGTCATGGCCGACCTTTGTAACTAACAACCAACAATTAAAAATAAATTTATTTATTTTAAGAAAGATATCCCTTTATTTTGAAAATTTTTTATTCAGTAGAATTTTTACACTTAAATATGAGACACACTTCATACGTTTTTCTGTTTAAATTTCACGAGTTGATTAAAAAAAAACAATAACATAAGAACGATGTGAACGACGTGACGAACACTAACAGACTAAATCAAAAGTGGTGTAAATTGCAGCTCATTGCAACTTACGAACGACAGATTTTTACATGTACACTTATGGCCGATTGTACCAACATTAATTTAATCAGAACTTAATGGCCATTAGTAAATCAGAGATTAACTAACCCCGATTTGTCTGTTGCACCATTTAAAATATACTAACGGTTAACTAATGTCCGTTAACGGTCAATTTTGACTAGCAACGGTGTCTGATTTGTTTTTATGGAACATGAAATGAGACACAAGAGGAGCAAATGCTAGTAAGTTGGTAATATCACATGGTTAAAAAATTTAAATCTGCATATTTTGAAATAGGTAGCGCCTAGTTGAATTATATAATATTAGAAAATATATAATTTATGTTTACGTATTATAAAACATTTTGAAACTGTGATTTGACGATTGTGAAGATATTTTTCAATTTAAAAATGGAAAAATGAAATAGATACCAAAATTTTATAGAAAAAGAAAATTTTAATTGAAATTGCACAAAAGTATATTTTAATAGTAGAAAAAAAAATTAAATACAAATTTTAATAAATATAAATACTATGGAAACTAGCATCAAAATATGGACTAAACGCTGATTACATGTTTAATTGCCCAATATTCATCCATTAACTTAACGGACGATTTAATCATTAGTTAACAAAAATCAATCTTGGTGCAACAGATAATCAGAGATTTTAGCTACAGTTAAAGTTAATCATTGATTAAGGTCTTAAATGTTGGTGCAATCGGCCATTAATCTGTCTAATCTGGGTTAGAGGTAGAAGGTTACACACATCGTTTAGTAAAGTACTATCCAGTATATTATTGGCTGGTTGATTATTGGTAAATTAAGATGAAGTAATGACGTAAGTCTTCCGTTCCGTTTCATCACTTTTTTCATATTCTAATTTAAGTTAAAAACTAGACATCAAGAAAATTGTTTTATTAAGACATGGTAGTACATGGAAGTAAATTTTACATATCAGATATCAACTCAAATGGCCCTGGCCATGTAGGTACAATCAAATATTCACGTTGAATAGTTTGATGCTCATAGCTTATTATGACAAAACGCTTAACTGATACATTATTTTGACGCACTTTATATGAAATTATTGACTCGGTACAACGTTTTATCACAGTTAATTCGGTTTCACTTGACGCTATACATCGCTCATGATCGCCAACGTGTTCACCTAAATGTTTTTTTTTCTTTTATATTTTATTAATATCATGTCAATGACCGCTAGGCCAACCATTCGTTTCATTTATACCATGGTATAAAATAAAATAAAACATCGATGGACCGACTCTAACAAAAATACATTTTGAAATTTTTTAAATATGAATGTGATTCAGTGAGAATCATTAAGGGTGCATTCTCACTGCGCGCCATGCGATGCGAGGCTTTGCTTTGCGATGTTAGGCTATGCTATTAACTTTTTCTATGTTTCAAGATGTGTTCACACTGCTTGCTCAATCTAGCATTGTATTTCATAGCGAGTGATCATGAGAATTAGGGATGGGTGATGTCGGTAAAAAACATCAACATCGAACTATCGATTCTTTTAATTTTTCGCCATCAAACCATCAATGTTTTTATAAAAATATCGAAAGATCGATTGTTGACATCAATGTTGAAAACGACCGCGAAAATTTAAAAAAGTTATACAGTTATATTTAAAATAGATATACAATAGCAATAATACAAAATTTTCAATTTTTCTTTTCAATTATCAATAATAAATTTAATTTAATATCAAAATTTTTAATGTCGATTAAAAATTTATAAATAGTATATAAAAAATATATTTTTATCTTTTCTATTTTATTGCTTTGTATAGTTTTGACCGTTGACCCCATACTGGGGAACGACATCGAATGACTTCATAAATTTTACCACACCCATCACTGATGACTGAACAGCACAATACTAGCGAGTTCAGGCGATAAAATCAAACACACTGAATTGTTGCGTATAAAAGCTGCTACTAGCATAGCATCGCATCGCTGTCCATAGCGCGCAATGTGCACATTCAAATATGTTCTTAAATGTTTGTTTTCATAGCATTGCGTCGCATAGCAAAGCCTCGCATCGCATAGCACGCAGTGTAAATGCACCCTTATAAAATTTTCTATATCAAATGTTAAAATGAAATAAAATAAAAAAATTAAATACTGTGATTTTGTATATTAGAGTCGGATGAACAACATTTGCTGTTAGGGCTTTTATTTTAAAACACTAAAATTTTTCGTGTACGTTTTTGTGGAAATTTAAAAAATTTCCATCGAAAATTCTTTTGCCAACAAAGCACAAAAAATCATTTAATTACCTACAGGTAAACAAAAAAACTAATTAACAAAACAGAAAAAATAATATACCATTTAGTTATCCTTCAAAGCCACAATTTTGGTACGAATCAGAAATAAAATGAGTAATTGTTTTTGTATATGTAACTACACAAAGTTACGAATTAATATTATAAATAACATGAACATCAGTATTAGGCTGCCTTTACACGATCAGTAATACTGTCAGTATTTACTGATAAAAATAATGAATCATTATTTTTATCACTTCCGTATTTTTATGATACCGTACACTATCATTATTTTCTTCAGTATTTTAAAACGAACTGTCAAATTTAATTTTTCGGAATTTTTAAATTAACAAAATTTTGGAATTGTTATTATTATGGAAGAAGCGTGTTTAGCTATAGTACTAGCGTTTGCAACTCAAAACAAGAAATCAAAGAAGAAAAAGCGTTATGTTCGATCTATTCGATTTTATTTTTCTAGCTAAACCATACATATACGCATGTATATACAATGTACATACGGTACATATCGTACATATTGTACATACTGCCGTACATACTAATGAATAATAATATGTACAGGCCTACTTTTCCATGAAGTACATATACGATCTACAATCGATTTATATTTATCTCGGCTAGTGCCGCTGGTACACATCGTACATATACCTACGAGAAATATGTTTTAACGGTTTTAACTGTCATTAATGTCACTGTCCCCTCCACGTTTTAGTACTTGAAGTATTTTGAAATACTGACAGTATTATTGATCGTGTAAAGACAGCCTTAGAGTAATGATGGTGTTATTCAAACTCACTACTCTTAATACCAACAGAACATTTAATAGGTATACACAATTTATTTTCCCGCTGCCAAATATAAATATCTACCGAAAATTGTAACCACAAAATTTCTGAAAGCTAATTTATTTACAAAAAATTGTTATTATTTTTTTTTTTTACCAAATAATTTCCATTCTAAAATAGCAGTTAAAAATTTGATAAAAAAAAAAAGTGTCAAAAACAGTTTATAATTTCCTAAGGAGTAAAAAAACAATATCCCCCAAGTGAATTATAGTATATATTTGTTAGGGTTCCGAGATAAATTTCGCCATATCCGTCCGTCCGTCTGTCGCATCCTCATCTAGGTATCACACCGTGGGATGTCGTTTGAAAGAATGTTTCAATATTAGAAAACATTTTCCAAAAATCCAGGTCCAAATCCTTAAGGGCAATACTAGAAAAAGGACAAACATTTCGTTTTTCGTAACTAATTACAAAAAGTAATTCCACCAGAATGATTTTTTAAAATGAAACTGAGCCTCGTTTACGAAATATTGAACTTTAACCCCTTATTGCATGAATTATGAGGTGAAGAAAAAAATTCTTTTTACTGAAAATGTCTTTCACTTCTTTTATTTTAGTAGTTAAATTAAGAAAAAAAAATTAAGTCTTATTGTATAGAAATTACTCGCACACGAAGCCAAATATGGCACCTTCAAAATAAGCCCCAAAAATCGAAGAAAACAAGAAAACACACACGAATCACAACTATTCCATGTTCTTAAATATATAAAGAATGTGTTTTGAAAATTTTTTATTTTAGTACTTACCGTTTTATTGTTTTTAGTTTTCACAAATAAAATTAGCACCAACTAATTGCACTGTAACGGTCGGACACTCTGAACATAACTTCAAATAATTTGACAACCCGCACTTACCAAAGACAACAAAAATAACGTTCCGTTACTCGAAAGAGTATAAAGTTAGGATTTAACATTAGTTTCAAAAAAAATATTTTAATATGTTGAAAAAAAATAGTAAAACTTAGAATCCATATATGGCTTCGTATGCGATAATGTATATGTTTCTTACTCTAACAGTTACGGACGAATTCAACTGACATTGTTGTCGAATATGTTTATCTATTTTTAGACAAGCCGTAAAAAAATTATTTAAATATCCTAATTTTATTCCGAAAGCTGTGAAAAAATCAAGCCATTGAGGAACCCTGACTCAGTGCGTTTCTAATACGCACTTGACGATTTTTTATCACAAATACTTAGTTATTAAAAGTATTATGATATTCATGTCTGCCCAATAAAAACATTATAATATGAATTTTAAATAACAAAAAAAAAAAAATAAATAAAAAATAAAAATTAAAAAAACAATATAATATTTTTATTAACAAATATACAAAATATCGGAGTGACTGTACGCTGAGTTGTAAGAGTTTGATAGCGCTAGTAATAGGGTGAAAATTCTATAATAACTTCCTCTAGTACAGATATTTTAGCATGAACAAACGGAAATCGAGTTTTTATTAGTGAATATTATAAAATAAATTGTCATACTTCTTCGTCGTTTGAATAACACGAGTGTCAAATAAGAAAGGAAAAAAATTTCTAGAAACTCACAAGTAAAGGTCCAGAGGCTGTACCTATCGATTTTGATGAAAACAGTGAAAAAAGTACGCTGTCAATAAAGTGTGGCACACAGCTTACTCGTACTCGTAAAAGACTTTAAAACAGTATTCTACCAAATATATATACCGTGAAATTATATTTTTGCTTTAAAGTTCATAAATTTTTAGAAACTAACCGCTAAAATACTTTAAAAACTTGAGCGAGGTGGGACTAGCAGTAAATAAGATATTGACATTTAATGGGATTTCATGGTAGCGCCGTGGATGCTATTACTCCGAATGCAATGAAATTTTGTAGGGGACCATCTAGGAACCAGACCGCATAGTTTCTGATAATTTTATATACTTAAAAGAATTGAATAGTTCAGAAGTTATGCCACTTGGCGCAATTTAGTATATTAATGGAATGACATGGTAGCGGCGTAGCTATCGTTAGTCCGATTTCGATTAAGTTCATAGGGGAACATCTAGGAACTAAACTGCATAATTTCTGAAAAATTCATTAAAAACAATCGAATAGTTTAGAAGTTATGCCCCTTGGTGCAAACTGGCGACACACAAACGGACAGACACCAAACCAAAATTGTTCAGGAAACTCTAAAACGTAAAATGTGCGTAAAAAATTTTGCTTTGGAGGGAAGAAAATTTTTTATTTTTCAAAAGTGATCACAATGCTTCCGCTACTCTAGTAGTCTCGGAAGAAATTAACGACATGAACGAAAAACGATTTGAATGAGTGAAATCGCCCTTCAAAAATTAGGGAGGAAATTCAAATTTTTTCAAAATCTTGAAAATATGGTACAAGATAGAGAAAAACTTTTACCTGATGTTGTTGGTCTATTTATGAAGCGCTGTCTATTGATATATATTCAACCTGTTTAAACTACATCAACAGCAGTGGTTGGGGGGTTAAAATTTAAGGACTACTTTTGCGAAAAAGGTGTGAAAACTGAAAAATATAAAAATCGTATTTTCAAGTTTCAAATCTACGTAAAAACATCGAACTGACCTGTTCCTGCTCAATTTTGCCCCAATCGTATAAATTCCCAGTAAACTAACGTTTCATGAAAAAACATAAATAGATCAGTAAATATCATGCAGTAAGTATATTTCCCGATTTTCAGCGCAACTTAACATGCCAAAATAATTGGAAATAAACATAATAAGGGTTTACGAATGAAATCTTCAGATAATAAATATATATTCAGACCAGGGCTGGGCAAAATGGTTCACAGAAACCATTTAAAATAGAAAATGGAAAATGGTTTCCAAAAATGCATTTAAAATAGAAAATGGAAAATGATTTTGCTAAACATATTTAAAATTAAAAATGGAATTATAAGATGCAAACTAATTTTTTTACTTTATAAATTTAATAATACATAGGGTAAAAGCCCCCTTTGTGGAACGGTATCTAATTATGAACATTTACATATTAATGAAGATATTTCTGAAAGAAACGTCTGATAACAAAAATTATTATTAATAGAATGATTGTTTTTCAATTTAAATTCACCTCGCATTTAAAGTTTCCTTACTTAATTAAAGAAATAAATATGTAAATGTCAAAACTGTTCCAATATTAGATACCGTTCCATAAAGGGGGCTTTTACCCTACGTCATAAAAAATATTCTATAAATTTTTTATCATTATTTATATTAATTAAAAAAAAAGTTCAAACGTACTGAAATTAAATAAAGACAGTCTTTTGAGAAAATTTTATAAAGTTTGCATGATATGAAAACGAAACTTAACTCTTCAAATATTGTTACTTAAAAATATTGTAAAATTTAAATCGGCCTTAACATATTCAAACCTTGGCTACACTACGACTGCAACTTCTAAATAAAATTATGAAAATCATCTACTCGAAGCATATTCCTTATCGACGTGTCTTAAAGATAGTAGTATACAAATTGAGTCAGAAAAGAGACTTAAGAGAACTGCAACTCTAGTAACAAATTTAACTCAAGTGACATTGCAACTCGAGTTATAAAAAATTTGAGTCAATTAAATCAACTTACATTTAACTTAGAATTCGTTAGACTTCAAGTCGTTCAATTCAAGTTCTATAATTAATATCGTATACTATATACACATAAATTTGAGGACACATGTATTTTCATTTTAAATGTAAAATGAATTCAAATTTCCATTTTAAATACAAAATGGAAAATGGTTTGACCGAATTTATTTAAAATAGAAAATTCAAAATGCCATTTTGGATATTTTAAATACATATTTAAAATGAAATCATTTTAAATAGTTTCCAGCCCTGACTCAGACCATCGCTTGTACAGAACAATCATTCTAACATTTCACGGACAAATATCAATGCTAATCAGTTGTCAATATTTGAATATTTTTGTGAAGATTTTATTAAACTGTCAATAAATCTAAAATTAATTTTTACTAAATGAAATTTTTGAAAATTTTTAGACGTCTGTAATTAAAATTTAGGGTTGATTCAATTTATTGACAGCATCACTATTGAAAATTTTCATCGGATGCACAATATTTATGTGACGTTGATTGGAAACATTTTTAATTTTAAAACATTTAAACAAGAGTGTAAATAGTTTTATTTTGGTTTATAGTTAGGTGTTTGGCTTATGTTACGAGCATACAACACTTTCTATGAACAGTAATGAATGTTAGATTAATTTATCGCTCGACAAGAATAATTCTGCCTTTAAATTGCGCACAATTGGCGTTTTGGTTTTTCCGGTGAGCCCATTTATAAAGTTGGTCGCCTTTATCAGCATGAAGTCTGTTTTATTACATATTTTTTGTAAAAATTTTTCATACAAAATATTATTTTGCTTCCGAGACTATTAAAGTAGCGGAAGCATTGTGACCACTTTTGAAAAATAAAAAATTTTTTCCCTCCAAAATTTACGAACATTTTACGTTTTAGAGCTTCCTGAACAATTTTGGTCTGGTGTCTGTTCGTCCGTCCGTTTGTATATCCGTCTGTGTGTCGCCAATTTTCACCAACTGGCATAACTTCTGTATAGTATCTACGGCGCTACCACGAAATCCCATTAAATGTCAATATTTTATTTACTGCTAGTCCCACCCACTTCGCTCAAATTTTTAAAATATTTTGGGGGTTAGTTTCTAAAATACTTTTACTACCATTTTATAACCTTTAAGTACTTTGAGTTACAACAACTTTTTATGAACTTTAAGGCGAAAATATGGTTTCATGGTATATATATATATATATATATATATATATATATATATATATATATATATATATATATATTTGGTATAGAATACTGTCTTAATAACTAGAATCAATATTATTTTTTATTTATAAAGTCTTTTACTCTTTTACGAGCATGAGGAAGCTGTGTGCCGCACCCTATTGCCATTGGCAGCGTATTTTTATATAGTTTCATGTTGACAAAAGGGACCAACTTTATAGATCCCAACATGGTCTCAAAAATAAAACTTCAATATTCTATTAATCACGTTTTAGCCATTGTCGAATTAATATGAATTTTATTACGTAGTACTATCAATATTTTGTTTATCAATATGCAGGTGCACACAAATGTGTAGGCACGTTCACATTATATATATATATATATATATATATATATATATATATATATATATATATATATATATATATATATAATTTAGTATGTGTTTATTTTGTGAGGATATTAGATAGAACAATTTATGGAATAAAATTATACGAACAATAATAAATATAAGTAAATATACCAAGCTTGCCACCAAACTGCGTAGGTACACAAGAAATCAGTAAAAGCATTGTCGGCCCGAGGTCAGTGCAAACGGTACACTGCACTAGGTCTCGCATGTTTGAAGATCCGGCGCCACTGACAAATCTTTGAAAGACAATATTGACTTATTTAGTGAAATCTTTGTCGTGGATTTTTGCGTGCCAGAGTCACAATTTTATAAATATGCATTACAATATTTATTTAAAAATCTTGTTACTATTCTGAAAATATTGCATAATATTTTAGTGCATATTTTTGAGGGGGGGGCAAAAAATGTACTGTTTTGTGGAAAATAGATACATCTGCTCTGACCTAGATATACATATAGTTACAAAATAAAATGTGAATAGGAATAAAATTGACTTTTAAAGCAAAATTAAAAATATTATTTTCGTTTTTGACCAAAACAAAAAAAATTTATAGCCCTCCAGTTCAAAACATTATACACCCCGACTCTGTTAAGGATCATTTTATCTGAAGTCTAGTAAATATATATTTTTTTTGGAAATATTTTTTCCTAATTATTATATATTTTAAGAAAAACTTGTTAATAAAAATTTAAACAAGTTTTCCTAGAAACTACATTTTTTTAACTGGTGGGCGCTAGAGACGAAATTCTAATAAATCGATCGGACTATAATTTTAGCACTTTGTTCTACACACTAGTGATTATCGCTCGAACTAGAATTATTTATTTCTAATAATAATTTCTAATTTTTCTCTCGATTTTCATTGAAAAAATTCAGAATTTTTGAAAATTTTTTAAAGTCCGCCATTTTGTTGTTTATTAATATAAATGTTTAATCCTAGTTCGGACGATAGAGACAAATCTATAAAACAGGAATATGGTTGATTTTTTTTTTTCATTTTAGGTCATTACAAATGGCGATACACTGCCCACCACCCATTCATGTTTTCTTTTTTAAAAGTCCACTTTGACCCTAAAAAACACAAACAAAACATTGTAAAATTGAGTAAGAAAAAATTTTTTCGTATAGTCTAAGATACAAATAGAAACATATAAAAGAACTGAAAAGACTGTGTTTTATTTTGATACAGAAAAAAAATCCTGAAATAAGCTTAAAATTCTACGCATCACATAGGAATCCGCCTTAAACTATTACCATAGTATCTACAGAAGATCTTTTGAACTTGTGAATAAAATTAAGTATTACTTCAGATCTATAGCGGTTCTGTACCAAGAGTAGTAAGTTTACAGAGATTCTGTACCAAAAGTAGTAAGGTTACAGCGATTCTGTACCAAAAGTAGTAAGGTTACAGTGATTCTGTACCAAAAAGGTTACAGTGATTCTCTACTAAAAGTAGAAAAGAATATGTGTTTTGAAAGTGGAATAATGTAGATACTTCATATTGTACTCCTGCTTTCTCCTACCATTAAATTTATTCCTATATGTGAAATCTATCGACAACCTTTGTACATAATAGAAAATTTGGTTGAAAGTTACATAAACCGTGATATTAATATGAATATTAAATGTATGTATAATAACGAGTTTGTCGGAATTAATTACAGACATATATTTTATGTTTAATTAATAAATTCACAACTAAATGATACTTTTGCGACACTCAGAGTGTGAGAGCATGAAAGAGAGATAGCAGGAGTGTAAAAACATCACGGAATATTTGTGCCATTTTGCTATCACCAATAACTGTTATAGAAATTGTTTTAAAATAAATATACTAATATTTGTAAATAACAATTAAGAAACATTTTTACAAATTAAAGGACTCTCAGCCACATCGAATAATATAAAGAATTTATCCGTAGGGTATCTATATTTTTATTTTATATTTCAATTTTGAAAATAATAACGTAGGTTTCTGTACTTATTTACATTTATTTACGAAAACAAAAATGTAAATTTGAAAAAAAGAACACAATTTAAAAACAAAGTTCAATTAAATTGTACATGGTGCTTTTTACGTATACATATTTTCTCTTAACAAGTATACAGGGTGTAAAACAAATAACTCTCGTCCTTTTGTGGGGTGACTCATAGCACCCTGTAGACACTAAAACCGCAGGAATTTTTTCGGAATTAACAGTCGCATCACCCCTCAAAAGGATAAGAGTTATTTTTTCCCTTACACCCTGTGTATACATATATATATATATATATATATATATATATATATATATATATATATATATATATATGTGTGTGTGTGTGTGTATATATATATATATATATATATATATATATATATATATATATATATGTATATATATATATATATATATATATATACAGGGTATAAGGGAAATAGCTCTTATCCTTTTAAGGGTGACACGACTGTTAATTCCGAAAAAATTCCTGCGCTTTTAGTGTCTACAGGGTGCTATGAGTCACCCCACAAAAGGACGAGAGTTATTTGTCTTACACCCTGTATATCAGTCAGTTAAATATATTCAATTATTTGTACATTTTATTGTTTTTCAGCTTTTTTAAGCTAAATTATATGTAACCATATAATAATTGTACAGATAAAAGAAAAATTTAGACACTGTGTCAATGACTGATGAGTGCGACAAAGTTTATGTGAATTCAGAACTTTTGGTCCTAATGGTACTTATGGAAACCCAATTTGGCGCATTCCCATGGGTTTCTGGGTAATCTCACCAGTTATAAGTTAATACAAAAATAACTTATAACGGTCGTACAAAATTTTACCTGGTCGTGACTGAAAAAATTCATGATATTCTCTTTCATTTTAAACAAAAGTAACCGACTAACACTTTTACGGATTGCGGAGGGAAAGCTATATTACACTCTAATTTTGTCAAAACTACTTCTGTGTGCTGAAAATCACTATAACCGTCATCAAATAATGTGGTTTGAATAATCATATCATATCTAATTAAAATTTCTTAGAGATACACGGGAATATTCTTCCAAATATTTTATCTATCTCAAATTGTTAGTAAAATATATCATTCTCTGGTTAATTAATGAATACAATTGACAACTTTAGCCGCAACTTTTAAGCGAATATAAATCCCACATTTTTTTAACGATGAACTTTAATACTTATAAAATAACCTATTAAAATGAAAGTATCAGTTTATTTCTATTTCCCAAGTTATTTTACAGGAAAACCATCAAATATGTTATAGTATTACACAAACCACAAACTCAATATATAAAATCACCCAGTATTTTGTAAAATGTTACAACTATATTGTCTAGTTTTTGTGGAACAAATATACTGTTTGTTTTTTCTTTTAATTCCTATTTTGTTTTTGTAATTTTACGTTTATTTAATTGTTTTTATGTTGACTGTTTTGCTTTTTTTACTATTTTTAAATAAATAATTAATTAACTAGAAATGGGTATATGTACTTTTAAAACAGGTACGTAAATACTAACGTTCGAGATCACATAACTTTAGACAAAAATCAGACAACGAAGCTGTAGGTCTTTAGAGATGTGCTCGTGAGTACATTTTTACTCACGATCACGCACAGTCACGAATTAGCTTTTGTACTCACGCCCAATCACGAACGAGAAAATTTATTTCTTCTCACACTCACGCACGATCACGAACAAAAAAATTTTATGCTTTCACACTCACGCACGATCACGAACAAAAAAATTTTATGCTTTCACACTCACGCACGCTTACGAATTAAACATAAAAATCTTTGAAACTAATCGTTGGAATTTTGAATAAAAATCACTATCGCTTTAACAATCAGTTAAAATTATGTCCTTGGGATAAAATCAGAATACGGTTAATAGGGCTAACATTATTACTGAGATTAATTATATACTATTTAATTTTTTCTGGAAAGTGAGAAAATTTTCAAAATTTTTCATCTAATGATTTATTGTTTAATTTTTGTTCTTATTGTATTTGTATATAAACATGACATTTCTCACAACCAAACCAAATATCTAGTTTTTTAACAAAATTGTGACAAAATATTTTTTAGTACCTATAAATACATAGAAAATAATTTTTTTTAAAAATAATGATAATAATAAAACAACTTAAAATATTGAAAAAGATAATATTCCTTTAAGTAACCCCTCTTTATATTATGTCTTCATGACCATATTGTTCAAAACTGACCTTGTTATTTACAATTATACTCATTGACTGAGACCGTATATCCACACATCGTGAGAGATGCAGGCTAATTTTAAGAATTTCTTAAAAATTTAAGAAATTATTTAAAAACGGAAGAATCAGAACAACATCATAAACACTGTTGGATATTTATAATTTGTAAATAATTTTGTATACACTCCAAGTATCTCGGTAAAGAACTGGAATTTGTTAGTAAGGGTTATTGGATTTCTACCTACTTGTGCTTGTAAAAACCAATATATAAAAAAAAGATTTTTTTGTAGTTAAAATATCAAATTGGTTTAGTTAATATTCCCTAAAACTGAAAATAATAAATTATTTAAAAATTTTTTATTCATGGTCTTTAACTTTTCGTGACTCACGAATTAATCACGACAAGAAATTAAATTTGTCACGATCACGCCCACTCACGCACGATCGTAGAAAATTATTCACGATCACGATGGGTCACGGGTCACGCGTGAATTCACGATTTTGGCACATCTCTAGGTCTTTTGCGTCTCGTTTTAAGTGAATTTCCGTATTGGAAATACACTTATTACCGCGGGTACCATGAAAACACCTGAGCCCGGGACTATGGCAGAAATTTGTTTTGAGACCTCGAGAAACCAAAAATGAGATTCACTAAGATTTGTATATATATATATATATATATATATATATATATATATATATATATATATATATATATATATATGTATGTATATATGTAAATATATATATATATATATACATATATATATATACATATATATATATATACATATATATATATATATACATATATATATATATATATATATATATATATATATATATATATATATATATATACCAGGAGCCCCATTTGGATATATACATACGATTTACATGTTAATTTTTAACATTGGATTCTCATAAGGAAAAAGTTATGTCACAAGAGTGCTTTGACAAAATATTAATACTAATTTAATTTCGTGTGTTACGAAATTTCGTGTGTAGATCGGAAGTCCCAATAGCATGGATGAGTTCGTCAGCCAGATACGTCAATTTTAGTGGTTTTTTGCAAAATTTGATTTTTTTACACCATCGAAAAGAGCGTAAAAATTTACATAAGACAAAGCTTTTAAAACATTGCTCTAAATGAACTAGATTTTGAGAAAAATTAAGAAATTTCTTTGAGTTTCTTTACAATAAATAAATAAATACGTCATTGTTTTTATCATGATTTTAATAACATAACATTTGAAATTAATAATAAGAATATTTATATCTGTTTCATTTTTTAAAATAAAAATTAACTAACTTTTCAAGAACGCGTCATCATCGACTTTGAAAATTTGTTTACTGTTAGAGAGATAAACTATTCTATTTTAAATGGACATAAGTTATGTTGTATGAGGTCTGTCAGGGTCCGGGGGTCCCAAGGTGTCAAAAATGAAACTACCCAATCGATTTTGAAAATTTTTTCACCTTTAAAAATTTAATTTCATTTAAATACATATATGCTATACTATATGAGATCCGCCAGTGTCTAAGAGCCATCGGACAATTTTTAAAGAGAACGCCACGCAGGAAATCTTATAAAGTTTGAAAACCACTGGTCTATATGAATGGGAAAATTAATATACTTATAATTCAATGTCTAGCCACGAATAAACTTTGAAAATTTAAATGAGTTCCTTTTATCTGTTTTAATCTGACAAAATTATACTCAAAGTATAAATATATTTGAAAATATAATTTAGGTAAATAAAACTGGCTTAGAGCATTAACCATTCCTATTATTCCTACATATTTTATAATCACACTGCAAACATGTTCCATAAAAAACTAGACTAGTTATTTATATACAAACCACGTTAAATATAACATTCATTTTTTTTTTTGTATTTTTGTCCATGCAAATATTACCATAGTATGTTAGTAGATGCTCAGTGCATATGTTATGTATGACTAAATTTTAATTCAGAATTTAAATAAAAAAACTACAACTTGGAAGTCATAAAGAAAAATTGGACTGTTTTCGTTTTATTTTTCATATTTTAGGGAAACTACACAAAAGAAAATTGTTTTGTTTATTGAGATATCGTTTGAAAAATGTATTCATGTTTAGTTTTTTTTTAAAAAAAAGAAAAAACGTTAATTAAAACAGGTAACTACAAATAATCAAATTAAAAGTGACTCAAATTGGGCGTCAACTGTATCCATAAACATAAATTTATTTAAATGTCATCTTACTCAAAATGGTTCATTAAATTTCAATTCAATAATTTAATTGGAACGTATGACTTTTTCTTAGGTATAAAATATAACCAAGTATTTATTCGGGGAGTCAATCTTAGTCTTACGGCTGATGTATTCCACAGCGTTCAATATTTTTCGTTGATAACAATGACGAGCAAATTTAAATAAACAAGAAAATATAGGCTGATTTTTAATGAAAAAATTGTTAAAAATTTTTGATTTATTGCTGTGTGTTTACAATGGGAAAAGTTATTTACAAAAATCGTAAGCTCAGTTTATTAAAAGAATGAAATTTAAACATTAATTATAATAATTTTCTTTGATGAAATAATTTATTGACTGTTTTTAAGCATTTAATCAGTACAATGCATAAGAATATAAGTTAGTGCATCATTAAATTCTTTTTTTAGAGAATTTCGAAAACTCGAAATTCAGTTATATAAATGTATTTATCCACAGACCAATGAACACTATTATATTATACTATTAGACAAAGCATAAAGCCAGACTGTAGGCAGTTTTCTTGAGGCAGGTAACGGCGTGAGATGGGTGAGATTTAAGGAATATAATGTATTGTTCATTTTTCAGCAAATGGGACTATAATTATTGCAGGACATAATTTTTATATATGTACATATTTTGAAAATAAAACGAATACCACATTTTTTTCTTTCAAAATTTTCCAGTTTTCCAGTCGTATGTGGATGCTTAATAAATTGATAGAGTGTCTATAGGATATATTGTATAATATGTTCTTTGGTCTCTATATTTATTCCAATTTTTATAATATTATAAGAATGAAATAAAATATTTTCATATTATTTTATTTTGTTTAGAAAAACAACTTCTAAGGAAATCGTGAGGTTTTGAGCGTTTTCATCGCATAAGAATGGTTCAGCTGTATTTTTGTAATCTACAAGACTTATGTAGTTGTGCTGAGCTATAAATTTTTGGATAGTACGTATACAATATTGTATTTTTCCGACAATTATTTAATTAGAGTAATAAGGGCTCCACTGTGTGAGGACTGTGTTTAATTCTGCTAAAAAATATTTAGTCGTTTTTTTGGGAAGTATCGAAAATTGAAATTATAAAATTTGTGCTGGTGCAGTAATAAATATAGGGTAAGTGCGCGAGAGATGCGCGTCGAGAGAGACGCCGCAGTAGCCATAGTTCGTCCGTTGATTGATAGATAGCGCTATTAATGGATTATATGTTTAAAATAAGTTATTTATTTAAGCTGTATATGGTTACATTTATGATCAGTGCATTAGTTTAGTAATTATCCAACTTTTTATTATTGAAAAGTAAGTTTTTTAACAGAATGTATATTTTATTGTTTTAATTAAAATGAGTTTTGTTATTAATTTAAGTATATTTTAAAAGTACTGTATAAAATTTTAGGTTAGAATTCCGCACTGTGCTTTGCTATAGCAACATGCGACATCTATCCCAACAAAAAGGAGAAATGCCACATTTAAAGTTGGTATAGATGCCGCATCATATTACATGTTAAAAACATAGACTTATACCTTAATATTGTGCAATTTTTTTTTTGGACTGTAAATTATGCCACCTAAATATAAAAGATCCATTAGTAGATCAGGAAGAGCTCTTATATTAGTGAAGATAACGAAAATAATGATGATTGCCTGTGTATTGAATGTTTTGAAAAGTACTCAGAAACCAAAAAAAAGTTGACTGGTTAAGATATATAAAGTGTCAAAAATGGAGATGTGTGTAAAATGCAAAATTTTTAATATGAACTATGCGGCGTCTCACCTTCTTTGATACGGCATCTCTCCCATAGGTCCCATAGAGAGACGCCATTTTGCAGGCTCTACAAAAATGTTAATTATGAATCCTTTAAGACTCAAAATTTAAAATTATTTATAAATAATTTTGAAGAACAATGTTTACATTTATTGTGTACTAAATTTCATATCAATTAAATGCATACTTTAAAAATTATCAAATGTTTTCAAAATATGCGGCATCTCTCCCGCATTCACCCTAGTAAAATTCAAATGAATTTTTAGCTGGTGAAATTTCTCCAATCATCGGAGGTGATTTTTTTTATTTCTATCAAAAAAAAGTATATTATATTCATACTGTAGATATGTACTTATGATATTTGTATAAAATAAATTCTACATTTTTATGTATTCGTTCGTACATACATACACGTATACGACAAAATAACAACAATTGAATATTGAATACAGGATGCAGGATAAATAGACATAAAAACAAATAAATAACGATCAACTCGCGAGGCCTCCTGTTCAATAGTGTACCAGGCTCATTCGTTTTTCACTTGTTCCCGTCTCTATTATTTCCTATTACAACTACCACGAACAAATACATATATATGTGGTAGAACAGTCATCATAACAAACTCACAAAATGTATTAGACAGGATATCTCTAGCTACTCAGGGAATATAAATTTTATAATCAAGTTATGTTTTGCTTGTCTGCAATTAGATAGTATTTGACTAGAAAAATAATCATAATTTACATTGAAAAATATAACAGATCTTGATCAAATTTTCCTCAAACAGTATTGAGATCCTTAAAGAAATGAACGTAAGATTAAAATTGTCCCCTCAGGTTCCAGGGAAGTAATTAACATTCAAAATTAACGGCTGAATTGATCTTAATTAAATTTTACACAAATATCATTAAAAGTTCGAAACAAGAACAGAAATCTTTTGCAGGCCTCAGAAAGGGTCGGAAATAAAAGTGTTCCAAATCTACAAATAGGTATCAGAATTAGATACCCTATTGAAATATAAATATAGCTACTTCAAAATGGTTGGATGGGCGGAACGAAGCATTATTAGGATCTGATTTTGTAAAGAACTTCAGAATATCTTATTTAAAAGTAGATTAGGTCGAAATTGACCCCCAGGGCTATTGAGCAGAGCTCCAGTTAAACAGCTAGACTGATTTTGACAAATTTTCTTTTTACAAATTAGATATACTATTGAAATACGTTTATGACTACTTTAGAGTCGCTGGGTGATAGGAGCAATACTACGAAAAAAATAGGAATATCGTGGGTCATACAATGCCTCATGAAAATGTAATCACCGAAAATTCAAAAATCTATCGAAAATGATAAACAGTGTATAAACTAGTGATGTCGAACTGAAGAGAAATTAGTCGATTAATCGACTAAAGTTGTTTTTTAGACGACATTAGTCTTTAGTCGAAAATATCGAGCAAGCAATAGTCGGCTAATCGACTAAATTTTTAGTCGAATTCATGAATAGGGTAACCTATGTAATTCTATGTAAAAAAAAATAGCGTAATTTATGTAAAAAAAAAATGTTTTGAATTTGAATAAATTATTAATTCTAAATATTTTATTGCTATTATTATTTTTTCTCTTTTTAAGAAAAAGAAAGATGGAAAATGAAAAATCGTACCAATGGATAATTTTTTAGTTTTTGATTTTACGAATTTTATATAAATAATAAAGGAAACAAATTAAATTAGTCGTTTTTAGTCATTAAAGAAAATTAATCATTTCGGTCGTTTAGTCGAGGGTAAAATAGTCGATTGAAAACTGATTAAATTTACACAAAATTAGTCGACTAAACCGATTAATTGATTAATCATCCGACATCACTAGTATAAACATGCTGTAAGAGACTGAAATTGGGGATTGAAATTTATAAGTCGAAATCGCGAGGTCGATTGGACATATATACCGAACTCTAGACGGGTAAGTGAGACTCTCACTTTTAAAACAAAATAACTTTTTCTCATATTAAATTTAGAATGTCGCTAATAACATGAAACGTACCATAAATATATAGATATGTGTATGTGTATATGTATTGGTGATTTGGTTCTTCAATCTCGAATTGTTCGCGAACCGCAACTAGTACTCGAATAGTCGGAGTGTATGATATCATATGGTTGCACTACACTACCCCACTACTACATACCTGTGCCTGTGCCTGTGCCTAGAAATCGCATATACATTCAGTCGCGTTGTTAACTTCATTCAACTATTGTCGTAAATAATTTTAATGGCGGTATCCGAACAATTCTCGTTTATTTTTAATTCAAAAAAATCAAAGTCGGTATCTGGAAATAAAATTATCAGCACTAAAGTTTATTATTCAAACGCAAGATGATTGTAAAAACTTCAGAAGCTTTTGAAAAACAGTTAAGTCGATTACCGTTTAGATAAATATTGTGCTTCAAACAAAACAGATATTGAAATGTCTTAACTTGTCATGTATTTCTTTTCAAATGTTTCAAATCTCATTACAATATTTAACTTCATAACCAAGCATTTTATAGCCGGAACATTTTTTCGAAATGTTAACAAAATTTAAATAATAATTTCTAGAAATAGTCCCCAAGTTTTCCTAGTTTTGAACATACATCAAACCCACTTGTTGGTTCTATTTAATCTAAATTTCATCCAAATTTTCCTACGATAATAATAATTGGTTGGTTCCAAAGACTTTTTGTCTATAACATCATTATTTTCTTATACTTTGTTGATACAAGAAACTTTTCAAAATGATGAAAAATTTTATTTGTAACCTCTGGAAAGGTAGCAGAGCATATTGCAAAAAATATTCTCGATTATTTTCCACAATAATTTCCAATCGATCGATAAACATTTTACGATCCATCGCTACCACATTATACGTTATTGCTGTTGTCTGCATATCTGTTTTTTATAACCTTTTTTTCCTTCTTTTGGCTCGTACAGACACATACACATACCTACACACATTCGTACATAACCATAGATCAACTAGATTAGGTGTACATAATATAAAAATCTGTCGTTCGTAAGGTGCAATGCGGTGTACCGCTTGTGATTCATTCTGTTACCAGTTGTGATACAGTTAACATCGTACGTAGTGTCATTGTTTTTTGTTAATTTTGTGAAATTTCAGCAGAAAAAAATATGAACTGTGTCGTATTTAAGTGTAAAAATTCTATTGAACAAAAGAGTTCTTAAAATAAAGGGATATCTTTCTTAAAATAAATAAATATATTTTTAATTGTTGCTTGTTCACCAGCGGAGTGGTCGAACGTGCTTGTGCGCCTAACGCTTGCCGACTGGTAGGTCGAGGGTTCAAATCCAGCGGCCGGCTATGCTCGTAAAGGTTTTCTGCAGTTTCCCTTCACAACTCCAGATGAATATCGGCATAGTTCCTTAAGAAAACGGCTGCAGACGTACACCTTACAAATCCTAGCCCCCAGCCCCACTTTCCTTGTCCTCCACCCACATCATTAAATGTATCATGTAACTTAATTAATATGTAATTTATAAATAAAGGAATACAATTAATGATGTGGGTGGCGTCTGTTATAGATAGAAAAATCTTATAAACGTACGTTAAACACATTATTATTATTAATTATTATAATTGTTGGTTGTTAGTTACATAGGTCGGCCATGACAGCATATACTATATATTATATGCAAGGTGTGCAGTCATACATACACCATATTGTACTAACACATTCTCATATTTGTGTAGATACAAATGATGTGTTTTGTTGTATGCATCATAATCGTGTGGTAGGGGTAGCGGTGTGCACGTCATTTGCTAGCGACAGGGGTCACGGTAGTTATGAAATAGGAAATTGGTATCTTACTTATCTGTGAACATAACTATGTAGATACGTAGTACGTATATACAATGTACATATATTTTGTTTCTTCTTCACATAGCATTTGTTATATTTTTTATTTATTTGTATTATATTCATATTTTTTATCATTTTTGTCGACAAAAGCATAGAACGAACAGAACAGAAGAAAAGAAATAAACAAGATATGGAGATCTTAAATAAAGCGAAACGTCTATGAAAAACGTTATGTAGTGGAGGGGGCGGATGGAAAAATAATATTTTGCATCGGTATTGTATTTTTCAAGAGTGATGATCATTGTAATTATTTATCGTTATTTTTTTTTGCGACAATAAATATCTTAGATAACATTTTTAAGTTATTTATCGGAGCTATACGACACAGTTAAAAGATAAAGTGATTTTATTTATTTAATTTAGTTAAAAATTTAAGAAGAAAAATCAATTTCGATCCGAAAATTGTATTATTCGTATTTTGAAAGATGATTTAGTTTTAATTACAATACTTTTCAGTCGTACTGAAAGTTTCCTACAGGCAGTGTTCCCTCTAAGCTGTGCGTGTGTGCGCGCGCACATAAATTTTAAACATAGCGCACATAAAAAATATTCGCGAGCACAAATTCTTTTTCCTGCAGAAAATAAAATTGCACCTGCATGTGAAATCCGTATAAAAAAATAAAACGAAAAAAAACTAAATCAAGTGTAGTTTTAGATTTAAATAAACCGCCAACTATAAGTAATATTTGTGTATAGGTATAGATGGCAGCATAAATTTTCTTATTTTTCATTTGAATGAAAAAGGGAAGTCACAGTAATCAGCTAAATTCTATCTTCACGAACTAATGATTTGACTTGATTTTAGAGTATTTTTTCATTGTGTTCCGTTGAAATGTATGTAGTACAAGTCGTATGCTGTAAAATCGAGCCAATGCGTATAAATAGGTACAAAATTTAGCTGAATATTAATACTATTCTGCAATTATTATATTTTTTTATTATAAGCCCTCTTTTAATTGACGCGAATTTTTTTTTTGGGGGGGAGGGGGTAACTGCACACACTCAAAAAAGTGCGCACACAGGTCACAAAAAATTAGAGGGAACACTGCCTACAGGCTTATTATTTTGAATTTTAATGATTTGGTTGCAGATCAAAAGGAGTGGTACCCGATAAGCTAAGAAAATTGACCCCAATGTGACGAAAAATTTAACTATATTTTTTCTTATATTTCTCATCATTTAAGTAAAATACATGACCCTAACTTAAGGCTACAATAATTTAAAAGTAAAAGCAACTCGGTTTTTTTCACAAGAAAAATCAACAAACTGTCGTCAAAATGGCTTTTTTTGGAAAATTGTCCCCTTATTTATTATGTATTTATTTACTATATCAAGTTTTTTAGACATAGCAAGCGCATTTTGTTAGCATTTTAATTTTTGTATTTTTATATTTGTTGGCGTCTAAACCAACATGTAAAAAATCACCATGCTAAAAAAATACGCCCATGTCTAAAAAAAACTTGATATAGTAAAATACCCCTATCGCAGCATCCTGCATCAAATAGCGAAATTCCGTTTATAAAAATTCGTTTTTCTCGGAAACTAGTTGACACAGAATAATAGTTTAAAGACCTTTATATGTAATTTTTCTTCCTCTTTTAAATGGTGTAAAAAATTTTCGCAAAAATTTTTGAATAAGTAGAAATTTTGCAAGAACAAAAACCATGTTTCTGGCATCCGATGTGTCTGGCTGAAGAACTCATCCAAGGGTTTGGGACTTCCAATGTTTTCACCAAATTTCGTAAAATTTGGATACTTCGTTCGAGAGTTACAGCGAGTTATATATATATATATATATATATATATATATATATATATATATATATATATATATATATATATATATACTTTCGGTTTCTAGGGCCCTAAAACAAATTTTTGCCATAGTTCCGGGCTCAAGTCGCGTCATAACAGTGGCTGTAATAGCTGAATTACATTCTGGAAATTCGCCAAAAAGAGTAGGTACATATTTCCAAAAAAAAGCCATTTGTCGTTTGTGACCACTTCAGTCTACCATGTAATTCAGAAATATATCAATATTTTATTGAGCATTAGAGAAATATTTAATTTTAAATCGAGTTCCCGTTTTTCCATTAGTTGAAAGTACATTAAGGTTGTGTAATATGAAATGTCGTTTTCCGACCACTTGGTCTAGCATGTAATTCCGAAGAATATCAATGCATTCTTATACATTAGGCCTAAAAGAATACTGATTAAAAGCAATTATTATTTTTAAATCGAATTCTTGTAGCTTGGAATCATTTCCGCCATTAACTGAAATAACATTGGGATACCTACAACAACAGTCACTAAAATCAAGCTATATTGTTAGCTTCGCAAAGATGAATCCTTATAAGGAGTAGAGGAATAAGTTTATTCCTGTAAATTTTCCCATATTCTTGTCAATTATAATTTATTCGATATAATATTAAAGTGACTTATTGTCCTAATATTATTATCAAAAGATAATGTAATACGAAAATCAATCATTTGGATTTGACATACACATATATACGAAAGAAAGCCTAATCATAATTTTAATTATCATGGCGACGAACGGTTGAAGTAAAATAGAATGTCATTTTAAAATTTACACATAAAAGATGTGATTGTAACTAAATTAACTATCACTGTGAATAAACGAAGACGACGCTTTATGCGTTGCGCCCATTGTCTTGACGTAATTTGATGTGATGATAAAAGCTTTATGTACGACAAAAGATATATTTTCTATGTACACTTTAAAATACTGTGTCACAATTGGTAACAAAACATCTAAAACTTTAAATAATAGTAACAATTATTTTATAAAGCCCAGTTTCTAGGGCAAGACGGGGAAGTGGAGTAGGATGAGTTCAATTGTATGATTTAGCATGTGTGATATATCTGGAAGAGTACTTTCTTTTCATGTATTATTCATTTTGGAAATATCGTTATTTTCGGTATCGATAATTTTTGATAACGAAAACTACAATTTGATAGCCGTAATACGTTTGAAATGCCTATAACTTGCTCCGCTTAAGCTTTCAAAAATTTCGTTATTTTTTTGCTACGGCGCACCATTTACGAGGTATTTAAGATCAAAAGTTTACGATAACGAAAAGTACAATTTAAAAACAAACATAATAAAAAAAGCTTACATACGATAATTCAACTTCAAAAGCACTTATTGTGATACTATTATCCACTACCAGTGTGGATAATAATGTAATTTAAGAGAGTGACTTACCCCCCCCCCCTCTCAAGTGTTGCTCAGACTGAATTTTGAATTCGATAATTGCATTTATACGTCATTCTAATTGACGAAGAAGATGTCCTGGAATTATTCAAATAGTACGATTATAGACTCACCTCTAGTTAACTTACCCCTAGACTTTATGAAACCGTTTTTAATATATGTATAAATAATATAAACATAACCAAACATTTGTACAAACCTTGCAAGATTTAATCGCTAGATTTTCTATCAATTAAAATCTCTGGTAGGTATAATTCTTTAACGTAGTTGCTCTGAGATAGTCAGGTACAAGAGTATATCTCAGCGAAGAAATTTTATCAAAAATTACATAAGGTATTAATATTCATCAGTTATTATATTTGCATACCACTTGTTTTTTTAAATTCCGCGCGCTTATTTTGTACCAATATAAAAGCATTGTTGAAAAAGCGTTGTAAAAACGTTATAAAATGTTGTTTATAAATTATATTTCATAAACGGCGTAGTGAATAATTTTTATTTCTTATTAAGTATGGTTTATAACTTTGTATTTTATCGTTATCATTTTATTAAAAAAAATCGTGTGAATATGTCAACTTCTCATAAGAGCCCGTGTTAAAATTACAAAACTTTGAAATCGTTTTTCTCAAAATTTGGATTGTCAATTTTAATAGGAATAGGCTCGTATTATTGATATTGAATTTAATAAATATCTAGAGAACTTTCGTTAAAATCCTTTGCAAAAATCTTTTTATCGACCAACTACCTTATAATGTCTTAAATGTTTTTAAGACTGGATTATTTGAAAAACATTAATCGAGCTGAGAGCATAGCCAATCATCCGATTTAATTATAGGCTTACTACATCAAGCGAATAAAACTTTCATAATAATTTTTTAAAGTGTAACTACTTGTATCGTTTGTATCCATATCCTAATATGCTGTATGTATGTATTACCAACATTTATACAATATCCTACAAAGATGACTTACTCGACAATAAAATATTTTACGACATTAGCGTAGTTAATTTTTGTTCTACACTTTATATCGCATTTAATTTGATTCAAACATCTTTCTTTCTCTTCCCGTCGTTTTTCGGTCGCCTTTTTGTTCTCATCTCGACTGAAGAATTACAGAAAGAAAAAAATTTTATTACCAAATATTGAAACTTCAGCGATAAAAATGTGAAAGAATAAAATGAAAAAAGGAATAGGGAAATTAACAAAATGGTATAAAATTTTAATTAAATCTTTTTTTAAGACTGTATGTGTGTGTGTGTGTGTGTGTGGAAATGATTTTCACAATGAAAATCTTCTAGCGAACAATTGTTGAAAGATTTTTATTTATTTGACTGAAATAAAAAATTGGAGATATGTTTTAATAAAATTTATATAAACTACTTACATTTTATATAGTACCGTGTTATAGTCTACCACCAATTCTTAACCTCATAACTCTTAAACTTGGACATCTGCCAGTATCAGTCAGGATTTTCCTAAACCTTAAGCTCCATAATATTTTTAAGGAAAGGATTTTTGGAAAATAATCACCAGTTGTAATTTGAAAAATTATTTTTATTCAGTGCGACGTACGTTTCGGGGTTTTTTTAAAAACATCCCCCTCCTATCAATAAAATAAAATAAAATAAAATTAACATTGTAGGTTATTATAGAAACAGCAAAAAGAAAAATGTTTTAAAATACTTACAAATAAAATTTTTTTAAAAATATCCTTTAACACGTCAATTTTAAGATAAAAGAAATAAGATTAAAATTAAAAAATAGAATAAAATAAAATATTGAACTTTACAGAAGTTAAAAACTGCACATAATTAGACAAAACAATTAAATTATTAATAAAAAAAAATTATTAAGATTGAGATTATTTTCCAAAAATCCTTTCCTTAATATACAACATCACCAAAAACCCTTTATAAACATAATATCTTTAGTAATTCGGGGGATATTAAATTATGCAGTATTCTGCAATATTTGACTGACTTTATTCTTAAAATATCCAACTTTTACGTCAGACAATTTAATGTTAAAATGATAAAATTTTTGACTAAAACTATTCAAAGTTATTAAAAAATTCCAAAGTGAACCATAAGACTTTTAATAATTTCAATCGCAGCTGCAAAGAGTGACCTCAAATGTTAATAATCTCAACGCCGAAGGCGGTAAGAGTGAGTCGTGGGATCACTCTTGCCAAGTTTTGAGCCACAAACACAATATCCATGATATAAAATTCTAGATCTAAGGTGGCTATGTAATTAAGGGAGTCATAAATATTATGTGGATCTACATAAAATTGACCTAGTTTTTAGTTGGTGATCGATTCCTGGAGTTACAGTGTAAAGCTTTTCAAAGGAAACTACGAACTTATCCAAATCTATAAACTCTTTTATAGCACAGATATATTGACGCTGGATAAGTATTGGAACATCTTGTCCAAACGCTAGTCACTATTCTCTTTTTCAGTACCCCAAAAGACAGTTGAAACAAAATTTCTTCAAATTTAAACACGTTCTTACGCTCTCAGTACCCATATAGAAGTATCGCGAAAATATATATTCAAAGAAAACGATCATTATTTTTATCAGCATTTCTTCTTTATGCCTAAATACTCTATATACCATATCAAAATACTTCCTTATACAATTTCTTGGAACTAGTAAAAAAAATATCTAAACTTGTTAAGAAAGAGAAAATAACAGAAACAATACAGAGATATTGTCATCTTAAGGGGCTATGGCTATACTACAGCGATCGATTTAAAAATTGTATGAATTTTGGAACAAATTCGTAAAAAAATAATCATTTTGTGGCATTGGCATCACATTGCATACAATGTTATTCATCGCATACTGATGGATGATATAACATAATGTAGCTCAATTGGTTGAAATTAAGGAAAATGAAATATTCTCATTATTTACATAATAATAGTTAACCCCTTATCGGATACAAAGGCATATATGAATTCTAAGTCTTACTATTTTTTTTTCCACATATTAAAATTTCTTTTTTTGAAACTAATGTTAAATCCTAACTTTATACTCCTTCGAGTAACGGAACGTAATTTTTGTTGTCTTTGGTAAGTACGGGTTGGCAAATTATTTGAAGATATGTTCAGAGTGTCCGACCGTTACAGTGCAATTAATTGGTGCTAATTCTATTTGTGAAAACTAAACAATAAAACGGTAAGTACTAAAATCAAAAATTTTCAAAACACATTCTTTATATATTCAAGAACATGGAATAGTTGTGATTCGTGTGTGTTTTCTTGTTTCCTTCGATTTTTGGGGCTTATTTTGAAGTTGCCATATTTGGCTTCGTATGCGTTTAATCCAAATTATTATTGGGCATATATGGCTTCGTATCGCTTTTATGGTACATCCCAGCATGTCAATTCTATCCCTGGTGATAGCTCCGTGAGTGACGATGATTTTGCTTCTGATTCCCCAGTACTCCCACCAGCCAAGGCAGTCCATCAACTTTGGTGGCCAGAAAATGTACTGCAACAAGCCGAAAACGTACTCCATCTAGCTTGCCCGGCTCACCTATACTCATTGAAAAACTCCAGCTAGGCATCAAGACCTCCCTTTGAAATCTGTGCGATCAGATAAGGTGACCATTTCCCCGAATGGTCAAAACTAAATTGACAATTATGTCAAAACTGCTCAAAATTCCGTTCATTCGCCAAATCTAGAAAGTGTCAACTTTATTTATGTTACAATGGCAAATAAAATTGCATACAGATTTTCATAAAATATAATTGTATTTTTTATTTAACGCATACGAAGTCATATATCGATTATAATTATAATACTAGAATGTATACGAAGCCATATATGGCTTCGTTAAGTAATTTCTAAACAATAAGACTTAATTTTTTTTTAATTTGACTACTAAAATAAAAGAAGTGAAAGACATTTTCAGTAAGAAAATTTTTTTCTTCACCTCCTTCATAATTCATGCAATAAGGGGTTAAAACCGATCATTTTGTTTTTTTTTTTCTCTCTAATTACAGAAATAGTATATTATATCCCAAGGAATTAAAGTATTACTTTTAATCCCAAGTGTGAAATTTGGTGCCAGAGGGCCAACAAAGGTCCGAGGCAAACAATCCACACGAGGGATTGAAAGAAACACTTTAATCCCGTGGCGTATATTTGTGGTTTTTTTCAACATTTTGTAATATAAGTATTTTACTAAAGTAAAAAATTATTTTTATTTGTTGAAAATTTTAGAGTAGTGCTGTCCCTTAACGACAAAACAACAATTCATAAATAATTTAGTATTCTGATCCGTCACGTATCTGTTTTTAACTGTAGATATTCAATATGGCGCCAAAAAAACACGAACTATTTAAATTTTTTATTTAGCAAGATAAATATATCAAAATAAATTTAGATATTCGATTATTTAAATATCGACGGGAAAAAATTACAAAAAAGGGCTTGAAGAGAGACTTAAAAAACATTGTTATTGCTCACAAGCTTCTGTCGTTGTAATATAATTACTTGAACCACCTATACTACTTCACACTCATTAGAATAATTGACAACCCCTCAATTAAATATTCGCATGCCTGACATTTTTTTCGTGCGTTTCATTGATTCAAGTTCATTATAATTAATTAATTTATAGAAATATGACTTGCACAAAATGCGAGAAAGTAAAAAATTATCGGTGAACATACACATTTTTTGTTTTAACGTTTTTAAGTGAATTTCCATTTTGGAAATTCACTTATTACAGCGGGTGCCATGGAAAGACCTGAGCCCGGGACTATGTCAAAAATTTGTGTTGAGGCCTTGAGAAACCGTAAATGAGTTTTACTAAAATTTATATATATATATATATATATATATATATATATATATATATATATATATGTCTGCGCGATAACTCTCGAACGAAGCACCCAGTCTTTATGAAATTTTGCTAAGAGTCGCAATAAGTCGTAAGCTTACTTGAGATTGTATTATATAATATATAATCTCAAGCTTACATAATTATTTGTAACTGAATTTGTAACAAAATAACCTTAAAATGTAAGAAAATTATTTCATTTTTAAACGTTTAATAAAAATATATTCGTCAATAACTGAAAATACTTATAATTTTTCAGTTTTGTTTAATAATTAGAACTACTCTCATCTTTTTAATTATATATATTTTGCTAGATATATTCTAATGTAAGTTACGTACTTATAACATTCGTTTGCTTTACGCAAAGATTGTGTTACTTGTGTGTTGTTCAAAACAGGTTAACATTTTTATTCTGTTAAATCGAAATTTGTGTTAATATTTTCATTTAACACAAACACGAAATGTTACATTAACGCAGGGTTGTGTTACTTATTTAACACAAAAATTTTAACCACTAGTTTTTTTTTTTACGCAGAACACAATTTTTTTTACTGTTCATAAAACTAAACAACCGATTTTGAAAAATTTTTTCACCTTTTAAAAATTTAATTCTTTTAAATGTATATATGCTATACTATATGAGATCCACCAGACCCAAAAACGCTAAAAATTAACTACTCAACCGATTTTGAAAAATTTTTCACTGTTAGAGAGCTAAACTATTTTAGATGGATACAACTTGTTATCTGAGATCCGCCAGTGTCCAATCTTTGGAAATTCACTATGTTATGCAGATGCTGCGACAGGGGTAATTTTTTTTTTGCTGAGTTGGCAATTATAATTTACATTCGTGTTGTAAACTAACAACGAACGTATAAAAACCGTTGTACATAGTACGTATGTCGTTGATTGATAGCTTTCTTGTATTTACACATGTGTACCAACATAACACAATGAGAGTACCTGGTGATTTTTTTTAAATGCAGGAAATTAAAGTAGCTGCTGTTGTTGAAATTTCTATGTTTAATGGTTGTCCATTAGTAAATTGTTTTAAAACAGTGTTTAAAATATTAATTTTTTTGTTACTACATGTTACAGTATGAATGGGCATTTTTAATTATATTTAAATAGTATGAACTAACAGAAAATTTCGAATTCTTTTATTCTAATCCTTTATTCTAATAATTTCTTTCGAATTCGAATTCGAATAATTATTTAAACTTAATCATTGTAACAAAATTTTGTGTTGTTTATATTATATGTATATTATGATTAAACCACAGTTAAACCACTCAAAAATGTTTCGATTCTTTACTGCGAATACATTGCTGTTAAATCTTAAATTTATTTAATTCCAAAAAATCGAATTTTTAAATAATACCTTACAAATACCTTCACAAAAACTTAAAAGCGTCATCATTATTAAAAAATATATTATGGTGGAAATGCTGGGTACACAAAGTAGATCCAAGTCCTAAAAGTAAGTAAACCTACTTATTTATACAAAAGTCCAAATATCCTATGACTCTACACTTTGCAATGCTAATGAACGTTCTTAATCACACTGGTAAAAATGGTAGAAAATTTTTGAATTATATTTTGAAAATTTTGACTATTTGCTGCGAATCTATTATTGCTAAATCTTAAATTTACTTAATAAGGAAACTTGAATTTTTAAATAATACCAAACAAATACCTCGAAGGGAACGTAAAAGCGTCATTATTATTAAAAAATATATGTTATGGTGGAAACGCTGAGTAGAAAAAATAAATCGAAATCCTTAAGGATTTTAATGGGGTATTTAGACTATGATTAAACTCTTATGTTAGGTACTGTTAGAGAGATATCACAAAAACAATTTTTTAGTCGAATTTTCTCCGAAAAAATAGACTTATACAGTCTATACGATAAGAGCTGCGAGAGGCGAGACCAGGGGCGCTATCCGTTTTCGGACCCGTAGAACACGATTATGTAAAAAAAAAAGATGTCTGATATATATATATATATATATATATATATATATATATATATATATATATATATATATATATATATATATATATATATATATTTTCCCGCAACCTTTTAATATGTGTACGGCCCCCCTATGGAAGTTAAGAGATGAAATTTGGTAAGTGGGGCTTATTCCGATGCACAACAATACTATCAAAGTGGGGTCAAATTTTGGGCAAATTTTTTTTCGGACCCGACTTTTAAGGGGGTGGTGGGGGGCGGAAAAGCAATAAAACTTTTCCAAACCGGTTTTAAATAATGTTTCGGTCAATTATCTACAACATATCCAAAATTCAGCTTCCTAGGATGATATGGTGGGAGTAGAGGGGGGAAAAACGATTTTCGCTGGATCTAACAGGCCCCCAGCCCCCCAGAATTAACGTAGAGGGTTGAAATTTGGTGTGTTGATAAAGTTCGTACCTAGGTTGTGCTTTTTGGAGGTTTTAATATTTTACCCCCACCCCCCTCATTTTTAAGCTACAATTTCATGCATTTTCGACGTTTTCGAAGTTTGTACCACTCGCACAGGTAACCCGAATAAACCTAGAGGGCTGAAATTTTGTATTCGGATTGAGTTATTATCAAGGGGGTGCCTTTTGGGGGTCTCGACTTTTAACCCCTACCCCCACCATTTTTATACCCAAAAGAACATGATTTTTCTTGTTTTTTAACAGTTTCGTTCGGGTCAAAATCTCCCCAAATAAACCTAGAGGGCTGAAATTTGGTGTACAGGTTAAGCTAATAGCCAGACACTGTTTTTTGGAGGTTTCAACTTTTAACCCTTACCCCCACGATTTTTACGCCAATATTTCCTTAATTTTTTTGCTTGTTTTCTAACACGTCTAGAGACTCCATAAGGAAACCTAGAGGGCTGAAATTTTGTACGTGTATTCAGTTAGTATCCAGCTAGTACCTTGTAGGGAGTCCGCATCACTTTTCCCCCCACTTCTCCCATTTTTACATCGGAATTGAATTCTATTGTTAAATGTGTTTTAAAAGCATTATGTTTATTCTAAATACAAGTAGGCGAATAGTAATTTTAAAAAATTTAAAAAAAAGTGAATACAATTTTTTAACAAAGTCACTGTTTATTTATTTATTTAATTATTATTTAGGAATTTTGGATTTTTATTATTTATAAAATAGAAATTTTGGATTTTTTTGGAAAGAAAAAATATCTTCATAAAAGCCTTCCAGTTTACTATTTAAGTTCCTTTTTTAATATTTAAAAATAAAACACAAAGGCAATTGGCGGATAAGCATGGATAGAAATGCCCTCGTACGAATTGTGTTGGCTTTTTCCCTGTTAACTTCTATCGGCACAAAATTGAAATTTACTGAGATTCAGCCCTTAAAAACTTAAAATCTTTTTTTAAAGCCCCGATCAACCGGACACTCATTATCAGTTTTGAAGCCGACAAAATTACAAATCGCTTGTGGATTTTCAATTATATTTCGCTTGTAGACACTCAATACCGAAGAAATAATTTTTTATTTTTTATTTTTTTTTCGAAAGAAAAAATATCTTTAAAAAGGCCTTCCAGTTTACTATTTAAGGTCCTTTTTTAATATTTAAAACTAAAACATAAAGGCAATTAGCGGATAAACATGGGCAGGAATGCCCTCGTACGAATTGTGTTGGTTTTTTTTCTGCTACCTGTTTTCGGCACAAAATTGAAATTTACTGAGATACAGCCCTTAAATACTTAAAACCTTTTTTTAAAGCCTCGATCAGCCGAACACTCATCACCAGTTTTGAAACCAACAAAATGACAATTCGGTTGTAGACTTTCAATCACATTTCGCTTGTAGACATTCAATACCGAAGATGAAGGGGAAAATTCGACTACCGTGATGGGGCCCCGCTGCTCACTGCGTTTTTTTATTTTATCTTCTAATGAAATAGAATTGAAATTCTATTTCTTTTTTATACCCTACTATGTGATAGTTTGATCTATTTAATAAGTCTAAAATCTGATCGAAAACGTAATAACCGTTTTTCTTCATAATACGGTACTTGACTTAACGGTATGCAAAATTAAATGTTGAATAATTTTATGTATTATCCTTAAATATATTCAATTTTAGCAGTGACAAATAAAAATATTCTTTAGTTATTTAAAAATTCTATTTTGAAAATTATAAATTTTTAACCTTTATTTAAATGACTAAAAACGCGGTGAAATTTGAAAATGACGTCATTTTTTATAGCAAATATTATTACCGTAGTTACGTTTTGTCTACGACAAATCGTATTTTCATTCTGACATTTTTACAATTCTAATTGACCAAGAGAAGTTGTTTTTCTTTGTAATTTATTTTGAACTTTTTGGTTTGTAATTAATTTTACACTCAAATCAGACTGATGGAAGGAATACACCGTCACTTAATACGTAAAATATCCTTATCAACTTGTTTTAAATATTATGTTAAAAATGCTTCTATTTTTTGCTACAGTTTTAAAGTTACATAAAATTGTTTTCTTAAAGTGCATTTAATACTTGTAGACCTTCATGAAAATCTTACGGTGATGATGCGATTGGTTACATCCAATTGAAACCAGAGGGGATCATCTATACTGTTAAGTGTAAAATTTTGCCTGAAGATAAAATAGACATGGAGAACATATTCTGTTACATTAGCTGTAAATGAAGAAGATAACAAAGTAGAAAGTTGTAAATACCACTAAACCTAAAGATGATGACTGCTAAATATTGTGTACAAAATTAAAATCGTGTTGACATCAATGAAAGTGACATATGTTTGAATTAAATCGTGACGTCATTGTATACGTCACTACGCTAAATCGTTTGTCGCGCCAATTTGTTCATTTAAAATTGAACAGTCGTTTTTTCAAGATTTGTAAAAATTTAACAAAAATTAACTAATTTATACGTAAGAATAAAGCATTTAGAATCATTTTTCAATTGCAGTCAAGTACCCTATTATTTCGATTAAAAAATATACCATATTGAACTAAGATGCTTTTAAATAACGTGAATTTCTATATCGTTTGCAATTACTTGAACACGAATGGGGTATTTGACAGTAGCTGAAAAAATATCTATTTTGATTTTTAAATAATTGCTCGAGTCATAATGATACTGAATATTGCTTTTTTACAAGTTATTTCATTCAAAAATATAAAAATTTTAATTAAATAAAACTACAAAATTTACGTTAAAAATGACGTAATTAAAAACATCAAGCAAAAGCAGCTTACGTCACAAGCTCGTTCGAATATGTAGGTATTATATTGTAGTTAGGAAAAAAACTGTTTACTTTTTTGGTAACTATGAAGGAAATTTTTCATTATTAATTTTCATTACTAGACCTACTACTACTATTCAATGTTTTAGAGCCAATGACGTCACACGATTTGACGTCACAGAAAGCATCGTTTTGGTGATCTTTTTAAAAACTAAAATTTTATCGGTGATTTTTATTAAAAGTATAGTACAAAATAATTTAAAAATGTGTATTACGAGCTTAGTAAGAAGTAATAAACACACTAAGTTGGTTTTTAAAAATTTGTCAAATACCCCATTCTAAAAGTGTGATTTTTAAAACACAATTAAAATTAGAACAATTTTTTGATTAAATCAACAGTTTGGTTGCAATAGAAATGGAACCACTCAAAACACTCAAAAACCTGTATACGAGAGTGAGTCAATGTTTGCATTACTTTTATTTTTTTATAAATTTCCATTATCCGATCATATAATATTAAAACCGAATAACTTTAGGCTTCACATAACACATACAAATGTATATTGGTAATATATGTACAATTGGTGGTTGGTTTATAAGCCGCTTTAATAAAATATATATGTATTTGGGCATATTAATAATTATAATTAAATAAATACCAAACATATTATTTTATTTCGATTAAATTACATTCAACAAAAAAATTGTATAAAACAATGTAATACAATATTACCGATGTATATATAATTGCTTTTCTATGATTTGCATATTATTTATTGATTCGATTTCGGCCATGAGCGATTTACACTCAAAAATTGTATACTCAAATTACAATAAATGGATCATAGCTATTTAAATTTCAAGTATTAATTAAATGCACGTACATGTTCAATTTCAGTTTATTAATAAAATGTTAGAAAAGGTAATAATAAAGGGAATATATATTGCGTTTCAAATAAATTAAATTGTGAAAAAAGTACACTTGTTTATGTAAATGACATTTTGAGGAGTTACAAAACTTTAAACTGAAATCAAACGAGTCGGAGCTTCACTTATTTTTATTTAAAAAATGATTTTATGCGTCCGCAACTTGAAAATAATTCTCGGTAAATGTTATCATAAAAATATTACCACGACTAGCTCTAATTTTCCGCATTCTATTAATCCAGTTTCAAATCAAATTTTCAAGTAATTGGAGCTTTATTCGGATAATGGGCAATTCCATGAAATGATGGAATTTTAGTAAAAATTAAGAAATGAAAATAATTAATCAAAATCAAGCCTACTTGATACTCAAAAGGCTAAATCACTGATATACAACGTTTTTTTTTTTATATTTCTTTACCTTTAATTGTTTTAATTTTGTAAATTTAGCTTAAAATTTTATTACTTAATATAAAAAAAATACTATAACTTGTGATTTTTTTCAAATGAATATTCAAATACAGCTAAATTTACCTTTTTCTTTATGCTGAAATAATAACTATACTTGTTTTGAGTATTATTTTGATTTTTTGTCAAGCTACGAATTCGAGTAATGGAGGCTACCAAAACCGACAGACGTTTTTTTAATTACTAAAAATAAACTTTTATCTTTGTTATCAATCATATTTCCCAAAAAATCAAACTAATAAACTACTTACTTTTTAATAAAACTTGTTTTAAAGTGACTGTAATGTAAGTGACCAAAGAGGTGTAATGTAAGTCACCGATTAAAAGTTATATTTTTATCAAAAATATATAATATTTTATGAAATTTATTATTAAAGTAATTGATTGGAACATTATTTGTTTAAATTTACTTAAATGAAGCTGTTTGTTTTCAAAACAGAACAAAAAATTCTCATTGTGTACAAGATGAAAAATTATGTTCTTTTTTGAGTAATGTAAGTGACCACCTAACTTTATCTTCTATAAAAAAAATTATATGAATTTTTTGCTGTTTGATTTCCTTTGTTTAAAAGTTCCAATCGTATTCAATTTAATTTGACTAAATTTTAGTGGATTTATTCATTAAATACGAAAATTCAAAAGATTTTAATCCCAATTTTAAATCAAATTGTAATGTACGTGACCATGGAATTACCCTAATAACACGAATCATGTCGACATCCAATCAAAAACTTTACATGACCACAAAAAAAGAATTCATTGGCGTTAAATTATAAGAAAGACTTTTTAAAAATTTGTATATGTTATTGCGATGTTGTAAATCTTTTATTAACAGAAGCATAACTGTAATAGAGCAGGACTTTTTTTATAGCTCCCAAGGCTTATCACCAAGCAAACACCTTTCTTGTTCGTCAGCTACATTTTTGGGGAAAAATAGACTTGTAAAACAAGGGGCGCTTGAGTTAAAATCATTTCAGGGCATAAATATTGTAGTTACACCTCTGTTTCATAACATGCATATGGTTGAATTTTATATATAAATATAAAATATTTTAATGTTGCTGCATCACTGTACTAAAATTTTTCAAATCTCAAAATCCCGTAGTTTAAAAGATTGAAGTATCCAATTGCAAGTTATTTACTTATTTTTGATATCATTCCGCTCATACTGATGAAATTTTTCGGAATTGTTCTATTATTTGTTAAATTACTTAATCATAAGGTTTTCTACTACTCCAGTGTTAGTTGCAAATATTTCACTTTTCGAGTGATAAATTGCGCTTTGATTACGACAAGACTACCTTAAAATGTACAATTACGTTTAAATAAAATTACAGCTACTCTAAAATGTGTTAATTTGATGGGAAGAAAGTGATTAAATAATTCATGAATTCCTTTTTTTTCCTTTTAACAGATTATTTAAATCCGCAATCCCCCCCCATCTAACGTTCCCACGTTCTTTTTCTCTTTCAACGGCAAATGAAAAAAAAATCATCTTAATCTAAAAACTATGATAAATTATAATACAACTTCAGTATCTTTGTTTAAAATAAAACTTTTCCCATCCAGTGAAAAAAAGACGTTATCCTGTCTTACCCCCGCTGTACCTAACGCACATATCCCAAACTTGTACAATTCATGAAGTATTGCATAAAATATACAATTTATAAACTTTTTTTTTTTTTGGTTGTATTTCAGATAAAAAAAATCCCACTCTTGTCCGGGGCTGACTGGCTGCTTGCTACGTTGCCACATAGAATATGCAAATTGGCATTATAAAATTTGCATTAAAAAAAAATTTATTTGATAAAAACAAAAAAAAATGTTGGTACCCCTATATATAGGGTAAACGTACCACTACGGTACCATCACTGATTACGACCAACATATTTGAAGCGTCAGTTTCACCGCTTGTTATGTGGTATGATATGCGTTTACGGTAACTGATTCTCTCTTATACAATTGAACAATATAGTATATATATGTAGATGACTTGTGCGCCGGTCTTAAAATCTCCCGCGCGCTCTACTTTAAATAAATGTTGAACGAAAATTATGAACGGGCGGACGCAACATGCTTTCAGTTGTACCATTGTCACTGGTGAATGTGTCGAACAAACTCCGACAAATATCGAAAACTTTTAGTAATGCTTTTGTATGTTGAGTATTATACACACAGAGAGAGTATCGATGGTTATTTGTGAGTGATTGGTTTTTTGAAAAGTATAGTAGTTGATTGATTGTCAAAGTTTTGTTGCATTAGTTCAGTTAGTTTCGTTAAATTCAAATGAGAAACTTTTAAAGTGTGCAAAAAAAAAAGAAAAGTTATTGTGTTTGACAAAAACAAATTAATAATAATGAATTTTAATTTATTTAACTTTTAAAATTTTATTTAAAGAATAAAAATAAATTATAGTAAGTAACAAAAACTTTAAAAATAAAATTTTTTTGAAAAGCAGAAAATAAGTTTTTTTAACAATCGCTTAGTATTTTCATAATAGTAATTTCAAACGCCCCAACAGTTTCTGTTGTTTCATCATAATAAAAAACAATATTAAAAAAGTTTTTGAGGGATCATTTCCTAAAATTTTTATGAGGAAAAAACTATAATATTAAATCCAATTTTTTATTAAATTTTTTCAGTCAATTCTCTCAGTGGTCAACAAAGGGCCAAATAGATTGTCTCTAATTTAAAATTTTTACTACTATTTTCACACGTGGTGGCCATAATAAAGTAGAAAATTCAAATTTGAAGTATGAATCTATCAAAATTATTACTAGACTCTTTAGAAAATAAGAATAAAATTATAAAATTAGCGAATCTTTTGATTATTTTCGCAGAATTTTGTACTTATATACGCCTTATTTCCCCAAAATTGAAAAAAAGGAAGTTCAAAAGTAATATTTATAAAAGTGGTCAAATGCGAGTAGACCACATACTGCGATGACAGACATGACCAAATCTACAAGAATTTCACGATTATTACTATGAAATCTTAAAAAAAAATGCTGCACTATTCATGACTAACTTTTATTTTGCTTAAAAATTTATGATATTTCCCTTACTAACACGTAGCTAACGACGTCATCGGCAAAAATAAATTGAAAACCAATATTAGTCGACTGAATAAATACTTTTTGCTAAAGATTAAATAATAAAAAAAACATACCCGAAAAAAACCAACATCAGTCCACATTGTGATATATCTCAAAATTTATGGTACTGAATATTAAAAATTAAAAAATAAAGAACAAAACAGAATTCCAAAAAGAAAATTTAACAATTAAGCAATTTTAATCTGCCGCAAAAATTTACCGCGCCAACCGCCTTAATGATACTTGTTGACCGAATTTATTATAAACGCGCAAACTTTAAAAGCAAATCGTAAAATTTTTATAGTAAACAATTAAAATATTTTCAAAATCAACCGCTTTTCGTTCCGTCAATAAAAACAAAGCGAAATACGTAAGCGTCTTCAGTTATATAAAATTTTTATATTCGAATTTTTTGGTATTCAAAAATATATTTCCTTCACTGGAATAAATTTTTCGTTTGATTAAATTTTTTTTTTATTAAAAATAAAAAAATTTTATAACATTTTTTATTTTTGTACTCGTACGTTACGCGACATTTTCGTGAAAATTAATTAACGGTGACACCACCTTTTGTACACCAATACACGCACACATTCAAATACAATAGTGTCTTTTATACCGGAACAAGTTATTGCCGTATAAAGTTTTCATTATTAATAAGACTTTGTGTTGCTGCGACAATTCACAAAATGAAAAAGTAATTATAAAAACAATTAATTTTTAATTGTATTATTATTTTATGAATGAACGACGAATTGAAATTACATATTTCGATAGGTTTTCATAATATTATTTTTGAAATTGAATTCAAATTTGATTTTAAAATATTTATATATATTAAATGTGTTCAAAATTTTGTGTTATTAATACTTTTTCTTTTAATATTAATTTATGATAATTTTTATTTGAAAGTCAGTTTTTTCTCTAGAAATTACTTTTACGAAAACTTAATTATTATTCAAATTTTAATTATTTTCAATTTTGCTTTCCCTTGCTTTTTTTTGTTAAAAACACTTTTAATTTTAATGTGTAACGTAACTTAATTAATTTTTTTTTAATGACGTTAATCATATTTTTTTTAAAATGTTTTTTGCCAATGCGTTAAAATTGTTATACTCTTCAATAATTTCTTAGAAGAATCTTGTAAAGGGTGTCATTACGACCCAGGCATTTATGAAATTTGTTGGTAGTTCATCAAAAACTGGCAGTTTTGAGATTCTCTTCAGAGGACCAATAGCTTTGTACAATTGAAAATAAACTTTTAAATTAGTTTTTGGTGCCTCCAAGCACGTGCCCCGGTTGCCCCTAGATCTGACCCTGATCGTAGGTTAAGTCATAATAGTCGTAATTTTCGTCTTAAAATTTTAGTCAATATTGTTGTTAAAAAAATTGTCCTATTATTGAAGATACTTACTAAGAACCAAACTTTTGGAAAAATCTCATAAACAAATTCATCAAATTAAATTTTTTAGTCTAATTAGGATTTCGTAACACTAACATTGAAATTCTTATGAATTCGTCACTTTTGTCATTCCATTAGGTGTTCTACTCACACTTGACCACTTTGTAATAGTGTTAAACAATCATATTATTAACAAACTAGCTGTACTCGCGACGTCGTTCGCGCATAAAATAGACGAGAAGTATATAATAATTATAAAGCATTTACATAGAATAATTAAGGGGGGAGGGTCCTCCAGACAACAGGTTTTTTAATAATTTTTCTTAAGAAATTGGATACATTTATTGTATCACATGAAGTTACATAGTAGAGTACATGTTATAGTGTATTCACTCATAATTTTTTATGCAAAAAAAAGAAAAAATGGCGGCGCTACAGCTGTTCCAAGTTGACTCTATTAATTTGCGCCGTGGAATGCCCAATCTCTTGTAATGAACTGAATTCAATCGGACAAAAAATTGAGTCATTACGCTTTGCATATACCTATTTCTGATGAGAAAAAAATTTTTTTTTCACAATTTAAAATCAAAAAGAAAAAAAATTCACTTTTTCAAGGAATAACTGTACAAAATTTCAAGTTAATACCTTAATAACTTTTTAAGTTATGCTCACGGCGTGGAAAAAAACCCCGTAAAAACGCTATTAAAAAGTTTTCGTTCTTGAAAAGTAGAGTTAAAAGCAATTTATCGTTATCTAAAATAATCTTTCTGTTGGGATTAAAACATTAGAAATATATTCCTGAAGGTTCAAATGAACTTTTAAAGCAAAATAAAAAAATGAAAAATTTGAAAGTTCTGGAGGACCCTCCCCCCTTAATAGTGTTGCGTAATCCATACACATGCTTGAAATGATTTTTATATTATTCCGAGGGAATGAAACATTTTCCCGTAATAAAAAGTATCCTAAGTGTTGACGTAGGTAATAAGTTAATACCACACCAAATTTCATTAAAATCCGTCCAGTAGTTTTTGCGTGATGCGCGAACAGACAGACAGAAGACAGACAAAAATTTTAACAATCGCTGTTTTGATACCTACATCGATAACTATTTACAGTACCAGTACAATTTTCAAAAAATAATACATGTACAGAAACGGTCTCGTTACAGTTTTATTATATGCAAGTATAGATTAAAAACGAATTTTAAAATCAATTGCAAGTAAAAGCAAGAAATATTTTATCCCGGAAAATTGTGAAAAATTTTAGGTACTGAAATACAAAATCCTAACTTAATGAGTGTCTAACATACCCTTTTAGAATCTTCTCAAAAAATTTCAATTTTAACAGTAATTTTTTTATTAAATTCTAATTCATTGATATCCAAAAACAAAATCACACCTTAAAAACTTTCCTGTGAAATATATAATTACTTAAAAATTCTATTGGTAACCCGCAATCGCATTACAGCACAAAGGACAATTTTGTGTAATCCCCTATAAATATCATGTGACTAATTTGTGAGTAGATAATTAATTTACGGACTTTATACCGACCCACAGTCGTACTCTGCCTGTACCGTGCCCGTTGTCACATTGGTTTTAGTTGGCAAATGGTCCATTATTGTGACACAATAATTCCACCACCCACATGAGATATGTACGCTCGCCTCAACATAATATCCTTTATCATTAATTGTATAGGATTTGTAATGTTTAAACTCTTGACATTATTGTCAGTTAATTAATCCTCTATTAAGCTCCACGTTTAAGAGTAGAAAGCAGAAAATTAATTTTTCAATTGATGAAACCTTTTTGGATTAAGTTTATGTACAGATAGATGCACATGGTAAGAATTTTCTTTCATTACCAATCAAATAAATAGTATTAAACAAGTTTGAATTTAGAAAAGTAAGTTTGTTTTTATGATAGTAATTGTTACAATGATAGTAGGGAAATAAGTAGGTATTGTTTCCTAAGAGAGGAAATCCTTAAGGCGTTACATCACTTTCGAATACCGTAAATGAAGGATTTATTGGTGAATTTCTTTCTCCGTGACGAATAAAGCAATCAGTACAAAAAGTTTTAAAGAATATTACGCGTGATCTGTAGACAAATTTTTTTAAATTTAGAAAACAAGACGCAGACGCCTTTTTCTAACAGCCAGAACATAAAAATAGATTTCTTCGTCATTTATATCAGTTTTACTGAGGTGGTCTACAAAAGTATTAAAAAATGTTGAATTTTCGTTAAATGGCACTTGTTCAGAAAAAAATTTTTGTAAATTTGTAATGCAACTTTTTTATTTCCATGTGAAAAAGGTAATTACCCTTTTTAAAAGCTTTTATTTAACTTGTTATGTTAGTATGTTGGTTTAGATCAAATCTTAGAATCAAAATTTAGACAGGTTCTAATTGAGCTAGAGGTTTCAAATTTTTCATACCTGTCTAAACTTGATGACAATGCAATATTGTGTAATTTGTTTTGCCCTAAATCGCCCTAAATAAAAATTTTTGATTTTTAGTCCTGTGCAACTTTTTGACATTTCGAATTGTCAAATATTGTTCATTGATTTTACATTGTAATTTTTTGTTTCCATAGTTAAGTTTGATAGGGTTAAGTTAACCGATTAAAATATAGGTAAAAAAAATTTAATTACTTCTTTAATTTTTTTAAATTAATTGTGATCCGATTAAAAAGTAGAAAATAAATTAAAGTAAAAAAATGTTTTTTAAGAAAAAGCTTTTATTTAAAAATGGGGTAAAAAAATAAAATAACTTTTGAGTGAAGTTTGAAGCAATATGCAACACAATTTATAAAAGCTTGAGGCGTTTACTTAGGTTTGGTAACTACTGAAAAGTAAAATAGCTATACTTCCAAAACATCAAAAACAGAAATAGTTAATGAAATAACATTATTAAATAAAAGCTTTTTCTTAAAAAACATTTTTTTTACTTTAACTTATTTAGTTACAGATCAAGTATTCTAATTCTACTCAAAAAAATACTAATAATTAAAAAAATTTAAATATTTAAAAAAATTTAAATATTTAAAAACTAAAAACAATTTCGTTAATTAAATGAATTCTAACAAATGAAAAGTTAAACAAATAAATAATTAATGTTTAAATTCAATTCAAAACTGAAAAAACATTATCTGTTATGACTGTACGCCAACGTCCTGGACACGAATAGTCGTTATGCTTAATATTTGTGAACAACAAAAACTGATCGATAATGAAATTTTTCAAATTGTGTCCAATATTTTTCCTAGTCATTGTTGTTGATGTGGCCACGCGACAGAGTATAGCGAAAATTTTGAACAGCGGCACAAGTGGTAAGTAAACGATTTCATATAAATTTTTTTATTGTATTGATTAAGGTTGCTGGGCTCCAAATGAGCTGCTGTGCTGGGTACTGCAATTGCTCTTCTGCGATACTTATTTCATATCTGTCACTATTGTGTACCGATAGTGGTGGTAAAACGGACGCCCACGTGAGAAATACAATTTTCTTATTGGTTAACAGTGAAATATAGCAGAGAAACAAGCACGAAAATAGGACAGATTTTGTGTTTAAAGTGTGCATGTAACAGAAAAAACAGTGGCGTCATTTTCCATCACTACAGCCAGCACAGTCTTATATTGTGTGATACGGACATTATATGCATTAAGGCCCTGGACCAGCGGTTCTCAACCCGGGGGGCTCCCTCCTGGGGGGCGTGGAAGAATCCCAGGGGAGGCGTCAACAAATTAAAAAAAAATTAAATAAGTTTGTAGTTTTTGAAACAGTTGTTTTTGCATGTATATTTACAACAACAAAAATTTGAATTTGATGCTGGACACAAACACACAATCATTGAAATTTCTTTATAGGTATTAACTCAATAAAATGTAAGTGAGCGTCCGGTCAGGCGTGAGAAACTAGCTGACTTGTGATTTTTTCGATGATTTGTGTAATAAAAATTTGTATTTAAAGAAATATAATTTTATATTCCTTACCAGAGTATGTCTAGCCTAAGTTCAAAGTCATTTTACTCAAACAAAATGTAAGTAAATTTATCATATATAAGTCTAATTTAACTTGATCCGCAAAAGGGAGGCGTGACCTCACACCAAAGTATGAAAGGGGGCTCAGAGTCTGAAAGGTTGAGAACCCTGCCCCAGACCATGTACTTATTTTGAATAGCTACAACATATTAAGGGGTTATACTATTCGTGATTTTTTTAATGACATGAGTGATCTAAAAATGATATTCTAAAAAGATTACAGGTGGGAAAAATTTCTAAAATTTTACGGTTGTTTTTACAGTTGCAAAATGTTTGGAAAGTCCCCTCTGTCGTTTATACCGTCCAAAAAGGAGGCTCAAAATTCCAAAAATTTTTTTCAATAACCCGGTGTACTATTATCAAGAAAAACTTAATTTTTTTCATCTTTTTGGGTGTTGTATAAAAAATTCTTACCTTTACACCGTTTACCTCGGCGGAAAAAAGTGTTCTTACGTTCCTTATTACACTACGACTTATAAATAAAAAATATTGTTCTATTCCATAAAATAGTAGTGAAGAAAACAATTTCTAAAAATAGTCTTATTTTTCAACAACCCCTGGGTATAGTATAAAACTATAAACGCTCAAAGAAAGATGTTACGACACTGAGAAAATTCAAAAAAAGACAAACTGTTTAATTTACGCTATAAAGAATATTTAAAAACACCGCGTGACAATATGTACAAATGTGTTTGGATTCTTTTTGTTTTTACGATTCCGTACCCTAAAAGGAAAAACTAAATAGAAAAAAATGTTAGGTATTGATTACGCGTACATATGTCGTCAGTCAACAATTAGAAAAAAATTATTTTTGACTGAAATAGTTAGAAAAAAAATATTTTAATTGAAGTCAATCAAGACAGGAAGGAACAATTCATGTATTTTTCAATTATCACAAGCAAATTTGGATACGATTTAAATGACTACTCTATATATGGAACCCAAATTCTGCGAATCCGACGCGCTCTTGGTCGATTTTATACTTTAATGAACTTACACTTAGGGTGAATGCGGGAGAGATGCCGCACATTTTGAAAACACTTGATAATTCTTAAAGTATGCATTTAATTGATTTGAAATTTGGTACACAATAAATGTAAACATTGTTGTTTAAAATTATCTATAAATAATTTTAAATTTTGAGTCATAAAGGATTCATAATTAACATTTTTGTAGAGCTTGCAAAGCGACGTCTCTCCCGCACCTACGGGAGAGATGCCGCATCAAAGAAGGAGGGACGCCGCATGGTTCATATTAAAAATTTTGCATTTTACACACATCTCCATACATGACGCATGCCATATGTAACCATTTTTGGCGCTTTATACATCTTAACCAGTCAACTTTTTTTGTTTTTGAGTACTTTTCAAAACATTCAATACACAGGCAATCATCATTATTTTCGTTATCTTCACTAATATGAGAGCTCTTCCTGATCCATTAATAGATCTTTTATATTTACATGGCATAATTTTCAGTCAAAAAAAAAAAAATTGCATAATTAAGGTATAAGTCTATGTTTTTAACATGTAATATGATGCGGCATCTATACCAACTTTAATGCATGTTGCTATAGCAAGCATAGTGCAGAATTCTAACCTAAAATTTTATACAGTACTTTTAAAATATACCTAAATTAATAACAAAACTCATTTTCATTAAAACAAGGAAATATACATTCTTAAATGCTAATGAATTAAATGCTTAATAAAATATTATGTTAAAAAACGTACTTTTGAATAATAAAAACTTGGATAATTACTAAATTGATGGACTAATCATAAATGTTACCATATAGAGCTTAAATAAGTAACTTATTTTAAGTATATAATCCATTAATATCGCTATCTATCAATTAACGGACGAACTATGGCTACTGTGGCATCTCTCCCGCACTTACCCTAATTATTACTAACGTGCTCTATAAAAATACACCAATTTTTTTTAAACAATTATTTTGGTACAATTAGTGGAAAGACGTTAAAAGTACAAAAGAAAGAGTTTAACATTATTTTAAAATGGCGCAGTCAGTAATGTATTTGTTATTTTATTTTGTGGTATAAAAGAGAATTTATTCAATTGTCTCTACGGCAAAATAATGTTGTAGATTGTTGAGCATAGAACACAAAATGTCTTGAGTCAGTCAGTCAAACAGCATAGCACTTTTGCTACACTGTCATGTTTTGTGCCATTGTAACATTGTTAACAAAAATAAAAATACAATTGGCAAAATAGTAGTGGTTCATGTTGTTTCTGAAACGGTAAAATGTAAAGAGTAGAGGAATCCGCACATACACTACCGTTCAAAAGTTTGGAAACACTATGAAAATTCAGTAAAAACATCACCTAGATAATAATCACATTTATTTGTACATGTTAATCACATACTAAATTATATTAATATTGCTACATAAAATTAATTTATCGTTTAAATATTAGATTCTAACTTCATCAAAGTAACCACCTTTTTTCTTGATGACTTGTTCACAAATTCTGGGCCGCCGCGCCGTTTAGAAGTTAATCAAAATATTCTTTGTCCAATTTTTCCATTCATCTTTTAATAGATACATTAGAAATTAAATGGAGAATAATTTTTCACCAGCGACACAATTACTTTAAGAGAATAGTTGTCTATTGTGTTATTAGCGAAACTGTAATTACGTGCATTTATCAAAAACAGTACGGGAGACTACCAACAAAAGATGTAAAAGCTTTTATAATATTGTTAGTTATTATTGTGGACCGAACTAATTTACCTATTTTAATAACAAACTAATTTATTAAAATGTCTGGTAAAGAAATTTTTTAATCTGCAAAAATATGCGTGTTTCCAGACTTTTGAACAGTAGTGTATATCGTAGGTATACCTACATTCATTCAGAAGAGACGTAAAATGTTTCGAATGATTTCGACTATTCAGACAAAGTGTTTCAAAATGAATAAAGAAAAAGAAGCATTATCAAAAAAATATCTAGTAAATTTTGTATAAATTTGAATCAGCAAGCTCGCTAAACATTTCTCGATTTTCTGCAAACTTCAAGACTCTGGAAATCATATTTAGTGATTTTTATCATGTACTCTGTGCTAATGGTGGAGGCTCCGTGTAGAAAGTAATTGTTGTCACAGCATAGAATTATACAGTAGTGATATATTATTTTGAAAGTCTCAGCGTTACTAATCGTGTACAGACCACATTCAATTTGCTATTTTTGGCGAATTTCCAAACGGAAATTGAGCCCATACAGCAGGTGTTATGGTGAGACATGGTAAACCCGCAACTGACAGAAACTTGAAATAATGTAAAATAATTTTTTAAGGGTATTTTGGTGTAATGGTCATCCAGGAAAAAAAATGTGTTTTTTCTTCCTAAAGGCTACCGGTTTCGACTATTTACAGTCTTCTTCAGGCCTCAGATTAAATAGTCGAAACCGGTAGCCTTCAGGAAAAAAAACACATTTTTGTTTTTCCTGGATGACCATTACTCCAAAATATCCTTAAAAAATTATAACTTTCAGTGTCATCAAAACCCCAATTTAAAATGTAAAATAATATTCGAATTCTTCTTCTTCTTCAATAATTCATGCAATAATTTACTACATGCATATATCATGCAATAATTTACTACAAAGAAATTCCACTTTAACAAATGGACTGAAATTTTCAACAGAGAATTTTGTAAGTTTTACAACATTATTCTAATCGTCTAATGACACTTAATTCTTCTAATTTAACCGATTACCAAATTTAACTTTAAGAACCTTAACACTAATATTAAAGAACTAATTTGACAGTTCTGTACTTACTTTTAACAGAAAAGAATTTAAGAATGATAAAAATAGTTTTAGGCCGTATTAATTAATTATATTTAAATACGTATTTAAAAATTTGAGGGACAGGTCTACTCACACTGTCAACTTCCCATTGGGTGTCCTTAAAGACTAGAGACTACTGTACATGAATAATACTGTACATAAATAATTCTTTTTTCATTTCAGGCGATTCCGCCCCTGGGCCCCCGATAGAGGCTTTGCCCCTTGCACCATACCGGGGGCTTCGCCTTCTGTATCTACGGGTGCTCGCCTTCTGTTCCATACCTGTGGGGGCTCCACCCTTATCAAACAAATGATAACATTATTTGTTCTCAAGATATGCGAGACAAAATATATTTTCGCAAGAAACTCATTTTTTAAATTTTTCTTATTTCGTTTTTTTTTTTACTTCGTTTTTTTTTTCTTTTTTTTTTTTAAATTTTAGAATTTAATACTTGCGTTTTTAACATCAAGAAAGGTTCTTAGGCCATTATATAATAATGTTATGGTAAAAAATCCATATAATCTATGCTATCTTAATAAAGTTAATTCTGTTTTTTTACCACAAAAAACAAACCGCTTATCCGAATTTGCAGAAAACTTTATCCGGTCTTCATTTTTTTTTACGCATCTAATGAAATTAGTCCGGAGTTGATATCATCATTTGTTCTCGAGATATGCGAGACGAAAAAAAATTCACGAACAAACGAACGAACGAACGAACTAACGAATGCACGCACAGACATCACGGTAAAAACGATGGATTCGGATTCTAGTAACCTTGAAACGTGGAGATATGTCAAAATTAGCGATTCGTAAAATCGGACCATTACAATAACTTCCTATGGGAAGTTAAAAATTATGGCGGAGAGAATTATTTAACTAATAAAAATGTAAAAAAATTGCTATCAGTTCCTTTGACAGAAAAATATTTTAATGTAAAAAAATTAATTTTTAAACATTAATTATGAAAACTAAAAGATACTTCACTGCTTACCAATTCTAATCTTTCTTTATAGTTTAAACAAAATACGTGGTTTTAATATTTTAAAATGAAATTCCAAAATCTTACGGTCATAAACTACACATAATCTACCAAACCCTTAAAAATTACACTTTCTGGGTACACTCCAGCGATTAGTTTTTTATCCTTCCCAACACTTCCACCACCGTAAATATTATATTTTTTAACATTAATTATTCAAAATTATTTGAAAAACTTTACGTATAATAGTGTCGTCATTAAATATTTTAATTAATTCTACAGTTACGCGAAATTTTAATTATTAGCATACGACATGGCATACCCATCCATAGTGTTCACACAGCACGTCATATTCATAAAATATATTCAAAAGTATGTTGATGTGGTTATAGAATATAAAATATATTACCTTCTACAACTTAATTAAGGTTGCTACATGATTAATTTTACATAAAAAACAATGTAAAACATAAAAAAAGTTTCGATCGCTTCTGGCTATTTTTGCGTACACGTATGTATTCCCAACGTTTTCCTGGTTTTAAAATTTTCGAAAACAGTAAACAAAATAGTAAATTTGTTTAATTCCACGAATCATATAAATGAAAATTTTAAATTTATATTATTTGTGTAAAGAATAAAAATTTTATAGGGAATCGCTAACTCGAAAGTATAACGGGAATAGAGGAGATGTCCGAATAAGGGCTATTTTTTATCCCTCGGCAAGTTGTTACATTTTTACAGTACTGTAATTACTAGAGCTGATAGTACGTTCAAAAATAATGGTACGTTTTCACGTATACTTTTTTCCATAACCCATTAATAAGGGTGAAATGAAAACATTTTTTTTCCAAACGCTTTTGAATAACGAATTAACATTTTAGGGGTGCGTATTTTGAATTAGGATAATTATATGTATGTTGACACTTATTCTATCACTTTATGATTAAGGGATGATTTTGGGTGATTGGTATAGGTTTTAGAGTAATTTAGAGTACAAATATCTATCTTCAAATTATGCTCTAATCGTAAGTGATGGAATAGTTGGTACCATAAATTTAGCCACTTTTGATTATTACTAAAATAATTATAAAAGCAACTGATGTCTAAAATGAATATAACAAATCTACTTAATAAATCTCTAACTGACTGACAGACAACATACAGCCTAAACTGTTGGGTTTAGAAGAATGAAATTTTGCATAGGAGTTCCCTATGTAACGTAAGTGAGCACTAAGAAAGAATTTTTGAAAATTCATCACCTAAATGGATTAAATACGAGATGAAAATTTGTATGTAAATTCGTGATTTTGGAAGTTAGAGATAAATATATACAAAAATATGTTACTATGGTTATTAAAAAAAAACGCCGTGAGCAGCGGGGCCCCATCACGGTAGTCGAATTTTCCCCTTCATCTTCGGTATTGAATGTCTACAAGCGAAATGTGATTGAAAGTCTACAACCGAATTGTCATTTTGTTGGTTTCAAAACTGGTGATGAGTGTTCGGCTGATCGAGGCTTTAAAAAAAGGTTTTAAGTATTTAAGGGCTCTATCTCAGTAAATTTCAATTTTGTGCCGAAAACAGGTAGCAGAAAAAAAGCCAACACAATTCGTACGAGGACATTCCTGCCCATGTTTATCCGCTAATTGCCTTTATGTTTTAGTTTTAAAAATTAAAAAAGGACCTTAAATAGTAAACTGGAAGGCCTTTATAAAGATATTTTTTTTTTCCAAAAAAATCCAAAATTTCTATTTTATAAATACTAAAAATCCAAAATTCCTAATTTATAAATAAATACCCCTGTCGCAGCATCTGCATAACATAGCGAATTTCCAAATCTTGGGCACTGGCGGATCTCATCTAAGACCTATACCTATTTAAAATAGTTTAGCTTTCTAAGAGTAAAAGAATTTTTAAAATCGGTTGGGTAATTAGTTTTGGTATTTTTGGGGACCCAAGAACCCGAACGAATTTTGTGCAGCATAGTTGTATCCATCTAAAATAATTTAGTTCTCTAGCAGTGAGAAATTTTTTAGCATCGGTTCGATAGCTTATTACTGGCGTTTTCGGATCTGCAAGATCCCGGTGGACCTCATTAAAAAATCAGCTCGACCGTATATTCTAGGCGGACTTTATGTAATATATATATATATATATATATATATATATATATATATATATATATATATATATATATATATTCAAAACCCGTTGTGTAGCATTCTACGCCGCATTTGCATCCGCAGGACAGTTGTGGATCTCAGATAAAACAACCTGTACCTATCTAAAATAGTTTACCTTGGTAATAGTAAAAAGGTTTCAGAATCGGTCAGTTATTTTATTTTTGACACTTTTAGGTCCTACTGACACTTCAGACCTTACATAACGTAATCTATATGTATCTAAAATAGCTTAGCTCTCCAACAGTGAAAAAATTTCAAAATCGGTCGGCTAGTTTATTTTTGACGCTTTTGGATCCGATGGACCCTGGCAGACTTTACATAACGTAATCTATATTTATCTAAAATAGTTTAGCTCTGTAAGAGTGAAAAAATTTTCAAAATCGGTCGGTTAGTTTATTTTTACCACTTTTGGGTCCCATGGACCCTGGCGGACCCTAAATAACGTAATGTATGTCTATCTAAAATAGTTAGTTCCCCAACAGTGAAAAAATTTTCAAAATTGGTCGGTTAGTTTATTTTTGACACTTTTGGACCCATGGACCCTGGCAGACCTTACATAACGTAATCTATATTTATCTAAAATAGTTTAGCTCTGTAACAGTGAAAAAATTTTCAAAATCGGTCGGTTAGTTTATTTTTGACACTTTTGGATCCCATGGACCCTGGCAGACCTTACATAACGTAATCTATATTTATCTAAAATAGTTTAGCTCTGTAACAGTGAAAAAATTTTCAAAATCGGTCAGTTAGTTTATTTTTGACACTTTTGGGTTCTATGGACCTTGGTGGACCTTACATAACGTAATTTATATTTATCTAAAATAGTTTAGCTCTGTAACAGTGAAAAAATTTTCAAAATCGGTCAGTTAGTTTATTTTTGACACTTCTGGATCCTATGGACTCTGGCAGACCTTACATAACGGAATCTATATTTATCTAAAACAGTTTAGCTCTGTAACAGTGAAAAAATTTTCAAAATCGATCAGGCAGTTTATTTTTGACACTTTTGGGTCCTATGGACCGAGGCGGACCTTACATAACGTAATCGATATTTATCTAAAATAGTTTAGCTCTGTAACAGTGAAAAAATTTTCAAAATCGGTCAGTTAGTTTATTTTTGACACTCTTGGGTCCTGTGGACCCTAGCGGACCTTACATAATGTATTCTAAATCTATCTAAAATAGTTTAGCTCTGTAACAGTGAAGAAATTTTTAAAATTGGTCGTTTAGTTTATTTTTTACAATTATGGGATCAGTAAATCCTGGCGAAACTCATACAAGTCTAGTACTTTAACAGTAAGAAAAGGGTTCTAAGGATCTCATATAACTTATGGCAGTCCGTAAGCTTCTTGCGGACATCATTTAATTAATTAATTCAAATACTTTAACTTACTAACTGTGAAAAAATTTTTAAAATCGATTGGTTAATTAATTTCTGGCCTTTTTAGGTCCCGAAAACCTTGACCTCACATAAAATACCTTAAATCCATTTGAAATGGTTTAATTTTTTAACATTATTAATTATTAGTGGAAAAATTTTCAAAATCGATTCAAAATATTTTTCCGTACATACATAATATGTACATTGTACATATTTTGTTTTGTTTCATATTTAATAATATTTATATCATAACATAATCTTCAATTTCTTGTTTACTTAAAAATTCAATAAAAAAAAAAAAAAAATTCTTCATTACATTAGCTTAGAAAATCTGTTTAATTTACATTTTTTAACATGGGATAGAACCATGCTAATTATAATGCAATAAATGAGAAACAAAACTCTATACATGTATGTGTGTTATATCACATATATGTGAATAGTTTTCACTTGTTCTCACAAAATTTTTATACTTAATAAAGAACTGAGATATAAATATAAATTACTTATTAGACTAACAAAGAAAGAATAAAAGTGAAAATTTACATTTTCTCGAAAAATACTTAAAATAGAAAGAAAATTATAAGAATATTTTCTTCATAATTTTTTTTTTCCTTTTCAACGATGTAAAAATTGAACTGCCTTATGATAGGATCGAATGATAAAAAATGGCCAGAAAACCTACTTCTGGGCATCCGACGTGTCTGGCTAACGAACTTAGCCAAGCCAATTCAGAATCCAGTCCGCACACAAAATTTCATAAGCGTTAGACGTTTCGTTCGAGAGTTATCGTGGGAACACATAAATATATATATATATATATATATATATATATATATATATATATAAATTTTAGTGAATATCATTTTCGTATTCTAGGGACCTCAAAACAGATTTCTGCCATAGTCCCGGACTCAGATTGCGTCATGACACCTACTGTAATAGCTGAATTTCGAGTTTTCGAAATTCGCTAACAGTGACTTTAATAACATTTTTAAATTACTTAATATGTATGTACTTCATTTGTCATAAAAGTAAGTTCACTTTTTTTTAAATTTTTTAAAATTACTATTCGCCTACTTGTATTTAGAATAAACATAATGCTTTTAAAACACATTTAACAATAGCTTTCAATTCCGATGTAAAAATGGGAGAAGTGGGGGGAAAAGTGATGCGGACTCCCTACAAGGTACTAGCTGGATACTAACTGAATACAGGTACAAAATTTCAGCCCTCTAGGTTTCCTTATGGAGTCTCTAGACGTGTTAGAAAACAAGCAAAAAAATTAAGGAAATATTGGCGTAAAAATCGTGGGGGTAAGGGTTAAAAGTTGAAACCTCCAAAAAACAGTGTCTGGGTATTAGCTTAACCTGTACACCAAATTTCAGCCCTCTAGGTTTATTTGGGGAGATTTTGACCCGAACGAAACTGTTAAAAAACAAGAAAAATCATGTTCTTTTGGGTATAAAAATGGTGGGGGTAGGGGTTAAAAGTCGAGACCCCCAAAAGGCACCCCCTTGATACTAACTCAATCCGAATACAAAATTTCAGCCCTCTAGGTTTATTCGGGTGACCTGTGCGAGTGGTACAAACTTCGAAAACGTCGAAAAAGCATGAAATTGTAGTTTAAAAATGAGGGGGGTGGGGGTAAAATATTAAAACGTCCAAAAAGCACAACCTAGGTATGAACTCTACCAACACACCAAATTTCAATCCTCTACGTTAATTCTGGGGGGCTGGGGGCGTGTTAGATCCAGCGAAAATCGTTTTCCACCTCTCTACTCCCTCCAAATCACCCTAGGAAGCTGAATTTTGGATATGTTGTAGATAATTGATCGAAACATTATTTAAAACCTGTTTGGAAAGTTTCTGTTGTTTTGTTGCCCCCCACCACCCCCTTAAAGTTCGGGTCCGAAAAAAAATTTGCCCAAAATTTGACCCCACTTTGATAGTATTGTTGTGCATCGGAATAAGCCCCACTTACCAAATTTCATCTCTTAACTTCCATAGGGGGGCCCTACACATATTAAAAGGTTGCGGGAAAATATATATATATATATATATATATATATATATATATATATATATATATATAATATATATATATATATATATATATATATATATATATATATATATATATATATATATATCAGACATCTTTTTTTTTTACATAATCGTGTTCTACGGGTCCGAAAACGGATAGCGCCCCTGGTCTCGCCTCTCGCAGCTCTTATCGTATAGACTGTATAAGTCTAATTTTTCGGAGAAAATTCGACTAATAAATAATATCTTATTTTCTTTAACACTTACCTAAAATCTGACATCCTGAAATGTTGCCGATGATAAATCCATCGGGTGAGTATACGGCTAGTAGTATTATTATATAAAAAATAAATGAAGACATGAGTGGATGAAGGTGTTATGTAACATTTTTTTTTTCAAAAATTCATTTTTTGCCAAATTTTGAAACATTCTATGCTGAAGTATCATATATTAAAATTTGCTTTCATTAGGTCCAATAATTTCGTAGAAATTCAATAATAAGCCTGTGCTATGGCATGAGAAGTATGTGTAAATAAAAACTTTCAAACGTTTCTAATGTAAAATTATAAAAAAAATGTTACATAACACCTTCATCCACTCATGTCTTCAAATAACAATTTTCTAGTTAAAAATCTTGTGACACCAGTTATGATTTTCATACATAAATTTAATTAATTATATCAAATCTGAGTTTACTAGAAGTAGACACTGTACTTTTAACAACGTGTAACGGGGATATGTATAACATTAAAGTAGCGATATATGGCAATAGATATACCTATACCTACTGTTTCAGTTTTTCGAAAAATAAAAATAAAAATAAAAATACACTATAATACAATGTTGTTACACTGAAACGTTAATTAAAAACTACATTTTTCATTAATTAAATTTGTTCGACTGTGTATGTGGCTAAATCTGTATGTATGTAAATAACAACCTGTTTTTTTTTTTTTTTTTTTTATTTTACAAAATTGAGAATGAACGAAGAAATACACGTAAAAAAATGTTGGACTACAAAATATTTATTTAAATAATTTGTTGTTTCTTCAATTTACTTTTTATTTAGGTGAATCTTTTCCTTCTAAGTTATTTTCACAAAATGTACTGCAGTTCTCATCACTTGAAATTCATAAATATTTTCTTTATTTCAAATTTATTTTTAAAAGAAAAAGCGAACTAAAATGATAATAATAATAATAATAATAATAATAATAATAATAATAATAATAATAACTCCCTCATAAACACCATTAAAACACAAGTCGCACATCAATTTGCTCAAAATGAAGAAAGTCAGGACGACGGCCCACCAGAAATGGAGAGCCCCACACAAAACGACACTCAACAACTTGTCGAGAATGAGCCTGACCACCATGAGACAGCAGTAAATGACACCCTACTGCAAAAGATCGAACTGGAATTTAACACAGCGCTTACTGAATTTGAAGGGACGGACCCCACACATAGGTACTTGTTGCCTAAACAACACACCTCACGTAGATTGGCTGAGATCGTTGAGATATTAAACAATACAATACTGCCTAAACACTGTGACACATGTGACAATTTTATCGAGTTACACACAGCTATCTATTGTGGAGCCGTTGCAGCTATACGTTGTAACGGGTCCGATGTAACACCACCTGTAGCGTACAACTCGAAGGAACACAAAACTCCTGCCTGGGAAACACGATTGAATAAACGCATCAGCAACATCCGATGCAACCTCGGCAGGATCACCCAATACCAACAGGGTACGAGGTCCAAACGGCTCAACAAATACATACACGACATATTACGCAAACACACAGTACACACACAATACGAGGAACCCAATAAAACACTCACAGAGATCAGAGATACGCTTCACCAAAAATTAACAGCACTAGCGAAGCGCTTACGAAGATATAAGACCAGTACTGAACGCAGACGACAAAACCAAGCGTTCAGCAGAAACGAGAGACGGTTTTATCAGTCTCTAACGAACACGGTAACTGACAGTAATGGTCTACCGGAGAAGAACGCACTCCATAGTTTTTGGGCGAATATATGGTCCAACACCATTGACCATAATGACAAAGCCAGCTGGATCGATACAGAGTGCAGGAATAACGAACATCTTCCGGAGATGCCCTATACGGACATTACTACAGAGGACGTCTCCAGAGCTTTACAGAGATCGCATAACTGGAAGGCACCTGGCATCGACAACATACAAAACTACTGGCTCAAACACTTTACATCAACACACAAGTATCTCGCTGAACACTTTACACTATTTATAAGAACACCAAACCTGACACCGAAGTTCCTAACGCAGGGTATCACATACATGAAATCTAAAAACAGTGATACAAAAAATCCTGCGAATTATAGGCCTATCACCTGCTTACCTACAGTGTATAAGATTTTGACGTCCTGTCTGGCAGAAAAGATCAATGAGCATTGTCAGATTAACACCATACTGACAGAAGAACAAAAGGGATGTCGAAAGAGGTCACAAGGCTGCAAAGAGCAGCTTCTGATTGACTCCGTAGTACTGGAACAAGCGAAAGGGAGAAAACGTAACCTGTACACAGCGTTTATTGATTATAAAAAGGCATTTGATTCGGTCCCGCACTCCTGGTTACGGAGAGTATTGGAGTTGTACAAAATACACCCAAGTATCGTGAACTTCCTTGGAACGATCATGTCCGACTGGCGAACGACCTTACATTTAAGTATTGGTAATGAAAAAACAACAAGCGACCTTATTCAAGTAAGACGCGGCATATTCCAAGGTGACTCATTGAGTCCATTATGGTTTTGTCTCGCAATGAATCCACTTTCTCGCCTGTTAAATGAAACCAAATACGGTTACAATGTAGGTACGCAAACGAATTCGCGCCATACCATTTCACATCTAATGTACATGGATGATATTAAGATCTATGCAGCTACTAAACATCAATTACAGCAGCTGCTGGGACTTTCCAACGAGGTTTCGCGAGACCTCTGTATGGAGTTCGGAATCGATAAATGTCGAACACAATGTCGTTCTGGAGGAAAACGAGATGCGGTCGCATTCGAACTCGAACCAGAGTCTGTTATGCAGCCCATGGACGAGGGAGAGTCGTATCGGTATCTCGGATTCAATCAGGACGAACGTATAGATCACAGCGCTGTAAAACAACACCTGATGCAGCAATACCTAACGCGTGTACGGAGATTACTGAGCACCCACCTTGATGGAAAAAAAACCATCAAAGCAATTAACACCTACGCAGTTCCGGTGCTAACATACTCATTTGGGGTAATCAAATGGACGCCTACGGACTTGACAAACATCGAGATCAAGACCCGCGTCCTTATGACCAAATACAGAATTCATCATCCCAAAGCAGCGATAGAACGATTGACGCTGCCAAGAGCCGAAGGCGGTCGAGGTCTTATAGACATAAGGAACACGCATAATAAACAGGTTCATAACTTGCGAGAATACTTTTACACCAAAACACACACATCACACTTACACAATGCAATAATCCAAGCCGACAAGGCATACACACCATTAAACCTCTCACACACAGAAATGCCAGATAGTTTTTACCGTTTGGTCACGAAGGAGGACAAAATTCAGCAATGGATTCGGAAGCCTTTACATGGGAGACATCCACATGATCTTAATCAGAGTAACGTCGACAAAGCAGCGTCGCACGCCTGGTTGAGTCAAGGAAGTCTTTTCCCGGAGACTGAAGGATTCATGCTAGCTATACAAGATCAAGTAATTCATACAAAGAATTACTCAAAATACATACTTCGTGACCCGTCAATAACATCTGACTCATGCCGGAGATGCCATTCCAAACCTGAAACGATCCAACACATCACAGCTGCCTGTACTCAGCTCGCTCAGTCCGAATACAAACACCGTCACGACCAGGTTGGCAAAATCATATACCAGAAACTAGCGGTTAAGCACCACCTTATAACCGATAAAACACCTTACTACAAGCTCACACCAAAAGTAGTAGCGGAGAATGACTCCTGTAGACTTTACTGGGATCGGTCGATTATTACAGATAAGACCATAAATCATAATCGACCAGATATCACCTTCGTAATGAAAAACACTAAGACAACCTATCTGATCGATATTGCGGTTCCAAATACACACAACTTACAAAAAACACACGCAGTTAAATTGGATAAATACACTGACCTCGCAGCCGAAATAAAACAACAATGGCGAATGGAACATGTCCACATCGTTCCAATAGTGCTCAGTGCCACCGGGGTCATTCCACACACACTACATAATAGTTTGAGCCTCTTGGGTCTCCCAAAATACACATATGTCACTATGCAAAAGGCAGTGATCATAAACACGTGTCGTATAGTACGGAAGTTCCTCAGTAATACGAATCCGACTGCGATACGTGAAAGCACAAGACCTGCTTCTACTCCATCTGAGCCATCTACAATGAGCGAACAATGCACTGACACTCATCCTACTGACACACAACACACATACATAAACACACAATACACTAACACTGAAACACAAACACTTAACACACATACAGATCCAGATTCGTCTGATGGAGAGGGAGGATCGACCAACTGCCGCACCATCACTGTTACCGCTCTGGTGCACAATCCTCCCCAACTCAATAACACACAAAGTCCGTCAACCTCTGTACCGTCTAAACGCGCAATTCCAGGAACACCCGATCTTAATGAGCATTTTGATGAACCAGAACACATTTACACCAAGAAACGTAAAATAGAACGACACATCCACACACATACACGAACACACACACAAACACAAACAGTCCTTTCCCTTCCCTCTGTCCCTAATCCTACCTATTCTCTGAGGACACGAAAACGAACTAGGCTTTCACAGCCGTCTGTCATTGAGCCAACATCTACGCTCCCACAAAAGTCTCGTCGTACGAACCAGTGTACACCAAAATAGACGCATAACACCTCGTTTCAAGCAACAACAACAACATTATAAGGAGTGATGTGACAAACCCGTCCGTGAATGTACTACGGTACTTTTACGGATTGGTTTGGCACATTACCCTTCCACAGAGCCTAATACCTTGCATAATGCCGGTATAGGTGAATGTTACCCAGTACTGTCCTACTGAGTAGTGAGCGCCAGGTTGGCGTAAAAGTCTATAATAATAATAATGGTTCAACGTCCGTTTCTGATACCATCTAGTCTATAACAGACGCCAACCACATCATTATTTGTATACTTTATTTTATTCGTTACAAATTATATTCGTTACATTATACATTTATGATGTGGATGGAGGACAAGGAAAGTGGTGTGAGGCTAGGATTTGGCAGGTCTGCGTCTGCAGCCGTCTTCTTAAGGAACTATGCCGATATTCATCTGGAATTGTGAAGGGAAACTGCAGAAAACCCTCACAAGCATAGCCGACCACGGGATTCGAACGCCCGACCTACCACTCGGCAAGCGCTAGGGCACAAGCACGGTGGGCCACGCCGCTGGATGGATCCAGCCTCGAACACGTAACCCTAGGACATGGAGAAAGTGCTCTAACCACACATCTATTTTGTTTCTATTAAAACGATGAACACAAGATGAAATAGAAAGAAAAGAAACATGAACAAAAAGGTGACAAAAGTAGTTAAAGACATTAGAGATTTTTGGTTGACTTAATATAACATGTATACCTCCGACTGTATTATTTGTGTTCATCTTTTTTCAGTTTCATCTTGTTTCCATCGTTTTAGTTCACTTCTTACGTAGTCGGATTTTTTTTTTTAAATTTACTTTTTTATTTAATATTTTTTAATTTTGCTAATTATTTAAATAAAAAACCAACTATCAAGCGGAGCTTATGGTTCTAAAAGAGTCTAAGAAACACCACCTTAATTTTAAAAGACCACTCAATATGCCACTCAATATGATATACGAAATTTTCGTTCGTCTCTACCCTCCATTTTAACTCAATAAAAACAAAACCTAGTCTATAACAATTGCACGGCTTAAATTAATCAATAGACTTGTTATTGATTAAAATCCATCCTGCTCTTGAGATGCTTCGAGGATATAAAAACCCCACATGCATACTTGGATACGCGTAGAAAACATAACCCTATTTTTACTGTCCCGCTGCCAGTCGGGTAAAACTAGTTTAGTATGATTCCGGAACAAACTAATTCATTAACACGATCTAAAAATATCAGTCCCCACAAAAATTCAAATAAAATGTAATTACAATTAAATTTTTTTACACCATTAATAAAATTGCATCTATTCAAAAAACGATACGACAGATTTCATCTACGTTATTACTGCACGTTCAACTATACAAGACGTACAATCTAGGGTAAGTGCGGGAGAGATGCCGCGTCTGGAGAGATGCAGCAGTAGCCATAGTTCGTCCGTTGATTGATAGATAGCGCCATTAATGAATTATATGTTTAAAATAAGTTACTTATTTAAGCTGTATATGGTAACATTTATGATTAGTCGATCAGTTTAGTAATTATCCAAATTTTTATTATTGAAAAGTAAGTTTTTTTAACATAATACTTTATCAAGCATTTAATTCATTAGAATTTACGAATGTATATTTCATTGTTTTAATGAAAATGAGTTTTGTTATTAATTTAGGTATATTTTAAAAGTACTGTATAAAATTGTAGGTTAGAATTCCGCACAATACTTGCTATAACAACTTGCGGTATCTATCCCAACAAAAAGGAGAGATGCCGCATTTAAAGTTGGTATAAATGCCGCATCATATTACATGTTAAAAACATAGACCTTAATTATGCAATATTTTTTTGGACTGCAAATTATGCAACGTAAATATAAAAGATCCATTAATGGATCAGGAAGGGCCCTCATGTTAGTGAAGATAACGAAAATAACGATGATTGCCTGTGTATTGAATGTTTTGAAAGGTACTCAAAAACAAAAAAAAAAAGTTAACTGGTTAAGATGCATAAAGTGCCAAAAATGGTTACATATGGCATGCATCATATATGGAGATGTGTGTAAAATGCAAAATTCTTAATACGAACTATGCGGCGTCTCACCTTTTTTGATGCGGCATCTCTCCCATAGGTGTGGGAGAGACGCCGCTTTGCAGGCTCTACAAAAATGTTAATTATGAATCCTTTATGACTCAAAATTTAGAATTATTTATAAATAATTTTAAAGAACAATGTTTACATTTATTGTGTACCAAATTTCAAATCAAATAAATGCATACTTTAAGAATTATCAAGTGTTTTCAAAATGTGCGGCATCTCTCCCGCTTTCACCCTACAATCTGCAAACCCGCATATCTCCTCCTCCTGTTGACCCTCTTTTAAAAATCCACTCCCTCGCTATTTATTAAACAAGAAGTTCTTAGCGGCAAAAAAAACCATTAAGTGAGTGTGTCGACTACGTCTACGTACGTAGCTACGTCTGCTTGCGTCGTTCAACGTCAATGAGCGTCGTCGTTCAAAAAACCGACGCTACAGATACCGAGGACCGACATCGTTTATTTACATTACAAATAAACCGGGGGACTTGTTGGTAAACACTTACACTACATGTTCGAAGGAAAAAATTTGTTGCAATTTAATGTCACGATCAGCAGTTCAGTTTCACGCAACACCACCACCACAACCACCACCAAACAACTAGCGCCACTACTAATTATTACATCAATTAGAAGACATCTGAAGAACTCTTATGATGTGAACGGGTGTACGGTAGGTATGTACCGTATGTCTCGAAATGAACGCAGTATTAGAGTTGGTGTATTAGAGAGAGAAACCATAAAGTATTTCGTCGGCTTAAAAAGAAAAATGCCTAACTCCATTTTAAAAAATAAATGTTAGCCCTTAAATATATTATATTTAGAGGCTCACTTCATCTTTTTTTTTTTTAAATGGAGTTAGGCACTTTTCTTTTTAAGCCGACGATTTTCTAGTAAAAAATCTACCAAATAGTGTTTCATACAATAAGTTTTTAAACGTGGATTTAATGTACTCGCGTTTAAATTTTTCAATCCTGTAAAATTTATTTGCTATTACATTGTTTTATAAATGAGTACATTCAAAATTTTCTACCGTGTCACTCCTCTCCTTTTAACTTATTATATATATACATATATAGCCATCTAAATACAGTGATCCATTTCTTGTTTTTGTGGATGCTCTCGAAGGTTCTTTTTTCAGGTTTCTGTACCCTTGCTGATTCCTTAGCTGCTGTGTTTTATACCCCACACCTGACACCATCTAAAATCAAAATTCAATATATTATACTTCACGTTTAAAATTGGACCACCACACTCAATTTCAATGATAAATTTCAAATTTTTAGAGGAAATTACATACATAAGTTTTTACCAATTTTAATACGAAATATTTAAAAAAAAAAAAACTTGTATTAAGCAAAGAGAAAAATATATTTCAATAGATTTGTTACGTTGAGATAATTATAGATTCACAATTTTTACTAGATCAAAATTCTTTGCTTAACAAAAATACTTGTTTTTGAGCATTAATTAATTGCTAGCAAATATTTATAGACAAATATGATTTTTTGAAAGACGTAAATCGTACATGAAGGTAGTAGGAATAAATCAATATAAGGCAACGACAATTGTCATTTACATCATCAAACCGTACTCTTTCTAATACATTCTCCTTAATGTTGCAAAAAAATCGTGACAATAGGTATCTATATATATGTGGGCAAATTCAACGTCTGTTCGTATACAATTCGTACGGTCTGTCGGTTTTAATGAGTCAGTGTTTTGCAATTTTCCGTGTTATTGACGCCACGAAATAACTAAGTTATACGATGACTGAGAAAAGAGAAATAAAATTGAGTCGGTGGTGTATATTTAATGCGTTTTAAATGAGCAAGAGGAGAAAATTAACGGGGAAACTTATTCTCCCAGGCTATGTTTTAATGAAAATTGAAACTATTTTTTTCCGAAGATTGCCAAATGTTCTAGTAATTTTAATTTTATTGCAAATTAAGTGCGTATTTGAACTCGCTTTTCCCACCGTCTAATTTCGGATGTTCTCACGTGAAACTAAACATAAATTGTAACGTAAAAGCCCCTATACCGGAATGCCATTTTTAGGTGTGTAATTAAACTGGCTTATAAAAATTGACAAATAAATTAAACACCAATTTTTTTTCTTACCAAACCACCCAAAATAACCCAAAATTTTTTATATTAATGTTTATTTTTTTACAAAATATCGACATCTACATATATCCAAACAGAGAAATATTAATGATACTAGAAGTTGAGAACCGATATACAAACAGACGTGTAATATGACACATAAAGAGACATCTAGAAGTCAAAGTAGGAAACAGAATGGTTTAATTATCAGAAGTAAATAAAGGATCAAAATACTGTATTCAACAAAAATTGTTTAATATATATAGATGTATTTCTTTAATTAAGTAAGGAAACATTAAATGCGAGGTGAATTTAAATTGAAAAATAATCATTCTATTAATAATAATTGTTGTTATTAGAGGTTTCTTTCAGAAATAACTTCATTAACCCGGCGTGTGTACACTATATTTTCAAGAACACGATATGTACACTGGGTCTTTCAGGGAACGGTCGTGTTTTCAAAGTTTTCTAGGCTTCCAAAAAATCTCAAAAAATTCTGAGCTACTTTTTGGAGTGTCTACTACACGGCCCAGCAGTTTCCAGAGTCAAAAGTTTAAAACTGTTATTAATAAGAATCGGCCAGTAGTCCAAAAAGCATGAAAAATAAAATTTTGTAAAAAAATTCCTAACTCTACAATGAAGGAATATTAAAACAAATGGTTTTAGGTTTTTATAGCTTATACTATGAGCTTTCAAATGAATATAATTTTTTTGGCATTGCCTCCAAAAAGTTGAATTATTCAAGCACCTGAAAATGGGGAATATTTACAGGCAAGTCATAATAAACGAAACAGTAATTATTTGGCACAAAATGAGTTTTTATTATTGAAAATATAAAAGAAATTAAATAATAATAGAAAAAACAGAAAAAGCAAGAAAGTAAAGAAAAAAAATGGAACAAAATTTTGTTTTATATAAAAAAATTTAAAAAAAATGAAAAAATAAAGTCGCGATTCCACTGCTGTTCACGTTATCCGTGTCATCTAAGGTAGATCCATCAATGAATTATAACGGTATACAGTAATTTATTTTAGGCTTAAAAAAACTGAAAAACTACGACAAAGATAAAAATAACACCATTCACTTACCTTCGTAAATACTGACGCCGTGTGTACACTGACCCTTTTAGAGAACGGATGAAACTTTCACTCGCTCGCATCAGCAAGTCAATCACCAGACCCGAGCATCCATTGGACTTTGAGTCCCCACTACTAACTAGATTTTTTACGGAGGGTAGCCAAAGCCCGCACTTTATTCATGAGAGAGAAAGAGTCTTAAATTTCGACTGTTCCTTTAAAGACCCAATGTACACAAGCCGGGTTAATATATAAATGCCAAAACTGTTCGGAAATATGATCGCGTTTCGGTATAGGAGCTTTTACGTTACTGTAAATTATTAATTTTTATGAATTCTATCAATAATCTTCGCAAATTACAATATCTGATATATCTCGCCATTGGAAACTAAAAGATTACCATACTAGATTTGAGACCAGATTCGCTACTAAACCGTTTAGTTAAATCGTAACACCAAAATTCAACACAAAACTATTTTTTGTTTGGAAAAAGCAATATTTTAAATAAATTCCTAAACAGATATATTTCCATTCTTATCTGCTGACACAGTTTGTGACACATTTAATAAAATAATGGCAAAACCACCGATCGCTTCAATTTTTTTTTATTCAAACAAAAACGCGTCATAACAAATCGACAACACCAACTTGATCATCATAGTCTTCAACCAAACACAATAGATAGACGTACGTTGGAACAAGACATTTGAGTTATATAGTGATTTTAATATTACCCGTTTTATGGTTATAAATGGCTTTTATCCAAGCCGTAAAAGTGATAATGTTAAGTCAATCTCATCCTTTTTTTGTGCCTTGCTCCCGCTTCCTTATACGTACGTACACTTTCATCTCACTGGGAATATTATTATAATACGAAATTTTATATTTTAAAATGTTTATTATGATGCGGTTAGTGCTAGACTACCGCATACAAGTATAATATCGTTGTTATAGATCCAGTGTTTTATGAAAAAAAATTATAATGTCATCACCGCGTATTTTAAATTTTTCAAGATTTTAATTTGATTTTCTTGTGTGGAATAATAATTTTATTGTTTGATGGGAGGGAATGGTTGCATGGAAAAGAGTTTTCTTTATCCAAAAATGACAAAAAAAAACAAGTCATCGTTTATAATAATAACAATGTAATGTTATCTTTTATGATTTTCGCGTGGATCTGAAATATTTTCGTAACGCGTCTGGGATGCTTATGTAATCATATAATAATATTTTATGCTTAAAATGTCAGGGTACTTTGTAAGATTTATACGCGCAAATTTTTCCTGGTACGTGTTAGCTACATTTTTCTTACTAATCTTCAACTTTTTCAAATAAAAATCTGTACCTAAATTTGTGTCCCATGTCGTAGCGATATTGTTAAAATCGTTTTGTTATAATAAATTCTAGAGTTTGTTAATAAGAATTTGTGAAATTTTTTTTTCTGAAAATATTACCGAATGAATGTACTAGTAATATTAGGTGATAATAAAACCGATCCAGAGATTGATTTGTTCGCAAGAAAAACCTAAATTTCGACAAATATTTAAAAAAAAATCAACATTTTTCGGTTCCTAACCTGTTGTTCCTAAAATTTTTACTTTTACTTTCCCGTATATATTAGAAGGAAAAGTAAGATAAAATCAGACCAATTTGAGTACATACGATTTTCACCGGATCTGGACATTTTGTGGTCTGAAGAACCCAGAAAGTGAAAAATCTGGATAGAAATGTTTCGAGCCTAGACTTATTATCTAAATTTTTGGTACGTATGAAGTATGTATCTATGTGGACGTCTAAATTAATAAATACCGACTTCAGATCTACCAAAGCTAGAGAAATTAAATCAGGCTCAAAATAATTATATACTGTGTGAGTTTTTCGAGAGTTGCCATTTTTTACTACAGCCAAACCGTTGACTTTATCGAAAAATTGTTCAAATAGGAGTTGTAGATATCGACGGAGGCAACCGATTGCTATAAGTCAGGAGTATTATAGCTCTTATGGTTTTCGAGCTGGGATACAAACTTATAGATTTTTAAATGAGACTATGTATTAATTTTTCGATAAAACTGATCTGATGCATTAATTAACTACAAAAATGAGCAAAAAAAATTTTTTTACCCAAGTTTAATTTTTTAATTTTTTTCTTTAATTTATCAGTTAGGCGGTAAAAATATACATATGTACTTGAGGCTACTTCAACCGATAGTGTTTTGCTTGGTTACATTTCCATTACATCCAAGAAAAGAACCTTTTCCAGTACCATTTCTATGAAATGGCTACTCTCAAAAAACTCACATGGTATATCGGGCATTAAGAAGAGCGAAATTTTGATATTTTTAAGCAAGCGGTTCTAATGTTATTGTCATTTTTAACTTTTTAAAACTTTCTGCGGGCCTTGTTTCTAAAAACAATAGCCGTTCTTGAAGAAAACTTAAACGAGACTTTTGTCAATCGATTAAACTTTTTCCAGAAACTCTTATCTTACTTATCGAACCTGAAAAATTTGTGCAATTTTGCCGCAAGGTCGAAGTCGTAGCATATCTCCAATCGGTCATCAAGGCGACTTTTCTCCCTAAGCTGATCGGGGGCAAAATTTCAAAAACAACTTTGTTTCCAATAACTTTCCTTAAAAATACACCCATTTACCCCTGAAATTACAAAAGGAATTTTGATTCTTTATAACCTTTGGTCGGAATGGTCTCTTACATTGGATTTTTCTGGTCAATAAATGCTTATATATCAATCCCTTATCAATTACTTATATATAAATTTAATTTATTAAAAATATTATCAATTTATAGCGTACATAATTTATGTACCTACGTCATGGAAACAGAAAAAGAATGATTACTCCCGTACTTCTGAAAGCATTCAATAAAAAAAATTTACCAAACTACCCCGTACATCCTGCACTATTAAATCTGAATACCTGAACAGACATCATTAAAATTGAATTATTTCGTTATTCTGAAACAATAAACAAAATTCCCGTCATGTACGCAGCGGAAAAAAAACTGACATCTAAAAAAAATAAGACAGCGCATACTACACTTGCTACGCGCTTGCTATGTCAGTTGATTTACAGCCGCAGCAACCTAGAACCGGGAAAAGGAAAACCAACAATAAAAAAATGTCATCATTTCGAACGTGAAAATCTTTTTTTGCCAGTATATAATTTTTTTTTTCGCCAACTCAACTCCTTTCTTTTTTCTTTTCCCTTTTTTTTTTGATGATTGTGTTCTTGACATAAAGAGTACTATTAGTTATGAACAAGAAAAAAGGTAAAATTGTTAGTCGTTTACTCACTCTTCCTCCCTCTTTCTACCAAGTGGCTGGTATAGGTTCTGCTGGTACTAGAAGAGATGTTGGGTATTATCCCGACAGCTATCTACGTGAGTATAGTATGTATATGTCACCGACCACACTCACTAACTCATGGACAAGCCAAGGGGGGAGGCGGGGGGGCTTACTCCTATGTATGTGTGTCTACTGCCGACCGAACGAATATGTACAAAATACACATAAAGAGTAAAGCTCATAAGAGTTAATATTACACATAAATCAAGTTAGAGTGCATTAGTTAGGTGCTATTTTTATAAATGTAGTCGATGTATCCGTTGTTGATACACGCCAACACCGAAATTGGACCAATTTTGTTTGGGGGGTTGGACGTAGTAATTAGATAAAATCGAATTAGCTTTGTGTTGATGACTGCATAAATTGATTTTTTTTTTCAAATGTAACGTTTCCACTTTCAATTGTGTTTTTAAATTGGCTTGTTTAATTATTGTTTTTTTTTTCTGTGTTGTATGTAAAAACGAAATTACTTCATAATGATGTAAATTTTAGTTATTATTGAAACTGGTGTGCCTTGTGGCATGTTTTATTAAAATTATAGTTACTGTCTGTAGGGAATTTTTTTTAAATCATGTTGGTAATTTTTTAAATAGTATATTGTACAATAAGTGGGAAAAGAGGCTTATTTCTCACGAATATGAGTTTGTTGCGCGAGCCCGCAGGGCAAGTACAACAATTCGTATGAGTGAGAAATAAGCTTTTCCCACGTATTTTACACTATACTTTTTCTACGAGCACATTTTTTTTTCGTAAAATTTAACATAAATAATTAAAATAAAATTTAAATAAGTAGTAATAATTTTTAAAATTTATAATGTCAATGCTAAGATGTTCAAATTTTTGCCAAAGCATACTTTGAAACTATGGAAACAATAATAAATAATCAACATACATATATATGTATATTTTTAGTATTATTTCTATATATTATATATTAAACTAACGGAACAGCCTACTTTTTTATTATATTAAGGTGTGGGAAATAATTTCCCACCGTATTCCCGTACAGTGGGAAATAATTTCCCACTGTATTTCCGTACAGTGTGGGCAATTGTTAATTTTTACACATAGTTAGCCGTGCACAAAATGTTACTTTTAATAGTAGGAGTAAAAAAAATAGTTTTTTTTTTTTACAATTGGAATCAGACATGGGGGCGTGATTGAATTCAATATAGCATCCATAGCAGTGCAATTTTGAATTCTATACAATATCGTGAAAAATATAATAAATAATTAAGTAAATAAATGCAGCTGGATAAAATCTGAATCAAATACAGTCCAAAGAAATTTTATAGGAGACATAAAAAACTGAAAAACTCGTCAAAAATATTATTTTTAGCAATTCCGGGACTAATAGATATGATTTAGTCCCTCATAATAGGAAGTAAAGTGCCACTTCTAGTCCCAAGGGACTAAAAAATTATTTTTCTCCCGCTTTTAAACCAATCAGCAAGCACAATTTACAGAAATTTAACTTAAATTAAATAACGTTGCTAGGTAATTGAAAAAAATAAACCAATTCAAACTTGTAGATAAAGACAAACAGTTATACTGAATTGTACAATTTGACTGATTTATCCAAAGTAATACTTGATTGAATATTATTACATACAATTTGAGTGACATTTAAATTTTTTTTAAATTTTTATAAATTTAAATTATTCGGAATGCAAAAAATAGTATCTATATAAATCACAGGATTAAAGTGTTTTTTTCATCCCTCGTGTAATTTGTTGCTCTCGGGCCCTTACGGGCCCTCTGGCAACAAACATCACACTCGGGATTAAAACTCACACTTTAGTCCTATGGTGTATAACATACTATTTGCAAACAGCTACCATTTTAAGCTTTTTAAAAATTTTTTTCATTATTGCTCCTCCTAAAATCACAACTTTTCTAAACCAGAATCTATTTCCTTTTTTTGATGCAGATGAACACAAATCCTAACCAGCACTTCACTTTTTTTGGGATCGCTATAATTCCTCGAATTTTCATTTATTTATACATTCTTAAAATATTTTTGCTCCCTAAACTAGAAAGACCCCATTAAATTACTAATAATTTTAAATTACACTAAGTTAATCGATCAACTCTCACAAGTTCCATTTCACGCATTCGACATCCAGTATTTATGCCACTGGTAGATACCAGAAATAAATTGCCACAAACATAAAGTGCTGTAATCAACAAACAGCATACATTCCATACAAACAAAAAAATAAAATAAAAAAATATACTCATTTGAGAATGAAAATGATTTGTGCCTCACTCGCCGTTGAAAGTAATAAATTTTTGTTTTATTTATATCCACAGCCTTCGTCCATACCATATGCCAGTGCGCTCATAGTCGGCCGTGCCTGTTAGGTAATTATTGTCATTCACAAAAGTATAATTAACCGTAAAAAATTTTTGTTTTATCGACGCGTAATTAAATTTTCGTATTTATTATTTCGTCAAATCGTTCGCAAGCGCTTTTGACAAGTTAATTAAATATATAGTCGAATATTTATGAATAATGTATTACTGTGAGTTTTGATGAGACAAGATTTACCTACAAACAACACTTAAATTTCTATTATCCAGTTTGGAGAGTAAATATGCACTTAGCTTGTTAATTTAATTTAAAACTAAACTCCTGCCTGCTAACTTCTACTACCATACTACTGCATGTGATGATAGCAGACAATCTATTCAGGTATAGGTACATTATTCAAACTTATTGTGAGATTAATGGAATCCATATATAGGAGGATATTCTTAAAACAAAATCCGTAAAATTTTATTGTAGAACTTCAATTAAATTTAATTGCTTGATATGTACGTATACACTCTGACACGAATAACCCTGTCGCTGTGGAACGCAGATGAACATTTTCTGTTAAATCGTCATTCCTTTATTGTTAAATCTAACATCGGAATGAATAGAAAGGGAAATAGATTTTCAAAAATGTAAATATAAAAAATAAGCTATCCGGAACCACAATTTGTTTGTTTTATGCATAGAACACTAGAAACAAACTAAAATCAAAAAAGTGTGGATCGCTTGGAGTCATTTGTTGGTCTGTCATAGCTTAAGGTCTTTATTCGTTCGGTGTTGGTCACCGAATGCACGACAACTGTTATGTATTGTTAAAATCATTGTTAGTTTGTCCACATGTACGTGTTATGTGGTTGTGTGTGTGACCATTCACACACATGCAAACATCAAACCCACACGACTACAAAGAGTGTACACCTACATAACATAGTGGGGAGAAGTGGAAGGGATTTTTTGTTTACGCTGGTATTACTAGCATAGAGATAGTAGTGTTTTCTCTGTTCTCTGCGGTTTTATGTCATATAATATGCAGAGACGTAATTACAATTTTTGCAGCCCCACCTCAAAAGTCCATTTTTATCCAAAAATATAGCTGATGAGCAAAAGAATAGAAACGTCATCTTTTCATTTGCTATTTTCACCCACAAATACCGGTGACGAGCAAAAAAAGCAACATAAATTTCTAGATTCTAAATAGTGTCAATGATTTAACACACAAGAGGACATATATTTTGTGTTAATTTTTCAGATTTATCACAGTTAGTTGTTAAACTTTTTTATTCAATATTTTACTTTCACTTAAGATATTTGAAAATCATCAAAAATTATAACGATTTTGTTCATATATTACTATAAATGAGATTCAAAGAACGCAAAGTAAGTCAGTCCTTTGTAAAAATTCTTATTTGTTTCCATATATTATATGTACCAAAATATATATAATAGAAAAGATGAGAGTAGTTCTTTTTTATTAAACAAAACCGAAAAATTATAAGTTTTTTCAGTTACAGACGAATATAGATAGTTTTATTAAACGTTTAAAAATGAAACAATTTTCTTGCATTTTAAGGTTATTTTGTTACAGATTTAGTTAAAAAAAATCATGTAAGCATACGAGATTGTCTCAAGTAAGCTTACATTATTTTTTTGTTTTGATCCTACCAAGAGTCCTCTAAATCAGTGCATCATGCAATAGATACACCACCAATTAAGTTTGGCAAAAAATATTTCCCTCTGGAGTCTCTGTTAATGATCCCCAAACAACTTTTAAATTTTACAATCCTTGCAAAACTATCCAATATGTTAAGACTTCCTAAAATCCAGTACCATATGCCTATATCATATGATTTGAAACAGTCTTTACACTACAGCACAAAGCTATTCCTGTCAAACGTTAACTTCCGGTACTACCTTACCTCCCAAACATACATATATGTCACAATCGAATAATTAAAATTGATTTAAATTCGACATTGTTTCGGCTCATGTTACATTATTTCGTACCGTTTAATCATTATTTACCGTATTATTATATTTTACGCTATACCTACCTGCCTTGCTGTTCGCTTCTAAATGTCATTTATATTTACATATGTAGTTTTGACAGTGTTTACAATATTGTCAGGGTCGGGGCACACTATAGCGTCGATTCCGGTTTATTCTTACTATCTAAGAGTTCCCCATAGATATAAAGACGTTCGAGCGCGTCCACAAAACACTACACAATAATGTTATGTAGCTACCACAAAACACTATACCTGTATGTTATGCATACAGAGCTTGTACTTGTCCATGTGTCATATCGTGTCGTGTATATGAGTGATTGCTATACGTACCACCTATGTACTGATCTATGACATCAATGCATATACAGTTGTTGATTGAAATTTAGTAGTCTGATTTGACCTTGTATGTATATTATGTACGTTTACACATCAAAATCTACCCGAATATTAATTTCAATAATTAATATTTCATTTTAATGTTCGTCAACACGATTTTTTTTGTGCAATTATATAAATTGCATATTTCAAAGAATATTTTTAAAAATTTTTTATTATGGTATCTACTCTTATAATATACTTACAATTAGTATAATTTTTAAAATGAAAAAATGCTGTTTAGAATATTTTTTCCTAATAGCTCTGTGTTAACAATTTGATTTTTAATCGTCAATTACTTTAAGAAATGATCTATGAAGGCCTTAAAATCTTTGAGGGAAGATAACTATGTAATTGAACTTGTCAATTCTCTAAAATTAAAATTTTTACCTACTATTGGGTTTGACGCACGAACGTCCATAATTGCAAAAAGACATTTTTTAACAACGCAACGATCAAAACAGTCGTCTAAAACGAGTCAAAAGAGGAGGAGCAATTGAAAAAATTAATATTTTTAAATGAATATTTCAAAAAAAAATTTTTTAAAGCACCAAAATTGTAAAAATGACCTATGAGCTATGACCTATGCGCGGATGCACATATACTTCACGCATATAAACACAAAACAAGAAGAAAGTTGGTAAAAACAAGCACAATCAAAACCGGACAGATTTTATTGAACGCCAGTAAGAATGATGACAGTTTTCAGGCCTACACAAAAATTTTCAACTACGGCTGTACAAAAACGTTATTTTGAAACAAAATATATATGACGACAAAAAACCTATTGCAAACTTCTGGAAACATCCACAAAAAGGATAGCTGTCACCACACACGTTGTGGGAATAGGAGGGAGAATGGGTGAAAAATTAGCTTCTGGCCAATTCCTTGGATTTTTTTTAATTTTACGGGAACAGTGCTTCAGTATAAAATTAAAACTGGTAGAATTATTTTCAAAAATGGCCTATTTTCAGCCAGATTAATATTTCTTCAAAAAATGACCTTATAAAGTTATGTAAGATCACTTGACCATTAAATTTTACAAATATTCAATCCCTCTCGACCTCGCCCTTTCACTTAGTACAAACCATGGAAGAAGGAGAGGTATATAATATTGTAAAGGAAGGAGCATTTCCCAAAATACTGATCAACATAATTGAATATTAAACGTGCGTATTATGAATGACGTCATTTTGTAAATATACAGTAACGGTTTTAATTTAATTAAAACATTGTCATTGCTTTTAAAACAATATATTTAGTATATTTTTCTTATAATTGTGATTTCTATATAAAAACATAAACAATTAATTAATTATTTTTAATATCTGTTCTATTTAATTCAATAATCAACTCCTTAAAAATGCTGTTCGACTATTTTATCAGTTAATTTTTCGAATTCTTAATTGTCTACTAAATTATTGTATTTTTTAACGGTGCTTAAAGAATATTATAAATTACCATAAACTGAAAACAAAAATTGCTCAAATTAATCGATTATTTACAATTTATAACAATTTTTGTAAAAAGATTACGTTTTGGTTTATAATTTTCCATCACTAATAAGACATATCTTTTTGAAAAAAGTAGACACAAACATAAATAAAACTATACAGTTATTAAATTATCATTTTATTAATAAGTAAATAAATACAAACAAAATACATAATCTTGAAGTTAAATTTTTATATGCTCATTAATTTTACATATAAGACGCTACTGAAATGAAGGGTCAATCTAACCTATATTTTAATTTTTACATAATTTTATTTTTTACAATATTTTTAAAATTTTTGTCGTTATTATCACATATTTTAACTAAAAAACGAATTCCTTATTTATACAGAATGATTCCTTTTTCGATATTTCCTTTACTTTGTGTAATGTCAAAATTGGTATTTTTCCGCTTATTATAAACCTGTTTTTTTAAATGAAAAATGTAGAAAAATTAACAAATTTTCCCTAGAAATGGTTGCATTTATTGATCAATACAATATTTACTTACCCAAATATTATATTTACGGTGTATTACGTTTACTAATTTTATTTTAAATTTAATTTTTTGTAGGACTGGATGTTTAGTGCTTATTTGCACGTGTTATAGTGTATATTTACTCTTTTGTTTTTTATTTTTTGTGGTTCATTCAAAAGAATCTACGTATTCATTCTAACATATCATATTAAACTATATCATGTTCCTCTCTTAAGAAATAGTCTCCATCCATATTCTTCTATATCAATGGTACAAACAAAAAATTAAAAAAACCCGAAATCATAACTATACTTAGGAGCTTTCATGTTCCGCAAAATAAAAATTTTGATAATTATTGTATATACTACTGACAATTAGTGCTATACGCACTTATATACTGTGTGATATGACCATAGTTGTTAAAAACACAGTTAAAATAAACATAAAAAAAAAAAAAAAAAAAAATTTTGAGCTCGTCATACTGAACAAGAACTGAATATTTTTAGTGGATGGGCTGAGTGACTTCTTATTCACACCGCCACTTAAATATAAAAATATCAAATCAATTTTTGCGGTACAATTAAGGACTAGGTATTAATAAGCTCTTGAACTAATAGTTATACCTAAATTCAATTATCACGCTCACTTTCTTAGTCCTCAAACAACTCTTAGTTACGAGAACTCAAGAAAGAGCTAATACAAAAAGAAGAAAATACTTCGAGAATAAGCCTTTAAAATACCGAAATTTACATTACTGAATGTTACTACGATACTGGTTATCGGACCGAAAGCGAACTGTGATCGACACTGTAGTGTGTAAAGCGACCCTAATCCTGCTACTATACACATGTACAGGGGACGTTCGATTATTTGTACCTAAGTATCCAAATCAAAATATGCATTGCATATCACATAATTAATACAAATTGTTAATTATTATGAAACGTATATGAACATCTAGAAACTGATAATAGAAAATCAATAACGGAAACAAATAGTGAAACAAAAGGTATGTGTATTATAATACATTTATTTCACGTCGTGTGATACAACGGGAACAGGGTCGGATTTAGTATTAATTGATAATGATATGCCAGTGTGAGATATTCCCCATGGAACGAAAGTGTCTGTATTGAAATCTATTTAACAGTATTTGCATATAAATAGATTGACTGATATTTCCGCAGGGGATAGAGTGGATATTTAATGCAAATATGAAGTTTACTAACATCTATAATTTCTAAGATAGCGTTTAGTTTACTTTTGGAAGAGTACACAAAAGCTTGACTCGGGTGCAATATTGTTTGATTTTCGTTGAACAAAGATATGTCTTTATTTGGATACGTAGCTTTAAAAGAGATTGTTTTGAAGTTGATATGTGATTTTGAGTGTTTATAAAAGCACAATGTATCACACTGGATCCCAAGCGTGCACTATTAGGCCCGATTGACATTAACGCTCTGCTTTCACTCCGATATCACTACACTCCCGATTCGATATAATCTTGTTGTGTTCACATTACAGTGCTGATATCATGCTGGTACCTATTCGTTCTCTATTCACATTATAATGCCACTCTGGGTACACTCCCAGTTCGGTCTCAGTTCGAATGCAAGCGCAGTGGAGTGGAATCAAAAAATTGTTTACACTATAGGTACAAGCCATAACAAGTCTGATATCGCTCCGATAAAATATTAACTGAGTGGTACTGATATAGGAGTGACATTGGAGCGAGAGAGAGCCGTGACTGATATCGGAGCGATGATGTGATTACACTCATTATTTATTGTGTAAGAATATTTTATCGAATCTGGAGCGGAGTGATATCGGAGTGAGAGCAGAGCGTTAATGTAAATCGGGCCTTAAAACCTACATACAAGTGTTTCTAAGAATGGGACTTTGAAACAATTTTGTATGACCAGTGTTCAAAACCATGGTCTTCATAGGCTTTCCGGGCTGGGAATTTAATCAATAAGAGTAAACACGTATTTGTTAGAGATGAATGAAAGAATATCGTTGTTTAAGAAAATAATTTTTAGGGAAATCGAAAGGTTCTAAGTTATTTTTGCAACAGCCTGTGGTCAGCTATACCTTTGTAGCTATTTATAGTTTTGCATTTTTTATGTAGCTTTTATTCCCTGCATAAAAAAAGATTTTACTGTATTAAATACTAAAAAATGGCATATCTTTAGAACGCTCGGATGGTCTAACTACCTTAAAGAATATTTTTTTGTTATAAGAATATTATAACTTTTTTTTTATCTGCTGTGTATTTTGACAATGACAAGGAAAAATTACATCTGCCAATCATGTTCTGCATAAGTAAAAATGTATTAACCATTTTGATCGAAAATGGTTACAAAAAAATTGATGAGTTCAGACCATAAAAATTTAAATTTACATAAATCCCTGTCTTTTCTCCTCCTGGATATCTCCCATACAATATAATAAAACAGTAAAACAAAAACAAACATTTAACACTTAATTGTTTCATTTAAATTATTTCAAATATTTTATTTTCTTATTCGAGTGTACGCAAACAGAGAAACAAATTTTGAATAAAACTTTAAATAACAACAAACTCTAAATCCGGCTCTAAACGAAATGTCTGTAACTGTATCCATATACATAGGGCAGACATACATACACTAGGCAGCGCTTGCCGTACATACATAGCAGTAACTCTACACTAAACCCCAGTATAAACTAACAACGATAATTATATAGGGGTAATTATGTTGGCGCTAATTAAAATCAATTACCCGTTTAATTGTACAACTCGGTAAAGTACTCCGTTACGCTCGCTATGCATACTCACTCACACATAGACACAAGTGAGTGACTCACACTAACAGAGACAATGTGTGTGTGCTCCAATATTTACCATATATTCGTGCAGCAAGCGTAGTATCAATTCACATATGCGCCAGAGTGTATTACGATTTAAATGTGCACAAGTAAATATTGTTTATATAATATGTATTTATTTTATTTATAACGAATGTTTATTAAAACGTTGCCGACAACCTGGAGTAAACACTCATTTTTTACCTTGTGTAGAAATTTTCGTTATTTTAATATCTAATTTTAATTTTTTCGTTTTTTAAAACCTTTATATATCCTTAGTAGCAAAAGAATACGGAAAATTTCACCTTTATACAGGCCAAACGAAAGAGGGGGTAGCCGGATTTGTAGCCCCGGAGTCTGGGAAAACGTAAAAAAGTTTCTTCGGAAATATTTTTTTTTAAAACTGTGATTAATTCCTGGGGCCCACTATTTCACTCCACGGCCCTACCTTTATGATTAAAATAATGAGATTCAGTTTAAAAAATAACCTATGCTTAATTGTTTAATCCAAGTTTTTGTCACTAAAAATTAGAAATTTTTAAATTAAAAATTTTTAATATATTGGATGACGTCATAAATACTAACGTCTTTGATAGATTAAAAACGATTAATCACTGAGAAAAGAATGTTTATATTTCTGATAGAATTTTAGTGATTTGAAGGTAAAATTTTCATTTTTTCGACCAAAATTTCAGAAAATGACTTGGAAATATATAACTTTTTTAATCTAAGAGTCCATTTTTTGTTAACTCTATAACGTTAATATTATGAAAAATGAAGAAGGTGATACCAATAATAGATAATAACGGCTAAGTATCGAACCTAGGCTGCCTAAATTTTGGAAATTTGAAAAAAGACCTAAAATAGACTTAATATGCTGGATAATGTTACAAGGATTCTATTTTCGCATTTGTAAACTAACGTTAAAATGACTTTCTATGGATATTAATAAATTTGAGTGTTACTTTATGGTATTCTATATTTGTAAATAATAAAAAAATATTTTATTTCGCAAAAATACCACTTTTATTTTAAAACTGTGACAATATAGTTTCGAACCGTCAGTTTCAAAATAAAAGTGGTATTTTTGCGAAATAAAATATTTTTTTATTATTTACAAATATAGAATACCTTAAGTAACACTCAAATTTATTAATATCCATAGTCATTTTAACGTTAGTTTACAAATGCAAAAATTGAATCCTTGTAACATTATCAGCATATTAAGTCTATTTTAGGTCTTTTTTCAAATTTCCAAAATTTAGGCAGCCTAGGTTCGATACTTAGCCGTTATTATCTATTATTGGTATCACCTTCTACATTTTTGATAATATTAACGTTATAGAGTTAACAAAAAATGGAGTTAACTTCGCAAAAATACCACTTTTATTTTGAAACTGTGACAATATAGTTTCGAACCGTCAGTTTCAAAATAAAAGTGGTATTTTTGCGAAGTAAAATATTTGTTTATTATTTCTATGGATATGCTGGTAAAATTTTCCTGAAATTGGTATTATCCATGACGTCATAAAGGTAAATAAAAGTAAATTTTTAAATAATTAACATTTAAGAGATTTGCTCTATGAAAATCCATAGGTATACTGAAAAATTTAAAAATGTTTCCTGTGCCACTTTTCACCAAAAAATGAGTTTTCAGATTACGAGTAATGTTCATTACCAATTACAATTTTATAATTGATTTTTTGTTTTAACCGTAATCAAAATGGTAACTCTCAAAAAACTCACTATACAAAATATCATAGTATAACCTATAAAATATACATATAGGATTTTGTATTGTTAATATCAGTTATTTAAATGCAGTAACATTATTTGTACACGTTCAGTGGCGGTGCTCCGCTAAATACTATTAGAGCACTGAACTCCACTACTCCACACAATATTTATATTACATTTATTGTATGTGCTTACTCTATTTCAACTACCGCACTGTTTTAAATCCGGTATAAACTCAAACTCCGGGCACATATGGTACGGTACACATGTAATTTGTGTATCGTCATTGACTGTATATGTATACATATGTACAATATTATGTAATATAGTCACCGTCAACCAGTGGCATTGCAATTGTATACGCTAAATTAAATTACATATTATTTATTTCAAATGAATTGAGATTTATATCAAGTTTTAATTTGAAGTGAACGTACGTATATCAAAATCCGAGGGGGGCGCCAAATGCAAAAATATTAAACATAGTAATGCCAATATGTTCAACAAACGTACATGACATAATATATACATAATATGATTGTACAGTATGTCCCAACTTGCCAACAGTGTTAAATCTCTCCTGTACAAAAAAACCAGTGGTTAAAATTTTTGTGTTAAATAAGTAACACAACCCTGTGTTAATGTAACATTTCGTGTTTGTGTTAAATGAAAATATTAACACAAATTTCGATTTAACAGAATAAAAATGTTAACCTGTTTTCAACACCAAGGAAGTAACACAATATTTGTGTAGAGCAAAAGAATGCTATCAGTACCTAACTAACATTAGAATATATGCATATCTACCAAAATATATATAATAAAAAAAGATGAGAGTAGTTCTTATTATTAAACAAAACCGAAAAATTATAAGTTTTTTCAGTTATTGATGAATATAGTTTTATTAAACGTTTAAAAATGAAACAATTTTCTTACATTTTAACCCTTTCGGTCCCAGTGGTTTCACCGTGAAACCACAAATTAAATATTTTATTTCTTAATTTCCTACTGGTTTTGCAGTGAAACCATTTAGTAGATATCATTCAGTATACTGCCATCTAACGTTAAAAAGCATAAGTTCGTGGTAAATTCAATTTAAGCACGTTGTGATGTCGGTATTTTGGCGGTAGTGTGCTGTTATATAACGGCTGTATAGTGGTACTTTATAAAACTTTTATTTGCAAGGTTTAATCCTGAAATGGCAGATTATTATCTATTTTTTATTGTAAGATATTGCTAAGCTGAATTAGGTTTACTGTAATTGCAATAATTCCCATAAAATGCTAATTTTTAGTATTATAAATGGATGGTTTCAGCATGTGACCACTAGGCACGTGTAAAAATGCACTCATTTTTTTTGCGTGTTTTGAACAAATTTGAAATTTTTTAAGATATTTTGTTTTATAGATTTAAGCGTTACTTTATGGTATTCCATATTTGTAAATAATAAACAAATGTTTTACTTCGCAAAAATACTACTTTTATTTTGAAACTGTGACAATATTGTTTCGAAACGTCATGTCAGTTCAGAACTGTAGTAAATGCCTACATATTTTTTCAAAAAAGGATTACGTGTAACATGACACTAAAGGAATTTAGGCTTTCGGTAGCTGCTGGACTAATTGGTGCAGGACCAAACTCCAAAGAAGGACGTCAAGTAATGAAAGACCTATAAATCATTTCAAAACTTTTGTATCGTTAGAAAAAAGATATGATAAATGTGCGTATCTACCTGTACATGGAAATTCTTTACGATATAGTTATTACATATATTTTAAGCGATTTAGTACTACCAAGGAACCACATCGTACAAGATGGAAGTGCTCCACTTGTAATGTTGGCCCATGTCTGAACGATAAAAAGAACTGCTTTTTAGGTTTCATAAAAAGTAATATTACTCCTTTGTATTACTATTAGATTTAATTGCCCAGTGGTTACGTTGTGAAACCATACCATAAGTCTATTTTCAAAAATAAAAATAAAATAAAATACTGTTTTTTGTATTTTTTAAGCCCTAATAAGAAAGTTTTTTCTCAAAAAACAAAGTTTAAATAAAAAAAATTAAGTTGGTCCCGAAAGGGTTAAGGTTATTTTGTTACAGATTCAGTTACAAAAAATCATGTAAGTTGTCTTGAGATTATATTATATAATATACAATCTCGTTTATTATCTTCATTTTTAAACTTTTAATAAAACTATATTCGTCAATAACTATAATTTTTCATTTTTGTTTAATAATAAGAACTACTCTCATCTTTTTTATTATATATATTTTGGTACATATATATGGAAACAAATAAGAATTTTTACAAAGGACTGGCTTTCTTTGCGTTCTTTGAGTCTCATTTATAATAATATATGAACAAAATCATTATAATTTTTGACGATTTTCAAATATCTTAAGTGGAAGTAAAAAATTGAATAAAAAAGTTTAACTGACTTTGATAAATCTGAAAAATTAACACAAAATATATGTCCTCTTGTGTGTTAAATCATTGACATAAATCTTGTGTAAAGATTTGACACATAATATGCTTTGTGTTAAATTAAGAATTAAGTGGACGGTTCTGGACATGTGAAATGTGTTAATTTTAACACAATTTTTTTCACTGTGTATTTGAAAAAAAATATAACATGCAGTTTAATATATTTCTATTTTGATATGCGAAAGTGCTTAAAGTCATACTTCGAAATGACGTCTCAGTGTCCACTATGGTACTCGTACTATGCGTGGCAAATTTTTTCAAGCTAGGCTCCAATGAAGAAAATTGTTTCAAACTAACTGAGGAAAAATCCATTTTCAAGTAAATTAAAGAGCAATGGAGTTTGCGTAAATCATGGAAGAACAACACAATGGAATTGCAGCATGTTAACTTCAAATATGGATTTCACAGTGCTGAATACCGTAGAGTTGCTGTGATGAAACTGAATTCACCCAATGCCAAATATTCTCACACCATAGGATCGGAATCGGGATCGTTCAATCAGAAAGTCTTCATAATCCCCCAACGTCGACTACCATCGACCACAAATTATTTAATGTTTTTAATGCAGTTTAAAGTGAACTAAAAACTCTTCTAAAACCCAACTCCTTTACGGTATATGAAAATATATAAACAAAAGTGATTCAAATTATACGACGCCCATATTCGAGAATGACTGACTGCCTGTATTTTAACCAACAAAAATTGGACTTACAGCATATACATTCATGTAATTCAGATATATCTTTTATATACAATATACATTATGTCAATTTAATAAAGTTTATAATTACCACTACAGATGTCGCGCAATGTATTACACTAGTCAATCATCTTTAAAGTTGTTCTACTTTTCCAGTACAAAAAAATGAATCTATTAAATAATTCAGTTTGATGTCATGCCACTGTATAGAACCCATAACCATTTCTTACAAAACTAAAGTTATTTATAATGGCCTAGTTTTAAGCGTTTCACAAGTAAAACCTCGTTAAAACTGGAATTCCCAAATATATGCGACATTTTTAATCTTGTATTATATTAAGGAAGTTACATGGACCATTAGAGTGTTCTATAGATTAATGAATGATTTTTGTATGCTATGAAATTTGAGCCACTTCTGATGTATAAACGCAACATCCCCAGTGTCCCCAGAAGACACAAATATCAAAATAAAGAAAAAATTTGAATAAAAAATTGTTTCAAAAAACTTTAGGTAACTCTTTACAAACCCAGGAAATACCATACCCAGAAAATATACAGAGCGTTCATAAAGTTCCGGAACAGCTGAAAATCTCAGTTAATATTGACTTTATCGAAAAATAACACGGATAAAAGTTTCATGGGAAGAAATGAGGAACTAGAAAATCACCTCGAATTTGACCTTGAACGTGACCTTGGCCAAAATTTGGAGGTCAACTTTGTTTTTTTTTTCGAATGGAAACCCCTATTTCTGGCCTCGGATTCGGAAAGAGCGGGAAATTCTACGTTCAAAACCATATTTATACTTCATATCCCAAAGTCTTGTGAAGGTCATAAAAACGGAAAAAATATGATACTGGTTGGTCAAGTTCATGTTCAAGGTCAAATTCGAGGTCATTTTCTAGTTCCTTTTTTCTTCCCATGAAACTTTTGTCCGGGTTATTTTTCGATAAAGTCATTATTACTTAACTGAGATTTTGCGGAACTTTTGGGGAGCTGTTCCGGAACTTTATGAACTCGCTATATATATCATATTTTCAAAATAAACTTAACCATTTTTTCACTAATAATAAAATTTTGGCACTCATACTAGATAATTTAAAAAAAACTTAATGACGTCATCACGTGTACGAGATATTTTTAAAGGCTCCAAAAATCGTAATTTTGATGCAAAAAACACAAAGTTTGAAGCAATTCATAGGTTTTCGATGCTGCTTTGTCCATTTTTGACAAAATCAGAATTGTCAAGACCACAGTAACGTCACGTACGAAAATTAATTCACATCTCCTATGCACGAATTTAGTTATATTTACCTTAAGAACCGGATTTATGTAAACGTAAATTACCGAATAAATTATAACTGAAAATAACCCAAATAATAGATGTAATAACAAGTCATGTTTAATGTAACATTTGATATTTTCCAACGCAGATAAAGTAAATAATCTTTACGAATTTGAGACTGCAGACAATCAGACATTGTGAGCCGCTTTTTTGGAGTTCGCGAGACGCATTTGGCCCGCGATTTAAAAAATAAAACCACCAAATTCTAACAATATTTTAATATTTAACTTCAAAAACAGAAATATTTCAAGATTTGAATCAGAAATACTGGGTATTAACTTCTTTTACAAAATTGTATTTCTCATTACCTAGAAAATTAACCGGTTTTCCCAACTAATTTCAATTAAAAGACAAAAGTTCACAATTAACCAATAATTCTGATTTTCAACAATAACTGGCAGATCTTTTTTAGAATTTAATAGTCACCTTATTTCTAACACACCAACCACCTTAAATGTGTAAAATTAAACCACGACAAATGATGTTTGTCTAGTTATTCGGTCCCTAGTGCGCAATAAACTTATTACAATAAATCATATGCAGCCACTGGAGTTTTGCTTAACGAATACACAACCAAACACGGTTAAATAATTAAATTTTTTTTTGTTTTTTTGAAAAAAAAAAAATGCACGTCTACAATTTACGTAGAGGTACGTGCGGGTAGGGGCTACGTGCAATCAACTGCTACAAGCAGGCATAACTATGTATAGTCGCATTTTTATCAAATGCAAATGATTCATGATTTTGGAATTTAAAAATGAAATTTTGTTATGTATCAAAGGTATTATAATTTTTATCATCCTTTTTCAATACATTTGGTAGGAGATCTTGTAAGAGATAACTATATTACAAGCATGTCTGATATGTTGTTATACGAGCATTCCTATTGCATGAAATTATTTTCATTTGGTAAAAATAGTACTATACGTGCATATCTGCCAATTTGTATTTTTAAATGTTTATTTTGTTCTCTGTGTTTTTGTGGTATGATTTATAGCTTGATTTAAATCTTAATATATGAATTGTATGTAAATGGGACATATATTAATTTATACTGTGAATGCGAATGAAATGTTTTAATGAAAATTACGAGGAAAAAAAGGAAAAATTTAAAAATTCTGAATATTTCTAATTTTTTTGTGATCCAAATATTGACAACGGTATGCTTCAAAATAAACATTGGAATTTACCATTGATTGTTCTGATTTAATTTAGTAATGAAATTTTTGGTATTACTATCGGTGGATTCATGGTAAATATGTACAATTCTTATTGGGAGGCCCATAAAAATTAAAGGACACCTCTAGAAAATTAGGCGATCTTTGCTTTTTGACCTGAATTTCACAGTCAAAACTACATAAGTTGTCGTTTAATTTCAGCAAACACGACATTGTGTAAAGTATTATGCAGGCGACATAACTCAGATGTTATAACAATTAAGTATTAAGTTTGATGACGACATAATAGATTTTGAATAAATTGCACATGTGCATACAGGGAATACCCGAATTATGTTAATGGCTATGATGATAAGAGGTGCCGTGCGATGAACCACCGTACCAAGCGGGTAGAGAGAGATGTTTTGGCCACTTAACAAAACAGACGTATTTTTGAAGAACTAATTTGATTTTTTTTAAACAATGTAATTTCAATAAGCATCTCTCATTTTTGTGTTGTGTTTCGCGGTTAATAAACAATTATATGTAATTTTAAAAAATATTTAAATAAAATTAACTGAAATCAAGAACAATTTGACTTTTATTTATTAAATTAAGAAATTAACCAATATATCCGTTGCGCAATTCAGGCCAAACACCGCGTTCCGCAACAAAGTGCAACCTCAGTACGCGTATATGCTGAAAAGGTGTACTCGGGCCGATTCAATAAATGCAACATTTCTATTCTCACTCAAATGTAGGGCTTAATTTCAGCGGGAATACGGCGGAACGGTGTTCCGACATCTCCCAAGAATTTTTAGTTTTTGCCGAAACGGTCCAGTACGTTTAAGGGATTTTTTTTGATCAACGTGTTTAGGAGTTGTAAGGTTAAGAGCAGAAGTCTACGATAAGTCAAGAGCTACCTTTTTCTGTTTACTGGTCAGTGCTATTTTAAGAGGAATAAGAGAACTGATAAGCCGAAATAACTGAGCTTTTTTGCATTTTTTTTATTTTTTTTATTTTTTTTATTTTATTTTATTTTATTTTTTTTTTTTTGAGAAAATTGGGAAAAGATATTCTAGCATCTACAGTATTAGAAACTAAGCCCTGCTCAAATGTTGTTCACTCAAATCAAATTGAATTTCCATGGTGCACATTTGTGCATATCCGTTTTATTTTTCTACTTTCTGCACAACATATCGCACATACAGGTAACAAAGATAAACATGAAGAACAATGTTGCATTTAACAAGCATTTCCGGTGACGAACTGTTGCTTTTATATATAACTTTGACTGTATCTGATTTTTATGATGACAACAGATTCTTCAAAAATATTTATAAAAGCTTTTCAAAATATTGACATCGCATTTCCGCTTTCGCTCAATATTATGAGGAAACGATCGAAAAAAATGATAAACGTGTCGGGAACAAAAAAATTTTCAAAAATTTTTATTCAAAAACTCAAAAATACAGATCTGGTCTGGACTCTCCGCCTACTTTCGCCCTTCTCACTGGCCCTGCAAACGAACCAAACTTCATTGCTTCTTCTGGATTCATTTAAATTTGGTTACAAAGACAGTCCACATTAATTCATGTAACTTGTATAGTGTCCAAGCCTAACGTTCTTCAGAAAACTGTTTTCTCATGCGTACATTTAAGTCTCGTCATTATTTGTTATTGTTATGTATAAAAATTAGTCACAAAAATTTACTAAAAATACAATACTCCAGTTTTTTTCTAGCCTTGTGGTACAATTCCCGCATACATTATATTTCTTAAATAGTGCATAAAATTTATCAAAACCGTGAATCATTTAACCAATTCACAACCACATTACCATATTCATCAAACGCACCCGAAAAAAAATATAATTTAAATAATAATAATTGTAACAGCTCAACCCCTTTCTCAAACAACACAACCCAACAATAATAAAAGACAAACTCATCATTAAAATCATTAAATTTTAAAACAGGAAAAACCAGTTTCATCACGAACTGAAAAAATATAATCCTTAAAAAATCCTGTTATAAGTGCGGTTAATTTTGTGCCTCTCTTAACACATTGTTATTTGAAAAATAAAAGGATTGTACATAACGCATATATGTATACAGAGATGAAGAGGAAACAGATTGCGTAAAATGCACACATCACAGGGGATTACCCTTCACATCACGGTGGATTCGACGCACCCCGTTTTTAAACGCCCTATTCAACTATCAACTATCTATATAGCTCTTCATTTATTATTATGTAACAAAACGAAAACTATAAAAATCACACCCCAACTTATGGCGGTTATTACGCAATGCCGTACGTATTTTTGTTCATTGAACTGTAAAATAATAAACACAGTACTTATTTGTTCTCTGTGGCCACAAAGTGTGTAATGTAATATGTAAGTATATTCACAGTAGTTAAAATATAATGATTTCTTTTATAGAGAGTATTTTTGTTTCTTGTTTCACTATAATATGACGTCTTTGTGAGTCTGAAGTCTTCTTATTTTAACGCTTTGAAAATATTTTTAATGATGCCAATAAATAAAGTTGTAGTAAAGTTGTTGAATGCAACACAATAACAAAAAAAGTAAGAATATTTTCTCCGCTGTCCGGAAAAACATTGAATCATGAATATGTTTTATAACATCAAACATTAACTAATTATCTAACTTGCTCACTTAGTTTGAATTTGTTTATTATAAAAAAAATTCGCCAAATGCGTGCTAAACACGTATTAAGTCAGAATTTCGTAATCAGTAGTTACAATTTTTCACACTGCTCGAGATAGAATATTTTTTGCTTTTATTTAATGTTAAAATTAACGTTTAATTTACTAATAATATTATGGCAATCGAAACCGTTTACTTTCTGTATGAGTTAGAAACATTAACAGTTTTTAAAAAAAGACACTGTCTATTAAATTGTATCGGGTAAAATTTTATTAAAATTCACCTAAAGACGAAGAGTTAAAATGCACCACCCTGCATATTGAAAATATTTTGCTTATTCAAAAGTTATTTATAATATTTTGTAATTTTTTTATCTACGACTACCATGAAATTACTTGTCTATTGTATAAAATACTGTCTAAATAATCTATGTTGTACGTACAGTTATACGAAATTTTTAAACTTTACACAAGCCTGTGTGTAAAAAAATCACAGCTTACTACAATTGTATTAACCTTTTACGCTTATAAGTCATGTCTAGCATGACAAGGTGGTTTGGCCATTAGCATTACATTTAAACATTAAAATGTGGGACAATAAATAGCATTGAACCAACTTTTAAAAGTAACAAACCTAACAAAAAGAGCATTTAAAACATTTAATTCGAACTTTGAGAAAAAAGGTTGCAAATTTTTTTAAAAAGATAGGAATAAAAATTATGCGTCATGTCATGTGTCACATGTCTTACCAGCTAGCCGAGAAACCCGTTTATTTTTGCTTGAGTGCAAAGAGTTAATTTTTATATTGTGTATTATATTAAAATCTGTACAAAAAGTTTACCAAACAAGTTCTAAAGTCAAATTTATATATAAAGAAAATGACTCATTTCAAAAATAAAATTTTATTACATATAAAAGATATTATAATTTCTACTATCCTTTTTCGATATATTAGATAGAAGATCTTGTGAAAGATAGCTATATTACAAGTTACGTCTAAAACATAAATTTATGAGAATGAGTCATTTTCAATTGTCGTTGTTTTCTCTTTACATAATTTTAATGCATTGTATTCGTACCAAATTTATATTATTTATTGTAAATTTAATATTAGATAAAGTATAGTATGTAACTCGGTTATAAAGCACATTACACATTCGTACAATTACTTGTAAGTTTATCGCTAGTGTGTAATATGCAATTTACAACCTCAATCGGGTAATATACTATTTAATATCTATATATTATCAACATCTACGCAATTTTCTTTTGTTATTACGGTCCATTGGCGTAATATCATAAATTATATCAGGCTGTAAATTTATCATACAATAAAAGGTAATAATTTTTTGATGAGAAATTTTCGCAACCATTTACAACTGCTTACTAACTAAACAAAATAATAAAAAAAGGGCCTCGTGAATATTAATTCACTTACCCAGAGGTAGGTACATTAAAATTTCAGTCGAAATGAAATTTTTCATAAATTTTCATTCGTTTGGACCGTGTCGAGAGCGATGTGTAACCCTTATTAATTATTAATGAACGAGCAACCATTATACTGAACCGAAACAGGTATAGTTTTTACAAACGTTTTATTTAAACCTTAGTAATATTTATTTTTTGAACATGAAAAATTTATCAACAGGTCAAAGTTTTCGTGTACAGAGTGGATATAAAATTTCAAAAAAATACACAAAAGTTAAAAATATTGTTACAATTTTTAAAGTATACACAGAACAGAGAAGTATTCGAGAATCAAATTCTCTAGAAATTATTATAGTGTTTTTTGATGGAATCAAATGTTCGAACCTTAAATCTGTTATATGCAATCGATTTAAAACTCTTTACACATTATCAGACATTTCTTCAAGTCCAAGAAAGATTTTATTTTGCCTTTGCCCAATGGCGATATATTTTATACGTGGTGTTGAAGTCGAAGCCTTTTACGACGCACAGCAGACAACTTCAGCGGCTAGTTAGAAATTAAAAACTTAAACGAGTTCAGAAAAAGAAAATGTAGGTTATAGGCTAAGCTTTTGTAAAAGAAAAATCTAAAAAACGTTTTTTGTTTTTTGTCTATAAAAAGGGGCTGAATTTTTTTAGATTTAGTGACCAACAAAAATTGTACTGCCCCCAACCCACCCACATACATCATAATTAAATCAAATAAAAACCTACGGACCGCGCCAATTTTGAAAACGTAGTTTCGAGTAGAACATGTTGGATGTTTTATATATCTATTAATGTTTAATATTTTATGTATGTGTATATAACTTGACAACTGCTCAATTTTTCGTATTCAGATTTTTACTGATAATTCTTGGAATATGAAAGAACAAAAAAATATCGAGAAAAAAGAAATACGACTTTTTTTCTACAATCCTGAATAACCCTTAATAAAATAACCAAATTTAAAATACCCCTGTCGCAGCATCTGCATAACATAGCGAATTTCCAAATTTTGGGGACTGGCGGATCTAATCTAAGAACTGTACCTATTTAAAATAGTTTAGCTTTCTAAGAGTAAAAGATTTTTTAAAATCGGCTGGGTAATTAGTTTTGATATTTTTGGAACCCAAGAACCCGAACGGACTTTGTGCAGCATAGTTGTATCCATCTAAAATAATTTAGTTCTCTAACAGTGAAAAAATTTTCAAAATCGGTCGGTTAGTTTATTTTTTACAATAATGGGAACAGTAAACCCTGGCGGAAATCATACAACATAACCTTTATTCATCTAAAATAATTTTAGTAAAAAGTTTATCCTAACAGTAAAAAACGGGTCCTAGGGATCTCATATAACTTATGGTAGTTCGTAAGGTTCTTGTGGACATCATTTAATTACTTAATGAATTCAAATACTTTAACTTACTAACGGTGAAAAAATTTTCAAAATTTTCGACATTCGCTAAAAAAATCATTGAAAAATATTTGATATGTTTCGATCAATTAATGGTCAACATCAGCAAATAAAAGTTACTAAAATCGAAGAAAAGAATGAGTTATTTGTCCGTAGAAATTAAAATACAAATTCTGAAAACGAGCAAAGAAATATTGAAAAAACTAGATCGGCAAAACATTCTGACAAATAACACTACCCAACTAATACTTGCCAATTTGAATGAAACTTAACATACTTATTAAACAGCGAAAAATATTAAATACGTGTTTTTTTATTTCGGCTAAATACGCTTTTTAGGGGTAGAAAACACCATTCAACCTCTGTAGATGAAAACAGTTATAGCTAAATATTTTTGAAACGACATATTTTTTGAAAAAAGGGCTGAGTACCAAATTTGTAGAATTTAAAGCGATGCACTTGATAGTGACCCTGAAATCGATTTTCAAGGTCAGTTGAAAATGATTAGCCATTGCCGAACTTTGACCATATCCTGTACCTATAAGCAGTAATTTCATGTATTGACTCAATCTATCTTCAAAATTGATTTGTTGCGTTATTTTTCTAAAATAAAAAAAATAAAAACCTGACGAAATGAAAAAATAGGCGCAAATTTATAGAAAAAATTAGAAGAAAACATTTTTGTAAGTAATTTTAGAAGTAAAGTTAAGAAAAGATTTAATATCACTCCAATTGTAAGTTAAACATTAACTTTATGTTATATTAGAAATTTTCAAAATTTTTTAAAATTTTTATTGCTACTCTATAGTTATCATATTAGGAATTCAATTCAACATATGATTAACTATTATTTTTCCGATTGCGATTGAGCAAGTATTTTTCAAAATTACTTCTTGATCACTTATTTTCTATCTTGCATGTGAAATTCGTTCGAATATACTTTGAACCATTTAGGGATGAAAAGTAAACTACTCCTTTTGAAAAATATTAAATGATTTTCAAATGACTTTGGAAATTGACCTCAAGGTCAACTTCAAAGTCATCATCAAGTGCATCACTTTGAACTCTATAACTTTGGTCCTAAGCACTTTTTTCAGAAAATATATCGTACCATAATCCACTTCTATGTTGATTCCTGGTCTCTTTTCCTGCGTTTCTAATATTTATGTCAATAAAAAATGTGCTACCGTAGACAAGGATGAATAGGTACGCATTCAGACTTCACACCGTATTTTTTTGTATTTATTTTATGAGTACCTAATCTTTAATATATTAAAAATTTACGCGAAGATGGTCACTTTATCAGCAGTATCCAAAAAAATTTAAAAATATCGGTGGTTTTTGAAAAATTAACAAAAATCGTATAATTTCTTCTCTATGAAAAATTGGGGTCAAAAGAGACGAGAAAAGAGTAAATGGGGACAACCCGTAGGGTCGACCAAAATTGAAATTCTAATATAAAATAATTTCGAACTTTTTGTATTTATACATTCAAAAGAGAAATAATAGGTACTTGATGATTTTCTGTAAAAATAAACGTAGAATCTAAAATAAAGTTTATATACTCCTGTCGTTTACCCCTAAGTTTATATTCCTCCTATTCTTATTTTAGTTCAAAAAATAATTTTTCAAAAGACTAAGACATAATAATTAATAACAGTGAGATTCTACGTCCATTTTCAGACTTTTGTCTCATACAAACGTTACCTAGAATTTTTTTTATCTACAAAAACATCAGTCTACAGAATTTAATTTATTAGTTAGGAAAATAATTCAAATATGTCTCACTAACAATAAATGTCTTAAATGAGTTTAAAAAATCAAAACGATACTGTTTATTAAATTGCGTAAAAGCTAGTAAATGCAATAACAGATATGATGAATTTATAAGGATTTTCTTGTACTACAAAATCTTAAAAATATGGAAACGCGTACTTTTTTTTCGTTAATTGTGTTTTATTCTTTTGCACAAAATTTTAAAAATACTTTATTTTCTTAAGAAAGGGAGGCAACTTTAGTCACAGATATGCCTATGAACAGTTTTTGGTAATCCGGGAAAAACGAAAACACTTTTTAAAATTTTTTTATTGTTAAAATCGAAATGTTCTTTTAAAGAGGGTTAAAATTACCGTATTTTATATTAAAATTTTAACACAATCACTCCCTAATTAACGAGCCTTACTTAATATTAGCAAATTGAGAAAAAACACGTCAATTAGATTTTTTCACACAGATTTTATTTGTTATATAATTCAAAAGGATATTTTAAAAATGTGTATGAATGGCTTTCATTAAATAAATTTCAATATATTTTCCATTTATTTTAACAGTGGAATGTCCTTAGTAGTGGCTATACTTTCGGCTTGGAGCGAATTAGACGAAGATTTTCTTCTAAAACCAAATTTAATAATTAATTAAAGAAATAAAAAAAAATTTGTGGATTTCCTACCGTTCAAATATAATCTTTATTGTATGTAAAAATGTTATTACATTTTTTCAAAAAACTGTAAGTAAACTGTAAAATTTTCTTTACAAATATGTTAAAATAGAGAAATGTTTCCTTTTTAATTTATTTTTAACTCTTTTTAAATGATTCACTTTAAAATTTTTTAATATTTCTTAATCGAAATTTCATAAAAGAATGTGTCAAAGTTTAAAAAAATTTTTCTTTGTTAAAAAAAAAAAATTGAATGTGCAAAATTATTTAATATTAGAATGCTCTGATTATACAATTCTAATCATAACTGTATTGTCAATTGGATAAAAAATTACGTAAAAATATTATTGTTTGAATATGATTTAACGTAATTTTTATACGATTGAAGCAAACTCTTATTAATTTTAGGAAGGTGTAAATATAATCTAAATTCTGATCATATCACATAACAGATATCGTCGGGATTTTTTTTGTAAAAAAAAATGGAACAGAGATACATTATAAAAACATTTAACTGACAGAGAAATAGAATATAGCCGAATCGTTAAATTGGATTAAAAAAATCATGACACGCTACTTATAAAGCGGTTTTTTTCGAATTTAGCTCGCAAAAAATGAGACAGAAAAAAAAAGAATGCGAGTGCGAGTGAAATGGAGAACGACATATTTCCTAGTTTTTCTCGAAAAGTAAGTAATTTAGAGCAACGGTATAAAAACATTTTTTATGCATTTTACCTTTTACAATGGCTTAGTGTAAAAAAAAATTTGAAAAATTGCTTAATTCTGGCAAAAAACTCATTTTGTTGACAAAAAACGCCCGGAAAACCTACTTCTGGGCATCCGACGTGTCTGGCTAACGAACTCATCCAACGATTTGGAAAATCGAATTCGCACACAAAATTTCATAAGCATTAAACGTTTCGTTCGAGAGTTATCGCGCGGATACATATATATATATATATATATATATATATATATATATATATATATATATATATATATATATATATATATATATATATATATATATATATATAAATTTTAGTGAATATCATTTTCGTATTCTAGGGACCTCAAAACATATTTCTGATATGGTCTCGGGCTTAGGTCGCAGCATGACACCTGGCGTAAAAGCTGAATTTCCAGTTTTGGAAATTCGCTAAAAGAAGCTTCTTATAGCATTCGTGAAATTCCTTTTCCTTGGCTTTACAAAACTGTTCTTTAATAAACTCTATTTTCAATAAAATGTTTAAATTTTGTTCTAAAATTTGATCAAAAATATTTTATTAAAATTTAAATTAAATCATATATATTTGCTTCTTTCTTGCCTTGCTTGTCTCATATCAACTGCCACAACAGTTACAATTCCGCGAAACGAACTGTAGCTACATAATTTTAGAAAATTAATTTTATTTACCTATAACGTAAAAGCCCCTATACCGGAACGCGATCATATATCCGAACAGTTTTGACATTTATAATATATACATATTAATGAAATTATTTCTGAAAGAAACCTCTGATAACAAAAATTATTATTAATAGAATGATTATTTTTCAATTTAGATTCACCTCGCATTTAATGTTTCCTTACTTAATTTAAATATATATATATATATATATATATATATATATATATATATATATATATATATATATATATATATATATATTAAACAATTTTATATAACAATATAACAATATATATATATATATATATATATATATATATATATATATATATATATATATATATATATATATATATATACATATAATATAACAATATATATTAAACAATTTTTGTTGAATACAGTATTTTGATCCTTTATTAACCTCTGATACTTAAAGCATTCTATGTTTCGTACTTTATCTATTACACGTCTGTTTGTATATCGGTTCCCAACTCCTAGTGTCATTAATATTTCTTCGTTTGGATATTGATGTCGATATTTTGTAAATGAAAAACATTAATAAATAAAAATTTTTAGGATGTATTTTTTTAAAAACATATTCATTGGATTAAAAAAACCTTCTTTCATGCTTATTACCAAAAAAATGGGTGTTTAATTTATTTGTCAATTTTTATAAGCCAGTTTAATTATACACCTAAAAATAGTGTTCCGGTATAGGGGCTTTTACGTTACTACATTTTTATTAAAAAAAAAAAAGAAAAAAACATCATGTCGGCTCAGTGAGAGCTCAGTTTTTTTTTATTGAATGTAACTTTAATTCAACGTTACGCACAGACGAACCACAACCAACATTCCAAAACTCCATACATCAAATTAAAATTCATATTTTTTGAAAGGTTCTAGTGATATATAATTTTAATTTTTTTTCCTCTTACCTATATACTGCTCCTGTTTACCGCTTGTCGTAGATATATTACTTTAGGGATTTTTTTAATTATTTTTTTTTCAGGAATATATTATATGAGTGAAAATTATTTACATTCAGTAGACACGAAAAAAAAATATTTCCATAACATATTTTTCTTTTTTTTAATTAATAATTTTTCTTCTTTTTCTTTTTTTTTTTTTTTTTTTTGAGGTAAATTAAATTATACACTTGGAGCAACCAAGTGACTCGAGCAATACCCATGATCTCACAAGTAATAATAATAATGATAAAAAATAAAATTATAATGCTTTGTTACTTGATCTCGCTCTGTCTCAGTTATACGAAGCTACTGTGTAACGCAGTTAATGAGAACAAGCTTTATCGCGTTATCTTTATTTATTCTTAGAATAAAAAAAAAAAAATTATGTGTATCTAATTTTTGCGTAATAATATGTAAACACTTGCACGTACAATTCTGAGATAATTTGGCTCTCATATAAACTAAAACCAGTGGCGGATTCAGTCATCAAATTAGAAGCGGGTACATTTACTTAATGGCTTCATAATACACTTTTTCTAATATTGCAAATATAAAAAAAAAATTGTATTTGAATTTTCTGATTCTGATTTACATTTGCAGTACAATTTTGATATGAATTCATCACAGTTCACGAGGGGGCTGTGACCTCGCATGGCCACCCCTGGTATCTGCATTTGGTCGTGCAAAACATTTAAGACACTGAATAATTTTAGTAAACTTAATGACGTCATTAAATTAAAAAAATTCTGTTTCATTAAGTCAAACTTTATGGAAGTGATTTGCGCCTGAACTTTTGATTTTTCCGATCAAAATGATGAAATTCCTTTTAGAAATACGACTGATTCGATAAGTCTTGTTTCTAGTAGTGCTACAAATTTAATTTTGGTAATTTGCTTCCTATTTCATTATTCAGTCAATCATTTTATCTAAGATGTTTAAGGCCTTATAAAATTTTAATAAAGCTGATGATCTCATCAAATGAAAAAAAATTCCCTCAAATCGAGTTTTATGGAAACATAAGTTTGATATTCGATGTTTCCAAAAAAAAATTAAAATCTTGTTACGATTTTGTCGTAGTAAGAGTGTACATTTTATCCAACTACCAAATTTCTTATTGACTGCCTGAAAAATGGACATTAAACCCCATTATTTCTGTTTCATATAGGGGAGACTGGGGTAAAGTGGCCACTCTAAGACAAAATATTGTTTAGTTTATTTGTTTGAAAAGAAATACAGATTAATAAGTATTTAGCATATTGTTGCTTTAGTGCAGAACCAATAACCATCAATATATCAACAATATCTTGAAAGGTATTTTTGCAATTTTTGTTTTTCGCAACATGTGTAAAATGACCACTTTACCTCACTATGCTGGGTAAAGTAGCCAGGGGTACGCATTTTAACCCAAAAAGAAATCTTCAAGTAATAAACATGTTTATATACAAAATCAAATTATGTTTGTATCATTAATTATTATATATCAACGGACGGACATTGAAGTTTCATCATAAGGGTTCCTTTTTTACATTTTTTCGCGGAACCCTAAAAACTGGCAATTCTTTTGTTTCTAAAATATGAAGAACTAAGTAAAAGTTCTGAATTTAATATAATATGTTAAAATATTCTAAGAATTCAATTTGAGCAGCGATCGGAGATACTGACTACTTTGCCCCATTATAAGCCTGGCCACTTTACCCCGTTAGACGCCATTTTGGCAAACTACAACTAACTTCAAGAAAGAATTTTCTGGTTCATCGGTAACTATATTATTTTAAAGGTAATTAGACCGAGTTTTTAGCTATCCCAATTAAAAAATTGTATTCGTAATTAATAAACAAATAATGAGAATACAATTTAAAACTTACTTGAAACATCAACACTTGAAAATTTCGAAAACTCGTTATAATTCATACAATCTAAAGAACTGACCCTTGACGTTCTAACAGAAAACTATTGGCTTCTCTACAAGCTAGTATTCAGCTTTCCCACAAGATTGGAGTTGTTTCCGGTGAGTAAAGACCAATGACCACTTTACCTCCACTGTCCACTTTACCCCAGTCTTCCCTACATTTCCCAAATGAGCTACCTTTTACAAACTGTTTACAAAATCTTCCCTCTTATTCCGTCTACAATCATTTTACCAAAAAAATAAAATATTTTTTTAAAGACATTATACTCAACAAAGAGCAACCATTACAATTTGTATATTTTCTATACATTTCTAAAGTTACAAAGCAAAAAAAAAAACTTATTTTAAAAAAGCACACATACTATAAAAATAAAAACTGATGTTTATTCTCAAAAAATAAAAAAAAAGAATTCATCACAATGACAAAAGAACTTGGAAAATATTAAAGTAAATTTTTATATGACTTTAAAATCATAACAGCCACACACAGAGGGAAATGCCAACAGTATACCACGGATACCGTGCAACGAATGGCGGGCAAATGGCATATAAAATTAATGTTTTCCTGAAGTAGTCGCACCACTAGAGTTACCTAGACACACACACATTTTTTTTTTTATTTCTACATTATTCAATTCAAAAATTCAACAGGACGATAATGTTCGTAGCTTACACAATACCTAAATAACACAAAAACGTAGAGATATTTTACTTAAATCGCTTTTAAAAATGTTCCTCCATGTTACCTGTCATAGTCAAACAAAAAAACCTGCATCACTTTAAAAATATATGTCTATATTTATACGAAAAAAAAAAGAGACACACTTGAAACCGGGACAAACGAAACAAAACGAAATGAACCGGGTTAAGAATGAGATGAAACAAGTTTTGTTTTTTCGGTTTGAAACAAATGAGTGCACTGTGACCAATACTTTGTTTTGTTTTTTTAGTTTTTTTGTACATATAGATAAAATAATGGGTATTGTCGCACTACGGTTATATAGTAAAGAATGTCAGATAATATCTAGATAGATATTTACAGGTGATCTCCTGTGATTTTTAGTCATTTTAAAAATTTCAGATCCGCACCGAGTTACAACTTGCGACATTTCGATTTACGTCGTTTCAAGTCATACCTATGAAACAATATTTTGACACTATTTCTCGTTCCAATTTCTATTAGTTTTAAGTTACGTCACTAGATTTAATACATATTTCTGGACATTTTTCAACAAAATGATACAAATTCAAAAAAATAAAATTTAAAAAAAAAATAGAGTTGATAACAAATCTGCTACTACAAATCAGTTGTTACCAAATCATATACAGAGTAAACTTTCTGAAAGTTTCCATTTTTATTAAAACTAAACTGTTATTTAATCAAAAAGTTGTTCCAATGAGAGTATTATGCAAGCTTATAATTTTTAAATAGAAATATTTTTAGTATAAAAATTAGTTTATGCTTTAAAACCGTCAATTACACTCAAATTTCTATTGGTTTTTCTTTTTTTTGAAAATTTGCGTTTCAAAACTCACACTTTTAAAATTCGTACTCATTTGAACAATATAGGAATTTACATTATTTAAAAACATTTTAGTTCAACATGGTTGACTTTCAAAACAAAGTAATTACAAAGAAAAACAAAAGATTATCACGTTTTCAAATTATTATATAAAAATGACAGCAAAGTACGATAAAGACAAAAAAAATAAATTTGGGTTTTCTTTAACTCAAATTTTTTGCCTGTAGAAATAACACGAAGAACTATCAACCAAAAAATTTGCGGGTCACAGTTTTGCTAGCTGACAATTTTTCTTATTAAATTACTACTCACAAATTTTCGTTATTTATAAATACAAATTTATTCAAAAGAATGCAACTCCTTCGTGTAAATTACAAGTGAAAAAATAAAATTTAAACTAAATTTATCATTTCTCTATATTTTCTAATTGGTATGATAAAATTCTTTACAAGGTCCCTTAAGAAATGAATCATTAACGGATTTCCACTTTTGTGTATTTATAGTATCTGTGTGGTATTGTTATATTTCTAGGAATATAAATAACAAAGATAAGTTCCTGCTTGTGAAATTAAAAAAAAATTATTTTTTATACCGTTTTGAAGTAGAAAGATACCTAACATTGTAAAAAGCATTTACAATTGGGTATATCTATGTGATATTGTTATATTTCTAAGTATATAAATAATAAAAATAACTTCCTGTTAGTAAATTTAAAAAATTATTTTTTATATGGTTTTTTAAGTAGAAAGATGATTATTAGAAAAGATTTAAGCTCTTATATCTGTTTGATTTCTGAACGATTCATAACGTTAATGCGTCTTTAATAGGGGATGTTCTTTAAGAGTTTAAATCTTTTTTAAAACTCTTCTTTAAGAATTTAAATCTTTTTTTTTTATTTTTGTTCCAAATAGTCCCGTTTGACGGTATCTTGCTCAACACTGTATATAATAAGTCTCTGAACTTACTTTTAATAAAGTTTATTCCTTCTATTATAACTGTTTCTGAAGAGAGAAAATCCTTCTCAGTTATACCCAGAAAATGTTAATGTTACAATGACTTTCCAAGTCTCATTCATCAAGCACACCACCTTAGACCCCCTACAAGTCTCTGTCGAACTAGCACACCCATATTAACATCTACATAATATGTAATTTCTATTTGCAGACAACAATAGTAAATAGAAAAATATGAATGCAGCAGCAAATGACGTGAACAAAAGAAAGACAATACATGCCAGTGCAGCCAACATACTGACGAAAAAAAAGAAAAACGTACATACACACGGGTAGGTACACGAGAGTATAGAGAAAAAAACGCCATAAAGCGAACCCCATAGCTGCTCTCGTACTCTCTTACTCGTAGTTAGTTACGTAACGAATAGTAACGTACGTACGACCGAAAACTACGACATTATTATGAACAAACCGAGTTATCAGTGCCACTAACAATGCACTAACAATCTATATGCTTTAAGTATAGTGATAAGAATAAATATGCCTTTGAGGATTAAGTACGCATCTATAAATACAGGAATGCCATGACTAATAGAACCAGATTTTGTCGTGTAAGTGACGGAAAGGGAAAGGTAAAGTAACCAGACATAACATACAAAATAATGTCTTAAGATTTGTTTGTACATTTACCCACAAAAAGTTGCCGTATTTTTCGATGGCATTTATATACAGGCTGGGCCATTTTAATCTATGCATCTAAATATCTCGCCAGAGGCGCCACCTACCAAAAAATGACTTTTATAAGAGTTGTTAGGTACGAAGAGGGACATTAAATGGTGAACTTAAATTTGACCTTAACCTTCATTCTCAAGGTCATTTTGAGTTAAGTCGTACTTTTCAAATGGAAAGGCCTATTTCTTATTTCGGATTCTGAAAGAGCGTGAAATTTCACGTCGAAAATGCTATAAACGAATTTTTTTATTATTGGCCTTAAGAGGTGTAAAGGCCACCAAAGGACAATTAAAAATTAGATTTTAAAGGAAAAACCTAATTTTAAAGTGTCGGCATCTTTTGGAGACATAAAACAGGAGCTTCTGTTCGTTTTAATGACCTTTGAAAGTCATTCTAAGGTCAAAATCCAGAAAAAATTGATTAAAATTGATTGAAAAATTAATTTTTCATAACTAATAAATTTCATAACTAAAAAATAAAAAATTAAGGGTCAAGTGGCACCTCTGGCAAGATATTTAGATGCATAGATTAAAATGGCCCACCCTGTAAATATAATTAAATTATATATCTTATATTTATACAGAGTGTACATGGTTGCTACTTTGTATAGTTACTATGGTTATGAATGGTTATTAACACTTTATAGTCCGCGTTCAAAGCATCTGTAAATTACCATAACAACCGTAGAGGCCGATCGTGACCAGTGATCACACATATGTGAGCAAGCAGGTACATATGTATTGACTTACAACAAATACACTCTCCGTGTACTGGTTTTTGTAAACATTTATAGAAGAATAACATAAATATAACACTTAAAAATATAATTTTATATTATCATTTATTTTTCTTATTGTATTTAAATGCGTATATTTCAATACAATCACAAAAATCAGTATGTGTATGTATGTTATTGATATTCTTTCTATTAATAAAAGTGTATGTTTAAACATGTTGAATCATTTCGTGAATTAATTTATAATTTTTTTTTTTATTTCTTTAAAAATATTGCCGGCTTCTAGGGAAGTTTACTGCGAAAGTGCGCGGGACTGTAGAGTGTTAATTTGATATGATTTCTGGTGACATTCATCTCCAAGAACATTCAGAACAGAAAAAAATTGCTTTTTATTAAGAATGTTTTTATTTAGCATGAAAATTAATTAAAAGTAAAATTAAACAAACAATCTGACTGAAAGTCTGCATTAAATTTCCGTAGTTACGAAACTTTTCTGAAGTATTCATAGTCAGTTCCAAATGTATATCAACATCCTAGCCTTACCAGATCCTTACCCGCAAAAGTAATCTCTTAAATTTTTCACTTAATTTTTTTCTTTTTTATACACGGAGAAATTCCTATAAAAATTACTGTGCTCATACTACAATCGACGTGTAACAGGCGAACATATCCAATTTTTGTACGGTAAAATTATAAAAATTATAGTTATATTATTGTAATTTTTATAATTTTACCGTGCAAAAATTGGATATGTTCGCTGTTACACGTCGATTATAGTATGAGCACAGTAATTTTTATAGGAATTTTTTCTTTCCGTGTAGATTTTTATTAAATGCCTTTTTCTCTGTCTTTGATTTACGCAACATACAGAGGCGGACTTATTCTTTTCAAACCCTTTATACTAGCTCTAGTAATATGTGGTAGTGATCATAATAGTTTGGAAATGTAAAATAATGGAGTCTGACATACAATAGATATTATTGTATAAGTATATATACGCAGACTATGGCAGTAAGTTTTTTTGCTTAAACTAGAGTGAATAGCTTATCTAAATTTCTGTGTCTTTATTATATGGAAATTTTATACATCGCTTGTAAAAGAGGATTATCGCTAACAACAAAGACTTTTTGTGCCCAAACAGGTACCTACTTACTCATTTAGAATTCGTGAAGAAGTTGATTCAAATATTCAAAGTCTGTTGACTGCTCTTAAATTCAAAACGTGTTTTCTCGGATAACTCAAAATGGTTGAATCCGATTTAGCATGGATTATGGATAATAATATTTACAATAAAATTATATTACTTGTTGCAATCACTGCAACCAGTTTTGTTTTCATAAACGATCTGTTCTCTGATTATTCGATGCAATTATTAGTTTTGTGTTAGTTTTGTATTTTATGTTATTTTGACATCGTGTCACAAAATATGATATAAAATATTAATAGCATTCATTTTGTTTCCAATTTGCTTTTATTCCGATTCTAGAGTACTATAGTAGTCAAATTAATAACAAACCAGCAATTAGGCCAGGCGCACATTGAGCTGCGTCACGCAGTTAACGCAGGGCAGAAAAGCACGTGTGGTCGAGCGCACATTGAGACGCAATTGACGCAGGACAACGCAGTTTCTGTGACTCTTGTTGTAGAACGAGATAGCATGAATTTAAAAGCAGAGCAGAGCAGAGAAGCAATATTTTTCTTCAATTTCTTCAATTGTTTTCATTTCGACGAAATAAAACCAACTAAAACTCGAGAACATGTTACAATGTTGCGCAGCATCGCGCAGTTTCTGTGTCACATTCACGAATGCCACATCGGTCTCGTGCGACGCAATGCTGCTCTGCTCTGCTCTGCGTTTCAATTCGCGCTGTCCCGTTCTACAACACGAGTCACAGAAATTGCGCTGCCCTACCTGCGTTAACGGCGTCTCAATGTGCGCCCGGCCTTAATATTGAAATTTTACCCACTTGTTTGCTACTACGCTTACTGTCGCGAGAATATATCATCAAAATTTGTAGCTACACACCTTCTTAACTATGTTTAAAGGAGCGTGTATACATACGATTCGGAATGGATGAAAATTGAAATAAAGATCGTTTAATGATACTTGCAGATTTATACACATACGATTTCTTATTTCGATATTAAAAAATAAAATGGCGCTTACATAGAATATCAGCTTAAAAGCATTCACATAACTCTGATTTTATATGTATAATCATTATACGTAAATGACAATTCTAAAATATACATAATAATAATATACACATGATCTTTCTTAATATTTTCAGTTGGCACCATTTTGATTTTCAAAAGATCCAACTAAAATAGGATTACAATCTATTTTTCTAAAAATCGTTTTGAAATCGAAGGCAATACGATCACAATTCGAATACTTGTTTACACATTCAATTGTGATGCGATTTTCGTTCGATTCGATTAATATTCGATTAAAATCGTATGTCTAAACGTACGGTAACACTAGAACTAACAATAAAAGAAATCTAGTTATATGCTCTAAGAATACCATTGAATTTGCCCGTAGGTGTATGTCAGTGGCTACATACATACAAGCGATTAACTTTTGTTAATCTACTGATACAATATTTGTTCAATTTTAATCCTGTGACACAAATTCCCATTTTTCCGGGGCAAAAAATCTCTTTTTACATTTTTCGATTGAAATCTATTTTATTCTTTTTTTTCATTATTATAAAAATAATTTTTAATATTCAATTTAGAAAATATCTGCCATACTTTTTTTTTGTTGGAAAGCCAATATTTTTTAATGGAATTTTTTAGTAACTATTCGATTTTATATTACTAATTGATTTTTAAATATTTAAAATGTAAGTTTTCAGTCAGTAATTTTAATTTTTTTTTTTACCAAACTAAAAGAATTTCGTAATTTTTCAACCATGTGAATGAGAAAATTATGACAATGCTGGTTTAGTTATTGTTGGAGCACTTTTCACTTTTCACCATTAGTTCAACTAACATTGTCGTGTAATATGAAATGTCGTATTCCGACCAGTTGGGCTACAATTAAATTCAAATAATTATGGACAATTTCTTAAGCATTGGTGAAACGTTTAAAAGCAATTTTTAAATTTTAAATAGAATTCTTGCAGCTTAGAATCATTTTCACCGTTAGTTTGAATAACATTAGGTCGTGTAATATGAAATGTCGTATTTCGACCACTTGGTCTACAATTTAATTCAGATAACTATCGATAACTTCCTAAGCACTAGACCACATAATTCAGATAAATATCACCGCAGAAACATGTGGCCTACCTGTCTAGCAAATAGCGTCAGATTGATATATTTTGGATTAGGAGATTTTGTGTTGGGGAGGATTACGAAATTTTTTAAAGAATCTACGATCATAAGGTCTACAAAATTGAAAACTTGATTTACCCAGAATTTCTAAATAAAGTGCTCCATAATATGCTTCCTTTAAAAAGTGAAGTAGACCCATGTCGTAAATCAGATAACGCAGTCCATTTTTCTATTAGCGAATTTCCATTCTGGAAATTCAGCTATTACAGTAGCTCTTATGGTAAGACCTAAGTCCGCGAATATGATAGAAATTTGTTTTGGAGCCTCTAGAACCCGAAAATCTACTTCACTAAAATTTAGGTATGCAAGCTGGAATCCGGATTGACTCGGCTAAGTTCGTTAGCCAGCCACGTCGGATGCCCAGAAGTAGGTTTTTCGGCCATTTCTCGCCATTTTTAATAATTTTTTACAAATGTTGGCCAAAACTCAAAAATTTTTTAATTTTTTTTTACACCATCGGAAAGAGCGTAAAAATTGCATAAGATAGACTTTTAAAACATTGTTCTAAGTGAACTAACTTTTGAGAAAAATTAAGAAATTTGTTGAATTTTTTTACAATAAATGCTTCATCGTTTTAGTTAGTTATTCAATATGTATGTATGTGTTATAATAACAATAGCTCTGTTTCATCTTTTTAAATTAAAATTTGCCAGATTTTTTAAGAATACGTTATGGAATGAAAATTTTTGTATGATGTCTTTCTTTAGAGAGAAAATATAATTTATATATATATTTGCATACCTAGAAAAAAAATCGAAAACTATAGTTATGTAATCTAATAATCTATTATTAAATGGATATATGCTACACTATATGAGATCGGTTAAGATCCAGAGGACCCAAAAGCCCCAAAAATTAACTACAGCAGAACTGATTTTGAAAATTGTTTCACTGCTAGAAACCTAAACTATTTTAAATGGATACAGGTCCTAGATGAGATCCGCCAGTGCCCAATATTTGAAAATTCGCTATGTTATACAGATGCTGCGACAGGCGTATTTTCAATTCCGAATTTCATTAAGATACAAACTACGCTACATCATCACACAATCCTAATGTACAATTTGTTCATACATTATCCGGCATTAATTAGGATAATCATTAAATGAACGAGTAAATATGTCGGCCGTGCCATAACTGCTGGTCGAATTGAATGAATGTCTTAATGTATTATTAAAGTGATTTTGTAATTAGTATACTACCACACATATATACATATCATATGAATTGACGTATGAATGGCGATGTGAGGTCTGTGTTTGCAATTATATAGCTTCAATTTTAGCTTACGTATGCACCATTCTGGCTGATACGTACGTAATATGTACACATATTGCATCATCTGTAATTTCAACAATTCCTGACCAATAACTAAATGTAATGCATTTCTCTAAACATTAGTGTAACGTCGTACTGTATGGTAGAGGTGGGCTTGTTGTAACAATTTTCAGAAAAACTGATCTAATTAAATATCTGTTAGCCTTTTTAGCATTAAAAAGGTATTTGTCGCTAGTTTAACTATCCCTCTATCATATCCAAAAGAAATACGATCAAAATTATTAATATGCGCTTCACGCCAGCCATTTTCTTAAAAAAAGTGTGTTGGACAACTTGCCCCATGTTTGGGGCTAGATGTAACAGCCATGGGGTACATAGTAACAGTAAAAGTAAAGTTATTATTGATAGGTATTTGAACTTTAATTTGCCATTTTCCAAACTAACATAAAATTTTACATTATCAATATTTATCAACAATGAAACTGAAAACTTATTCTACAAAAAAATCAACAATAACATTTTTTAGTTAGATAGGCTATATTTATAATCAACTTGACACTTTGAATCACATTCATTGACTTATAAAACTATATAATTATCTAAAAAAATAATCAGCTTTCGAAAAAAAGAAGTTATATTATAATGACTAAATTCAGTCTTCATCGGAGTAACAATTAACATGTTACAATTTGCCTCAACATATTGTTACAAATTTTCATAAAATCATGTTGGTAAACGTGAAATTTTTAAAGAATATTAAAACTAAGTACATTTTGAAACTATATGCAAAACTAAAATTTTTAGATTAATCGATAATAAACTCGAAAAACCAAATTTTATGAAAGTAATATTTTACGTTACCTAACCAAAATGAAGCACGTGTATACCGCCACTTACTGCGTCATCGGGCGAAATACTGGCTATGATGACGTGATGCCCCATGCATGGTATAAACATTAAACTGAACAAAAAATATGGGTTTAAAGTGTTCAGATTCCCACTAAAAATTGCGTGTTACTACTTACCTCTGTTACAACAAGCCCCTAGCTCCCCTACACATTAGTGAAGTTATGGTAAGCTGTATTATGTAGTAGGTATGTAAGTATTTGCTTAACTTGCTAATGCAGAATAATGGTAATGATAGTTACAGTAGCTATGGTTCAGTTTGTAATATTTACATTGCTTCTTAATTAGCGTATTTGAGATGTTCAGTTTGTGTCAATAGACGCCGGCACAATGTATGAGCTTGCATCAGTGTTTAAGTTAGATAACTTATCGCATTGCATCGATCATCGTTAATATACGATATGTTTAAAATGTGGTAAATATTGGAACTGAGATTTGTGTTCTTAGTCCAAATTATTTTCAATTAATCGAAGACGTATTATATACCCCAGACAAATATGGTAGGTTTGATTATACGTATAATAGGCTAAAGTCATCACTGATCCGGAAGAAGTTGTTCTAACTTTTTCGGTAGGTGGCGCTTCTGTATGACTTTTTTGGGCCTGTAAATATAACCTCGATCGATCAAGTGGTTCAGAAGTTATACGATCCACTAGCAGACGCACTAACGATTATATATAGGGGAGACTGGACTAAAGTGGCCACTCTAAGACAAAATGTTGCTTAGTTTAATTGTTTGAAAAGAAGCAGAACCAATAACCATCAACATATATCAACAATATCTTGAAAGGAATTTTTGCAATCTTTGTTTTTCGCAACATGTGCAAAGTAACCACTTTACCCCACTATGTTGGGTAAAGTGGCCAAGGGTACCCATTTTAACCCAAAAAGAAATCTTGAAGTAATAAACATGTTTATATACAAAATCAAACCATGATTGTATCATTAATTATTATATATCAACGAACGGACAGACGAACGGACATTGAAGTCTGATCATAAGGGTTCCTTTTTCACATTTTTTCTCGGAATCCTAAAAGCTGATTTCAGGCAATTCCTTTGTTTAAAATATAAAGAACTAAATAAAGGTTCTGAATTTAATATAATATGTTAAAATATTCTAAGAATTCAATTTGAGCAGCGATCGGAGACACTGACCACTTTGCCCCCTTATAAGCCTGGCTACTTTACTCCGTTAGACGTCATTTCGGCAAACTACAACTAATTTCAAAAAAAAAAATTTCTGATTCATTGATAACTATATTATTTTAAAGGTAATTAGACAGAGTTTTTAGCTATCCCAATTAAAAGATTGTATTCGTAATTAATAAAAAAATAATGAGAATACAACTTAAAACTTTACATCAACACTCGAAAAATTAATAAAATTCGCATAATATAAACGGACTGTTTTTTGAAAAACCTGGAGCATTATACTGTTAACAGTGTATACTAAACCAAAACTAAATACGATTTACTCAAAAAAAAAAAAAAAAAATTCCAAGAAAAGGTAGAATTAAAAGTAGGAAGCATTATTTTTAACACTGATACTACATGTTAATAAATACGATTTACTAAAAAAAAATTTGGATAAAAGTCGCATAATGATAAATACTCAGAGAACCCACAAGCAAGTTTTTAGTTTTGAAAAGTTTAAATTGTTCCTCAAAATGCTTCGCTATAAAGAATTTTGTCTAGAGACGCAGCTGAAATACCATTTATAATTCAAAAAAAAAAAAAAAAAAACAAGTAAAAAATTTTTTTACTTGAAAGAAATAAAATTCTTAACGTAATTACCCAGCGTCGCCACCATCAAATGTATTAGACATTCGCCGGAATGTATTAACCGTAGGCCAAATCAAAAATGGTTGTGGATAGAATTAAATTCTTTAAACTTAACCCTAGAATCATACGACTACGAAAAACGTTAATCATACATCGGCGTCGTTTTGACGAATGGACTTTTTACGGAGACTTTTAGAGTTTATTTGCAAAAAAATTTTTTTTTTCATAACAATACTACAAAAGTGAACAAAATATTTAAAAAAATTGTATTTCGAAAAACATACAAATATTTATTAATTTTTTAATTATTTAATCAAAGCATATTTTCATTATAAAAATTAAAAAATAGATATATACATCAATTGTATCATAAGACATGTCTTTCAAATAATTAATTTATGAACTATTATGAGTTCCCGTAGATACGTAGTTATTTTCTCATTAGGCACATTTGTAATTTTTCTAAAATTTTTTAGTTATTTTTCGAATACGATTTCAAAAAATAATAAAAATTTAAATATTTTCCACAAAATAAATTGTTAATCTTTTATTAAGTCACTTGAAACGCATTCTTTAGTTTTCGATTCAATATAGTAAAACTCCAGTATTATGTCGTCTCTATAAGTCAAACAGCTGTAATCATTTTTCACATCATTTTTCACATTATCATTATCATTGAATAAATTAATTATAACATCCATATCTTTAATAAATTTTAGAAAAATTAAGAAAACTTTTATATGCGAAGTATAAAATCTTTAAAAAAAAATATACGTTAATCATACATTGTCGTCCTTTTGACGTACACTATTTTAATATAACCAAAAAGATAGCAACTATAAACAAAATTAATACGTCTACTGTGTTATAATAGCAAATAAATTAGATAATAGAAGTTTCACAGCAAGCAGGCAACGACAAGTTATAGTACTGGAGCAGGTAGAGAAGTTCGTTCGTCAATTTGACGAGTACGTATGATTCTAGGGTTAATAATCAACTTTGTATAGTATTCATTATCAACAAAAATCATATTATAGAACAGAAATATCAGTCAATTCTATCCATTACATCTGTAATCTCATTGTCATTAGTTTTAAAAAAAACCTCCTTTTTATAGCAAAAAAAAAACTACGTAATCCATTTAACAAAGAGGACTATTGAATACAAAGGAATAGAAAACCCTAATTAAAAAAAAAAAGATGGACTCTAACAAAATTTATTACAATGTGAACTATTTATTAGATTTTGCGTTCATCATCGAATCAACTCTATAGCCAATACACGTACGTACAATATAGATAATATCAACGAATACAGCGTAAAGAGAGATATAAACCACATCATATGCTTGTAGCCACATGTTTTGAAATAACACATCTTGGGTTTAATACCGAGATTTATATATACAGTCTTGATTTAACTTAATCAAAAAATTTTAAAATCATGGTTGTGCAATCTTTTTTGCCTCAAAACGAAAATTAAACAGTTTAGATCCGAAAAGAATCAGCGTATATGCTTCCTAGAGTTAGCTACTCAGAGAATCCTTAAATTTTTTGGATTGTTCCGTGTCCAGGCGTTGTATACTGAAATAAAAATCACAGTAACCTTTAATGATTTAGTCCAATCATACCAAAATACTACAACAATTTCGCAAACCAACGCTCTTTGTTTAAGTTTAGAAAAAAAAGGTGATGAAAATAATTAAAGTTACCAAAGTTACTGAACGTAACCTAAGTATTTTAAACCGAAGATCCATACTTAAATACATAAAGTAACTGTAATATTGTACATACTCAACATACACAATAAATTTCTTGATGGTATTGAACGGGAACACCAGAATACGTCATTCAATGTTTGAAAGATGTGACCACGTGATAGACAGTGTGAAAATTTACTTTGTTTCATTCAATTTTTTAATTATTTTGTATTTCAAGTGTAATTTTTGTTTCCTATTCAAGTTTTTCTTATTTTACATGTTAAGTATGTTTTTCTTACTTCATATGTTAAGTATATTTTTTTTAGCTATTTTTTTTAGTTTTAACCTCACTGGCGCCTCTGGTGGTAAAATTAGAACCAGTTTCATTGGTGACCTAAAATCTAGTTATCCGCATATAATTTGTGTACAGTAAAAGCCCCGTAAACTTGCGCTCCATAAACTAGCTGTCTCTCTAATTTTGATTGGATAATTTCTCTACTCTTGAAAATATTTTCTCCCACCATGATTCTTCCGTAACTAATTAAATTCGTAATTAATGACGCGTATAGCGCATATTTGGTATCCTCTTTTTTTTAGATCTAAATTGCGTATGTTGCGCATTCTGTGCGCATAGGGGTAGTAAATAGTGGGAATGTGAAGACTAGAGAATGGTCGTGGACAGACTTGTCAAGATTAAGGAGCTTTTCCTGTAATACATATGACCCAGTTTTCTATCGACAGTAAAACGTATACAAAATTTTTTACTTGATACAGTTTCTAACTTCAAAAAACCAGGAGCGCTCGTGTTATCACTGCTCCGCCAATAGACAAAATTGTTTGTAACTAAGGTAAGCAACCAGTGGCTCTCAAAATGTTTTTTAAAAGTTAATATTTTCGAAACTATAGGGTAAGTGCGGGAGAGATCCCGCAGTAGCCATAGTTCGTCCGTTTATTGATAGATAGCGCTATTAATGTTTAAAATAAGTTACTTATTTAAGCTGTATATTGCAACATTTATGATTAGTACCTCAGTTTAGTAATTATTCAACTTTTTATTATTGAAAAGTTTTTTAACATAATATTTTATCAAGCATTTAATTCATTAGAATTTAAGAATGTATATTTCATTGTTTTAATGAAAATGAGTTTTCTTATTAATTTAGGTATATTTTAAAAGTACTGTATAAAATTTTTGGTTGGAATTCCGCACTATGCTTGTTATAGCAACATGCGGCATCTATCCCAACAAAAAGGAGAGATGCCGCATTTATAGTGGGTATAGATGCCGCATCATATTACATGTTAAAAACATAGACTTATACTTAATTATGCAATTTATTTTTTTTGGACTGTAAATTATGCCACGTAAATATAAAAAACGCCGTGAGCAGCGGGGCCCCATCACGGTAGTCGAATTTTCCCCTTCATCTTCGGTATTGAATGTCTACAAGCGAAATGTGATTGAAAGTCTATAACCGAATTGTCATTTTGTTGGTTTCAAAACTGGTGATGAGTGTTCGGCTGATCGAGGCTTTAAAAAAAGGTTTTAAGTATTTAAGAGCTGTATCTCAGTAAATTTCAATTTTGTGCCGAAAACAGGTAGCAGAAAAAAAGCCAACACAATTCGTACGAGGACATTCCTGCCCATGTTTATCCGCTAATTGCCTTTATGTTTTAGTTTTAAAAATTAAAAAAGGACCTTAAATAGTAAACTGGAAGGCCTTTATAAAGATATTTTTTCTTTCCAAAAAAATCCAAAATTTCTATTTTATAAATACTAAAAATCCAAAATTCCTAATTTATAAATAAACAGTGACTTTAATAACATTTTTAAATTACTTAATATGTATGTATTTCATTTGTCATAAAAGTAAGTTCACTTTTTTTTAAATTTTTTAAAATTACTATTCGCCTACTTGTATTTAGAATAAACATAATGCTTTTAAAACACATTTAACAATAGCATTCAATTCCGATGTAAAAATGGGAGAAGTGGGGGGAAAAGTGATGCGGACTTCCTACAAGGTACTAGCTGGGTACTAACTGAATACACGTACAAAATTTCAGCCCTCTAGGTTTCCTTATGGAGTCTCTAGACGTGTTAGAAAACAAGCAAAAAAATTAAGGAAATATTGGCGTAAAAATCGTGGGGGTAAGGGTTAAAAGTTGAAACCTCCAAAAAACAGTGTCTGGCTATTAGCTTAACCTGTACACCAAATTTCAGCCCTCTAGGTTTATTTGGGGAGATTTTGACCCGAACGAAACTGTTAAAAAACAAGAAAAATCATGTTCTTTTGGGTATAAAAATGGTGGGGGTAGGAGTTAAAAGTCGAGACCCCCAAAAGGCACCCCCTTGATACTAACTCAATCCGAATACAAAATTTCAGCCCTCTAGGTTTATTCGGGTGACCTGTGCGAGTGGTACAAACTTCGAAAACGTCGAAAATGCATGAAATTGTAGCTTAAAAATGAGGTGGGTGGAGGTAAAATATTAAAACCTCCAAAAAGCACAACCTAGGTACGAACTTTATCAACACACCAAATTTCAACCCTCTACGTTAATTCTGGGGGGCTGGGGGCCTGTTAGATCCAGCGAAAATCGTTTTTCCCCCCTCTACTCCCACCATATCATCCTAGGAAGCTGAATTTTGGATATGTTGTAGATAATTGACCGAAACATTATTTAAAACCGGTTTGGAAAAGTTTTATTGCTTTTCCGCCCCCCACCACCCCCTTAAAGGTCGGGTCAGAAAAAAAATTTGCCCAAAATTTGACCCCACTTTGATAGTATGAGGTGCCTCGAAAATGAGCCCCATTTACCAAATTTCATCTCTTAACTTCCATAGGGGGGCCCTACACAAATTAAAAGGTGGCGGGAAAATATATATATATATATATATATATATATATCAGACATTTTTTTTTTCTACATATTCGTGTTCTACGGGTCCGAAAACGGATAGCGCCCCTACTCTCGCCTCTCGCAGCTCTTATCGTATAGACTGTATAAGTCTAATTTTTCGGAGAAAATTCGACTAAAAATCCATTAATGGATCAGGAAGAGCCCTCATATTAGTGAAGATAACGAAAATAATGATGATTGCCTGTATATTGAATGTTTTGAAAAGTACTCAGAAACAAAAAAAGTTGATTGGTTAAGATGTATAAAATGCCAAAAATGGTCACATATGGCGTGCATCATATATGGAGATGTACGTAAAATGCAAAACTTTTTAATACGAACTATGCGGCATCTCACCTTCTTTGATGCGGCATCTCTCCCATAGGTGTGGGAGAGACGCCGCTCTGCAGACTCGACAAAAATGTTAATTATAAATCCTTTATAACTCAAAATTTAAAATTATTTATAAATAATTTTAAGGAGCAACGTTTACATTTAGTGTGTACCAAATTTCAAATCAATTAAATGCATACTTTAAGAATTATTAAGTGTTTTCAAAATGTGTGGCATCTCTCCCGCATTCACCCTACATTCCAGCAACAAGTGATATTACAATTTCTTATTTGGTTTGTCATGTATTATTTATTACTTAATGCAATTTGAAGCAAAGGTTAAAAATCACCTTTTATGATTTTTTAACTTTTACGGGCAATGATACATCTATCGTACCAAAGACTACATTTTCCAAATCAGTTATATTTTATCTCCGCGTCAGTATATGTTGTTTCTATATGGTATAATGGACTAATTCTTTTTAATTTTATTTAAGATCCATCCAAAGCTATAGCTAGCGTATATAGTGTAGCGTAGCCCATGTAGACACAATAAAGGTTACTCTCTATTTATTTCTCGTAAAGAAAAGTACGTGACTATTATGTTTGACGGCACACAATTTATTAAATAATGTCGTTCAAACTATCTACTACGGCTCCGTCCTCCGACTACCACCATTACATATATTAGGAATATGGTGTATTTGTAGACTGACTGGCGCAAACTGTTGTACATACGATGTGAAGTGATGTGGTAGCTTAGAACGTACCGTAAAGCGGAATGAATGGGCACAAATTTAAACTTCACAATCGTATACTTTATTTATTTTTTTTGAGTAGGTAGCTATTCTCTAATATATTAAAAATTTATACCAGCATTACCACTTTATTATAGTATTCAAAGATTTTTGAAAATACTTTTAGTATTTTAAAAATTAATTAAAATTATGTAAATTTGATACTCTATGGTAAATCGGGGTTAAAAGAGACGATAAAACGGCGACTTGAGACGATCAGTAGTAGGGACTGTAAATCTACCGACTTTTTCATTTACCGGTAATTCGGTAAATTTTTTTAGCAAAACCGGTTTACCGGTAATTTACCGGAATTTTTTAAAAAATGTAAAATATAAGAATAAATATTAGAAAAAAAAAAAAAATAAATAAAAACGTAAAATTATTTTATTTAGGTCATTATATACAGCAGTGTTTTTCAACCTTTTTTAGGGGGGTCGCAGTTACTTTAAAAATAAAACCAATCTAGTTCAATATATAATATTTAATAAAGAGAAGGTTAATTAAAGGTTACATTAATGTGATGGCTTCATGCTTTCGCGTGATAAAGTTTCAAAACAAATAACTGCGGCTTATTTTCAATAACAGTAAATCCGAATAGTACAAATATGCCTTATTTAAGTCCTCAATTACATATTTAATCGATATCTAACTGAAAATAATTAGTAATGATAACGGATTCCATATTTATATGACATAAAAAAAAAGCTAGAAATAGCGGAGGATGATACAGATATACAGTATAGGAGGACACTGATATACAGTATAGAAAATAAGATAAAAATTATATTAAAAAAATTGTATCTGTTTGATTTTACGACTTAAATAATTTTATTTGTTAAATAATCATAAAATATGAATCGATTATATATACCTACCTGTAATAAAAATTTACTTACCGCTTCTTACAATGTAATCATTTAACGTAATGTTTAATTATTTTGGAAAAAGTACAGCTGATTTAAATAATATGTAAGTAAATTTTAAAATTGAATAGTGCATTATGCGATTTTATTGTACCATAGAATAGTTTATTATGGATACACAGTAAGGGGTAATTTGATTGTGCACATTTACGTTCAATAAACTTGATCATTCTTCTATGGAATAAAATGAACTTATAAAAATTTTCAATTATTTTTAATATTTAGATATAGCGTCCCTATTAATCCATGTACTGTCTCCACTCACCCCATTCCCGTCCCTAATTACCTCCAACTTAACCTCATGACTTTCTCTTAATAAAATAAAGACAAATAAATGATTGGAGTTTTCTTTCCTCGCATATGTTTCAAAACAACTAAAGATTCGGTTAAACAACAATTTATTCATAGGAACACCAAACATTGTCTGAAGACGTCAATTTAAATCAATTTTTTAATAATTTTCATCCAATTTCAAGTTTAGTTACTACTGCTACCCAAAAGGATAGTTATCCTACTATATAGTTTAAGAAAGATATATGTTCCTCTTTACGTCTAGTATTTTTACGACCCAATTCACCCTTATGCCCCGAATCATACCGACTTACGGTTCACATACAGCATTAGATATGTAGCATGTGCCCGCCTGCTTACTTGTATTATTCAATAATGATCGTACAAACTTCATGGTGGTTTATTTCAATATGTATCTATACTCATGTGTATGTGTGTTTTGTGTATTTTGTGATGTGGATGTCGAAGTTGTCAATGTGAACTTGCCTCAATCGAATAAAATATAAACATTGTGATGGGATATAATTGTAAATTGATTATTTGAGTGGTCACGACTTTAGCTGTATTGAATTGGAATTATTTTTTGAAGTATTTTATCCAATTACATACAAAAGATACTAGTTTGTTTATATGACATAAGTATTTATTTTAATAAAAGCTAATTCTAGAGCCCTACAATTACTAATTTCTGTTTCAATATATTTGTGACACAAGAGTTAATATTATAAATTTTTGATAAAAGATATACATACACATTTGGCAGTAATCAACTAACCAAAAGTAAGTTAAGTAGCAGTCAATTTTTCACCAACTTAAGAGGGTATTCTAGTCTATAGAGACTCGATTTTGAGGTGATTTTACGGGCATAATAAAAATAAATTAATATCCATTTTTTAAAAGTTTTTTATTGATATTTGAGAAATATAAAAATGTATAAAAATTAAAAAAAAAAATCAAAATTGAAATCGTACAGGCCGGCAAAGTGGGGACTCAAGAAAAAGGTGTCTCCTGGTTGACGTGATTCTAACCCTCCTGGTGATCTAAAACATACAACTTTAGTTAATTCTTAATAAACAAGGATGTAGAATTAGTTGAACGTAGCCAATTTGACAAAATAATTTTTTTCACAAAATGGCGTCCATTTAAAAAAAAATCATTTTTTCGCCTCCTTTATTCAACAAGGAATTTTTTTTAAAATATTAAAAATAAATTCTAGAGACCCCTACGTCGAACTAATTTTGATAGTATTAAGAAGGTTTGTACCAAATTTCAAATAAATCGGTGCATTAAAATTTGAGATATCGTGTCAACTGTATCCAAAATAGTAGTTTCGAGTAATTTATATTAAAAATTTGAATTTAACATTGAAAAGATACACAGTACCCAGGGAGGAATGACCATAACTCCGAAAATAATTCGAATTTCCTAAAACACTTTTAGAGCCTTATTCTTAAAAGTCTGAACTTTGAAAATATGAAAAAAAGAAAAATCGATTTTTTCGAATTTCTAGACTAGAATACCCCCTTAATTTACAAATTGTAAATATTCTAATTACTTACAGAAGGTACACAGTACACGGGGAGGAATGACCATATTCCGAAAATAATTCGAATTTCCTTAAATACTTTTAGAGCCTTATTCTTAAAGGTCTGAACTTTGAAAATATGAAAATAAGAAAATTCGATTTTTTTTTTTTTTAGACTAGAATACACCCTTAACTTACAAACTGCAAATATTCTAATTTCTTACAGAATCCTTAAATTTTTTTAAGAATAAAACATATAATATAATAATTTTCAAATAATGGAAAATATTTTCAAAATCATTCTAGTAGTTCTCAAGTTTTATGTTCTCAAGTCCCATCACAAATACATATGCACGTACTACTTAACCATAACGATGGGCATCTATGTATTTGTTCATTTCAGATGTGTACAATTGTTTACGGTCATTCATATGCACACATTCTGTTACAGTTTGTCGCACAAATATGTACGATATCGACATATCGAGACATCGCTGACAAACGTAAGGTTACCTCGAATCTATGCAAAATAAAATCGGATGTATATCGGGTGATGAAATATATCAAATTTAAAATGGTCCATTCAATCAACAAAGGTATAATTTTCGTTTAGTTAGCGAAGATCGTTATTGAGAACTGACATAGGGGCGGGACTAAAATAACATGGTTTACTATTGTGTGTAACGAAAAATTTAAGTGAAATAATTAACTAAGTTTGTTCGAATCCAGCTGAAAAGAACTTTATTAATACCGAGAAAATTATTTCAGTTGATCATCTATACCTACATATAATAAAATTGTAACGAGACCATTTCTGTACATAGAATATTTTTTGAAAATTGTACTGGAACTGTAAATAGTTATCGATATAGATACCAAAACAGCGATTTTTAGAATTTTTCTCTGTCTGTCTGTTCACGCATCACGCAAAAACTATTGGACGGATTTTAATGAAATTTGCTGTGATGCTAACTTATTACCTGGGTCAATATCTAAAATACTTTTTACTCCGGGAAAGTTTCTCATTCCCACGGGAAAATGGAAAAACCATTTTGAGCATGTACACACATTAGGCAAAAACTATTGGACGGATTTTAATAAAATTTGGTGTGGTGATAACTTATTACCTAGGGCAACATTTAAAATACTTTTTACTCCGGGAAAATGCCTCATTCCCGCGGGAAAATAGAAAAACCATTTTGTGTTTATGCACGTATTACGCAAAAACTATTGGACGGATTTTGATAAAATTTGGGGTGGTGATAACCTATTACTTGGGTCAGCATTTAAGATACTTTTTACTCCGGGAAAATTCGTCATTCCCACGGCAAAATAGAAAACCCATTTTGAGCATGTGCGTGCATTACACAAAAATTTTATTCTTTACAAGTTCTGTATAATTATTACACTTACATACTTCTCATTGAGTTTATAACAATGCTTTGCGCGAATGACGTCGCGGATACGGCTAGTTAATATATAAATATTTCGATAGATGGTCACTACGCATCTAATTTTCCGAAACAAAATTATTCTTAATTGTCTTCATATACATATTCAACATAGCTGAAATATATGTCTCGTGTATACATATCTTTATACTTCTACAGAAGCGCGATACACTAGTAATCCGGAGAATGTCGGATCAAGTTTACAGCCAGCAGACACCCAGCTTAGAATAGACAGGCATTTAATCTATGTCGCATGGATTACATATTATAACACGCTATTAAAACTTTAAACCAAACAATGGACGATCTGACGACCAACCAGCCATCTCCTACACCCCCGCCCGGCAAAGTAATCCACCAGTGAACCAATAAACCGTAACAAGATTGACATTTTACTTTCCATAATGTTATCGAAGTTGACATAAGTTTTGTAAAATTATTATTGATATTTACATTTGGGTATTGAATTCACTATAGACTTGATATATTTTGATAGTCTACCGGTTAGATATTAGTTATCTAGTTTTCTTAGGTTGTCCTTTTGTGGGTTAAATTTCAAAACTAACTTTATTTTTGTCAAAAAACATTTTCTTTTTAATTTTACTTTTTTCTTTCTTCTTACACAGTAAAAAAATTTGTGTTCTGCGTAAAAAAAAACCAGTAGTTAAAATTTTTGTGTTAAATAAGTAACACAACCCTGCGTTAATGTAACATTTCGTGTTTGTGCTAAATGAAAATGTTAACACAAATTTCGACTTAACAGAATAAAAATGTTAACAGTTTGGAACAGCAAGGAAGTAACACAATATTTGTGTAGAGCAAAAGAATGCTATAAGTACTTAACTTACGTTAGAATATATATCTACCAAAATATTTTATAATAAAAAGATGAGAGTAGTTCTTATTATTAAAATACTGAATGTTCAAAATATACTGGTACATATATATATTGGTACATATACATGGAAACAAATGAGAATTTTTACAAGGGTTTTTGAAAATTTTTCCCTAACTATCAAGAAAATTTTTTGTAAATAGAGATTAAAAATAATTAAAGAAAATTTCCCAAATTAGGAGTTGAAGGAATCCGAGTATTATGATAACACAAATGTTAATGTAAAACATTGTAGCACCATAAATCTCAATTTTTACAAAGGACTTATTTTGCGTTCTTTGAATCTCATTTGTGTGAACAAAATCGTTATAGTTTTTAACGATTTTCAAATATCTTAAGTGGAAGTAAAATATTGAATAAAACAGCTTAACAACTAACTCTAATAAATCTGAAATCATTGACGCAAATCTTGTGCATAGATTTGACACATTTGCTTTGTGTTAGGCTGCCTGTACACGATCAGTAATACTGTCAATATTTAATGACAAAAATAATGAATCATTATTTTTATAATATAAATTATATATATATGAATACTGTAGTATTATCAATACACGATCAGTAGTAGTGTCAGTATTTCTAAATACTGACAGTATTACTGATCGTGTAAAGGCAGCCTTAAAATAACACAAAAAATTGAGGGGACCGTTCTGGACATGTGAAACGTGTTAATTTTAACACAAATTTTTTCACTGTGTAAGAACCCTCAACTTTCAATTTTGAATCTTCAAACTACATCTGAGGTAACAAAAATATCAATTATGGGCCGTTAAGTAACATAATGTTAAATAATATTCCCCAGCCATTACGCCACGGTTCATTTGTGCTTTATATTTTTTTATAAAAATACTGAAATTTTCCTTAGGACCACCAACACTAACAAAAAACGTATTTCTTACAGCAACAGGAATAAATTTCTTGTTAAAATTTGATGAATTGAATTACAAAAATAAAAAGTTTCACTCCTAAAATTATTCAGATGTCTTAATTTTATCGAAAATATATCATTTTAACTACAAAAATTTTGGAACTATATTACCCTGATGACGTCACTACACATACTCAAATTTTTAAAGTTATAAAAAATGTTACGATAGGGATATAAAATTTGAATTGTTTTTGATACGATCTTTTTTTTAGATTTTTGGAAAACTCAGTTCACAGCCAGTAATACCAAATCTGCTTCAGTATGGCAAGATTAATTTCCTTTAAAAGTCTGACGATTTAATTTGTTCTAAAATTCACCAAGTATTCTTATAAAATCAAAACAATTTAAATTATGTAGATCATTTTAATGATTTTAGAAATGTATGCATAAAATTTGAAACAATTTATACGCTTTCAATGTCATTCTTTTAATTTCGAATTGTGTTTCTTCACGCGACCAGTAATACTGTCAGTATTTAGACTGACAAAAATAATGAATCATTATTTTTATAATATAAAATATAAATACGAATACTTCAGTATTATCAATACACGATCAGTAGTAATGTCAGTATTTCTAAATACTGATAGTATTACTGATCGTGTACAAGGCTGCCTTAACCAAAGAGGAATTGGTTGAAATTAGGTAGTAGTTCTTCAATCTCCAATTTGAAAAATGTTAACTTTTGCAATATCTTAGCCACTTTTTGAAATATTAAACCCTCTCTTGGAAACGAATACATAGATCTACAAATCTTTTTTAAAATTTATATCCCTTTCTTCAGCATTTGCGCTAATAAGAATATTTTCAATGAAACATTAAATTTGAAATTCTTTTGAACTTTTCATCTTAGAACAAACAATATTTTAACAACAGCAGTACCAAATAACTGACAGCTTCACGAAGCTGCTGCTGCATTCCATGTATTTTATAATATTGGAAATAAAATTGATTTTATAAAATATTGGATATGATAGGCAATAATAGGAAATTGTCGTACTCGGTACAAAACAAAATTCAATATAAAACAAGCAGTCAGCCAGCGCACACAGTGGTGGTATAACTAGAGCACTGCCAGCCTGTTTGTTTTTTAGTTTATTTACCAAACAGACAGAGCGCAGTGGAGAATCGAACGAACATTTTAAAATCGAAATGTATATATGCAAATATAAATCGACAGTTGTTATCGCTTTGTACTACAATTGTGCGCTGCTCTGCTCCGCTCCGCTATTGTTATTTTATCTGGCTGTACATTTATTGTGTTGTGTGTCTGTAAAAATAAAAATTTCAAATAAATATTAAATCTAATTTTAAATGTGCTTATATTTAAATTGTTTTTATTTTTATTTTTATTAAAATGTTGAAGAAAATCGTTTTATTATTACACTTAATAGCTATCCTTTAAACAGTATATTTTGAACACTCAGTATTTTTACTTTCCCGTTCACATATGTAGATGGGAAAGTATTATGTCTAAGGTACCTACCCAGAAAAGGAAAAACTAAAATTATTGAACATCTCCAGATCTACTGGGCTTGAATAATATAGGAGAAATAGAAAGCAAACTGAAAATAATTCTGTGTATTTTACTGTGTATTAATACTGTGTAATTCTGTGTATTCTGGTAAATTAGAAACAGCAGAATTTTGATACATTTTAGTCAGTAATTCTGGAATTATTAGCATTTTTATCTTTTCAGAAAAATCGAAAAATTTTGAATTTGAAATTTCGGTTTTCTCTATAGATCTTGTTAACGAAAATCGATAAAACTTGAATAAAGGATACAGCAAAAAGTCACAAATGTTTCAAATGTAAAATTGTTTTTATAAGTTTTTTTTTAAGGGTAAGTGCGGGAGAGATGCCGCACAAGCCATAGTTCGTCCGCTGATTGATAGATAGCGCTATTAATGGATTATATGTTTAAAATAACTTACTTATTTAAGCTGTATATGGTAAAATTTATGATTAGTCCATCAGTTTAGTAATTATCCAACTTTTTATTATTGAAAAGTAAGTTTTTTAACATAATATTTTATCAAGCATTTAACTCATTAGAAGTTAAAAAAGTACATTTCATTGTTTTAATGAAATGAGTTTTGTTATTAATTTAGGTAGGTATATTTTAAAAGTACTGTATAAAGTTTTAGGTCTATAAAATGCGGCATCTATCCCAACAAAACGGAGAGATGCCGCATTTAAAGTTGGTATAGATGACGCATCATATTACATGTTTAAATCATAGACTTATATACTTTAATTATGCATTTATTTTTTTTTTTTTTGGACTGTAAATTATGCCACGTAAATATAAAAGATCCATTAATGGATCAGGAAGAGCCCTCATATTAGTGAAGATAACGAAAATAATGATGATTGCCTGTGTACTGAATATTTTGAAAAGTACTCAGAAACAAAAAAAAAAGTTGACTGGGTAAGATGTATAAAGTGCCAAAAATGGTTACATATGGCATGCTTCATGTATGGAGATGTGTGTAAAATGCAAAATCTTTAATATGAACTATGCGGCGTCTCACCTTCTTTGATGCGGCATCTCCCCTATTGGTGTGGCAGAGACGCCGTTTTGCAGGCTCTACAAAAATGTTAATTGTGAATCCTTTATGACTCAAAGTTTAAAATTATTTATAAATAATTGCACAAAATGTGTGTGTTTTCAAAATGTGCGGCATCTCTCCCGCATTCACCCTATTTCGATAAATTATTTGGCACATTGCGTCAAACTTCACTCGAAAGTTAGACGCCAGCAACTGTTTTATATGATTTTTCTTGTACGACTTTTAAATTTTTTTTTTAAAATGCCCATCAAAATGCATAATAAGAAGGAAAAGTAAGAAAAAGTAAGAAAATTAAACATTAATTTCCACCAAAGTTACTTATTGATTGTTTTTAAGCATTTAACCAACACACGGCGTAAGAATATAAGTTATTGCATCATTAATTTTTTTTTTTGCAGATGTATTTATCGCAAAATATTTTGATGTGTAGATTCATACTTTTTCTTGTTTGGAAAAGCAACTTCTAAGGAAATCTTAAGGTTTTAAGCGTTTTAAGTTATATACTGTTTGGAGCGAACTATACCTTTTACAGCTATCTACTTATTTTTTGTATGCGGTCCTTATTCACGGCATTAAAAATTATGCATATGTCGTATCTTTTAGTTCATTTTTAAATAAAAGTTTGATTTTAAATTTTTAGTATGGAAGATCATAAAGTAAACCTTTCAAATGTTAAAAATTTCTTAAAGTTTCGATTATTTCATCAGAACTGTTTGCATTATTAGCACAGATTAAATTTCGTAGAAAAGTCATCTAAAGCCTTTATATATCTTCACCAATTCAACAGTACAATATTAATTAACCATTACGATTAATCCCATTTGTACGTGTAATGTTTCGATATCATTCAGCGCCACTGTAATCAAGTTACCTCGAAGGTGCACCTATTTACCTATGATAGCTTTGAATAGACATAGTCCATTATACCCGCAGTACTTGCTTATGTTTGTATTGTTCAGTTACAATGTTCCCAGTTAGTTAGTTACAGGTAACCCTCTCCCTACCCGACATTTATATGTATGTAATTCCAGTAACCGCAATAACTAATGTATTAACGACAAATTGATGTATTGTATCGATGTAATCTTATTACATATACATGTGCATATATAATATTGCCTTGGTAGTTACATGGATACGAAAGTACGTAATTGGGTATTGAAGTGTCGGGGTGCCGGCGTATCTACTGAGAGTTCCAAGGTAAATATTCACTACTCATGTGACGTAATATTGTGTGTATGCATTATATAATTATGTATTTACACTAAAGGTATACAGAGATATCATCAGTGGAGGTTTCTGGAATGAATCAAAGGTGCGCTGCTGTAGTAGTAGAGGATTATGAAAAAATAATAGTAGGTAGAAATAAAATACTGTCTAACATTTATTTTTTATAAAAGCCGCCACTGCCTTAATTGCAATTTTGGGGTTCCGACTCAGGGGCGTAGCTAGCGCCGTATCAGCCGTATCGATGATACGGGGCCCCCGGGCTACAGAGGCCCCTAACGTGTGTAAGCAAAAATTAGTAAAATGTTATCCACAATTTTACTTAATCTCGTGCTTCCCGAAAAAAAAACATAAAAAAACTGTCATATTTGCCTATATAAAGTTTTCACTTCAGGAATGACAAAAGTCAAAAATGTAGCAATCTCTTTATTTCCCGGGTTAAGCGTGCGCCCAAAAGTTGGCAACATGAGTAACTTCAAAAATGTAAACTTAACCGCATCGATAGAGCATCATGACTTTTCTGATGTGTCTAATACTATATGATGCGCTACTGATGCTCTCTTGAAATTTGATGCACATTAGATGTTTTTAAATTTTTAAATTCATAAGATTACCTAAGGACTTCAATGGGGCAGGAACGGCTATCAGACTTGTCACTATTGTCTACAGAGGCAGAAATTTTAGAAAAACTGAAACCGTATTCAGCTATAGATGATTTAATAAATCAATTTGCCGGAAAAAAGGCAAGAAAAGTGTATATTTAATTTGAATTGTTTGGCTAGCTCAATTTCTAGGAGAAAGCGATAACTTATAATCAATAAATATTTATTTTAATTTAATGCAAACATTTTTGTTTCTTTTATGAGAAATCTTTACCCTTCATTTGGATCCCCCAACTAATTTTGATGCAGGGTCTCTCCAAGGCTCAAACTTTTTTGGTTTACAAAAAGCTGTATTGGTCGAGTATTGGTTTGTACAAAGTCAGTTTTTTTTTAAATTTTTTTCTGATAGTGATTTCGGCTTCCTCAGTACCCAAAACTAACAAAGCAACTATTTAGAAAAAATATTTAAAAAGTTAACTTGGTACAAACCAATACTCAGCTGACGATATGCATCCATTCCATACAGGTATCCCAATTTCAATAAATTCACATTGCCCGATATGTCATAATAGCAACTAATGGAATATTGAATGCGGGAATTGTATTCTAGTAGGTACTCTTGTTACGAATTAGTATAATATCGGGTCTGACTAGATACGTCCATTTCTATTGTACTAATATTGTTTGCTTATTAAATCTTCTATTAGTAACTGCCCGTTGTCCCTTTGTTTCATTAATTAATAATTGAACACCATTTCAAAATATACTACTATAATAATAAGTGTGTATATAGTACAGTGAAAGCTCTCAAGAATGTAAAATTTGTCCACAGTAGAGGAGTAAAACTTTTAGAAGAACTATATTCCAGCGTTCTTCTCCGTCACAGTACCTACATATACATACTGACAATTAAAATAGTATATTGTGCAATAAGTGCAGAAAATTGTCGATTGCTCACGAAAGCGAAGTTGAGCGCACCAACATAGTGAGTGCGCTCATTCGCTTGAGTGGGCAATCGACAATCCCGCACGAGTTGTACATACTATTTTTTATTACGAATTTCACATACCTTTTTCTATTATTATTACTATTTTTGACATTTTTATTACTTTTTAAAATAATATTTTTGAATGTTCGTCTTTTTTTTTCTGAATTAAATATTGTCTAAATTACTTTGTTGGTGGTTTCTATAGAAATAATTATGAAATATTTATTAAATGAAAAATCAAGAGGCGGCTTTGCGTATTTTGATTAAATTTTGCGTGTTTTATTGTCAATTTGCGTGCGGAAAGTTACTTTCCGCACGCAAAAGAGTATGTGGGAAGAGTACAGTGGGCAAGATTTGACCTGTAATAATCTGAAGATTTAAATACAGTATTATTATTATTATTATTATTATTATTATTACAGTGGGCAAGCAGCTATTTTGCGTACAGAAATGTGTGCGCCAAGTTAGTACTTCTCCCATATGAGTAATAAAAAAATACTTTGTACTTTGATTAAAATTATGATAATGTCCTTTCAGTATTTTTTTTTTTTTTTGTCAATGGAGCGTATGGAACTCTCACTTGTAACGAAACTGTCCTATAGGAAACGACAATATTCAAAGTGGCATAATTGAGAACTTGTACTGTATTCCCATATTTACTGATAGATAGATAATACATACGTATATTATCATAGGTATAGTACCTATATTATTATATTACATAACTTCGTTAAGTTAGCTGCGATTAAATTAGATAATATTATGTTGTCCAAAGGCGGCTTAGAAATAAGTTCTTATGCTTAAAAAAAATTTAAGGTACCATCACAGTGTGATCGGTAGAAAAATAGTCAATTTTCACAATTTTTTTTCGGATGGATCAGGGGGGAGGGAATGGGGATGAATTTTTTTTACTATTAATACCACTATTTAACAATATAAAAAAATTTTCCTATTTATTTTTTATAATTATTATAATTTTTTGAAAAAAGTGTCTTTAATAAAGGCCAAAATTTGGTGCCCACGATTGTGGCCGCAGTTTTTATCTGAAATAAAAAATCAAATGGATTATCAGTCTGTAGGTAAGCTGCTATGTTCCTATGGGAACTTTTTTTTGAAATCATCCTATTTTTTCACACGGAAAACTGTAAAAAATTTTGTACTTTTTATTCAAACCGCCGCCATTTTTTAAAATTTCAACAAAAAGCTCTCATAGGAACACATCGGCTAACCTACGGATTGATAATCTATTTGATATTTTTTTTTTTTTTTAGATAAAAACTGCGGCCGCAATCGTGGACGCCAAATTTCGCCCTTTTTCAAAGACACTTTTTTCAAAAAATTATAATAATTATAAAAAATAAATAAAAACAAATAAAAAAAAATATATTTGTATTGTTAAAATTCATCACCATTCCCCCATCCTATCCATCCGAAAAAAAAATTGTGAAAATTGACTATTCCGCGGCCGATCACACTGTGATATGGTACCTTAAGATATCTTACGTAAATAATCTTTAAGCCGCCTCTTCCAGCCCGGACCCCAGGACTGCAACTTCGGCCATCCCACTCTCTCGTTGAATCTAAAAACAATCCCTCAAATATTTTTCAACTTTCTAATTTTACAATATGAGCGTCAAATCCTCAAAATTGATTATCAAAAATGAATTAAGGGGGGAGTTCACGCCAGAAACGGTTAATAAACTAATTTTTTTCGAATCTCGTTTTTTGTTTTTATTTAGTTCTGTGGTTCTTTGCAAACACGGTGATATATAAAACATGGCCAAAAAATTTTTTTTTTTCAAGTAGAAAAATATTTATTTGTGAGCCGCTGCACAGCCAAGTTGCTGCTCCTTTGCAGATAACGCTCGCTCCCCCTCGCGATTTGATCAGTAATATTTAGTTTTGGTGTGTATACGAGTTATAGTATGCACTGAGATAATGTTCTTTTATTTGTATGTCTTTGTAGACGTTTTAATAAATAGTGAGTCAACCGCTTCTTTTGTTATTATTTTTGCTTTTTACCGTTTCCCGAAACTTGTGTTTTTTCCGACAAGGAAAATCATATCTCAAGTTCTAGAAAAGATAGAGACTTAATTTTTTTTTATTTTGTTCATAAACATATTGCGCATAAAGTGGAGTATGCTTTTTCCATTTGAACAATTGTAACTATTTTTAGACATTTTTTTTTTTAATAAAAAATTGGGTTTTATAATTTTTAGAACTTTGGGATTACAATTTTATAGTTAATTTTTAAAATTACCTGAAACCCATACTCAGCTTTATGGACAGGTCCATTAGGAATAAAATAATGAAAAAATATTTAAAAAATATTCATTACTTTTTGAGATATGACGTTCCTTGTAAACGCTTAAAAACTTGTGAAAAAAGTCCCCCTCCCCCCACAGGGAAGAGTAATGAATGTTTCAAAAACAAAATTTTCTATTTGAAACCATCCCTAATTTGAAAAAAATTTCAACAAGCAAAATAATCATAAATAAAAAAGTTGTTTTTTTATTTGAACTTCCCCCTTAAATAAATTCTTCGTGCAACAAAAAGTATATTTAGCTGTCTCTGCTATGAATTGTGTGGAATATCCGATCTGATTGACTGAACTTTACAGCGAAGAATATTTTCACTGGATGGAACATAAGAAGAAATTTATATGCACGGCAGCAACTACACAATGTAGCTAGAGTTAGCTACATACCTTTACCTATATAATAACTATCGTATACGTTCAAGTACTACATTCGTATTATTATTTCATATTCACACACGTGCAGCCAGCCCGTATAAGTGTGCGAGTTTTCCTTGAAATATTTCTACACGTGTCTAATATACATCATTGTAAGAAATTTTCACGCAAAAAGTATTATCCATGTATGGTGTATAACTGTATATAGACAGATATATCATAGATATAATATCTTGATATAGTATGTTTAATTTACACATAAACTTTTAAAGATTTTCTATAGAAAAGTCTACTCTAGAATTATTTGGAATTGTCTAAATGTTTCTTTGTAAACTCGTCAAAGCGCATAATGAGATTAAAAAGTAAGAGAAAGTAAGATTTTTGAACATTAATTTGCGGTGAAGTTAGTTATTGATTGTTTTTAGGTATTTCATTAGTAGGTATACATTACGTACATAGCATTAGGTCCTTAGAAATAATATTCACTAAAATAAAACAGAAAAAAGTATTTTAGATGTTGACCCAGGTAATAAGTTATCATCACACCAAATTTCATTAAAATCCGTCCAGTAGTTTTTGCGTGATGCGTGAACAGACAGACAGACAGATAGACAAAAATTCTAAAAGTCGCTGTTTTGGTATCTACATCGATATATATATATATATATATATATATATATATATATATATATATATATATATATATATATATATATATATATATGTATATATATATATATATATATATATATATATATATATGTAGGATTTAAAATATATATATATATATATATATATATATATATATATGTATATATATATATATATATATATATATATATATATATATATATGTAGGATTTAAAATTTAAATAACGCGCGAACAAGGTTGACAAAGACGGACAACGGACAAAAATGAGACAGACGACAGACAGAGAGTAATGATGGCCGCGTGAAGTGAAGACGTGTCAAGACGTTCAAGACGGAAAAAGAAGTTTTAAGACGGAAAAATTAAGTTGTGGACGAACTGTTAAGTGTAATTTTATTTTAAGTCTATTTCATTAAAGTGTACGAACGTTATTTTTAAGTTTAATATCTGTTTCTTCATTTTATATGAACTTAAATATAAACAACCTGACAACAGCATTGTGAAATTCAGTTTATAATTAAAGTACTTTTAATATTACGTGTAAACTTTAATTTGAACCCAGTAGCTAACCCTACATATATATATATATATATATATATATATATATATATATATATATATATATATATATATATATATATATATGGATACATATATACATATATATATATATATATATATATATATATATATATATATATATATATATATATATATATATATGCACGATAACTCTCGAACGAAATGTCCTAAGTTTACGAAATTTGTTAAAAATGTTGGAAATCCCAAACCGTTGGACAAGTTCGTTAGTCAGACACGTTCGGTTTTTGTTCCTGAAAAAAATTAGCTTTTTGCCAAAATGTCAAAAGTTTTTTCGACATTTTTACCATCATTAGAAAGAACAAGAAAAATTACATAAAAATGGTTTTTAAACTATCATTCTATGTAAACTGGTTTCCGAGAGAAACAAAAATTTGCTCTGTTATGCAGGATGTTACGACAGAGGTATTTTTTTTATTTATGAATGTAATGCAATTTTTATAATATTATAAAAATGAAATTATATATTAAAAATGTTCTCATGTGTAAATTAATTCTTTATCTTGTTTAGGAAATCAAATTCTAAGGAAACCGTAAGGCTTTGAGTGTTTTTAGTTATGTATATTTTCTATTAAACCTTTTTTATACGGTCCCTATCCACCCCATAAAAAAGGGTTTCTTACAAGCTGTAACGAACAATACTTTTTATAATTTTTAGGAAGTTTTTGAATTTTTTTGCGATTTTTTATGGAATTTTATTATTCACTGCTTAAGAAGAGGATATACTGGACAATGGACATCAAATAAATGAGTGGAATAACTATGGTAATACTAATAACTGTTGGGGACAGAGGAAAAGATTGCGAGACATACCCAAGAATCTCAACTATCTGGCAATTCTACTGATGATAGTGGGTCAGCCAGTAAGCAAGAAATATCAAGAAGTGTTTAACATCTTTGCTCTGTAATATATTCTAAATTTTAATGTTTCGTTCAAATCCAGTATCAAAACCAATTTATTTCTGATATATATCGAATCCCTTTTTCTATTTTTAATTATTTCTGCTAAATTATCAAAAAAATCAATTAGGAAGCTTTCGATTTTTCTTTTAGGATTATGTAATTTTAATACCTGGCTCTTCTTTTAACCGTAATTTTTACAACTATTGCTAAACAAAATCCCCTTCAAATGTCTTTTTGAGTATTAGGTTTTTTTTTGTAAGCATTCAAATTGTAGATACTATTATTTCCCTTCTTTCTTTTTAGCCAACACGAAAATTTTTATTTTTTTTTTTTTTTTTTTGTTTTCACTAAATTTTCAGAATTCACCCGAAATTGTTAAATAAAAGAAAGATAAAATAATAACTAATTTAAATGCAAACAAAGACGTTCCATATAAATTTCAACAACACAAACTCGTCGAAAACTTATAATACATAATAAGCCACCGAATTAAATTTTCACTTGGGTACAATTCTTTTTTTTTTTTGTAAATAATCATACGCTTGAATGAAAATATCAATTTTAATATTGAGTAACATTTTTTTGTGTTTGTTTGTAAATAACTTTGTATTGTTTTAATTTTAAAAATAAAATATTCAATTTTATTATTAACTCTCTATACGTACATAGTAAAACAAAATAAAAAAAAAAAAGTACATTTAATATGTATAAATGCAAATTAATTTCTGAATCACAATTTTTAATCATTTCCCATCCGATTGTTTACAAAAATCGGTAAATATAAATTGTTTATTAATAAATTAATGTGTTTAAATGTATAGGATGATCTTTTTATTTTACAATTAAAATAAAATTCATAAGCACTTGCGTGTCTTTGGAGCTTTTAAAAAATTTCGCATACGTGATGACGTCAGGTTCAATTTTTTTTTTTAAATAATAGCCACAAAAATGATATGAATCTGATCCGTTTGTAAAATTTGAATAACCTGAAAGTTAAATTATAATTTTTGGTTCAGAAAATATGATTTACTTTCCTGTTAGGTTGGATCCCTATTTTTAACTTGTAAGTTAGAAGATCGACGAAACCACATATAATCTAAAAGAAAAATACGACTACCTGCAAATATTAAATCGAATAAACAAATCAATGATATAAACCTAACATGTTTCAACCAATCAATTGGCCACCATCAGAGGAAAAATTTATGGTAAAAAAACACCATGTTTGTAGAAAGAAATTTAAATTTATAAATTTCACCTGCAGTTGGAATATTCCAGTTTTTTACATATAACCTTTCCTTCCTTATAGCGTAACCGTTTTTGTATGTCTCTTATTTTAAAATTTTTCCTCGACAGGTCAAATATTTCGGTATCTACAATTTGGCCCGCTGACGCACGGCATTGGGAAATCCTGCTTTGCGAGAAAATACTCCAAAAAAGAGAGACTTCCTTGCTACATTTACATGCAAAATTTCATGTTCACAAATCAAAAGGTGTAGAAACTTTTACCGAATTAAAAGGGTTCCATAATGGTTCCGTTAAAATTTCTACAAGTAATTGTTTTGGTAACAGTTATACCACAGTATAAATAAAAGATTATTACCATAGGCAGTAGCGAAACGCACTTTCTATCCTTTTTTGATATAAGTACAAACAATTATGTATGTCCTTTTTTACTTATGTGATTGTATGTGTTTGTACATGTGAGACTGAGGGTTGATAATGGTCATGTTAAATTATGTGAACAACTAAAAGCAACTTTCTTCAAAATGGATTGAGCAAACACGAAATTGATGACAGTATTCAACACGAGAATTTAGATCGTCACGACCTATTGGCACCAACCACTGTCGAAATCGAAAATATTAATTGAATTATTATAAAATATTAATAATTATTTATTATTTAACGTATTTTTACATAAGCATTCAAATTATAATAATACTTACAAATTTGTATCAAACGGCACCCAGAAAAAACATAAATTGAAATTTTGTTTTGAATGATTTAAACAAAATTTAACAGCACAAGAGTTATCACAAGACATTTTAAGCCACCATAATAATTAAATACATATCTTACAGATCACAAATCACACTAAAATTACAAGGAAATATCAAAAATAACTGATGACAAGCTTTAAATAAAAAAAATTCAATGACAGTTAAAATTCCACTGCCATCGTTGTTAAAAATTTTAAAAAAGTCAGTGAAACTTAGACAAAATTAAATAATTTACATAATTATCAACTGTAAATTTTCACAAAATAATTTGACCTGCAAATTTATTTTTCTAAATTAAATTTACTTTAGTGATGATATTTTCACTGTATTAGTATGCATAATGTTATGCATTATTTAGGTACATAACATGGATAACCCTTTGGAATTTTTGAATTCCAAATGACACTCTTACGTCATCTCGTTTCGTAACTGTTTGTGAAACAAACTATTATTTAAACTGTGGTTATACGTTTCAAAAAATATGATAAATATGATAGCTTAACTATATAGATGAGACTTATTTTACATTAAACATTCTGTATTTCATATAAGACTATAGTATCAAACGTATATCGAAAACGTACGAACTTCACATATATATATAAAATCTACTGTATCTGTATCTCAATATACCGCATATTATTGCACAAAAGTATGTAGGTATGTATAAAGGTTTAAGGAATATTTAAAATATGGGCGGTATGCAAGAGAGATTTTCTCGCATATTTTCATACGTTGGTTATTCTCATTCACATTTCAATTTCTTAAGTGCACATTTAAAAATTTTTCTCCTAAGACACAGAGACAGACGCATGCATATGTCTCTTTTCACAGACCAAAAAAAAAAAAAAACATAGCGCAGTCGTTTGGTAAGTACGCCATTTTGGTATTGTTGATGAGCTAAACGTGTACGCATAAATAAATAAGGATTTAACGGGAATAACAAAAAAAAAAGTAAAATTTTGTTGTTCCGATGAAATAATTATGCATCGGGTTTTAAAATTAAACTATTAAAAAATTTAAATTGTTCGAAAAAGATTAGGTTGCCGTTCATGTTGCGCAATAAAATCCGTCAGTTATTGTTGGCAGCCACAATTTTCACGCTATCGTATAGTTAGTGACGTCACAAAGGTAAATATTTTAGTTCTTTTAAAAATTAGCCTTATTTATAAGTTACTGGTTTCCACTTGTTTCTGGTACTGTGGTAATTTTTAGAATAAATTTTTCATTTTTGAATTTATTTCATTCAAAATATGATTTTTGAATTGCAAACCATCTTTCCCGAGAGCGAGCCGGGCTCGTAGAATTAAAGTTCCGTACAGTGAGCAACTAATAGACCAAATTAAACCTTTATTATTTATGTAGGTGTATTTAAATAAATGTTATCCAAGTTTGCTTATGGTAACTCAAAAGAGCTTAAATTGTCCTACATTGTACTGAATCATTAGTAAATAGGTACGTTATCTATTACTGTGCTTCTCACTGTCAAACTATTACACTGTCGAAAAAACCCGTACTTTTTCTATAATCTATGACTGAATATCCAATAACCTTATTAAAATCAAAATTTTATTTTTAGGAATTTAAGTTGGGGGAATGGTCAATTTTAACAAATTTTGAGCTATAGCAACAAAATCATTGGACAAAAAGCTATAAAAAAATTTTATTACAATCCTTTAGAAATTTTACCAAAGCTGATCAACCAAATCTGACGAAATTTCTTTCTTTGACAAACTAAATTACTACTTCTTCGGAATACTGAAAAGTTTATCGTGTAAACCTTAAAAGTCGCATATGACTCCCAATGTTAAACTCACCCAATAAATATACTTTTGTATTTCACGATATCATTACAAAGTTATATTTCTTTCCAAATTTGTTACTAGAGGAATACTTGAATTCTAATCACGCTCCATTCAAATTGTTTCAGGAAGTATATTTGGAGGAGTTGGCGGCGGGCAACTTGGTGCACTTCCACCCGGTGCTATAGCACCACGATTTTTATCAACAAGTCGAACCTATCGTCTTGTTGTTGGCGACACTGTAATATTGCCATGTGAAGTACAAAATTTGGGTAAGTTATTTTGAAAACCATGTGCTATTATGTCAATAAAGTAGTTCTTTCTAATTTTCTTTAACGAAAAATGATCCTGAATAATTTTTCGCTAAAAGAAACTGCATACAGATACTATTATTTTTAAACTTTAAATTGCATTTATATAAATTACAAGACAGATATCATCTGTAACAAATATATAATATGCCATTGTTTACGAGTAAAAACAATCACAGATAATACCACCAGATAGTGGAAAGATAAAAATTAAAATCAAAAATAATAATTCTAATCTATATGCAAAATAGCAATTTCTCGAATGATAAATGTATTTTAATATTATTTTTTAAATGTACGACTACATAGTTTAATATTTGATGCGAGAATATATAACATGTTTACGACCGTTGAACGCTTTATAACAAAATATATTGTTAATCTATTAAATAAATGGTATTGTGCTAAGCAAACAGAAAGAATTAAATTCTTAAATGTTTTCGAACTGTAAGGGTGTCGACACAATCAATGAAATAAGGAATAAGAAATAAGAAATAAGGAATAAGAAGTATGCCATCTAGTGACGTTGAATGGAACTTTAATGAAATAAGAAATAAGGAATAATGAATAAGAAATAAGAAATAAGGAGTATGCCATCTAGTGATGTTGAATAGAACTTTAACGTAACTGGTCTAGATATAAATAAGTAGGTATTTTTTTACGTCAAAATTCGTGATTTTTTCACTTAGTGACAAAAAAGTCATCACGAACGTTAATTTTTCATGAATTCTGATGTACAAAAATACCTAAATACATTTACCTATGAGCAGTTAAGTTAAAGTTTCATTCAGCGTCAATAGATGGTATACTCTTTATTTCTTATTTCTTATTTCTTATTTCTTATTCATTATTCCTTATTTCTTATTTCATTAAAGTTCCATTCAACGTCACTAGATGGCATACTTCTTATTCCTTATTTCACTGATTGTGTAGACAGCCTAACATCTGTTATAAGTAGTATTACGATTTAAAACACTTTTTGAATTTTGAAACGACATTTCGCAAACACATTTGATAAATAAAACATAAATGTTTAACTTATTGACTTCGTTCTTAATTCTTTAATTTAGTACACGCGACCGATAAATCAAAATATCAGAAAATCATTTCTTGTGTCAAAAAACAAGATTTATTTCAAACTCAGTATTTTTTTACTTTAGTAAAACGGAACATTTATAAAACCTTTTCGGTGTCCGTCCGTCTGTTACAGACAATTTTCTCTGAAAATACTCGACGTAAAAATTTAAAATTTAGCTTACAACAGAGTTAGATTGTTGTGTTCAATTATAGACAAGAAGTTGAATTTTTACTGAATGGGAAATTAGCGATAAATTGTTATCGACAATTTAATTGTTCGTGTTCTTAAAACTATCAAATCCATGTATAAAGACAACTTATTGTGCGAAACACTATTTGTGCAAGTACCACTTGTACTTGACGGATTCTTTCTTCTTTCTATATAAAATAAGAATTCAAAACTCACTCAAGTGGACTTGTTTCAAATACTAATTACTTCACCTAAGTCCAGATATTTTAATTAAACCACATTTTCTTATTTATTAAAATTATTTGAAACTTTAATTGACTGAAAAATAAAAGAACTGGACTTTTCTCAAACGTGGATCGACTTATAAACAAAGTCAATGAATGAAATTAACAAAAAATTTTGAAATCATTTATTGCGACAAATAAAACTGATTTTTAATTAAAAAAAATAATTACACTATTTTCAACCTTAAATTTTATTTCCAGTCAAAATATTCTGTACGCTGTGTAATCGATACAAACTGCGCAGCAGACTTGTCTTATTGAATAACGTTTACATCACGTAAATATGAAAATATCGTGTGAAAACAAAAACAGCAGACAAAAAAAATTAAAATACATAAATTTTCCTAACAATGCAAATGAAAAATTTTCACTATTTTATTTTTAAATCTTATCTGTTATGTTATCTCGTATATTTTGTCTTTGCAGCCCAGTATGCATGTCTAATTTAAAAAACGTTTCTTATTTATTGCAAGTTACATAATATTTCCAACTTAACTGGTCAGAAAAAAAGCAGGACAACCGTCAGGATAATCAAAGTAATTTTGTGCTACTCTGGAGAAAAGAGTTCATAAGGTCGATTTTTTAAGGGGGTATTCTAGTCTAGAGGCACGATTTTGAAGTGATTTTACAAGCGTTATAAAAAAAATAAAAAGAATTTCCGTTTAAAAAAACTAGTTTTTCTCGGAAACAAGTTGACATAGAAAAATAGTTTAAAAACCTTTTTTGTGTGATTTTTTCTCCTCATTTCAATAGTGTAAAAAAATGTCGCAAAAATTTTTGAATAAAGGGAAATTTTGGCAAAGTATTAAATTTTTCACGAAAATTGCCAAAAAAACCATGTTCCGGGCATCGGACGTGCCTCGTTAACGAACTCGTCCAACGGTTTGGGACTTCCAATATTTCCACCAAATTTCGTAAAAATAGGACCTTTCGTTCGAGAATTATCGTGCGGACACACACATACACTTTTTCGAATTTCTAGACTTGAATACTGTCTTAAATGTTCAAAATTTGTTTTGTATTGTGGTCAGGTCTTCTAAAATCCAACAATTGTCGTAAATGAAAAAAACGCGGAAACAATTTCAAATAACCAGGAGACAACAGAAAAAAGAACACTTTATTTAATAATATCCTTGTTTTCGCCTGCACATCTAGAAACTACAAACAACTACGTCTAATGTGATACAACATATTTAAAGTTTAACAAAAAGCAATTAAACTTTCAATCAGCAGATTACATTTTTAATTATAAATTGTTTTATACGAGAAAATAATAATTATTTTACTGACACAGTTCCACGTTCAAAGCCCGCACAACCCAACGGGGTAACATGCTCTATCATTTATTAAAAATAGAAATATAAAAAAAAAAATGGGAAAACTTTTTGCGAAAAATTATTCATTAAAATTCCAATTAAACACAGAAATAAATGACATAATTAAATATTCATAACGCGATGTGTTCGCGCGTGCGCACATCACAAAATTTTTACTCGATGTAATATTTCAAAAAATGTTAAATTATTCTATAAATATCAAATGTTTCTAAAACAATGGATGGATTTTTTTTTTGTTCATCATTTTTTTTATTTTTGTTTCTGTGTTATGTCCAAATATAGGAACAGACGTCCGAACGAGAGGTACCTCTATCTAAATTGTGACAGGAATAATTGTACCTCCAAAAATTGAATCATCTAAGCCAGTGTTCTTCAACCTTTTTCATGACGCGACCCCCCTGATATGGAAAAATATTTCGCGACTCCCCTAGTATAGAAGAATATTTCGCGACTCCTACCCACTGCTATTTCTAACTTTTGTTCTATGTTATAAATATCGAATCCGTTCATCATTATTGATTATATTCAGTTAAGCGTCAATTTCAGTTAAGTGTCATTACAATTTCAGTCAAGTGTAACAAAGGACTTTTAACAGGCATATTTTTATGTCAATATCGAAGTTAACGACTTACAGTAACTTCTGAGCGCGCGCGTGACTTGTGTGAGCGAGACATAGCGCGACAAAGCAAACAAAGGATGACACTTTTGAATTCTTTGAATTGTGAATTCGCTTTGAATTGTGTTTAAACTTATTGAATTGACTTGTTTGTTTAGTAGTTGCTCACTGTCTTTTATTGTCTAATATCCAAAATTTTGTGCTCATTGTAATTATTGAAAATGGGTGAGTTTCTAGAAAAACATGCACAATCGTCAATTTCAAGTTCCAATGAGCGTAATGAAAGAAAAGCAAAAAAAAGCGTCTATATGACGACAATTATTTAAAACTCAGATTTACTGTTATTGAAAATAAGCCGTAGTTATTTGTTTTGAAATTTTATTAAACGAAAGTATGAAACCATCACATTAATGTAACCTTTAATTAACCTTTTCTTTATTAAATATTATATATTGAACTAGAGTGGTTTTATTGTTAAAGTAACTGCGATCCTTTTAAAAAGGCTTCGCGACCCCATAGAGGGTCGCGACCCACAGGTTGAAAAACACTGATCTGATTTGGTATAAATAATATGATGACTGAGCTTTGAATTAAATTGCTTCCTTTAAATGAAAATAAGGTTTCAAGCACAGTCGAATCCAGATAACTAGAAATAGGGACGGATCCCCAGCTCTCAGATCAAGTGGTGGCCACATTCTGCAGCGGGGCATCATCTTCACCAGCGTGACCACTTCCTGTATCCACATTTGGTTGTTCCTGTATCCACAATAATTTCAAAAACTTTATAATTGGTTTCCATTTTCATTATTTTATAATTTAATTTACGGTTCTTGAGGCATAAAAAAATTTTAATAAGCTTGGTGACGTCATCAGGTTCAAAAATTTCTTTTCCTTCAAGTCAAGCTTTATGAAAGTGAACTGAATCAGTATACTTGGTTGAATTAAGATGACTTTGGTGTGAACATTTGATTTTTGCGATCAAAATGACTAAAGTACTTTCAGAAATGTGAGTAATTCAACAAAAGTGTTTTGAGTAAAAATAAAAAGAACCGCTACAAAAGCCTATTAATTCGATTCCAGTTTCTTCATTCTAGCATTTAATTTACGGTTTTTGAGGCATTAAATCTGGTAAGCTTATTGACATCATTAAAAGACCGTCTCATTTACAGAGCGTACCTAAAAATTTATTTCTCTTGAAGAGGTTTCAGTAACAATTTTCTAAATTTTCTTCGTATTAGAAGTGATGGCTTATGGCTTCTCGATTCCACAATCAATTACAATAACAAATATTTGTTTTGCTTGCGCAATTAAAAGACAAAGTTATTATTATCAAAATTATACACGTTTAATATGAACGGATTCGTTTTGTGAATGTTTGCTGCTACGTTATCCAGTGGAATAATAGCGAAATATATTTGCTTCGAACAATCGTAAAATGTTGATGTATCTTTGTGTATGTGGATTTTTTTGTTTTTTACTTTTTTTTTTTTAAACGATGAGGCTGGCGAGGTTTCATTTCATACAATTTTTTTTTTGCTAGAGAGAACAAAAATGGCTCGCAATAAAAGAAAAAGATATTTGTTTGAAAACATTAGGTACATGAATAAAAAGAATGACCAACCATATAGTTTGATGAAATTAAAAGTGGGTGAGGTATCATTTTTTTAAAAATTTAGTCATGTTCTTTGGTTAAGAACGTGCTGGGAATTTAAAAAGCTGTGTTAGCAGCAATGAGTTTAGTTTACTGAATCATCAGTATTTGCATAACTAGTAAAGATTAGGGAACATCCCCAAGAAAAATTCTAAATAGAAAAAATATAAATTATTGGTTACTTGTATCGCAGTTTTTGCTACATTTTTGTGTGATTTTATCTAATTTTTATCAGCGGCATAACTCCTCTAAGAAGACGATTACAGACGCATACACTCTTCTCATTGTCCACCCACATCATAATGTAATGCAATTACAAAATGAATCGATAGAATATAAAACTACTGATGTGGTGACCATCATGGACGAAATATCGGAATAACGAACGTTAAATTCAATTGATATGAACCGGATCATTTTTAACAAATTTTGAGCTGTTGTCATTTAACGTAGTTGCTCTGAGATAGTCAGGTACAAAAGTATATCTCAGCGAAAAAATTTTCTTTTATCAAAAATTAAATAATGTATTAATATATTCTTCAGTTATAATATTTGTATACCATTTGTTTTTTTTAATTTCCATGCGTATATATTGTAGTAATATAAAAGCATTGTTGAAATAACGTTGTACAAACGTTGTAAAATGATGTTTATAAATTATATTTCAAAAACGGCATAGCGAATATTTTTTATTTCTTATTAATTATGGTTTGTAACATTAAATTTTTATCAAATTCCTTTGACACGTTTTCATTTTATTCAAAAAAAAAAAAAATTGAGTTTTCCCATAAGAGCCCATGTCAAAAATTACAAATCTTTGAAATTGTTTTTCTCAAAATTGAGGTAGTCAATTTTAATCGGAATAGGCTCGTATTATTGGTATTAAATTAAATAAATATCTAGAGAAGTTTCGCTAAAATCATTTGAAAAAATCGTTTTATCGACCAACTACATTAAACCACTAGACCAAAAGCTTTCAAATGATACCTCACACAGTACATTGAATGAATGAATGCTATAAGTGGGTCGGGATTCAAAGCTCCCGTTGCACGTGGGCCACCAAATACGGGCCCATTGTACCCCACGGCATTCAAAAGGGACTAGCTAATACCCAGTCCCTCATAGAAACTCAGGATTGCACTAAGGTGTGCAATCCTGATGTCCTCGGAACTCAGTATTGGAGATCCCAGATACTTGCATCTCAAGGATGACAATGCTTCGCAAGAGCATAAAACATGGGACGAAGATTCGTCTTCCAAGCCGCACCTTCGGCAGAGAGGACTCTCCACTAATCCCATGATATGCTGGTGCTTCCTCAGGACGTTATGCCTCGTGAGTATACCTGTTAACCGGCTCAGCTGTACGCTGCTTAGAGATAGCAATTCCTTTCTCCGTTTTAAACTGGGTAGTACTATAAGCTCTCGGGCCTGTCTGTCCGTTGTACACACTTTCCAGAGATGGGCGTGCTGTCTTTTAGCCCAGTCCACACAGTACATTAATTAAAACGTCTTTTTTTCTGGACCAATCTGACCCCCTATTTTAATCCTCAAACTTTTTCCTACTATTGTTTGGCAATATATGTTGTAAGGCAATCAAGACCTAACAGTATGCCAAATTTCAAGCTTCTAAATTACGTAGTTTTCGAAAATAACTTCTATGACAGATGAACTGAATTAAAAATGAACTTCTTGGAGCTCTCCTCAACTCTAAACTAAATCAACTTGAAAATTAACCGTACCTACATAAATAGATAAGCATCAAACAAAAAAAAATTTTTTTTAAATAACATCTTGTCTTGAATATGAATTAAACTGTCACTCTCAATAACATCAACAATTTTTGAATCATTCTGTATAGAGTTTCCATCATTAGGTAGGTATATTTTAAGATATAAATGCAAATCCCGTTACCATAATGTTACGTTTGCCTTTTTTTGCCGTTGCCGCACCGTAATATAAAACATTTAAAAAATAAAGTATTTTATAAACAGAAACAATTTACTTGCCATTTTTAATTTCATGCATCAAAGACAAGAAAAAGAAATTATTCTTGCTAATACCTCGCAATAAAGCGCGCAAACATCCAGCTACACGCTACAAATAAGCGAGCAAACAAATTTAAATTCTTTCTTTCTACCATATTCTTTCTTTTAAAGCCACCCGCACCCCCCGTACCGGGTATAATACCGCACCGCTCACCCCCATTTCTTTTGTCGTTTAATAATATATGAAACGGTTTTTATAAGGCCAAGATAATTATGTCTAATGAGATATTTTTGTTGGATGAATGAGTACTAAACACAAAAGCACACGAAAGCACAACATACTATAGGTGAAAGTGCACAATACACGGAACAGTGGTTGCCCGTTTTACGGCCTATTGTATACTCATTTATATTATTTATTAAACAAAAAATAATATATACGTTTTTTAAGCGAATTTCCATTTTGAAAATTCACTTATTACAGCGGGTGACCATGAAAAGATCTGAGCCCAGGACTATGGCAGAAATTTGTTCTGAGACCTCGAGAAACCGGAAATATATTGTTATGAAATTTGGTGTGTAGATCAAAAGCTACAACAGCTTGGACAAGTTCGCCAGCCAGATACGTCCGATTTTTGGAAGGCAAAACTTTTGCCAATTTTTGCCATTTTTAGTAGTTTTTTGCAAAAAAAATGGCTAGATTTCAAAAAAATTTTACACCATCCGAATAGCGTAAAAAATTACATAAGATAAGCTTTTAAAACATTGTTCTAAGTGGACTAGCTTTTAAGCAAATTAAGAAATTTGCTGAATTTCTTTACAACAAATGCTTAATCGTTTATGTCATGACAATAACAATATTATATCTGTTTCATTTTTAAAAGCTTTTATTTAACTTGCTATGTTAGTATGTTGGTTTAGATCAAATCTTGGAATCAAAATTTAGACAGGTTCTAATTGAGCTAGACGTTTCAAATTTTGCATACGTGTCTAACCTTGATAACAATGCAATATTGTATAATTGGTTTTTTTCCTAATTCGCCCCAAACCAAAATTGTTGATTTTTAGTCCTATGCAACTTTTTGACATTTCGAATTGTCAAATATTGTCCATTGATTTTACATTGCAATTTTTTGTTTCCATAGTTATGTCTGATTAGGGTAAATAAACCGATTAAAATATAGATAAAAACATTACTTCTTTAATTTTTTTTTAAATTAATTGTAATGACACTAAAAAGTAGAAAATAAAATAAAATAAAAAAATGTTTTTTAAGAAAAAGCTTTTATTTAAAAATGGGCTAAAGAAAATAAAATAACTTTTGAGCGAGGTTTGAAGCAATATGCAACATAATTTATAAAAGCTTGAGGCGTTTAATTAAATTTGGTAACTACTGAAAAGTAAAATAGCTATACTTACATCCAAAACAGAAATAATTAATAATAACGCCTCAAGCTTTTATAAATTATGTTGCATATTGCTTCAAACTTCACTCAAAATTATTTTATTTTTGTTAGCCCATTTTTAAATAAAAGCTTTTTCTTAAAAAACATTTTTTTTACTTTATTTTATTCAAAATAAAAATTAACTAACTTTTCAAGAGCGCGTCAGAACCGATTTTGTAAATTTATTTACTGTTAGAGAGCTAAACTATTCTAAATGGATATAAGTTACGTTGTATGAGTTCTGTCAGGTTGCGGAGGTCCCAAAAATGTAAAAAATAAACTATCCAATCGATTATGAAAATTTTTTCACCTTTTAACTCGTTTAAATGCATATATATGCTGGGGACCCAGAAGCACCAAAAATTAACTACTCAATCAATTTTGAAAATTTTTCCACTGTTAGAGAGCTAAACTATTTTAGATGGATACAGGAATAATGTTATATGAGATCCGTCAGTGTCAAATCTTTGGAAATTCGCTATGTTATACAGGTGCTGTGACAGGGATATTTTTTTTTGCAGTATTTTTTTTTTCTGAAATGAAAAACAGCCTAGTCTAGTGCGGAGTAGTGGTAAGCGACAACGAACCCACTTCATTTTCCCATGTTTTTCACATTTTCATAATATAACTATGTTGGGTGTAGGTATTTAATGTTTTTACATTGTGCTGGGTATACAGAGCGGTGACACTTAAAATCCTGTATATGCGAATATAATTTACTGAAGTTTTTTATTACGAGATGAAATGCCGTGAGGTAGTAATCACTTGGATTTAGTGCGTTACGATTAAATTTATTTATCACCACGACTTAGCAGGGATAATTTTATCTTTGGGAATTAAATGCGCACTGTTAAGACAGTAGTTATATGGATGATTATGTCAGCATTCATCTTAAAAGGATCTTAAGGAGAGATTCGCTAAAAAAATAAATAAATAGATTTTTTCTTCACAATTATGTTTCTTAAGGTGTTAGAAATACTCTCTTAAAATTTTATTTAAAAAAAAATGAAAAATCAAAAAGTTATGGGCATTTTACTGCACGTAGTTTACTATAATTCAATTTTAAAAAAAGAACTTTCAATGCTATTTTCTCGAAAGTACGTTTTTCTACATGGTTCCTCGTGTATCTCAAAAAGTATTTGAGATATCAACATAAATTAAAGTGCATATTATTCCTCGTTGCTGTTATTTTGGTTCCGTAATATATTTTCAAAATAGCGACTGTCTATAGTGGGAAAAAAGCGGCTATTTTTGAAAATTTATTTTCAAAATGTGATTTCTCGCTGGTTTTTATTTTTTTTCTTAGATTCTAGTTAGTGTCATCACGGTATAATATGTATATTTTCAGAAAATTCTTGATTTTCTGATTTTGGTTCACTGGGAATTTCAGAACACGAGGAACCATCAAGATGGAAAAATCGCGAAATGTCGACTTCAAAGCCGATTTATACTCAGCTCATTTTTGAATTTTTTTGCAATCTTAAGACATATAGAAACAATGTCGTATATTTAGTGATTTAATAAAATATTTATTTGTATAAAAAAAAAATAATAATAACAAAGGTCGATTTTGATGTTTCTTGGCGCATCTCCCCATAAAAATTAAAAAAAAAATTATATTTCTTCTTAAGTATGAAGAACTTATTTTAAAAATTGGGAACGAATAGATGTTGTACAATATTATTCAATGACTTTATGGAAAAATTTTCGTGACTGTACAAGGCCCATTAGTCATTTAAAAAAAAATACATATGTAAGTATTAATACTCTCTTTAGAAATTTTAAAAAACTATATGTCGTAATAAAGTATTTAAAGATTCTACGAAAGATTGTGTAAGGCTACTAAAGGCTTATTAACGATTATTGGCAAAATTTTGGAAAATTTTTTTTACTTTTCCACCTCCTTATTGAACTATAGTCTTTCATACATATATTTTTCTACAATCGATAACTTTTCATATAATATGGTATATACAAGTAGATACAAGTATTTCCATTCTCCTCAAATAATATTCTTAGATAAAAACAAGCAATTATTAGTAACAAAACATCTATTTCTTTCTTTCTGTCTCTGTTTAAAATTGTTTTTGAAACAAATGACATTATTTTCTTTTGTTACACAACGTGTACACTGCCATATCAGTTAGTTGGGACCCCTAGCTGATAAACATAATTGTGAAATTAAAGTCACGTCAATATAATAAGTGAAAAGGACAGAATATACGTTTAAAATGAAAGGGAAATAGGGAAGAGATTGTGTCAATTGTAAAAAGGATTCAATTTTAACTTTTGTAGGCTCAACCATTAACATAATTAAAAATTTCGTAAATAGAGGTAAGTGGGGAAAGTGGGAAATGGGGTAAAGTGGAAAATGGCACTTTCCGGGTAAACTGTCAAAGTACAGATGTCATGCGCTACTGATATCTGTTAGTAATGACCACAAACTAATCTTTATGATATACCCACACATGCATATGTGTCCATATGCTCTTTGACACTTGTCAAAGTTTTGAAGCGAATCGTAAATTTCATTCCCCATCGTTTCAATGTCGTTTTTTTCACTCGTTTTAGAGATAAAGAGATTGTAAGTACACTCAAAATATTCTTTGTAGTCTTGATTTTGATAATACATAAGCATTTCGTGTAATTTATGCATTGTAAAAAAGTGACGCTTACATTTTTGAAAAATGTGGTGTTGGGGTAAAGTGAGAAATTTTGCATGGGGTAAAGTGGGAAATGTCAAAAATCACTACTGAGGCGTCGTTTTGCATTTAAATGTTGTCGATTCATTGTTTATGATTTAAAAGAGTGTTGTGAATGTATTTATGTGCCTCTAACCTCAAAATTTCGACTTCATCTCGGTTTTTTCGGTTACCGGAATATAAAATATCGTACGCATGGCATGAAAACAAGATTTTTTAACAATTCGCAAATCTAAATCAAGGTGGAAGAAGCAGCTGAAAATCTTTCGGCAAATAAACGCATCGAAGCTCGAAAATCAATTAAGTAATTTTTGCAATTTTTCAGCAAAAATTGTTTTTTTTTTTCTACATTTACTATGTATACTGTATTTTTTGAACCTTTTTTGCCTTGATATATAGATATAATTACTTTGCTACAAAATTTGCGTTGAGTTTGTACAGTTTTTTAAAGTTTCCCACTTTACCCCACGATTTTCAATTTTGGCCATTTTGCACATGGTCGGTCAAACCTCAGTAACTCAAAAGAGAATCAATATTTTTAGTTGGTAGCTTAGGCAAAAGATAGTTTATTGAATTCTCTTTACTATAGAAATTTTAAACATGGAAAAATAATCACTTTTGTCCAATCAACGGAGCTCCAAAAAAAAGTTTCCCACTTTACCCCACTTACCTCTACATATTGTGTTTTCTATTGAATCAAAAAAATTTCCCACCTATTGATTAAAAACATTTTGATAATGATAATGGTTCAAAAAATAGTATCTTATCGTAATAGATTTTTCCGTTCTTTACCATGGCGTAAAAAAAAATTCGAAAATTTTTAAGATTTTAGGAAATTTTTGCAAAAAACTCATTTTTTGAAGTTAAATGTCACCAGAACTACAAAAATAGCGTATTTTTGCAAAACAAGCCAAGTTTACGTAGCAATTATTTTCATAAAAGTCCAATCAAATAAAACAAAAAAGTCGATTATAAACTTCAAAAAATTTCATTTAAGGGGATCGATAAAGGGTCTTATCGCAATTCCTCCTTTTAGTGAATATTATTTTCAGGTTCAGCCCCAAGCTCAAGTCTCACCATGATACCTGCTGTATAGTAGCTCAGTTTCCATTCGGGAATTCGTTGAAAGAATTTTAATTTTAATATTATTGAATTTTAAAAAAAAAGAAAATTACTCGAAGGAGAGACAGTAATCCAGAATTGACCTTTGGGTCTAAATTGCATAACAGAATGGCATATATCACTCCTACTGGACATTCCATCCTAATGAAAGTAACATAAAAGACAAGGCTTGTGGAAGATTATCTACCCTTGTTAATAATGATATAGTCTTCGACACCTGCCAGACTCCTTTCAAACATTTTCATTCCCACACGGAGAGAAAAATCATATAATTTTTGTTGATAAAATTTCAGAAAAATTACCATGCTCTCTTATAATGCGTGCGCGATCGACGACTAAAGTGAAAAATATATTATAGCATGGTATAATTTAATGTGGTAACACAACTTCTATCACACTCTTATGCATATATGTTATAGTTTAATTCTTGTTGTCGTGCTCTTTCATTTGCGCATCTGACCCGAAACCTTATGATGCTTTGGCTGTACCTACCTTCGAAGATGCCCGATCTTTTCCGACCTTCGATTCTTTATGATCCATACAAAAATGATTGGCAACAATATATTCTAATACTGAAGATAGTGGAGTAACAAAATGATGAATTAAACGATGACCATCCGTCAAGACATTCTAATGAACACTGCTTCGACACCACACGACACCACACCAGCTGACCAGCTACTTGCAACACCACCAGTCCTGCTATGTGACCTTCATATATGATTGTGTTGATACTTTCTGCAGCTTGCCTCGCTATGTGACCGCGTTGATACCTTCTCTTTCTTTCTTTCTACTAATAGCTTCTTTTATTCTTTTCTACCTTTCTTTTATTTTAAGACAGCATGGTAATTTTTGTAAGAAAAACAATTAAACTGTCGACAATGGAACTTTTTACTGTGCTGTTTTACAAATTTTACGGAGCTAATATTACGGAAAGAACATTCTATCCTTTAAATTTTCTATGATTAATTATAATTTTTATATTTTTACCGTACAAAATTGAATATGTTCACCTTTTACACGTCGATTGTAGTGTTGAGCACAGTAATTTTTATATGAATTTTCTCTCTGTGTATATTATACTGATGGTCCTCACTTAATAACCCCGTACTGTATGGAAAACTACTCCCATTTATTTTTAATAACATAACATCATACAACAAGATAGATACTTACTTATACATTTTAAAAAAAAAATGTAAAAAATAAAAATGTCGTTTCTGATGTACGCGAAGTATTTACTCGCTTCTTCTACTTCAACACCACCACGATGGCACCACTGTCGCTAGCTAGCTGGTTATGATGTTCATTCGATTCTTAGTGGAAGAGGATAGGTATTGTTCTGTCTCATTTATTTTTAATTACAACCACTTTAAAAAATATTAATTATACAATTATTCGGGAAACAATGGTAACAGCAGGGGGGCGGAAGACAATCAGGCAACACTGACGGCCATTAAATTTGATTACACTTGACTTTTAAATATTGTAATTAATTTTTCTTTCAAATAAGTAGGTAGGTACTTAGAGCGTCGTCGTAAGTGGGTAGTTGGCGTCTTCAAAAATTCATTTAAGAAACGTTCTTTATTTGTGAAATAAGACGCCTTTGTGTACGTTTGATACAATTTCGGTACTTGACTTGTTTTTATTTAAAATTATCTAAATTTATTTATTTAACCTTAATTAAATATAAGTGGTAGTTGGCATCTTCAAAACTTCATTTAAGAAACATTCTTTATTTGCGAAATAAGACGCCTTTGTATTGTACGTATCGATACCAGTAGGTACTTAACGTGTTTTTATATAAAATTATTTAAATTTATTTATTTAACTTTAATTAAATATATGTTCTTATTTTTGCTATCTTCCTTAGTATATTCTTTTTGTTTTCGAGACTACTAAAGTAGCTGAAGCATTATGATCACTTTGGAAAAATAAAAACTTTTTCCCTACAAAATAAAATGTTCTACGCACATTTTACGTTTTAGAACTTCCTGAACAATTCTGGTTTGTTGTCTGTCCGTCCATCGGTCTGTCCGTCTGTGTGTCGCCAGTTTGCACTAAGTGGCATAACTTCTAAACTATTCGGTTGTTTTTAATGAAATTTTTAGAAATTATGCAGTTTGGTTCGTAGATGGTCCTCTATGAATTTAATCGAAATCGGAGTAACGGTAGCTACGCCGCTACCATGTCATTCCATTAATATACTAAATTGCACCAAGTGGCATAACTTCTGAACTATTCAATTCTTTTTTATGGAATTGTCAGAAATTATGCGGTCTGGTTCCTAGATGGTCCCCTACAGATTTCATTGCATTCGGGGTAATAGTATCCACAGTGCTACCATGAAATTCCATTAAATATCAATATCTTATTTACTACTAGTCCCACTTTGCTCAAATTTTTAAGTATTTTGGGGATTAGTTTCTAAAATATTTTTTCTATTATTTTATAATTTAGCCTTTAAATATTTTGAGTTACAACATTTTTTTATGAACTTTAAGGCGAAAATATAATTTCACGGTATATATATTTGGTAGAACACTGTTTTAAACTCTTTTACGAGTACGAGGAAGCTATGTCCCACACCCCATTGACAACGTATTTTTTTTTAGTTTAATTGAAAAGTTCTTGTAACTGTTAAAACCGTAAAGCAGGATGAATTGATACGAATTCTATCTATCTATTTTTTGTAAATAATAAACAAATATTTTACTTCCCAAAATACCACTTTTATTTTAAAACTGTGACAATATTGTTTCGAATAATCAGTTGCTCATTTTCATAATTTGAGAACCTTGAAAGTGCTCTGTTTTATGTTCCAATACATTCTTCACTCGTCTCTGAACACTCCACACTGGTCTCTTTATTAAATTATTATTAAACTCTTTAATCGGCTAAAAAGCAATTTATTCATAAGAACATCAAAATAAATTGTTTTTAGGTAAAGTTTTAAGAAGCAAAAAATAACACTATATGCGTGAATTTGAATTTATTTTTTAATATTTCTCATCCAGCTATTATAATTTAAGAAGAATATATGCTAGTCTTCACATCTAATATTTTTGAATTAAATTCATGAATAACATTTTTCGATTTGTTCCAGTTCACCATTAAACCTCGTTTCGCTCCATTTGATGGTATTAAAACATATTTCTGTTGTAACACCGCACATATTTCTCTTGAAAATGGTAAATAGAACGTTAGGAAACACTGAAGAAAAAAAATTTCTTCACAGGTAACTAATACTAACTTTAAATTTTTGATCTGTTGAAATGCTAAGGCTTCATACTTGGTTCAGGGGTTCCCAAAGTGTGGCTCGCGTTATTATTTTATCCGTCATCACGAATTTGTAAAGATAATTTAAATAATTTTACTTTTTCATAGAAAAAATCATGAAAAAAATGCCTTAATTGATTTCTATAAAGGATGATTTTCACTGGAATTTCCGAAATTGGTCTTGGAAAACCGCAAGGTTGAGAATAATGCGGCGTGTTCGTCCTTTTAAACACTTGTGTCTAAAAGAAAAGAGGTTCTTGATTCACCTAAGGGTCGCTAGGCATTCCTACAACGGTTTTGTCTTCCTGCTTCGATCTACAACCGTCACAGTTCAATTAAATCAGCCTTGCCCTTCTGTTCTATATCTGTCTCACAACTTCTCACTTTCTCTTATAGAAAGAATGTAGGTAGGTACATATTTAAATGTTTTACTTGATGCCTATTTAATTTGAAATTGTGCGAATATAAACGCTCTCTAACCGTCCTTCTTCCGCAATTAAAACAGAATAAATTACCTTTAATGACCAAACTTCATCAATCGATAATCGAAATTTTCCCATTTTGTTCGTCAAACAAAACATCGAATCGGAATCTGATTACGATATCACGAATAAAGACAACTTTTTTTAAAAAAAAAAATATTTTTTATGATTTTATCCCGCTTGCTGCTACGCTATTTAAGCGCACCGTGACAGAGAGAGAGAGCGGTAAAGGGAGTTGGATAAAAAAGAAAAAGGAATTATACCCATTAATAAAAAAAAATGTTCACTAACTGGCAGCGTATTCCCTTGTTTCTAATAAAATAAAAGGAAGTAAATAAAATAAAAAAAGTGAATTTTTTATCATAATTGTTCACATAAAAAAATCAACATTCTCCTTAACGAGATGGCAAATAATAAGTGAACATTTCGCTGAAGATAAAACGGAGCAATAATCACGAACGTGCTGACAACGAACCAACTGCTGGCGGCACGGTACGGTACGGGGTGGGAGGTGAGGGTGACGAGGGAAGGAAGGGGGAGAGGTTCCGCTATATGTATGGATGTATGTTCACCCATTTTATAGACAGACAACTTCGCTGACATCAGCAAACCATATTTGTGCTTGCCGTTTTACAACTCTATAATATGTTCCTGTCTTTGTTTCTTATACCTGCATTCTAAGTAAGTCCGACAATTCTGTGTGTGTGTGTGTGTGTTCTAATGCCAGCTAGCACATTTAAAATGTTAGGTTATGATTCAGTGAGTCGAACGTGAATTGTGTGTGGAGTTAAACATTTTTATATATAGGTACTTGGAATATAAATATTTTCGCGAAACATCAAAGCAAGTGATTAAAATGAGTTTGGAGAAATGAACGTAGTAATTGTTTATGTTGAAAGGGAGTAATTAAGTGCATATAAACATAGGCTGTGATTGAGTTGTCAGTTTACTGGAAAAATTTTGTTGCCAGGGAACCAGTCATTAAGATTGAATATCCTACAGTTGCTGAAATTCTACCAACGAAGTCACTGAAAATCATTTGGATAACTTATTAATCAGAGAAAATAAAAATTCACTCTGATGTCATTAAATCATGACTAAAGTAGTGTCTCTGATTGTAGCTAAAGGTTTTCACTGACGTTCTTTTTGATTTTTGGTAAAACTTTTCCTATAGATAAAAATAACCAACTTCGTTTAGGAAATGTTGTTTAATTTCCGTCTATGATTTTTGTATTGTCTTTATAATTCTGGTTTGGTTAAAAATGAAAAAAAATCAGTATCCAAAAACCTATAAACAGTTTCAAATTTCATATTTCTAGCATCAAAATTACAGTTTTTGGAGCTATTAAATAATTTAGTGGACGTGATGACGTCATCAAGTTCAATTTTTTCTTTTTTCAATTAATAACTACAAAAAGGCTATAATTCAAATCTGCTGATGAAATTTTTGTAAATTGAGTAGCTCATTGAGTAACTGAGTTGAGTAAATTGAGTAACTCATTTTCCCTCTAAAAATGGTCAAATCCGTTCAGAAAATATGGCTTATTTTCTCATTGTGATTTTTCTTTCAAGTTTAAATTAGAAGATCGACCAAAGCTCGTTATGTAATCGACCGAGTTCCAGTTTTCCTTTTACAATACTCGTCCTAGCAACGACTCTATCTCAAAATAGACAAAAGTAAGGAACAACATAATACTCTTTCAATCGGATATACTCGACTTATTACCGAATGTACACAACTGTTATTCTCTTACGTTTGTACACTGTCGAGTAGACTCGACTCATCGTCGAGTATATAATACCCGAAGTTTTCACTTTAAATGAAATTATATTGACAATTTAACTCATATGTATCAAGTGCCATAAGAATATTGTAATTTTTTTCACTTTTACCATGGAAAAGATTTTTACAGCGGCAAAAATGGTACAAAACATTTCATTGGTCATTTCATTGTATGTAAACACGATAAAAACGAAACAAAAATTTTGTATTGGTAAATTTAACTAATTTCAGAACCATAGTAACAATGTATTAAATAATAATATGAATTATACTAATTTATTTTATTCGTTAAATTGTCTTTCCATGTTACACTTGAGTTTTATATTCTTTCTGAATAAATTTGTGTTTCCTACAACTTAAATTTCTTGCCTAAAAACAATTTAACTCGAAGAACTGTCAACCCAAAAACGCTTCAGTTTCGCTGTCGCATTTTTGTTGGTTAACGGTTCTTCTCGTTAGATTGCTAGGCAACAAATTTTCGTTAGACAAACTAAAAATTTATTCGAAAAAATATAAACCTCACGTGTAATAATAAATGAATAAATCTAAACAAGTTTCATCTCGTCAATTCTGATAAATTTAATTTCTAACTTTTATCAACTAGTGACACAAAGAATGACTCATTTCGATTGAATAATTGAGAAAACAATTAATAAGTATAGATATTAAAGTACCTGCAAACTAAACTAATCCATAACTTTTCAATATTATCAATGTAGTAAGAGTATTATTTAACTAAAATTGTTTTTCGGTATAAATTTACCATTACAAAATGCTTAAGATATCATATTGTTAGGTATAAATTCAATATACCTACATATTATGAAATTAAATCCCTAACTTTTAATGTATGACTCCAGCTTATAATACCCATATATAGAATACAACTTTAAATAATTTTGTACCTTGAAAATGTATTTACATTTTCGAATGAATTGAAAATTTGAAAGATTAAGAAGGATTTAAGAAAAGTTGAAGGAAATTTTAATATTAAAATATGTAGGTATATGCTTCTTCCATGTTATACCTTTGTTAATGTGTTGTGCCTCTCAAACAATGGTTATCGAACAACCAATTTCTGAAGGAAGAGATACGAATGGCATTATATTGGTGAAGATTTAGAAAATTTAAGAGGCAACTTAATAGGTTAAGGTCTGTGAAGTACATTAACTTTATTCATAGATGTCAGTATTGTAAGAAACTAAATCGACAAAGAATTTTATTTGATAAAAAATCTACGAAAATCTATGTCGTCCCCAGCAAAGGACCAGCAGGGGACTTCAATAGTTAGACAAAATACACACTCCCTGATCTCCCTGATCATTTAGATACCTCTGTCTATCAAAAATACTCAAATTATTTATAATGAGGCCAAAAAGAAAGTTGATAAAACACTGACTCCTTTGTACATGTAGTTAAGCATATCCTTAAAAATTTAAATATAATATCGAATGAGTAACTTTAATTTTGTATATTTAATACAGGACAAAGGAAATAATTCACTGTTATACCTACACAGAAGTTACTGAAGTTTATTAGCGAAAATTCTTTTGAAACTAACTTTTCAAAAATATTGTTATACAAAAAGTATGTATACAGCAAAAGGTTAAGTCGTATATATACGCTTGTAAGATACATATTTTAAATATATTTTCAATAAAACTTTCGTTCATTTCTTTCAGTTCTTGTTTGAGCAAGAAAACTTTTCTAAATAAATTTTTGAGGGAAAATATTATAAAATTGATATTATTTCTTAATTATATTTTCCATTATTCTAGATAATTTTCTTTTGAACGCTTTAAAAAAAAATAAATTTGGAAAATTTTCGAAAAAGTAATTAAGATTTTCAGAAATAAATATCTAATTTGTAATTATATGTTTGATCATTTTTCAACTTATTTTTTTACCGAAACATTCTCAACTTATTATGTTTCTATGTAAGTCTTCTATACAAATAGTAGTAAGATTACGGCGGTTCTGTACCAACAGTAGTAAAGGTACAGCGGTTTTGTTCCAAAAGTAGTAAGGGTACAACGGTTCTGTACCAAAAGTAGTAAGATAACAATATTTTTAAATATACTAAAAATAGTAAGGTTACAACAGCTTTGTATCAAAAGTAGGAAACATTACAACAATTCTATACAGGAATTAGTATGGTCGTAGCAGTTCTGTACCAAAAGTAGCAAGGTTACAACGGTTCTACACCAAAAGTGGTTCTATACCAAAAAATTCGGTAGAAAGATTACAAATTCGTGATTTTTTCGTGACATATTTTATAGATAGCCCCTTATAGTTAAATTTCCACTTTTGTTTCCGACACTACTAAAGTAGCGGAAGCATTGTGATCACTTTTGAAAACTAAAAAATTTTTTCCCTCCAAAATAAATTTTTTACCCACATTTTACGTTTTAGAGCTTCCTGAACAATTTTGGTTTGGTATCTGCCCGTCTGTGTGTCACCAGTTTGCACCAAGTGGCATAACTGCTGAACTATTCGATTGTTTTCAATGAAATTTTCAGAAATTATGCAGTTTGGTTGCTAGATGGTCCCCTATGAATTTAATCGAAATCGGAGTAATGGTAGCTACGCCGCTACCATATCAGTCCATTAATATATTAAATTGCACCAAGTTGCATAACTTCTGAATTTTTTGTGAAATTGTCAGAAATTATGTGGTCTTGTTCCTAGATGGTCCGCTACAAATTTCATTTCATTCGGAGTAATAGCATCCACGGCGCTACCATGAAATCCCATTAAATGTTAATATTTTATTTACTGCTAGTCCCACTTTGCTCAAAGTTTTACGGTATTTTGGGGGTTAGTTTCTAAAATATTTTTGCTATTATTTTATAATTTAGCCTTTAAGTATTTTGAGTTACAACAATTTTTTATGAACTTTAAGGCGAAAATATAATTTCACGGTATATATATTTGGTAGAATACTGTTTTAAAGTATGTTACGAGTACGAGGAAGCTGTGTACCACACCCGCTTTGGCAGCGTATTTTTCATTTTTATCAAGAGGTTTGCACATGCTGGTCCAACCTTATTACGGACCTTGATATTTATTAATGTTTCAATACAATCTGGAATAATTCATACATTTTTCATTTATCACAAGTAAATTTGGATACGGTTAAGAAATATACTGCTAACTGTACAAGCCCGACTCGCTCTTGACCGATTTTATTTTTGTACACCTAGTCACTGCTAGTTTCCTTGTTTCATTAATATCTACCATCTCTCTTGTGTACACACCGCACATCGGCCCAACTACATTTACGAAACTAACTACACTAATTTTCAGTTGATTCATAATTACATTTACTTAATCACAGCAATCATATTACACAATGGACAGGCACAATGGCGTAATGATAATTGCCTGGATTTCGTTTAATAGAATTACGCAATCGCCATATAGGTAGATGGTGGTGCATCACAAATTTACAATAAATTTTGTTTAAAATTAAACGAACTGCATAGAGTTCGATGCAGTGTTCACTACATACATTACACTGCACTGGTTGCAATTCGATTAATGCAATATGTTTCTCTGTTACTTGCTAATACCGTAACGGCTGCTCCCCCCCCCACTATGTCTAATTTTAAATGAGACGTGTTGTAATTTTATTTCATCCAATTCGCATGGACGTAGCCGCCGAGGATTTCAGGGAGAATCTCGCTGATCTGCCATTGCTACCCCCCAAAAAAAAATTTTGGATACGTGTTGGATAATTCGTACAAATGTAGGGGGCAGGGGGTAATTGGATCCTAATATGGGAAAACAAAAATGTCTCGAATCGTTCTAACAATTTATTTATTTTTTAAATTGAAACACATAGCTTGTCTATTTGACCGACAAATAACCTAAATTTTAGTCAACTAAACAATATTTTTCTGATCGAAAAATTTTTTTCCTTTAGACTATCGTCCGCTCCCATTGCCCGACAGGTCTGGGAATGGGAGCCTAAAATTTACTTTAAATTCGATAAAAATTGTAAAAACAAAATCAGTCTTCAAAAACAAAATAAGTACAAAAATACAGTGAATACAGATAATTTAATAATGAAATTCAACTTTATAATCAAAATAAAAGAATTATATTTTAAGGATTCTAAGGGTTTAGATTCTAAAGATCCGAGCAAAGAACACAAATATAATCAGCTACGCTATCGCAGTCAAAACATTCTGTGTGTGTCCAGTTTCCTAAACTGCTTCTGGAACGATACCATAACTATCTTTGCAAAATAGCCTTGCATTCAATCTTTTTCAGATGGGCTCTCCTTTGCCGAAATCCACCATTTTGTGAAACATGGTTATAGATTTCAGTATTCATTTGTTATCACAATTCTGATAATCATAACAAAAACTAGGCAAACAGCTTTCTAACTAGTGATACAGTCGAATGCCGGTTGTAAGACTAGTCTAGGGGACGTAGGGGAAATTTTTCTCAAAAATTTTTTGTGCCCTCACTACCACGCACTTAATTTTGTCACTCGACTACTACTTATAATAAGACTATTTTAATTCAGTATTGCATTCCTATACGTTCAATTGTTTATGATTTTGACAATTTTAGCATAGTCTTATAAGGAGTAGTCTGGCACAAAACCAAAAAAGTGATTAAGTGGGGGAAGTTTCAACTGCTGATTGAGGGGAAGAGTCTTATAAGGGGCAGTCTTATAAGAGGTATTCGACTGTAATTAATTAAAATAAAAAAAGGATATAGCAAGATAAGCATAGTAAATCTGCCCCGCGACGAATTATTTTAATAACTATATTACCGGTATGGTAAGGCTGTAAGTAATTGATATCTACAATTTTGGCAGCCAAAACTGAGTAGTTATGGAGAAAACTAAAAAAAAATTAAAAAATTACAAAATTTTTTTTCTTGGTAACTACTCAACTTAGGAAAATAATTCCAAATCCACATGAAGGCAAACACTCTCAAGAATATTAGGCATATTTATTATCGTATCAGTCCTCGTTATTAAGGATAATAACAAGGATAGTATCCGATCCAATGTTATTTTTATAGGGTTCCAATTGAGCGACCACTTCATAAAAAATTCAGTAATTGTGCCCTAATGCACTTAATTACTGTACCAAGTCTCATCAAAATTCAAGGGCTACAACATGGTAAAAAAAAATTTTTTTTAATTCTAATCTGCTGAACCGCCCGTCCAGTGGGTTCAACCCTAGAATTATATACATCAATCGAAAGTACTTTAAAAATAAGGTGTGGTGTCTCATAAAGTGTTTTTTCCTATCTCCTATAGTTTTCGAGATAATCAAGAATAATGGGAAGAGGTATATTAAGTTATAGGTTATCTGCCCCTGATAGAAAGTCCCAATAGTAAACTGTATTGTCGTTTATGTAACACTGCAGATACTTTAAATGTATAACAAAACCATTGTAGAAATATAATAGAAAATTGTCAAAAAATGTGGTGTAGTGTAGGCATTTTTAACATGTAGAATAGTACCATACCGGTAATATAGTTATTAAAATAATTCGCTTCCGGGGCAGATTTACTATGCTTATCATGCTATATCCTTTAATTTAATTGTTACTTTGACATCGTTAAATTTATGTTTCTATAAGCACCAAGCACAAAAAACAAAACCTTTCTTAACAGGTACTGAAGGCGTTTAAATTGCGTACTAACGAATACACGCATTAGAAGCGTGTACTTTTGCACCGCTCCCATTACCCGCTAGCTCTCATTGCCCCTCACTCCCCTATATTTTTATAGGTTATGTGTATGTGTGTGTGAGCAATTCACATGTTTCTATGATGGCTTCAGCTTATGTACGTTACGTATGTTCCGCTGAATCAGACATTCAATATATGTATGTACGGCGAACAGCACGAAAATATGTACGAACATGTAGAAATGTTACTACCTACAAACGTCCGTAGGTACATTACATATTACGTATGGATGTGTATGTGCTAACACAAGGTTTTATAGGTTATTCTCTTACACAGATGACGGTTATCATGTGTTATTTTGACCAACTGTTGCAATGCTGCAGAGAATGATATTATTCGAAATTTTTAATCATGAGGGTAGAATAGTTATCGTGTCAAATGGTATTGTAAGTCAGTAGACAACAAAGAAATTTTAGAACGAGTGGCTAAATGTTGGAATTCTCGATTGAATTTTAGAATTTTGATAGAAAAATTGAAAATTTTGGACGAGATTTTATGTAAAAAAGGCGGTGTGGTGTGAATGTGCCCCAGGAGGTCCATAATTCCAACTTTCAAGTAAGTAGTTATAGAATATGATAGAAATAGAGTACAATTAATCAACTATAAAATTTCACCAAATAGTTTTTGTTTTTTTTGTTATTTTGTTTCAACGTGTGTTGAAATGCAGACAGAAGTCTGTCATACGTAGTAGTGTTTGGGCGCCTGTCGAGCAAAGAATCGATGGTGTATTGGATAACACACCTGGCTAGTTACCAGGAGATCCTGGGTTCGATTCCCGGCCGATCCGGATATTTTTTTCGATCACTTTGTAATTTGTAATTTACATAAACAAAAATGTAATCGTCCGAATTTCGTAAGTCTCAATCAGGTGTCCATTATGCAATTATGCGTCGAGTCAATATGATATTTTTGGTTTTCAAAATATGCGAGACGAAAAAACATTTCACAAACATACACTAGATCACATCATCTTAAAAACGATAGTGTAAGAATCTAGGCCATTCAAAATTCATTGGCAGTTTTAAAAATTGGGCCCATTACAATAACTTTCTGCTAGGAAGTTAATAATTTAAATTTTAGTTTTATAACACTTAAAGTACATTTACATGTTTTAAATGGTAATACTTTGATTTAACTGATTAAGGCTATTCATTTACTACTAGTTATAAATATTTCCCCTATGAATTTTTCCATCTTTCCTTGACGGTCATTGGTGTCAAAAGATCTATCACTGTGACCAAGTTATGATCGTCATTGTGTTAATACGATGAGGGTTGTAGGATTTCCCAAAATTAAGTTTTAATTTACGAGCTTCCACATCTTGATTGCAAACACATTAAAAATTTTGCCACGAATGGGTGCGATAAACAAATCTACAAAAAATCGGTTACATAGAAATTTTAAAAATTCAACTCTATCAAGTATAGGTACTCGTTTTTTCCAAATCGTAATATTTCTACTCAAATTAACCTAGAACACTGATAGAGAACAGAATTTTGTAATTAAATGCCCCATAAATTTGTCTTATTAGTTATTGTTTGGTTAGAAAAAATTCTCTTAAATTTTCTCAACGCTAACGGGGGGGGGGGGGGGATTTCGACCATGTTACCAGAAACCATTACCTTATCTGCTATTGACTGAGTAAAACCAAACCAAAATTTAGAGGGAAAATTAAGGGGCGGGTAAGGTTTTAAAAGCGAAAAAAGGGATATTTTCATGATTTTTTTTTTTGGAGATATGAATAATGTTGGTTTATTTATTTCATATACACGTTATAGTATAACATCTGAAGTATCTTTGAAAGATTATCAATTAAAAATATCAACAAATAAGTCCGTGATCGCGAATCTCCGGAGGCGCCTCGAAAAAAAGTTGTTTTGCGGTGAACATCATAACTCGGTACCGGATCATCCGAAACAAAAAAATCGAAGTGCGTTTAAAAGGCGATATGGTTCCCTAGGGAGTCAGGAAGAGTTTTTTGTTTTTTTTTTTTGCGATTTTTTTATTTTTGGCAGCATTTTGAAGTGAAAAACGCAATTTTTGCTAAAAATTTCGGTTAATTTGTTTATGTGTAAAAACAGTGTACAAAATTTTAAAAAAATCGGTGAAGTAAATTTTGAGTTATGATGTTCACGAACTTCAAAAATGTTGTTTGCGAGAAAATGGATTCAAAGTTTTTTATACTAAAAAATCCAAAACTAAACATCAATAAAATGATATAATTTTTTATACTTACGCGGGTAATTATAGTAAGTATTTGCTTTGTATAAGATATGCAAGTATAAAATTAAAGTAAATTTTTACTTACCAGGTAGGCGCGTCACGCAGCTACCTTGCATGTATAAAAATAGAGCATGAGCGCCGGTCGCTTGAAACGCTGTATCTTTATTAGTTTTGCTCGGATTTACTTGAAATTTTGACACAACACGCTCGACATGTTATAGATTCAGGAAAAAAAATAATTAAAAAAAATGCAAAAAAAAAGTTTTAAAACCTTACCCCCTCCCCTTAATCGTTTTCATCACATTTCGATGTGAAAAAACAAAAAATATGGATCGCAGACACAGAAAAAAATTTTTGTTGATGCTCCTTGAAGCCCAGTCAGTCATGTGGTTTGTAAGTGAAAATCAAAATGTTTGACGCGATAGATTATATTTTAGAGTCTCCTCCTCTACTAAATATACAAAATTATATTGTTCTATAACCAATTTTCGATTGAAACACCCGATAAACCAGTACGCTTATAGTATGTACTTACAGTACAATAGTGTACAATTCTAGTAATTCCAGCAGCACTACTAGTGTGAACAATATGGTTGTAGTGAAATGGACTTCAATTTATGATTTGCATGTTGGGTGTGCGGGCTGCGATTAATAAAAATTGTGCAAAAAAAAATATATGGTAGCAGAGCAGTGCAATGGAGGATAAGATGAGAAATGAACAAGTACCATTTTATATTTTTATTTTCCATTTTCCATACCGCACCGCACCGCGCTGCACCAATGTATGGAACGAAAATGATTTTTTTTTTCCCGAACCACCAGTTTACATTATATTTTTTTTATTGATTAGAAAAATATTATTAGCATGCCATCGCGCGCCCCAGAGCCACAAGCAGGAGAAAAACTGAAGCTGTTGAGAGCCATTGATGGTTGGCTATTACATAGAGTAAGCAACGTTCGCCGGGAATATTTAAAATCAATTAATAGTACGTTGTTGAGTTTAATTAATGTTTGCATTTTTATTGAAAATTATTCTTTTCGATTTCGCAGTTTATTTTATTTTTTTTTTTCCGAAGCGTATAATAAGCGAGTGTATACGCAGAGAAATGGGAAAATGTCGATTGTGTAATGGAAATTGATGATAGTTAAATGAACAGCAGCTAATGAGAATTGTTTTGATTTGAAATTTAATTGGGTGGCTTTTAAAATTTTAATTTTAATGGGAAGAGTACAATGCCTTAAGAAGAAACGATTGGTTATTCACAGTACCTACAATTCAGAGAAGGTATTGTTTTAGGGAACAGAAGAAAAATGCTTCCGGATGTCTAAGAAAAATATCCAACTTTAAAATGTTAATCCACAAACTAACAGTAATAGAAAGAATTTGTTCAAGGAACCAAAATGAAAAATAACTACACAGTGAAAAAATTTGTGTTAAAATCAATACATTTCACATGTCTAGAACGGTTCACTCAATTTTTTGTGTTATTTTAACACAAAGCATATGTGTCAAATCTTTACACAAGATTTGTGTCATTGATTTAACTTCGTAGATGTGTAGAACACAGAAAAATAACAGACACATAATTTTTTTATCGGCCAAAAACGCCATTTAAAGGGTGAAACCACCCCCAAATTTCGGGTAAAAATTTAATTTTGTCAAATTACTCGAAAGCTATAACAGATAGAACAAAAGTTTAAATTGACACAACCCTTCATTTTTAAAAATCTTTCTACTGATGTACTCAAATCCAGGGTCGGACCTACTGGAGGGGCGTTGATTATAAAATTGAGGGTAAATTTTGAAATAGGGTGAATATGGTTCGGCCAATTAAAATACTAATATCAAATATGAATACTAAATCAAAAATACTAGTTTACCTGTTTTTGCTAAAAGCCGTTACGTTAAAGCTAAAAGTTCAAATCTTAGTAACTTAATAACAAAATCAAAGTAACTTTTAAATCGTTTTTATTTATTGTATTTATATTCTACAATTAATAGTTAAACAAAAATATTGGATAAAATTTTATTTTGTTACTCGTACAAAATTAAGTGCTCTATACTATTCTATTATTCCCAAATATGTATAATAACTCATTTGTTTGAATTAGGACACTCATCACATCAATTTCTGGAATAATCTCCTACTATTAAATATTATTATATTGACTTCGAATTGTAAAAACATCCCAACCAGTAAAACTACAGAGTAGTACAATAACACCGCAAGTACCGTAACATTTACCGACTGAATGCTTCACGAAAGGTTACCCGTCACATAAGTAATATAATTAAAATCTTAATTAATATTATATTTTAAATAATAATATACCATGAGCTCTTCTCTAAATGGTTATTGGTATAGTAACGAACCATCTTAACCATCTTCACATTAAGTGAACGGTTTTAAACACATTTTGTCCGTAACAATGTACTTATACGTAGTATTGTGTCGTATAGTGCAGCCGGCACTAACACTGCTAACCTACAAAACCGTTTCGTATTATTATCGTTTTGTTGTTTCAAAGCGTCGTCGTACAGCGAAACAGTAAGTTGTAGTGGTGGTAGTGCCGTTGCAATTCACCATTTGCGCCATCTACTTTTTGTATCATTATCACTGTGAATATAGATACATAGTACAGATGAATGTTATGAATGTTTGAAAATGATATAATTAGAGATCGACGCTACAGTATCAAATTAAAAATACATTTTAATTTTGTTGTAGGGGAGATCCTTGTACCTGGGGACACTTTCGTTTAAAACTTCATAACTCGAGTAAAAAATAATGTATGACTTCGAATATTGAAAATTCTCTAAGCACACAATAACATCTTAATATTATGATACAATATATCGCGATATTGTGTCTCATTTTTGTGAAAACTTGCATTGAAAAATCGAGGATATTTGTCCGAAGATACAATCAGAGCTTGCGCCTTGGGACACCAATAGTTGTACCTTGGAATAAACTATGCAAGCCATTTTAAGCCCTGAAAGCAAAATATATATTCAATTTTTTTTAAGAACAATAAAAATTGTTTGGTTTTACTTGCAATCATGTTCATTATAGAAAAAAAATGACCATTTTAATTTTTGACGTGTTCTTCATTGACCATTTTTGACGTTTTCTTCATTGGGCTTTGACCGGGTGACTTTGTTCTTACTTCGCGGCATCTGGATAGATAAAGACAAATATTGAAAACAAACTTATCTATAAACCTCTGTAAAAAAAGGAATGCCTTGTACCCAAGGTACAAAAAATTTACTGTCCCAAGGTACAAATTTCAATTGCATACAATAAAGTGTGGTTAATTTTTTAATTAGGGAAATCCAGTGATATACGTCAAAATAAATAGTTACGAATGTAACTATTTAATCATTTACTCACCTCAAAATACTTCTAGTAAAATGATGATTTATATGGATTACAAAAAAAAAAAATCAAAATGGCTGACTTCACTGCATGTGTTTTGAGTATTTGTGTCAAATACTTATTAAATGTCACTACTAATCATGTTACAATACATTGGTTCTCAAATTATGGGCTTGTCCCGAGGTAAAAGGTGTCCTGAGGTACAAGGATCTCCTCTATCTAGTTAATGTTAAAAAGATAATTCTTAAGAATTATCTAAATAGTATTTTTAAATGGAAAAAATTCTGATCATAGTTTATGAAGTTTTCTCCCTCCAGCGGTGCTCGTTGCTTCCAGAGGAAAATAAAATATAATAGCGCAAGATTGTAACCCGTTTATCAGTTTTAATATTTCGTAAATTAAAAATTTTAAGTTCGTCAAATTGAGCAAGATTTTAATATTGTTAGTTGCGAGGGAAGTGGGACTGAATCGAGAATGATTCAACTCTCCCGCCGCTTAAAAATAGAAATATCAGATTTGATATAGTTTCTGAAATGATATAGTTTCGATCTTTAAACTCACCACCTTAGTCCCCAGGCAACTGGGTTGTAACCGTTTTACAGAAACATCATTCGTATTTTACAAGTTTATTCTTGGAGTTCTTTTACTACATTTGGAATATAATGTATTTTTTCTTTTTGTAGTAACCTTTTTCTGATTGTGAGTTCGAGCGATTAAAGGTTGTATCAGGATTAAGGAGGTGAGCATAAAAATCAAAGCTATATCATTTTAAAACTGCATAAACAGCTTTTAATTATGTTGCAAAGATTAATCTAATTTTTTATTTTTAAGTGACAGGAGAGCTGAGCCACTCTGATTGAAATAGGAGCAGGCTTTAACAGATAATTGGTTACAAATCTCACGGCCTTCAAGACAAAAAGCGAATCTCGGGAATACAAAATAGTTTAATTGTTCCCAAAGATGAATTTCGAAAATATATATGAAAAAATAAATGTTTAAAAATAGTGATGAGCAAAATTAGTCTTGGTCATTAGTCTTTGGCATTTTTTGCAAGACCAAGACCAAGACTATGTATACCAGGAGTAAGACCAAGACCAAGACTATAAGTATGGCTACAAGACCACTACCAAGACTCAAGTGAGCAAGACCAGGACAGAAGCAAGAAAAAAGTAAGACTCTTGCTAAACTATTTAAATAGTTTGAAAGTATAATTAATACGTAAAGACAGTAAAAATTCTGATTTTAGAAGAAAAAAATTCGCTAATAAAAATATGCAAGAAAGTGCAAGATTTTTTAGCAATAACAAGACCAAGACTGCATTTTGCAAGACCGAGACCAAGACCAAGACTCAAACTGCTCTAGCAAGACCAATACCAAGACTCTTAATACAAGAACAAGACCAAGACCAAGACTTGGCAGTCTTGGTCTTGGTCTTGCATTTGCTCATCGCTATTTAAAAATTAGTTTCAGACAGACTTAAATCAAATAATTTTAATTTTTTCTAAACATTTTCAAAAGAATTTTTATTTATCCCTCCCATTCTTAAGGAAACACCAATTTTCTCTAAAAATCTCGATTTATTCATTCAAACCTACTAATAAATTACTATTCTGATATGCTTTAAAATAACTTCGAAACTTTTCTTATTCGCCTACCAATTGTCAATTGTCAACTACTCTTTTTCAAACAACACAAAGTAGTGGCACAAGTGCACATCACTAAATACGTACTTCACGCGACCTACACTACACAGGGGAACCCCCGATACGTATCCATATGACGACTGACTACTATCCTGACTGCATTACAAACACACACACACACACATAATAGCGTTACAATTTCATTATGAAAATCTTCTTTGCTGCTACTTTATTGTGGCCACTTCTTGTGCATATATGACGACCTCGTACCCACACCCGGCACCACTACTACCCGTATCCACCACTACCAACAATGTTAGCCAACATTATAATAATTTCTTTATGTAAATGTAATTCCATATTCTGCAATGAAGAAGAGAAAAGCGATTTGGTTCAAAGTAATAAATTAAAGATGCATAGTAATCATATATGGCATATTATTTATGTATGTATGCATTGTTCAGTATTGTATGTGAGTTATTAATACACATGTGCGATAATATTATGTTAATAATAGTCGATATTATAATTGCAAAACAATAAAAAAAAATGATAATTGTTTCATATTGATGAAAGTTTATTAACATTTTTTGGGTTCGTTTTCATAGTGAAAATATTCTACAGGAGGGTTCCGGAGACAATAATTAGAGAAGTCAACTCAACTGATAAAGAAAATACATATGTTTAAAATGTTTTATCTACGACTACCATGAAATTGCTTGTTTATTGTACAAAATACTATCTAAGTAAGGGTAACTTCAAAAATGTAAACTTTACCGCATCGATGCAGCATCATGACTTTTCTGATGCGTCTAATACTACATGATCCGCTGCTGATGCTCTCTTGAAATTTGATGCACATTAGATGTTTTTGAACGGGATATTGGCATCATTTAGCCACTGATTTGGCTATAGATAAAACAGATTAGCATGATAGACTATAGATAATATAGCAATACAATCCTTGTATAGGTATATTATCTTTGAATGTCAACTTGAACTTACTTGAAATTGAAAATATTGAAATTATTTGAATAAAAAATATTACATACCTATTTTGAGTGCAAGATATATTCAAATAGTTTAAACAATTTTAATCAAAGGTAAATACATTCATTTTTTTCAACAATTTGTCTTTCGGAATTATTCCTGTTGGCGTTAATACCTACATAATATGGCAAGTAGTTATAATTTTACATTATACACATGACATGTGTCACATGTATCTTGGACACGCATCACCAAATTTCTTGATGCCTTGTTTTGACGCATCAAATGCAAAAATGAACTTTTGATTTTTTGTTGTGATGCGTCTGATGCATTTTTGAACTTCTGACTCTGCCTCATGCAAGCAGTGATGCATTTTTGAAGTTAGCCTTTAGCTATCATACTCGCAATTGTCCCACTTGACCCTATTGTGTACCAGACTTTAGAATTTCGTTACGTCTGTTGTAGTGTATTAAATTTATGTGACAACTTATTATTAGAGTCATCCTTTCTTTACCCGTACAATAATTCTCTATATTACAGCACAAATATAAGAATTGATGGGGGGGGGGGATTGGAGTGGGGATATGCGCGCACGGCGGGCATGTAACAAGAAAAATATGAGTTGAAATTTAATGAAGTGCAAAAGTGGATGGATTTACATAAAGAATTATGCTCACGGCAAGAATTTATATGAATGAAATACTTTACAAACGTAAAAACGTTTTATAATGGCAACAAAATTTGATTAAATTTATTTTCACAAGCTCAATCTCCCGTTCAACTGTGCAGCGTGACTAGAGACGAAGACGTAGATTGTCGCCGTGCCGTTTGCCGTGACAATAGTTGAAATTAAACACATTTTTTGGAATGGAACGGAGCACAGAACGGATTCATTTAAAAGTACGAAATAAAATTTATTATATTTTATATAATAGTAGTAATTTTAGAATAATTATTTTCTTAGAATGAAGTTTATAATATGTTCTTCTGTGTAAAATGGTATTTAACAGTCATATATATACAATATTGTAACTTAATGTAAAAAGGAAATTTACCGTTTCAATGAGCTTTGAGTATTATTAAAATTTAACGTACATATTTAGGTGTACATGCTTCAAAATCTATTCTTTGAAGTGTCTTAAATACTTGCCTAATTGTGGAGTGACAATTCAAAACGTGTTTTATCACAAAAATTCATAATTATGTACGTCATCTGATTTCCTTATAGTAGAATGCCTGGGGGTTTTGACCTCGGACTTCTGTTACAGTGAATGAATTCAAATGACCGTGGTGGAATTTTTTTTATGTGCAAAGTTTACTAAAAAATTTCTTGTGCTTTTGATTTTTTTATTATTAACTTCCCATAGGAAGTTATTGTAATGGTTCCGATTTTACGAATCGCTAATTTTGACATATCTCCACGTTTCAAGGTCACTAGAATCCGAATCCATCGTTTTTAGCGTGATGTCTGTGTGTGCGTTCGTTAGTTCGTTCGTTCGTTCGTTCGTGAATTTTTTTTCGTCTCGCATATCTCGAGAACAAATGACGATATCAACTCCGAATTGTTGATGCGTAACCAATCAAAAAATGAAGACCGGATAAAGTTTTCAGCAAATTCGGATTAGCGGTTTGTTTTTTATCGTGAAAAAACGGAATTAACGTTATTAAGATAACATAGATTATATGGATTTTTTACTATAACATTATTATATAATGACCTAAGAACCTTCCTTGATGTTAAAAACACCAATATTTTATTACAAAATTAAAAAAACAAAAAAAAAATTGAAAAAATTAGTTTTTTGCCAAAATATATTTTGTCTCACATATTTTGAGAACAAATGATGTTATCATTTGTTTGATAAGGCCTCTATCGGGGGTCCAGAGAAGGAGTCGTCTGAAATGAAAAAAAAAATTATTTATGTACAGTATTCTCTAGTCTTTAAGGACACCCAATGGGAAGCTGACAGTGTGGGTAGACCAGTCCCCCAAATTTTTTCCAACGTTATTATCCAACGTTTATCAACATCTTAATAAGCGCGAAAAAATAGCAAAAAATGACTTTCTGTATTCTTAAAACACAATAGAATGTATTAAAGAAAATAGTATCAAACTGCTTTCGTTCGTTCGGCAAATTCGAGCGAGTATCGTCATAGATCGTAGCCCGAAAGGCTACACGTTGGATTCCTAACTCTCAACCTCAGTTTACTACTCTTAAGGACTGAATATTATTAAAATTTAACTTACATATTTAGGTGTACGTGCTTCAAACTCTATTCTTTGAAGTATCTTAAAAACTTGCTTAATTGTGGAGTGACAATTCCAACCGTGTTTTATCACAGAAATTCATAATTATGTACATCATCTGATTTCCTTACAACGTTAGTTTCTTAAAAAACTATGGTGCGGCTATGAATATTTAGCCTTTACGTTCAAATTTCACTTACTATTACTGTAAATTTACTTTGAATAATATGATAACATTGTTACATAATGGTATTATTATATAATTACATAACACAACGTGTCTACAATGTTACAGATACATAACTTACAATATTATATAACCACATCCACTTTCCCCCAGAGCGGTTATATAATATTTGAAAATTTAATTTTCATCTCTTATTTAAAAAGAAAAAACAAGACTATAGTTTAGCGTATGTGCCAAAGTTATTAATAGACGCTAGTGATGTTAAAAATTGCATTCATGTTAAAAAATTAACTAAAAAAGAAAAGGAGTACTGCCATTTATTTTGCTACACTTAAATTCAAAAAATAGAGCTTGAGCAGTGTTTACAGACTTGAGATATACATGCACTTATGGAATCAGTCAGAGGTGATTTTCTCAGAAACCATTCGACATGAAAATTTAAAATTTAACAGAGAAATATAGGAGGACTGTGTTCCTCGCGAAAAACATTATAACATTAACAATAAAATTTTCGTATGTGAATAGAGAATAACTTTTCGTGGAAATTATGAATAGCGGGAGTTATACAAAAGTTCAAAATAATAGTAAAATACCCTATGTTCACTAAACAATAAAACAATACCACCTTGTCAAAATCCTAACCTAACCTCACCTAACCTTTTACACCCACATACATTATTATAGTATGACAATAAAAGTTTATTTATATTTTAGTTTGAAAATTTAGTACCCCTACCGCTGCCTTTTGTGCCAAACGTCAAACTTTATTTTCGATAAATGTATGATGTATTTATTTGTTTTGTTTTGTTTTTGAGCGTAGAAATCAATTGTTTAACGTGGAAATTTGATTTGATTGAAAAGTGCTTAATTAAGTGAAGAAAACCGAAATAAATAATTTTTGGCGCGCACATTTTTGTACGCAAAATAACGGTTTGACCACTGTACTCTTCCCACATACTCTTTGCGTGCGGAAAGTAAACTTTCCGCACGCAAATTGACAATAAAACATGCAAAATTTAATCAAAACACGCAAAGCCGCCACTTGATTTTTCATTTAATAAATATTTCATAATTATTTCTATAGAAACCACCAACAAAGTAATTTAAACAATATTTTTACTACTCATACGGGAGAAGTACTAACTTAGCGCACACATTTCTGTACCGTAAAATAGCTGTTTGCCCACTGTACTCTTCCCGCATACTTTTTTGCGTGTGGAAAGTAACATTCCATACGCAAATTGACAATAAAACACAAAATTTAATCAAAACACGCAAAGCCGCCTCTTAATTTTTCATTAATACATATTTCATAATTATTTCTATAGAAATCACCAACAAAGTAATTTAAACGATAATTAATTCAGAAAAAAAGGGGAACACTTAAAAATATTATTTTAAAAAGTAATAAAAATGTCAAAAATAGTGATAATAATAGAAAAAAGTATGTAAAATTAGTAATAAAACATAGTATGTGCAACTCGTGCGGGATTGTCAATTGCCCCACTCTAGCGAAGGAGCGCACTCACTACGTTCGTGCGCTCGACTTCGCTTTCGTGGGCAATCGACAATTACCCGCACTTATTGCACAATATACTATTGTAGTTAGTTTTGAAGCCTTTGCGTTTCATTGATTCGCAATACATATTTTGAAAATTTGTTTTAAAATTAAGTTATACTAAAATTTTATCATTAACTCTATTTAATCGCCACTAACGTTCAAAGATGTAACGAAAAGCGCATGATAGCAGGGTTGTCAAATACATAAAAGAATATGAGATAGTTTTCTTGTTACAAAATTGATATGTTACATAACTAAACTGGAACACAATCGGTAATATCAACTGGATATGAAAGTATGACAGCATTAAACTAGAACTTTCGATAACTATTATACCTATGAAAATTTCTGCTAACTCATCTCAAAATGCAACTAAAACCGTCAAATCAAATAAACGAAATTATTTATCATAGAAAGAGATGGCAACAATTATTAATGCTTGTACAAAATGTATGCTTTCGCACTCGAAAATAGAAGTATTACATATATATTTAACTATTCACAATATTAGGTATATATAGATATAGGTCTGGTAACACTGGATTTATATATAAATACTTACTTTTATCCCGAGTTGTAAATTTACACTAGGCGGACTAGGGTCATATATCATCGGGTATTATCGAGTAATTCTATATTGTTTATTCTATTATTTATTCTATTATTTACAGTTCAAATCTCGAAATTTCGAAGTCTCGAATAAAAATTGATTTTTAATTTTTTTATTGAAAATTACTCAAAATTTACAAATTATTTCAAAAAAATAATTAATCAGTTGTCATTGCAATTTTTAACCATTGCGAAATCTATAGCTGGAAAGTTAAAGAAATCCAAGCACTTCTATAAAACAGCCACGTCAAAACTAATCAAGCCAAAATCAAGCATATATTTACAAATCAGTTTAATAGCTTTATTCAGTAATCGTTTTAAACATTGTAACAGTAATTCATACATTTATATAGAATAATTCAATTAGCTAAAGCAGTAAGAAATTACAGTACATGAGCAAGGGACCCTAAAAGTTGAGCCTTAATGTACCATTATGGTTCTCCCCCAAAAAATGTTTTCAACTAGGGCTTTTACTTGTAGTAAAATGTGTATTGTAGAGGTCTCTTTATTTCCGAATAAAAAAGCAGAACAAAAATTTCTTTAACGTACGAAAATCTAAAAATATGACAAATATTAGGGTGAATGCGGGAGAGATGCCGCACATTTTTTGAAAACACTTGATAATTCTTAAAGTATGCATTTAATTGATTTGAAATTTGGTATGTAATAAATGTAAACATTGTTCTTGAAAATTATTTATAAATAATTTTCAATTTTAAGTCATAAAGAATTCATAATTAACATTTTTGTAGAGCCTGCAAGGCGGCGTCTCTCCCACACCTATGGGAGAAATGCCGCATCAAAGCAGGAGAGACGCCGCATAGTTCATATTAAAAATTTTGCATTTTACACACATCTCCATACATGATGCATTGCATATGTAATCATTTTTGGCACTATATACATCTTAACCAGTCAACTTTTTTTTTTTCTGAGTACTTTTCAAAACATTCAATACACAGGTAGTCATCATTATTTTCTTTATCTTTACTAATATGAGAGCTCTTCCTGATGCATTAATGGATCTTTTATATTTACATAGCATAAATACGGTCAAAAAAAAATTGCATAATTAAGGTATATAAGTCTGTTTTTAACAGGTAATATGATGCGGCATCTCTCCTTTTTGTTGGGATAGATGCCGCATGTTGCTACAGCAAGCATAGTGCGGAATTCTAACCTAAAATTTTATGCAGTACTTTTAAAATATACCTAAATTAATAACAAAACTCATTTTCATTAAAACAATGAAATATACATTCTTAAATTCTAAGGAATTAAATGCTTGATAAAATATTATATTAAAAAACTTATTTTTCAATAATAAAAAATTGGATAATTACTAAACTGATGGACTAATCATAAGTGTTATCATATACAGCTAAAATAAGTAACTTATTTTAAACATATAATCCATTAATAGCGCTATCTATTAATCAATGGACGAACTATGGCTACTGCGGCATCTCTCCCGCACTTACCCTACATCATATAACATCAATCCACATATCTTAATAGATTTTTCTTTTTGTCCGCAGGTAAATACGTCCTCGTTTGGAGAAAAGGTTCCACACTATTAACCGCCGGCAATTTAATGGTGACAACCGACACGAGATTTCGTCTACTTGGCACTCAACTACAAATTCGTGAAGTAGATGTCAGCGACGCGGGTGATTACGTTTGTCAGATTGGCGACGGTACACCTGGTGATCAGATACACACAATTGAAATTCTAGGTAAGCTTTTTCTCGCACGCCCGAACAATTTTCCCGAAAATTAAACAAACTAAAAAAAAAAAAAAAAAAAAAAAAAAAAAAAAAAAAAAAAACGAAGAATAATATCTTTATGGTAATTTTTAATGTACGGAACATTTGAATAAAATAAATATTTATTAACGTAAAAAAAAAATAAACATTATGCAAATAACATGTGTATACGTTGTGCTTATATCTCACCGTTCCATAATGGTATGGTTATGCTTAGCGAATGCTGCTACGCTGTGTACGCCACGCTTGCCACGCTATACTCACACAAACTGGTAATAAATTAACATTTTCAGTTAATCTCGAATATAAACAAAGATTACATCCAAATACATGAATGTAAACGGTAGAGATACTAGCTATAGGTATTCTGATGGTACAACATACACAAACTTAATATGTTTATACTAGAAGTTCAATTATAAATTCCAATATGTATATAAATTTTTTTGTTTTGTTATTTCTGTTATTTTTATGTATTTTTTTTTTGTTTTTTGTTTTTTGTTTTTAATTTAAAATAAAAAAATAATAGAATCGAACTAATGTTCTAGGTTTATTGTTATGATTCGGACTGTTAAATTGTTTATCTGTGTGATTAGGTTCGTTGCGCACTATATTCTACAGTGCTAAACCCAGAGCCGGCGAGAGAGTAGGACAGGTGAGGCAATTGCCCGGGTACCCGGGCCTAAAAGGGGGGCCCGGAGGTGTGATTAGGGGCGCGGTGAAAATAGGGGGATTTCCTCGCCTCCAAAAGTCGGACTCCACAAATGGGGGGCCCGGAAGATCAATTAAAGAGCCGGGAAAAATGAAAAAATATATTGAAGTGTCGAACGAAAATTTTCGCCTACCCGGGGGCCCGACATTGCTCTCGCCGGCCTTGGCTAAACCTATAAAAACTAGGATGACAAAATTCAACAAGAAGGTTCCTAAAGTTGATCTAGTGGCCAATAACCCTGAGTCCCGTCTAATAGGTTGTAAATTTTCCTATTTTTGTTATTAAATTATCGAAATTCGACTTGAAAATACGACTCACATTCAAAAGCTTGAACTATAATCTTATTGGGAATGAAAAGAGCAGCAACAAAAAGCTATAAGACTGTTACGGATCTTTCACGCCAAGCCCAATTTTAACTATAAATCTGATTCCGGTTTCGGTATTCCCAAAACGGAAGTTTATCAGAGTTTACGGACAGATGACGACTACGGTCAGACGTAAAATGGTCGCCAGGCGTCACGTGCCTTGCGTGTTGCGACCAATTATTTGTTAATTGATTTTGACTCCACTCCGCGAAGCTCTTTGATTTCGATTCCACCACCAATAAAATCATCTCTTCATAATCCCTAATAATTAGAAACTAAAATCGGGTCATCATCAGTCTTATTGCAAATCTTAAGGCATAAAAATTGTTTTATTGTACTTAATAACGTCATTGTTAAAAATGAAACATCTTAAAAACGAAAGAGAAGCAAAAAGTAACTTTCTGAATTCTAAAATACAATAGATTCAAATTTCTATTAAATTAAAGAAAGAGACTGAAAAAAATTGTATAAAATTGGCTCACTTTGGGTCCATCTCAAATTCGACCGAGGAAAACCATGAACTCCCATGGATTCCCAGGTTTCGACTAGTTGCACCTGCTTCCTGCACAACCTCATTTTATTACTCTTAGCCCTCACTTTAACCCTTTAATTCCAATTTATCCAACTAATACCCTACACTGCCACCATTAGATGCATCACATAAAATGATAAAATATTAGTTTCAAAGAAAGTTTCACGGTAATATCTACTAAGTCCTGGCTCCACATTAAAGCCTTAAGCCTTTATAATTTCTTCATCCGTTCTATTTAAATAAAGAAAACTTTACGAACATTTAAATAAAAATATTGTAACTTACAAAATAAATTTTAATATTTTAACTATACATAATATCCCCTGACTTCTTGTTCATCACGAAAGAAAGTTTACTTACGGTAAAGTTACTTAAAACGAGACAACTGCATCATATTACGTAATAAATATTCATTTAAAAATTTCTCCACTTTTCCCACCTCACCGGAGTTGTTGCAGGAGTAAAAAGAAATATCTTATTTTACGCTTATTACTTTTTTTCTCTATAAATAATTTCTTTTTCGCAGCAGCAAGATGAAAAATATATCTGACAAAAATGTTATTTAATAACTGAAAGATGAAATGTTGAATTAATTAAATAAAATAAAATTAATTTATGTGAACAAAACAAAAAATTACAAGGCATATTATTTGTCAGTAAACAATAATTTCATTTTTTTATCAATTTTTTTATTTAAGGGAAGATTCGCTAAAAAAATAATAAATCGATTTTCTTTTCTTCTTAATTATATTCCTTAAGGTGTTAGAAATATTCTCCTAAAATGTTATTTTAAAAAAAATTAAAAATCAAAAAGTTAAGGGCATTTTAATGCACTCATTTTATTGTAATTCAATATAAATAAAAAACTTTAAATGCTTTTTTCTCTAAAGTGCTTTTTTTGACATGGTTTTTCATGTATCTCAAAAAGTATGTGAGATATCGACATAAATTAAAGTGTATATTATTCCTCGATACCGTCATTTTGGCAGGAACTAGGATCTTTTAGTTCCGTAATATATTTTCAAAATGGCGACTGTTTATAGTCGAGTGATTTTTGAAAATTTATTTTCAAAATGCGATTTTCTCGGTGGTTTTTTATTTTTTTTTTATTTTTTCTTAGATTCTAGTTAGTGCCATAACTGAATATGTATATTTTCAGAATATTCTTGATTTTTTAATTTTGGTTCACTGGGGAATTTAGAACGCGAGGAACCATCAAGGTGGAAAAATCTCGTGTGTCGACTTCAAAGCTATTTATATTCAACTAATTTTTGAATTTTTTTTAAGAAAACCTTTTTTTGTAATCTCAATACATGTAGAAACAATGTTGTATATTTAGTTTTTTAATAAAATATTTATTTGTATAAAAAAAAATAATAAAAAAGGTCGATTTTTGATGTTCTTTTGGCAAATCTCCCCTTAATTGTGAGATTTCCTTCTCAATTGATAAAGGAAAACGCTTTCAGTTACAAATAGATACAAGACACAAATTAATTATTAAGTTTGCAACATTATTCGTACGATTTGCTAACAATTGACTAAAAACGATCACAACTGTTTGTTAAAAGATTCATTAAAGTGAAATGCGAATAATTCATAAATAATTTTCTAACTTTAATTTTCGAGGAGATAAATCAGTAAAAATGGAAACAGATATGGAACCAGTTGTAAAATAAAAATACCAAGTTTTAAGGGCGTTATCATTTTAGCAATTTATGAGTGTGTTTCCAACAAGACGATTAGTGAATGCGCTCATCGTTTATGTTTAGCGAACTCGTTGCGATACAGCGTTCTCAGTACACATGTGCACTGCACTCCGTCATGTCCCACTTTAGTCTAAAAATTGCTTTATCGCCTTAGCAGGAATTCTCATATGAAGTGTCCCAGGGCTTTCTTGTTTATTTTTTTTTTTAAAACCACATTGATATTCTACATACATTTAGCTTCCAGAATTTTGGTCGAGTCTCATAAGAAACCCCATTTTATAGAGATATCAAGAATGTCAATATATATGTAAATTAAAAATCACAAAGTGATTGAAAAAATTATCCGGATCGGCCGGGAATCGAACCCAGCACCTCCTGGTAACTAGCCAGGTGTGCTATCCATTACACCATCGATCCTTTGCTCGACAGACGCCCGATACAGACAACATTCAATCACCTATGTGTATGTACTCTCTATAATGCGAGAAGCAGTTACAACTTTTCAGTTTCAAATATTATCGAGTGCTTGTGAAACACTACTACGTATGACAGACTTTTGTAATATTATCAAAATATTATCCTTATTTCAGTAATATTATCCTTATTCTGCTAACCACAGAATACAGAAACAGAGTACATATAAAAATCTGTGGACAGAAGGAGGCCGATCGAGCCCTTCTCACTGCTTCGCTGATCATTCTTTCGGTGGCGGTCAGCCTATGCAAGTCAATTGTTACGTATTGTTAAAATCATTGTTAGTTACACTGCATGGATCTCTGTCCGCATATACGTGTTATGTAGTTGTGTGTGTGTGACCACTCACATAGATGCAAACCTCAAACACATACAACTACAAACAGTGTGTATCTACACAATATAGTGTAGAGAAGTGGTACCGATTTTTCGTGCACGCTGGTATCACTAGTACAAAGGTAGTAACTTCGTTTCTGTATTCTGTGCTGCTAACAATCAGAAAAATGACTTTTCAGCGTTATAAAAATCTCTTAAACTTTTAAATCATCTATACCTACCTATTTTTTAATTATTTAAACGAACAATAGGTACCAAACAGCAAAAAACAAACAACAAATAGCATCTGGTAGATTCGAGTGGCTGGCATTTGATCTTTCCTTTCGAACGTGCAAAAGAATGTTATTTAATTTCACCTAAACATGAGAAGAAATAAGTAAACAGGATAAAAAAAGCCCTGAAGAATCATAAATTAAATTAAATATAACAATGTAAATGAAATCCTCTTTAATTTTAAAATATAAAATAAATATTCTTTTGTTTTAAACATTTATATTTCCTGAATATAATTATTTATAGAAAATATAAATCATCAAAGGCCCGAATACGATGGAGACTATACTAGTAGGTACTAGTACATAGTACATATATAGTAGATCTATGCAAAGGACGTCAAGAACCGACGACCATGATATCCGAACAAAAAAGAAACGAATATGAAGATAGAAAATGACAGATATTACAAAACAAACAAAACACAACAGTTAAATAAACAAAAGCAAACAAGATAAAATGCCTATGGGTATGACGTATGTATACGAGAGCTATATGTACTTGTACCACGGAGCTGGTATATGTATGTGTGTATGTGTGTATGTGAGAGCTGGTAGTGTGCAAACCAAGAGAGCTATTGTCAGTTGTTCATATTATAAATAATGGTTTCAAAAATGGTTTCATAAACAAAGAAAAAAGAACAATTATATGAATCCGTGCGTTCTGATTGTGTAATTGTGTACTCATTTCAACGTAGCTTGAATGTATTAACCGTTCAGTTAAGTTCGATTTCTTTAATTGTTTCACTGGTGTATCACCTGCGCCTGGGAAATTTAGCTAAAATTCTCATTATTAGTTTTAAGACTTTTTAAATTTTCTCAATGCCAAAAAATACTTACTTACTAGTGGAAAAGTTTTTCAGTATCTTAAAAAATGTAACTAAAACAACAGGATACAGAACTGGAGGTGAATTAAAGGTTCTCGAAATGGTTCGTTTCATTTTTGCTAAAATTAAGCACGTAGGACCACTAGAAAAAAGATTGCTGTTCGATTAGCTACATTGGTAACAGGTATTGCGTCATTTTGATAGGAAAAACGAAAGCTTCATACCCAAATTACTCTATTGCAACAAATTATCCTAATTCAAATCATTCCCCTAAAGTTTGATTTTAGAAAAAAGAAATTTTTTAATCTGGTGAGGTCATCAAGATTACTAAAATTTTTCAATGCCTTAAAAATCGTATGTAAAGTGACAGAATGGCGAAACTGGAAGCAAATTATAGGTTTTCGAAGTCTTACTTTTCATTTTTACCAAAATTAGGCACGTAGGACCGCTAGGAAAGAGACTTTCGTCGGATTAGACACATTTATAAAAAATTGCGTCATTTTCATAGCAAAAAGCAAAAGTTCATATCAAAATTACTCGAAATCAATGAATTATCCTAGTTCAAATCGCTTCAAAAAAGTTTGATTTTAGAGAAAATAATTTTTTAATTTGATGACGGCATCAAGTTTGCTAAAATTTTTCAATGCCTTAAAAACCGTATATAAAATGATAGAATGACGAAATAGGAAGCGAATCATAGGTTTTCGAGATCGTTCTTTTCATTTTTACTAAAATTAGGCACGTAAGTCCGCTAGAAAAAAAGCTTCTGTCAATTTAGCCGTATTTATAGAAAAATATTTCGTCATTTTAATAGTTAAAGCTAGAAAATCACATTCAGGTTACACTAATTTAACCAATCACCTAAATTCAAATCACTTCGAATATATAGAACTGAATTTGAAATAAAAGAAGAAATTTTTTAATGGCGTCATCAAAATTATTAAAATTTTTCAATTCCTACAAAACTGTAAATAGACTGTTGAAATTGAAAGAGAATTGTAAGTTCGCGAAGTCGTTCTTTTAATGCTAAGTAGTTTAGATACATTTTCTTAAAATTTGTAGTGTCAAAAAAAGTGTCATAAAGTCTTTAAAAAATTGTAACCTGTCCTTATTTGAGAGCTGGCTTTGCCCCGAATGTAATTCAGTTCGAAACTTACTTTGTTACTTAATTTATCTCTGATAACACTCTTTCCTCGATAAAACGAAATTAATAATATTAGTGTATATTCTGCTCACTTTGATTTATAGTAAAATTAGTATGTTTCTTTTTTCTGTATTTTTAATCGTTCGTATAACGTACAACGTTTTTCAAGAATTTGAATACATACGACACTATAATGAGCTATAATGAGAAAATTGGATATATACCAAAATTTGTTTAGGCTCCTCTCAGTAGCAATCGTTTTTTTGGGTTCCGTACTCAAAACTAGGGAATCCTGTATAAAATCACGGTTTCAGCCATTTTACACTTGACCCGTTTTTTAAACGACATAACCGTCCACGTCTTCTTTTATTTTGGGTGATCATTTATAATAAAAAATCAATCAATTTAATAGACTAACATTCCGAAAACTTCTAATTATTTCAAAATTAAGGGGGACCACTAGTATGACATTTTGAACAAAATTGAAAATGTTTCGATAGTCTATACCTTTAAAAATAACATACTAAAATTTCAAGTGCATATCTCAAATAGTTTTTGAGTTACAGCCATCCGAAGAGCGGATTCTGATTTTCATTGTTAACTTTGAGGTATTGAGAAATATGCGAAGGTTGATAGTTCGGGAGTTTCTGGACGTGGCTACCAGTCACATGTTGTGGAGCAGCTAGATCCTGGCACATTTAAACGACTCATCTAGTTTTACTATGACCGTTACAGTGAGTACATCGTAAATAGTAAAAATTCTCAGTGATTAAAACTAAAAGGTAAAGTAAAGAAAAACCACATTTTTCAAATTTGCTGCAGTTATGACTCGAAGACAAATCATCCGATCGATTTCATTCTTATTGCAGCTTCTTTTATATATGTTTCTTCGTGCCATGAACCTTCAGTTTTTCGATCGAATAAAAAATGTAATTTTTGCAGACCAAAAATGATCAAATTTTCGTGCAAAATTTGAAACTTTTTTTTTAAAAAACTCCGCCATTTTGTTAAATTTCAACTTTTTTCTTTCGATTGAGGTTCACGGCACGGGCAATACCTTCTAGTTTAATAGGCTTTTTGGTTTTTTGGATTTCAGGGACTGTTAAGGCCGCTATCACTGCAGCAGTGGGGCGACTTTCTTTTTTTTGGAGCCATGGGAGATCGCGAATAGCTCACTGAATTTTCAATTTTTTGGTCCAAAAATTTTATCATGAACTTATTATATATCAACGAATATATTCTTAAAATATTAAAACATTCCATACAGTATAGTTTTCTTTAAAAAAAATTCCCAAATATCACCATTTTTTCAGAGGGTCACACTAGGGGTCCCCCTTAACTTATTTTTAATAATTCACTGAAAATTTTTTACATTTTTTGTCATATATTGTTTTAAATGTATTTTTCAAAATAACTATTTTACACGTTTTGTTTAAAATTTAATTTAAAACTAGTTCGGAATAATATTTTTTTATAATAACAACTACCAATATTTTCTCAAAAATTTCAAAATTGAAATATTATTTATGATTTGTTACATGAAGTTGATTCATTTGATATATATTTTCCATGAAAAATAAAAAAAAAAGCAACGGATTTTTTTCTCTTTATTTTTGCCGTTATAAAAATTTACATTTTAATTAAAACATATCCGTACCTACCGACATGGATGCCTTAGTGTCTGCTCTACACCCATATGCAGAAGCAAATACGTCATCACGTCGCATGATTGAAACAAATCGTACATCGAAAGCACCCGTATGGCAAAAGTAAAATAATAAATGGTAAATAGATAAATGTATGAAACTAATACCAGTGTCGCTCAAACTTTTAATGTAGGTATATTTCAGTGAATTTCCGTTTTTCCAAACGAAAAATATTGGTGAAACTTGAACCCATGATTGTGACAAAAAACTGTTTTGAGGTCCCTAACAGCCAAAAATAATATTCACTAAAATTTATATATGCATACAAAGTGTTTCAGCCAAAGTTAGAAGTTTAAAAATGATTAAGGTAGTTGGTCGATAAAACGATTTTTTCAAAGGAATTTAACGAAACTTCACTAGATATGTATTTAATCCAGGACTAAAAATATGAGTCCTTACCGAAAAAAAAATTGACCACCCCAATTTTGAGAAAAACGATTTCAAAGTTTTGTAATTTTAACACGGGCTCTTATGCAAAAACTCTATTTTTTTTTTTTTTTTTTTTTTTTTGAATAAAATGAACGTGTCAAACGAATTTGATAAAAATTTAGTATGTTATTTAATACAAAATTACAAACCACATTTAATAAGAAATAAAAATTATTGATCACGCCGTTTTTGAAATATAATTTAAAAACATCATTTTACAACGTTTTTACAACGCTTTTTCAATAATTCTTTTAAATTGCTCAACATAAGCGCGCGGAGTTTACATACGATAGTTTACATACACAAGTTTACATACACAAACACGCGGAGTTTACATACACAAACCTTACATACGATAGTCCAACTTCAGAACCACTTATTGTGACATTATTACCCACTATCAGTGTGTTAATATTAAAAATGGGTGTATGTTAACTAATATGTAATTTAAGATGGTGACTCACCCCCTCTCCAATGTTGCTCAAACTGAATTTTGAAATCGAAAATTTCATTTCTACGTTATTCTAAATGTCTTAAACTATTTTCCATGAAGAAAAACTTCTTAAACTACCCAAGTAGTACGACTATTCGACACAGTCACCCCCTAGGTAACTACCCCTAGACTTAATATTAGGACATTGAGCAAAAACAGGTCAATTAGATTTTTTGACGTAGATTTCAAATCTGTAAACAAAATTTTTATATTGTTTAATTGTCACCCCTTTTTTGCAAAATTAACCCCTAAATTTTAACCCCCAGCCACCCCTGTTGACACAATTTGAACAAATTGCATACCAATAGATAGCTCTTTAAAAAAGAGCAATACTGCCAACTTAAACTTTTGCTCTATCTCTTACCGTTTTCGAGATATTTAAAAAATTAAATTTTTACCCCAATTTTTGGAGGGCGATTTCACCCCTTCAAACCGTTTTTCCGCCTATAAAGAAAAATACGTGTCGCTTATTTTTTAGTGTTCTACAACATATCTAAGTTTCATCAAAATCGATAGGTCCGACCTCGGGACGTTTACTTGTTAGTTACTGTAAAGTTATAGTATCTCCAAAGTTTTTCACACTTATTGCACACCAGTTGCACGGACCTAAAAACTAATTTTGTTTAAATACCACTGAGGCACTGATGTAACACAATCTTTCAATATTTTTATACATGTACAACGAAGTCTATACACTCACATATATTCACATGTATCGTTTGTTTCAAAAAAATCAGGGACACTTTGTTTAAGTTGTGTAATTTATACTATAAATAATAGTATATTATTCAATGAGCAGGTGATAATGGCTATTACAACACGAGCTAAGTTTATGAAACGAGTGTCGTAATTCATCCAAGTAGAATACTATACTTTTTCTACAACTTTTTATCTTTCTGCTAAAAAAAGAAAATTAATATTAAAAATGAGCCACGATTCTAGTGCAATTTTTTTTTTAAACCATTTATACCCTAGATATAAAAAATTAAAAAAATTAAACATCACTGATTAAATAAACAAAAATAATCATACATATATCCACATTTATTAATATACAGCATGATAATTAAATACCGTGTGAGTTTTTTGAGAGTTGCCATTTTTATTACAACCAAACCGTTGATTTAATCGAAAAATTGTTCAAATAAGAGTTGTAGATATCGACGGAGGCAATCGATTGCTATAGTCAGGAGCTTTATAGCTCTTATGGTTTTCGAGCTATGATACAAACTTATAGATTTTTAAATGAGACTATATTAATTTTTCGATAAAACTGATCTAATGCATTAATTAACAACATAAATGAGGAAAAAAAATTTTTTACCCAAGTTTAGTTTTTGAATTTTTTTTTAATTTATCAATTAGGCGGTAAAAATATGCATATGTACTTGAAGCTACTTCAACCGACAGTGTTCTTTTTGGTTACATTTCTATTACATCCAAGAAAAGAACCTTTTCCAGTACCATTTCTATCATACAAATTTGGCTGTAATAAAAATGGCAACTCTCAAAAAACTCACATGGTATACTAACAAAATGGCTAAAAATTCCCGGAAACCATACAGTTTTTTTTTTTTTTTTATTTGGGGAAAAATTTTAATTATGTTCCAGTTTATAAATAGAAAAATATGTAACGCCGGAAAATATGTTTTTTCTATTATATTTCAACTGTTCTTTTTTTCTGAAAATATAATCATTTTTAAATTTAAAAAATTAATATTAATTTTAATAAAAAATATCGACTATAATTTTTTGTACTTTTTTTGTTTCTAGTTCCGCCGTCCGTTACAATGTCCCCATCAAATGGTCATATGACCGCGAAGAAAGGTGGTACCGTCACGTTTGAATGTAAGGCCACCGGAAATCCGGCACCGCGGATTGAATGGTCAAAAAAGGTAAATATATGCTACTAACTTTTACTGCCATAATATCTCCGAAACTGTTCGAGATACACGTACGAAAATTTGTCACAGTGTAGACAGTTTGGAACAGTTTACGCTAAAAAACTGATTTTTACGAAAACATCAGATTTGCAACTTTACCGTAAAGGTTATAAATAATATTCGAAATTCTTATAACAATAATAATATAACAATCGATTCAATTAATTCTTCGTATTAAACCAAATCAGTCAGCTAATCAAGTCAGTCAGTCACATTAACCACAATAGGCACGCCCGATCTAGTATTAATTGTCATAGTTACTAATCAAATGTTTACTGGGAATTATATACAGGATGTAATAGGCAACTAGGAACATACAAATTTAAATAAGGGAAAGAATGATTGTAATCAAAAGCAGTGGCGTAGTGAACCTAACCGGCGCCCGAGACACGACACTCTATTGGCGCCCTTGTAGAAAACATTATTCCCTTTTTCCTCCCAAAAAAAAGTGACAAGCAAAAAAAACCTCATACCTAATTTTTTTGACGTCCTCCCCCAAAACCTGCCGGCTTTGGGAACATTTGACGCCCCTCTTTGGCGCACATTTGGCGCCCCTCTGCGAGTGGTGCCCGGTGCATGATAGACCCCTTTGCATCCCCCTCGCTACACCTCTGATCAAAAGTGCTTTATGTACGTTGTTTTTACTAGATATTTAAAATAAAGTGAATGAGATTGCAGTAAAGTAGTCTTTTAAAATAAATAAGTCAACAGCAGTAAGTTTATTATAATAATTCTTATAAGTGTCATCGAATAATACATTAACTTTATGTATGTATGAAAACGTACAAACAAATCTATAAGACATTATTTTGTATGTTATGTAGGGCTGCTTTACCTATCCCTTTCCGACACCCACTCGAGGAAATCTGATTTTATTAGTCACTCGAAGAAATCTGATTTTGTTAGTCAGTTAAAACAGAAAAAGGAAAATGGTTTCCAAAAATGCATTTAAAATACAAAATGGGAAATGGTTTTGCTGAACATATTTAAAATAGAAAATGGAAAATAGCTATTTAAAATAGATTATAAAATACAAAATGCTTTTTTTACTTTAAATTTACAGCTGAACCTTTTTTTATGCGGTCTTTTTTTGTACGTTTTTTATGCTATTTTTTTATGCGGTTTGTAAAAAATGGACATTAAAATGCATAATATGAATCAAAATCAAGAGACAGTAAGAATCCTAAACATTTACTATAATAACTTTCTTTAATAAAAAACACTTTTTAACGGCTTTTAAGCATTTAATCAATACATTGCATAAGAACGTAAGTTATTGCATCATTTAATTTTTTTACAGATGTATTTTTCAAAATTTTCATAATTTTAAAAACTATACTGCTATAGTTTTTATAGCTATTTATGAAGTTTTTAAGTATATTTTTTTATGTGTCCCTATCCACCGTACAAAAAAAGGATCAGCTGTATTCTATAAATTTTTTTTTATATTATTTATATTAATAAAAAAAGTTAAGAAAATGTCAAAAAGTTAAGAAATTACGGCAGTATTTTGAGAAAATTTTATAAAATTTGTATGATATGAAAACGAAATTTAACTATTGAAATATTGTTACTCAAAAATATTGTAAAATTTAATTCAGCCTTCATATATAAACCTTGACTACGCTACAACTGCAACTTCTAAATTATGAAATTCATCTACTCGAAATACAAAAAAATTTCTTATCGACGTGTCTTAAAGATTACACAACTTGAGTTAGAAAAGTTTGACTTAGAACAACTGCAACTCTAGTAACAAATTTAACTCAAACGACATTGCAACTCGAGTTGAAAAAAATTTAAGTGTTAAATCAAGTTACATTTAATTTACAATTTGTTAAACTTCAAGTCGTTCAATTCAAGTGCTATAATTAATATTGTATACACATAAATTTGAGTATACATGCATTTTCATTTTAGATGTAAAATGGATTCAAAATTTCATTTTAAATACAAAATCGAAAATAGTTTGACCGAACTTATTTAAAACAGAAAATGCAAAATGCCATTTTGTATTTTAAATACATATTTAAAATGAAATCATTTTAAATAGTTCCCAGCCCTGGTAATATAGTAATGTCGGATTGAGCAGCAGGGTAACCTGTGTAACTTTTTCAAAAACAATGTTTTCTTTTGAATTTAATTATTAACTTTTATTCGGAAAAATAAAGATATGACTAGGGATATAACATATCATAAACGTGTTGATCACATAAAAGTAAAAAATCATAGAAATATATAATTTTTTAGTTTTCATTTTTTGGAGTTTAATAAAGAACGCAGCAAAATTGTTAAATTAGTCGATTTTAATCATTTAAAAAAATATTACTCAGTTTAGTCATTTAGTCGAGGTTAAAATAGTCGACTAAAAAATGACAAAATGTAAGCAAAATTAGTCGACTAAACCGATTAATCGATTAATCATCCGACATCACTAATCTGTAATATTATACATTTGTTAGTCATAGACATAAAAAATGAGCATACTCTAATCCCAGTAATTTTTTCTTATGTTAAAATTTGTATGTTCTTACTTCTCTGAAACAGACTTTATATATAATACACAATATGTACACGCAATACATACATATATTACGAAATTATAGATTAATATATATTCATTATCTAATAACAGTTAACACAATTGGATAAATTAATATGGAAATTTTGACGTTTGTGTAAAATAACTGTAATTGATAGGTTTCTTTTGTAACAGCAATAATATATAATACTGATTACTAAAGTAGAAACCACACAAATAATTTAATATGCGAATTTAAATAAAACGAAATTTTAAAAATACCTGTATCGTTACTACTATTTTTAAAACAAAATTCAAAAATATATAAAAATAGTCCTGTTCACAAAAATTTTCAGTTCCTCCAGTCACGTTGTGCCGCGCTCCCACCATAATAATTTAAATGTAGTTTCTCTGAGATAGTCAGGTACAAAAGTATATCCCAGCGAAAAAATTTTCTTTTATCAAAAATCAAATAATGTATTAATATTCTTCAGAAGTTATTATATTTGTATACCACTTGTTTTTTTTTAATTCTCGCGCGCTTATGTTGTATCAATATAAAAGCATTGTTGAAAAAGCGTTGTAAAAACGTTGTAAAATGATGTTTACAAAAAATTATATTTCAAAAACGGCGTAGTGAATAATTTTTATTTCTTATTAAATATGGTATGTAACATTGTATTTTATAACATATTAAATTTTTATCAAATTCCTTTGACACGTTTTGATTTTATTCAAAAAAATAGATTTTGCCCATAAAAGCCCGTGTTAAAATTACAAAACTTTGAAATCGTTTTTCTCAAAATTGGGATAGTCAATTTTAATCGTAATAGGCTCGCATTATTGGTACTGAATGAAATAAATATCTAGAGACGTTTCGTTAAAATCCTTTGAAAAAATCGTTTTATCGACCAACTACCTTAATGAAATTATTGAAAATTTTTAACAATTTTGAAGGAAACGACTTTTTATATGTTCTGAAAAGAGCCGGTCGAGGAAGAAATGTAGAGGGTGTCTGAAAGTCTTGCATTAATTCAATAATAAGTCACCTTCACAAAACTAGTTCTAATATTTTGGCCACAAACATCGAATATCTGCTTCATTAATACACACACCGGCAGTATTAGCGGAATATACAAAATATCTGTAAAAATCAAACAAAGCATTTAATTTCAAGAAAATATTAATCTTATTTAATTATTCACTTAAAATTACATGTTCACAAGTCGATATACCTTTACTTTCGGTAACAAAACAACTAACCATATAAAATGGCAAATTTTTGGAATCTTATGTCGTCTAAGAATGATTTAAGTTAAAGATTATTTAACAAATAGAAACTGAAACACAGCGTTTTAATCTGGTCTGGTTCCTCCCGTACTCTTATCAAAGTTTCCATTCGTTTTTCTATACTCAGAATGATGTTATCTATAGTTTCCTGGGACAGTCTTTGACATTCTTCAATTACGGCAATTTGAAGCTCGACTATATTGAGAAGAAAGGGCATTTGAATTCGAAAGTGACAGACCTCTTAAAAAGAATTGCATCAATAATAAATAAAAACAATTCTATGGAAAGTCAATTGCGATTCGTTACTTCAATATTATTTTAAGTAAAAATGAAAAGAAACTGCCAACTTTGTTTAATAAATAGGTTTTTATATTTTTTTTATGCTCCGCTAATTATGCCGGTGTGTGTACTAAAATTGTACCGAAAAATAGTTCCTTGAAGAAATCGGCTGCAGACACATGTTTCAAAAAAAACGCTTACAGCCCCCGCTCCTATTTTAGTCAACCGACCTTGGTTTTGAGAATAATACAATCAAATCCTTAACGTTATCTCAAACATGACTAACCATTTTTTTAATTTATCTAACAGTTAAATCCATTTTCTTTCCAAATTAATTATCCCCGTCTCTACACGTATTGCATAAATTGTTGTTTGATTAAAACTCGTCTCAAAAAACAGAGACAAACGTATGTAAAACAATATTAATGATCATCATTATCCTTTTTTTTCCATATATGAATGGTTGGCGTTCATCAGAATGGTTTTTTGCCAACGGGCGAACAATCGATCGGTGGATTTACGTTAACTTTAACGAACGTGGAACGTAAAGATGCCGGCATTTATCAATGTATTGCGTCAAATGGTGTCGGTCAACCGGCAATGGCCAATGTCCAGTTGCACGTGCTATGTAAGTATCCCTATGCTCTTTCTAAGTACAATTACAGCTACATATTTTATCAATGGTATTGATATAGTATACGATTTACCAACGTGTTGTCTCAGAAATTCTAGCTTACATACAAATTAACTTCCTCAAAAAAATTCTACTGAAAGAAAAATTCAATATTTTATTTATTTGTAAATTTTACTATTTACTGGTTTTAATATTGTATTTTCAACCAAACCAATAAAAAATTACGAAATATTTGAAACAAATGCATCCATTTAATATTTCAAGCAATTTGTTATAGGTTTTGTACGCTTCTGCAACTAAAATTCGTCTATTTGAAAATAAAATTAAACTTTTTGTGAATTAAAATTAGATTTAACCTTTTACAAACCGAATTCAACGTTTCACTATTCAAATTAATTTTTTTACCTCAAAAACCGTAAATAAAATAATAGAATGATAAAATCGGAAGCCAATTGTTGGTTTTCGAAGTCGACTACTCAAAAAAAAAACTTCTCTCCTACCAGACACAATATTTCTAACAAGGAAAGGGCAAGAAGTCGAAAATTCAAAAAAATCTGAAATTTTGTCAGTATATAGAGGGTGGCTACCTAATAACATAAAAAATATCAGTCGCTGCTAAAAAAACATTTTTAAGGGGTGAACCACCCCCTCAAAGTTGGAACACAAAAATGTAAAAATCAATGCAATTTTGTTTATACGTACCTTAGAAAGTTCTACTAACAAATATAACATTATTTTTTGCATTTACGCATTTTTAAGGGTTGAAACCACCCCTCAATTGTGTATATAAAAATTTAAAAATTGATGATATTTTGTTTATATATACTATACAGAGCTCTAATGATAAATATAACATTATTTTTTGCATCTATAAAATTTTAGGGATTGAAACTACTGTTTTTTAGGTGCGCACTTGAAGGGGTGGTTTGAGAATTTGTGGATGCAAAAAATAATATTATATTTATTACTAGAGCTCTATATACATAGTAGGTATATATAAACAAAATATTATCAATTTTTAAATTTTTAAGTACACAGTTGACGGGTGGTTTCAACCCTTAAAAATGTGCGCAGGCAAAAAATAATGTTATATTTGTGACTAAAACTTTTTAAGGTACGTATAAACAAAATTTCATCGATTTTTAAATTTTTGAGTTCCAACTTTGAGGGGATGTTTCACCTCTTAAAAACGTTTTTTAGCATCAACTAATATTTTTTGCATCAGCTATTTTTTATGTTATTAGGTAGCCACTCACTATATAATATTTTTAGCATCAACTATTTTTTATGTTATTAGGTAGCCACTCTCTACATACTGACAAAGTTGTAGATTTTTTTGAATTTTCGACTTCTTGCCCTTTCCTTATAAGAGGAATTCTGTCATTCTGATAGCAAAAATTAAAAGTTTACACTCAAATTTTTCAATCTTTAAAAAGTATAAATAAAATGACAGAACAATCAAAGTGGAACCGATTTATAGGTTTTCGAAGTTGTACTTTTCATTTCTACCAAAATTACACACGTAGGGCCACTAAAAAAAGGCTTCTATCGAATCAGTCATACCTCCAAAACAAATTTCGTCGTTTTCATAGCAAAAACGAAAAGTTTATATCCAGATTACTTTAATTCAAGCGATCACCCAATTTCAAATCACTTCAATAAAGCTTGAAAAAAAAGAGTTTTTCTTTTTTAATTTGATGACGTCATTAGTTTACTAAAAATTTTCAACACCCAAAAGACCGTAAATGAGATGACAGAATGATAAAATGGGAAATCGTCTTTGTTTAGATGAATACGATCAACTTCGGGACGCTGAATTTTTTTTTAAGCACAATTATTATTAATTTGTGCCGTTGTCAATGTTGTGATATATTTCAACAAGTCAGTAAATCGCGTACTATAGCAGCACCACAGATTTTTATACGTAAAAAACAGATTAACCATTTTACGTTTTTTAATTTAACGAGAAATTCAATTTACTTTTTTTACTTCAGACAATTTCTAACCAACGCAATTAATCTGTTTTTTACAGTAGTGTACATAAATATGTTCAATATTACAGTAACGTAAAAGAATATATATATACATATTTTGGAATTTTTCTTACAGTCCCACCAGAAGTTGTAACGGATCGAACATGGTCACACACAGCCGAAGGTGTTGAAGCGCAATTAAGTTGTATCGTTCATGCAGATCCACCAGCAGAAGTAACAAAACCAGACTCTAGTAAAGAAACAGATTTTTTAAATAAAATCTCCATTTGCAGGTTCAGTGGTACCAAGACTCATTCCATCTTGAACCTACGGATCGACGCACAATGGAAACCCGTGGAAACACGCACACGCTAATTATACGTCAAATACAAACGTCCGATTTTGGAAACTACAGTTGTTTAGTCGAAAATTCTCTGGGTCGCACCAAAAAATATATTGAATTAACTGGAAAACCAGGACCAATACATTTTCTAAGTTCACAGTACTCAAAATGGCCGAATTCTTATAACGTAACATGGCGTGTTGATTCACTGCTACCACTGCAAGAAGTGCGACTGCTGTATCGAAAGTTACAGGTAAATTTTTCCGGCAAACACGAAAATTTTCAAAAAAACCATTAACAATAATTTTCAATTTTTGCTTAGGTTAATGAAACGTACCAGCAACCGGGCAAATGGCACGATATTATTCTCACGCCCCACTCTTCAGATCATTTAAGTCACGAGATGTCGTACCATATACGTGATTTAGAGCCGTCGTCCATTTACGAAGTGATGTTGCAGGCGAAGAATCGTTACGGTTGGAGTGAACTGTCACAACTGCATCAATTTTATACGCGTGGCCTGAACGAAATACCAACGAATGAAATTCGCGATTTAGAATTCACATCAAATTCAGTACCAAGATTATTTAATTTATTACCGTTAATTTGTTACATAGCTTTATCAAATATTATATTAAAATTAATAAGCACAACAAAAAATAAATTATTTATTTGATAATTTTATTATTTAATTCTTCCCTAAATTCCTTTAACTCCATGTTTTCTTATTATTAACCCCAAATCACTTGATTTTTACGGAATTGAAAAATTTTTTGTAATAAAAAATTGAATGCGCATTCAAACTGCCTCAGAAATTTATTTGAGAAGAGAATTTTTAAAGTACACAAGATTTACTTCAGAAATGTCGGAGGAGAATATTAAGAAAATTCATCAAAAGAACCGCAATTATTGTTAAACAATCGAAAAAAACACTCGACATTTTTTTTCAGAAATCTGTTTAGGCAGTTGCATTTAAAATTCGAGTTATACTGCAAGCTCCATTTATAAATATAGTTTCGAGAAAAACGCGTTTAAAATTTTGAATAAGAATTTTATTCTTGTTTCTAAAAAGAATTTCGTCATTTGAATAGCAAAAGTAAAATGTTTACACCCATAGATCCCTAATTTAAAAAGTCATACTATTTTAAACCATTTCTATAGAGCTTGATTTGAAAGAAGAATTTTTTTGATTTGAAAACGTCAAGTTTACTAAAATTTTTCAATAACGAAATTGAAAGTGAATTAAGTTTCCGAAGTCGTTCTTTCCATTTTTATCAAAATTAAGGCGACAGGCCCACTAGAAAAAGATTTCTGTCGAACTAGTCATGTTTCTAAAGAATTGTCATCGTTTCGATAGTAAAAATTAATTTTGATAGATGTTTTTCAATCATTTATTTTACTATGAGTTAGTGGTCGCGTGCGAATAAACTATTAACGAATACATTGAATGCAAAGCATGCGTTCCGGTTTAGATCTGCCAAATTATAGACACCTCTATATATACGTCAAATCAACTAAAAATACTCTGAAGTCATTGACAAATGAAACAGATTCTAGATACTCTAGTATAAAAATACAAAAAGGAAAAAAGACAGAAAACTAGGTAGGTCTAATTTTCCTTCATTTGATGACGTCAGACCATTTTAGCGAATTTCCATTCTGGAAATTCAGCTATTTAGTTAATATGGCCTATACCCACAATTTGCTTTTAAAATAAAATCGAAAACCATAAAGATCCTATCGGCCATCTAGGAACAGAGCATCAAACTTTACTAAATCAACAAAACAGAATACTGTTGATGTAGGAAAATGACGAAACTGCCGCAAGTTGAAATTCCTAGTACAAGATGGCAGCACATAAATATTTTTGATTTAACAATTTCAACAAAGAACATATATTTAAATTCAATAATGAGATAACTACCAGTTCATACATTTTAAATCTATTTCAAAAAATTTAAAACGCATATTCATTAAACTGTGTTTAATCAAATTTTTGGTGACTACAATTGAAGGTAAACACTTAAATTATTATTATTCTCTTTTTTCTTTTCTCGAAAATATGACCATAATCAAGAAACTAACTAAAAACTAGAGAAATATGTTTGCTTTTATTTGACTATTGAAATAAAACAACAATTTCGTGAGCATAGAACCGTTTAGAAATATAAATTGTTGAATTTTGAAGATTAAAAATGGTTTGCAATTATTTCCCTAGTAACAATACCACTTTTTTAGTTGCAAATATTTCGTGATCTTTATCAAAAATTTATTTAACGTCATCCCAACATGACAGTTGACTTTTGTTATGTTAATTATTTTTATTGTTTTTTTCTTTTATTATTAAACAACAATCTATTTTAAGTATTTAGACTTTTTAAAACATAAACCAACAAGAAAATTTATTAAACTGGTATGATTCATTTCCTTTTGATGAAATACCAAAATGGAATTAAAAGTGCCTCAAAACACGCCCATTGTTACGCCTCGGTCTTTTAATAACGATTTTGAAAATGAAAATTTTAAAACTTTTACAAATCATGAAGTCAATTTCCCAAATATTCAAAAGAACAATCAAAATGAAAAACATAACAAATCAAATGGTTTTAAGGTAAGCATTCGTTAGACTCAAACGTACAATCTACAAAAATTAGTTTAAAAACCTTTTATTTTTTAAGAAAATTCACAATAATGTTTTAAAACCAGAAAAACATTGCATAAAATCTAAAAATAGTAATTACAAAAATGAATTTAAGAACGAAAATACCAAGTTTGAAGGAACTCCTAATAAAGTAAGCATAACAAATATTCGACTAGAAACAGTCCCAGAAATAACAACTGTGACTGCTTGTTTCAAAAATAGTTTTGGAATCAAAATTAGTAAACAAAATATTACATTAAAAGCAAATGAGTTTGAACCAAAGACTAGCAAACGTAGGAAAGTTAGAAATGTTACTCAACAGATTAATAAAGAACAATTAATGAGTGATAAAAGTAAAACAAAATTTGAATTTGTTACCGAGGAATTGAATCGAATTAAAAATTCAACAAGTAGCCTAACAATTCCTCTAGCTACCAAAGTCACAAAAATCTCTCAGAACAACTTAAAAAACTTATCTGATTTAATGTTAAATAATAACGCCACAGATGCAGAAAAGCTTTACAATAAACAGTATCAGAACAATAGAACATTTGATCCGAATTTCAGCTCTATTAAATTTAATTCTACCCAAGATTTTGATCCAAAAAAGGAAAAGCTACCAAAAGACCAATTATCTGCGCGTCAGCTCCTTTCATTAACAAGCGACTTATTTACTGAAGAACTGGTAAATGCGAAACTACAGGCTAAACATCGAAAACTGTATATGGCAGATCAAACAGACTTTTCTAAAGTGGCGTCCCTGAAAAAAGATAAGCTAAACGAATTAACCAAGAAAGCTAGGAATTTAGTAGCTTCTATTGATGCCGCTACAGAAAAAATTAATCATTTAGAATTAGATTATTCAGCTTCCTCAAACAAAATAGATAATACCCAAATAGGTTTAAATAAAAGTGCACCAAAAAACACACCTTCGAAAAAATTGGATCTAAAGTTTTCGAAATCAAAATATAATTTTAAATCTGTAGACGATTACGAAACAAATATTACAGAGACAAACAAATCAGAAGAAACACCAGAAAAAGATCACGAAACCGAAATATTATTCCAAAATAAGGCAATAGTAGAAAACAGGGAGACTACTTTTGATAATAATCGTTTTAAAGACTTACAACAATATAGTTGGAAAAAGTCTGATGAGCCACAGAAGTCTCAGTCACAAAATACTACCATCAAAGATGATTACAATAAAGTCCAAGAATGGTTGCAAAAACTGGAAAATGATTCCAGTTCCACAGATATAAACTTACAAAATTTAGGGGAGACAGAAATGAAGTATGGAAGTATGCTTGAAAGCATAGCTGAGGAGGATGAAAATTTTGATTATTTTACTTCAGATATGCATAAGGAAAGTTGGCAAGGCAACAAAGAACATTATTTGCTCGAAAACAGATTAATTAATTTAAATGAAGTAGAAAAGTACTCTGAGAAGAGTTCAAAAACAGAAGATAAACTCCACTTAAATTGTGATCAATCTAATAATTTATCAGAAAACGATCCCAATGATAACCAATCGATTCCAGAAAGTCAACAAAGTAAATATTACGTTCGCCATGACACGATTTACACTTCAAGTGGCCTAATTGTTTCTACATCCTCTCCTGAAATATATAACTCAGGGAATATTATACAAGCTGAGGAAAAACCAAATATACCTGAAGAAATAGGAATTAGTCAGGAGTCTTCGAATTCGGATACTATAAAAAACAAACACTTTTGTCTCAAGCATAAACAGGAAACCTCTAATGAATTCTGTGAAATCTGCGAATACAATATTCGTGCGGAAGAATCAAAAATGTACACCACTAATGCTTGCGACAATTTACAAGAATTTTTTACCGAACAAACAGCAAAAATGACCAACATCTCCGACGAAACCTCTGATGAAAGTGAGGATTCCGAAAGCCTCGACACAGAATCTCCTAGTAAAAACTGTAAATCCACCGGTACAAATTTAAATGAATGTGCTTGTGGTACAGAATTTCAAGAGTCCCTCAGTGTTACACCTAGAAGTGCTTCAATACTCAAACAAACATTTGGGATTTCCTTATCAGACGCCATTAACTCCCAGAGCACGAAAACATTTGATCAGTTTACGTCATCTGAATCACATGTGCAAGAAGAAATCAAAATTCTCGATCAAAACATGTACGAAAGGATTATGTCATCACATTTCTTGCAAAAGGAGTTCAATTTTCATCCAGACCCTAGTTGTAAGAGCATAAGCAATGAGGACGAGAGCAAAACCCAAATTATTGAAGTACAAGACGACAATTCATCATTATCTATGAGTGACGAGAATGAAAGAGTCCAAGACAAGAGTGACGACTCATCAGAATTTTCGACAACTGAAATGACTCGTTTAAATAATGCCCGAAGCCCGAGGACAATAAAAAATGATTTAACACATCTTATCAAATATGTACAAAACCCAGAACTATCTTATTCGCCCAGAACTCGGAAGCAGCAATTGATCAATTATAAAAATAAATATTCTGAAAATTTAAATGAAACGGAATGTCAAAAAATTATGAATGAAAATGAAATTTTGATTAGGGAAAATGAAATGTTACGACGAAAATTATGTGAAGAACAAAATAGGCATCAAGATCTGAAATTTAAACCCACAAACGAAACAAATTTTGACGCTAACAAATCCTCTGTAATGTCAAGTTTAAATAAACGAAATATTTTACAGTCTCCCCAAAATAATAAAACTTATGAGTCTAAGAGTAGTTTAAATAAAATAAATGATCGAATTAATAAAATAATTAGTCAAATCGAAAAAAGGGATACCCACTTTTCCAGCATTTTAGCCAATAATTATACCATACGACCTATGTCTCCAAATAAAATCCAGAAACAACGACCCAAGCCCCTGTTAGGTATTTACAATAAACAATTCGAAAATAGAATAGAAATTAATGAAAATACCGAAAAACTATTCGAGACCTTATTCGCGCCAAACAGCGATTCAAAACTTCCAAAATTACCAAGTATATCAAACCAAAACAAACTAAAGAAAAATAATCAGGACTATTTTAGACGTTCCGTAGAACTGATAGAAAAAGAAATCAAAAATGTCTACCAATTAAAAGATCAGATAAGAATTTCTAAATCAGAGCCATTAAAAACTTCGCAAATTTGTTCTTTAAAAAAGTCTCAAAGTGATTCAAAATCGCAAATAAAAAAAGTTAAATTTTCCATTAATTTTCCCGAAATAAACAGGCCTTCAAAAACAAGCCTTACTGCTCTGAATAAAGTTACATCTGAAATTCTCCCACGTATTAATGTTACGAAAATAAGTTTCCCAGAAAAAACGCCTTGGCGACAAAAGT